>JAEOAD010000083.1:7180000-7780000 GCA_036365145.1 Orientallactaga sibirica
CATAACCTACTGTAGAAGTTACCCTTAAGCTGCAATAGATCATAAACTAAACAGTATGCTTTTGCAAGCTGGATCTCAACTCTTAATGGAGTGCTTTTCTAAATGAAGACCCCCCCCCAGAATCCATGCATACCAAATTAAATCAAATCAAACTTCTCTGAGATGAGTTGGTATTTTTTAAGTGTATCAAACAAGGTAATTCTACTTTAGCATAAATAGTATTATTGTAGAAATCATTTGGGAACTATGGAATGAAATAGTGTTTAACATCTTGATTAATTGGTCAATACTGGAATTCAAGTTTGTCACACTTCTATTATTACTATTTAGATTTGTCTAGCACTCTATTTATTTGCTAGCACATTGACTCTAGTATATGACCCACTATAATCTTGTGAAAATGGAAGAGCTATTATTATATGAGCTTTGTACATACAAGCTTATAGAGACAAACAAAAATGTCTTTATAGAAGGTCTTCATTTTATATGAAAAAAAAATTCGTCAATATTTTGTCTTCTGAAGCTGTATAGTAGCTTCGGAAAGATACCAAGGTCTGAGCAAGATCATTGGTCATTAGAAGATGCTAGCAACTAGCTTGTTTTTGTTTGCAATTCAGGAAGAAATCACCATGCTTGCAACCTCAAAAGTTCTCACCATATAGAAACAAGCCACTAGAGAAGACAATACTGAGCAAGGCAGTTTAGATTCTCTGATTCAAGTGAATGGCATCTAGGAAAGTCCTGCTCTCCTTTCTAATGAGGATACCTGTATGGCACTCACCAAGACTTCTCCTTCTAATAATATATCCTGTCTTCTTGTCTTGCTTGAATCATTTCAGTGCCTTGGAGTCTGGCTCACTAATACAACTTGAAAGGCTTCTTCAGAGCAGATATTCCCTGCTGAAAATTTCTGGAGTGAGGATCATGGTAGATTCTGAGGAAGATCACAATATGAGAGGGAAAACAAAAGTGCTGTCATATATTCTAATGTACATTGAAGCTTTTTCTGCTGTCTTCTGGAAAGAGATCCAGGAAGGAAAAAGGAATCATTTCAAGTGCAGATGGGTAAAAGTGACCCCTTGTACTTTCCATAAGCTAAGAAAATCCAGCATATACGACTCTCCCACACCACAGAGCATGGCCAATGTGTTTCTTCATTCTGTTTTTGCATGAAGTTATGCTTGATTTCTTATCCCAAATTGTATCACTGTTCCTCAGCAGAAATGGTATTTTTCCCTGTGTTGTTTTTGTCCTTCCAAACAACAGAAGGAATAGAAAGTAGAGACAAATGGGACAAGCAGGTCCACTCAGTAATGGCACAGCATTAAGCATCTAAATCTTTCCTGGTGCTGTGCTCATTTATTTACATATGTTATCTTATTTATTATCCACGATAAGCCTGTAATTTTTCAGATGAAGAAACTTTGAAGGGAAACTCATTTTATTTCTCCAAGCACTAATTAGGTTTCTGGTTATTTCTCTAATATCCCTTTATAATGCAATCTATCCTATGTGTTCCAGCCAAACCAAACATTCCTTAGAACAGTAAAAATGATTACTCTCTATTTGGGCATGGGGGCCAACAGGGATTGGAATCTGCAAGAAAAAGTAAGATATCTGAAGGCATTTAGACTTTGCTTCACGTCATGAGTTAGCATGCCTGTTTCTGTGAGTTGTACTAGCTGGTTAACTGTCATGATGATCCCTCTCTGTATCTCATTTTCCTTTGTTCCAGAAGACTGTACTTACAAGATGTGGTACTGAAGGGAAGAACACTGTCTACTGGTGCATCCCAAGTAATCCTATTAATACGTATCCAAGAAGTGCCTGGCCAGAGAACCCATGCTTCCTACATTCTTACAGTGGGGGTGCCCTTCCTAATGTATCATTCTATCCCACGAAACACAGAATGTTCAGCTAGGTTTCAATCACCCTTTAACTGGTACCACTGTTCTGGAGTACTTAATGAACTCCAGGTCCGAACTCCTCCTTTGAAATTGCTGCAAATCATTTTCATCTCAGCAACAAGGAAGTGACTAGCACAAGTATATTTTTGCACCCTGGCCCTTAAAGCCATATGATGTTTCCCTGGCATCCACCTGCCCTTCTATGTCTCCACCCCTACTGTTTTATGTTTCCTAGATACTGGAAGCTGATCAGTTTTCTCTGCCATACCAGGGTACACTGCCTCACAGACCAAAAAGGCAGCATCGTCAAAAACTATGCCTTGAAATCTCTATACCATGAACAGAAATTATTGTTTTCCTTTAAATTTTTCAGGAACACTTATTCATGAAGGTCCCACCCGCACCTACAGAGCTAGTGAAAGATCAGGAAAAATCAGGAGGCTGCTGCTGCCTGCTGTCATCTTAGATGAGACTGTATCCGACTGGAGTTCTAATCTCACTAGGACAGGGTGCCAGTCATGTTTCCTTGTGCCAGTCCCTAGCTGACTCCCTATGAAATCTATCTTTCTCCTATTCACCATCATTATTATTTAGATAACAATAAAACAAATATGTCTGTAGTGCTAACTATGATGTTCTTTTCAGAAGCTAATTAGAAATAGACCCAAATTTAGAGATAGAAAATAAAATGATCGCCCAGACTGGTGTGAAAACTCAATGAGATAAGATATTTCACTGGAAAAACAAAACTTGCTAGGACAAAACAAAACAAAAAGGAACAAATCCCAGAAACTCAACATCCTTGTACCAAAAGAGAACAGTTATGATAACAGAATTAGGGCTGGAGAGATGGCTTAGCAGTTAAGACATATGCCTGTGAAGCTTAAGGGCCCAAGTTCTATTCTCCAGGTCCCACGTAAGCCAGATATACATGGTAGCACATGCATCTGGGTTTCATTTGCAGTGGCTAGAGGCCCATTCTCACTTTCTTACTGTGTCTCTCTCTCTGTGGCTAATAAATAAAAATAAATCTTAAGAGATAACAGAATTAAAACATGATCAACTGAAATAATATAAAGTGCATCCAACACAAGGAAATGGGTATATAGAGGAACAGTTCAGATATACTCTTGTGATTTTCATTATAGCAACAAATAATGCTTGAAGTAAGAATAATTCTAGTAGTGCTAAGTATTAATATAATTCCATCTTATCCTTGGCACCTGGAAATTCAGTATTGGAGTATTTGCAAAACAGTTTCCCATTCCAGAAGTAAGTAACCTTTCAGGCAGAGGATATTGCTCTCATGACTTTCACATGCTTATGCACATCATTCTACTCCAAAGATAGAGCTCTAAAATAAATTCGCACTATGCTGACTTTCTTCAGAACATAGAGTTTCTTTTAAGAACAAAGAAAAGTATTTTGCACATTTGTCTTTGAATCCCCAGTAGCACAGAAGAGATGTTCAATACATTCTTATTGATTTATTATCTTATATGTATCCCACAGCAAGCTGCAAGATGAATAGGTCTTGTTCTGTACCCCCATTTTTTTAGGTGAGGAAACCGGAGATATCTAGTCAAGGCTAGAAGCTGTAAAATAAATCTCTAATATGTGAAAACAGTAGCTTTTTCCACAGTGCTATTCTATATCCCAGAAGGATCACCAAGGTCACATTTCTTATTAATTATTGTGTTTTTTTTTTTCTGTGAGGAATTCTAAGAAAACACATTCCTTTAATATTCATAGGAAGGACCAAAGGAGTCTCATGGCAAAGATCCCACTTCTCATGCTTTCAAGGAACAAGGGCAGAGCTGAGTACTTCTTAGTTAGCCTTGAGGATCTAAAGCAATATGTAATATGGAATAGGAAAGAAATTTTGTAGCTGGATGTACAAATCTATGTATATTCTAAGTGAGTTGGAATCAGTGCATTCTTGATTAATTTACACACAAATCAATGAAGTGTTTTGCAAAAGATATTGATGCTCAAAAAGCCAGCTTAAAAGATCCTGGTGGGGCTTTAAAGCTGCTTTCTTCTTAAGAAGAGGAACCTTTCCTCCATGATCTTATGCACAAATGACTTGAATTCAAAGTCCCTTGACTCAACAAAATCTTACTACTTACCTATATTTAGGGGTAGCCAACCTATACTTGATTATGTAGTGGCTAGGCTTTTTTCCTCTCATCTATCTATTAATCATTGGTTTATGTATCATCTCTATTGTTTATTATCTGTCAGTCATCTGTCAACTATCCATTTATTATCTATCATCTATTTGCCTTCCGTCCACCTTCCTTCATTTCTTTCTTTTTTCATAGATCTAAAAAAATTCTTGCTCCAATAGGAATAAATGATAACTTATTCTGAGCAAGTATGAGTGAAAATGGTCTTGGAATGTGGTTGAAATTTTGCTGCATGACATTTGAACTTTTATAGTTTCAGAAAATCATAAATCAATGTTGCTATAAAATATGTGGTTGGAGACAACAATCTATTCAGGTAACACAGAACAGGTGAAATT
This sequence comes from Orientallactaga sibirica, assembly GCA_036365145.1. Lineage (NCBI taxonomy): Eukaryota > Metazoa > Chordata > Mammalia > Rodentia > Dipodidae > Orientallactaga > Orientallactaga sibirica. Next base: position 7,184,435 of record JAEOAD010000083.1, read on the forward strand.
GGATAATATTTAGGAAGTCAGTGGGTATTACCAGGAAGTCAGGTCCTTGTTTCCCCAAAGAACTGAGCAGGGATTCACAAAAGCAACAGAAGCAGAGGTTTATTGGGGGCAGGGTGTTTTCAAGAGGAGATAACAGCTTAACAGTTCCCTCCACAAAGGATCATGGTCTTTATGTTTCTCAAATAAGATGGTAAGGCTCATTTACATAGGACTTTTCTTGCTTATTTGCAAAGCACCACCTTTTATGCACATGTTCCATTGCACGCCATGCTACATGTAACTTCTTTTATCATATATCTCATTATTATCTTAAATCTCCAACCAAAGGTGTGCATGCTTTACTTTTGTATACTCTGGAGTCTCTCCATGAACCTATGTTCAAGATGAATAGAAGTTTATCCTTTTTAGCAAGGTAGTAAATGGCTATTAAGAGGACTAAAGTACCCCAATATAATTAGGCTGTTTATCTACAACATTCTAACTCCATAATCATGAATTTATAGTTAGTCCATCAATATGTAGGGATTCAAAACAGAGATGAGTTCTTCACAGAACTTTAGTACTCTCTATCATCTGTCTAAGATCTATCTATCTAAGATCTACTTATCATCTTTGTATCTATCTATCTATCTATCTATCTATCTATCTATCTATCTATCTGTCATCTACCATCAAAGTAATCATTTTTATAGTGGAACTCTCAATACAGCAGGTTGATAGATGTAAGGAGTTTAGCTATTGTATATGGTTTCTTTAGAACCACAGAAGCTTCAGAGAACTAAGGCAAAGCTTAAGGGTGAATGGTGATTCACAAAGTGTAAAGAAAGCAATAGATATTACCCTTTTTCAAGATAAAGAACATGGTAATTTGATTAATGACAGGGATGTTGACATTTTTGGTGATTCACTTGCAATTATTACCCTTTTTCAGATAAGTCACAACAGGGTGATTTTCAAAAGCTATTTAAGCTGACTTTGATTTGGACCTGACCCAACCATCTTAAGAGACCCCAGCATCTATTGTGACACAAGTAGTGCCCATCTGAATGAATTCTAGTGAGACACCAATCATAAACACAGTAAAGTAATTGTGAATTCTCTTTCACCCATCTTTTTTTTTTTTTTTTCAACTGAGAGCATTTCTATTTCTGCTAGTGCTGAGGCCTGTAACCAGCAGAATGCTGGTCTCTGGTCAGAGCCTTTAGCAGATTCCAAGTGTCTTGTTAGAATGTAAGCATTTTGTCATTCATTCAATTTATTTGCAAGTTTACCTTGTATTCATGACAAGTAAAAATAACATTGTTATTTTTAGGTATAGATATAAGTTCCCTGTTTTAAATATTTTATTTTATTTATTTGAGAGAGAGAGACAGAGAGAGACAGAGAATGGGTGCAACAGGGCTTCTATCCCTGAAAATGAACTCCAGATGCATGTGCCACCATGTACATCTGGTTTATGTGGGTACTGGGGAATTGAATCTGGGTCCTTTGGCTTTGCAGAAAGCTCCTTTACTGCTAAGCCATCTCTCCAGCCCTAGTTTCCTTTTTAAAACAATGTTTATTTTACATTTTAAAAGAAGTTAGTTGATTAAAATATTATTTCACACAGATGGTGCACAGACAAAAAAAACAAGACTATATAAATGACTACAGCTTGAGGAGGAAAAAATATTATATTTAATCAACATCCTTTCAAAGAGCCATTATGAAGTAAATTGTCTTCCTAAACTTGAAGGAATACACATTTAAAGTAGTGTTCAGAAGCTTGAAGTTTTTATTCAATTTCAAATGTTCCAGCTATCTCTACTTTGATTTCCAATAAAAATCAACTCTTAAAAATATGAATGTCAGGTCTGGGAGTTATAAAAAATATGAACTGGATAGCCTATTCAAGTGGACATCGCAGAAGTGCTTTTAGTCTTCAGGTACATCCTAAAGCATTAAGTTTTTATATGGTTTTTTCCTCCCTTATTCCTCCCACTAATATTTCAAAACAATAATCATCATCTTCAGTTAACATCCTAGACAGAGGTTGATGAAAATATCAGTAGACTTTCTCTTATTCAAAGAAGACTGAACTAAATAAATCAAATAAACTTTCCCACTATACGAGTTTGGAAGAGAGTATGTGAAAAGAAACTGAAATCTACTTCCATTTTTTCTGCCTATTTTATTTGGTTTATCACCCAATTTCATTCTGGGAGACATTGTGGTCCTCTTCAATGAAAGTTTCCCGCCCCCCCTTGCCATTGCAAAGAGAAGTCAACATATTGCTCATAAAGCGTTAAAGTCTTTATGAACTGCTGATAGATATCAAGGCAATGCTCAGAGGATTAGGAGGTGATATTGTGGCAAAATATCCACTTCCTCTAAATATTACCTTCAGTAGCTTTATAGCAAATATTGCTGAAGAAAGAGACTATAAATCACTGAAGTCCCCAAGGGCTTAATACTGAAGTACCATTTATGTGTTCTTTTTGTTTGAATTACTGGCTAACACTCCACTGAATACAGAAAAGAAACATTTTATAAGGAAAAATGAAGAGAAGACACAGAGAGGCAGAAGAGAGAGAGTCAGAGAAGAAGAGAGAGAGAGAAAGAGAGCAAGCTCTGTATCTTTGTACTATGAATGTCAGGCCCTTTTTGTTGTCTCATTTTGTGTATTTTGTTTTATTTTGATATGTGTTCTCAGCATGTCTATCAGCAGTCTGGTCTCTAACTCATGGGCTCAGTCTTCCTCCTAGTTGTGATTACCAGGTACATTGGCATAGTTTGTTTAATCTTTTGTTGTTGTTGTTGTTGTTGTTGTTGTTTTGATTCATGGCTAGGCATTGGATTACTTAGGGCCTTGGACATTTGGACACTGATGTAAGAGATGTAAAAAACTACATATAAACAATACATATTTCTACATTTTCAAGGCCAGTTGTAAAATACACTCTACAGTATTTGGGGAATTTACAAGTTGTAGAAAGAAAATCAGGAACATGTGCTATCTCCTATAATTTGGTAGATGTAGTGCCATTAAAATTACTATACTTCCTTTTCTGTTGTGTGTTATGCTTTAAGAATGAGTTTCTGGTAGTCATTCCTTGACAAATTATCAGAGCTTTCTACATTCACTTTCCTCCTTGCCCTGTGAATATGTTTTTGATAGCTGAGTCACTCAAAATAGAAACAGTAGCTGCTTGTCAATGTCACATTGGCGCATATGCATAGCTTTCCTTCCCCCCTCCTCCCTCCCTCCCTCTCTCTCTCTCTCTCTCTCTCTCATTGACATTTGCTATTTCCACTAACTCTCAGTAAAATAATATTTCACCTACTAAATTGTTGCTTCCTCGCCAGTCATTTTTGAGACATGACTCTTGTCTCACTTTTCTTACTGAGTGGTAGTAAAATTATCACAGAAAATACACATGACAAAACTGTGCCAATTCCACACATGTATACACATGTAGTTTTAGTTATTTATGTTGATGTGTAAAGCAAAAAAAAAAAAAAATCAAGAAAAAAGTACTTGTTCCTATTTATATCCCATTGAACATTTGAGTCTAACACTTGACTTGTCATTTTCCAAGTCTACACATGTATATACATATAGTTTTAGAGTTATTTATGATGATGTGTGAAACAAAAAAAAACAAAGAAAAAATACTTGTTCCTGTTTATATTCCATTGAAAATTTGAGTCTAACAATTTACATGTCATTTTTCATAATTATATTAGAAATGGGAAAAAAGTGGGGATGCAAAGTACACGTGTGAGCATAGTCTGTCTCTGAGCAGAACCTTAAGGACTAAGGCAGCTTTACTGTAAGTCCTTAACCATAACAGTGTTTAGTTTGATTAATCCATGTGAAATCAGTGCATTATTAATGTACAAATAAGTGTATATACAAATACATCTATCTGCATGACTACCCAGCTTCCTGAAGCATGAATATAATCTTGTATTGCTCCCCACTAAGTACCAGGTGCAGATAATTCAAAGATGAGTGAGACAAGATGCCCTGCAAAGCTCAGTCAATTGGTAGTGGCAGACAATATGCACATGTAGTTTCTCTGCAAGGGCAGGTCACAAGTGCTACAGCAGAATGGAAGGATGGAAAAAGGTGAAGGCTTAGGAGTCTGAGAACATCCCTGGAGATGTCACTTCACCTCTCTGAATATACTTACAACTGTTTATCCTGGGTAGTCACTTCCATCCCTAACAAGTATTTGTTTGTGGCTGGAATAAAGGATATATAGGCAGGTAAAGTGGTGGACTAAGTAACAAGAAAGTTTAATAGGCCAGCTCACAGAACCTTATCTTCCAGGCTGAGAAACATGGGCATTAATCTACTAAGCCTTTCTCTTGTTGAGAAATAGCCTATAAGTGTATAGATTTCAGCTTTGTGATAACTTTCTGATAAATATAGCCCCAGAATGGTGGTGAACCTTAGACTGGATAATGGCCAATGGGAGGCAGGAGTACCATTTAAGAAGAAACTGCACTACTATCAAAACACAAACAGATACAAAACAGCATTGTTGTAGATACTCTAACTCATAGCCTGCTCATAAACTCACTAATGTACAAGTGCTCCCATAGTACTTATTCATGAGAAGTGTGAGGTAAAGGATAGTGTAGGTAACTTACCACTCACAACTGAACATTGAATATAATATGAGGGCTTGTCCAGGCTAAATATAATTATAGCTTACTTCTCATTTGATTTTTATGGTTGCTGTCACTCTATTATATAGCTCGTAGACCTAAGGCAGACATTGAATCCTATGAATCATGTTTGTCCTTATTTTATTTTAACAGATATTACTTTATTTCTCAGGAAATAGCTTACACTTTTGTACTAAATTTCATGGAGATGGTGTAAGAAGCACCAAAAAGTTCTGTGTAGAGTTTCAACTTTACATTTGCATTGTAACACAAAAGTTCAGGTACTGTGAGATAGGCACACTCCAGTATCAATTGCTCTTTCCTCATTCAATTCTTTAGCTAAGAATATTTCTTTTAATTACTTCTTGCTGGTTATGGACATCTTACCTGACCTCCAAAGTCTAGATTAAAACCAGCATGACTCCTTTGCTATCTCTGCCGTTCCACAGTATGTTCATCAAGACAACTTATTTAAAGCATTCTGCTATTACTTCTGTGTATCTGGTCCTGGACAGATCACACCACTCTATTGAAGAGATCTTGGAAAGAGGGGAGCTCATGTGCTTTTAAATAAGTATAAGCTATGTAAGAGGTCATAAGGTTTAGGAGAAATACAATATCTTTAAGGATTATTAACATTTAGGAAATAAGCATTTTATAGTTTCTAAATTTTGCAAATGCACTTTTCAGCATGAGGCTAGAGAGCGTATTTTCTGAAAAGTGCTATGTGACCTGCTGGGGATAATGGTCACCAACACCACCAACAGCATGAACAAGCAGGAGATCCTGCAAACAACAGAATTAACCAGCTGGGTAAGGTGTACACAGTTATGCCAAATTGATACATAGGCTATGGAGGTAACCAACTGCTCTCTGTTTGGATACTAGGCCCACTCAGTGTCAGGTACTGAGAATCAAGTTAGAATCCAAGGGCTTGGAAAGCCATAGACATTGGAAGGAAGCTACCATTGTTCTTTGTCTAAAATGAGAGGGTATGCCTGTCAAACTGGTCATCCTCTTTGGTCCTAGCTGCTCTCACTTGTTGGCAATGAATAATGGGGAAAGTCAAGATCCATCTGAATGAAGAAGAAAAGAATGCCAATTACCTTACCAGAGGTAAGTCCTCTCTATCACATTTGCTAGGATTACAGAGGTTGCAGGAGATTTTATATTGGCACTTCTCTCACTGCTAGCCTGAGAAGCTCCTCCAGTAGATGGCAGTAGACACTGAGGAGACTCAAAATAAACCAAAGCAGAAAATCAGAGAAAGATGCAAATTCAACACTAAAGGAGAGCTATAACACACCCTCCAAGGCTCAGAGAACATTGTGGAAGAGGGGGGCAAAAAGATTGTAAGAGCCTCAGGACAGACAGTGCTATCCTGGAGCATTGTCACCCTACCCCAGAGACTAACTGGTGTGTTCATGACCTCACATAGAACAGCAATAACTCCACTAAGGAGGAACCTCAGGGAAAATGGAATCATGAGAGCATAACCTAGGGTATTATGCCAAATATGCAATATTTTCATATGTTTACAATTAATAATAAAAAAACTATTCAAATTGAATAGGTATCATCTTAAGACAAACCAAGTTTGTCCAAGTAGATATACCATATACCAAATAGTAAGTAATAAATATATTAGTGAAATGTTTTCTCACAGTATATAATTTCCATATCTTAACATTCAGTGTCTTTTAAAAATCACCCCTTATATCATTGAGGATTTTCTAGAGGAACACATTAATAAAATGAATAAATACTCTGAAAGCTATTTATTAGTTTGGCTTATGTGATATGGACGAGATAATCCAACAATGGTTGTCAACATGCCAGAGAGGTGGCGAACTCATCAGCTACAAAGCCCATGAGTCTAGATGCCTCAGTATCCCATGATGGCATTGAAGGCCTGAAGGATTCTGTGAGAGCTTGTGATACTCAATCAACATTAGAAGGCTGGAGAAGCTGGGTTCCAATGGCAAAACCAGAGTGGGTACACTTGCAAGCAAGAGAAAATTTGGTCAGTGAAAAGTGTCACTGCTTTTCCCTCAAAATGCTTCATAGACTGCCACCAGAACATGTACCCAGTTTGAGGGAGGGTCTTTCTTCTTCAGTTAATGCTTCCTGGAAATATCCTCTTAGACCAGCTCAATGGTGTACCTCCTAAACGATTCATGATTCAATCAAGTTGACAGTCAAGATTAATCATCACACCACCAAATTCACTTAGCTAATTAATCACTCACACCCTCTCTGTGAAACATCCTATCCATATATTTTGAACTCTGTGTTTTAGTTTGCTAGGTGCTTTGAACTATTTGAATGGGCCAATTAACTCACATACTTCTGCATGATTGTAACCAAGACAGCCATGCCTAATTGATCATGACTGGATGCATTTTTTTTTTTTTAAGATTTATCTCAGGGAAACACTAAGCTAGCCACTACAAATTATCCAGAATTTGACAATTTCTTTTGCCAAATAAGCTTACATGCTTCCCTCAACCTGAAATGGTCTATCAGGCTCATCTTTGGAAATACTGCCAGTTCATGTCCTCTGAGAAATGGCTCTAATGTCTTCACCTCAAAGGATGTTGTTCCCTCTCACCTAACATAGCACAGGTCAGAAGCACACAAATCTGTCATTTGTTGTCTTACCTGTATTTCTAGTTGTGGCAGTCACAGCCAACTGTTGTGTTGCTTTACTTTTATCCCTTTTGTGGGTAGTAGAAATGTTCCTCCCGTTTCTACAACACTCATTTAAGTACCACACTTCCTTAGAACTCATAAAAACTGGGGAGATCACTAACATAAGCAACCAATGGGTGGGAAAGAAAGCTAACCTAAAGAGAGACTGATGCAGTTTAGTATACAAGAAGCAAATGGAATTTGAGGGGAGGGTGGATTGACAGGACCATTATGTAAGTTAATTTCCTCAAAGACAAGAAACCCCATTCCTGGCTTTCAATCTGCATGAGCACCATGTCCTGCAGACAGACAGACAGCTTCAGGGTGGATTAAGTAATCAGTCAAGTGAGAAGAACATCTCCCAATATGTCTGCACGACCACTTCTATTTCAAGAATGATTATTAAAAGCCACAAGGAAGGCAGTGATAACACCATTGAAACATTGACTTACTGATCAAAAGAGACACTAATACCCACTCCTTAAGGGGAACTGATGGATTTTATCATGCATACAAGCAAATCCCGTGTGTCTTTTGTTTCCTCCTTCTACATTGTCACACACACACAAAAAAATCTCATCTTTGATATGTTCCTTCAGGCTTGCAGCTCTTCTCCAAATGTTTCTCTGCCTTCTGCTTTCTTTCTTTTTCTTTCTTTCTTTCTTTCTTTCTTTCTTTCTTTCTTTCTTTCTTTCTTTCTTTCTTCCTTCCTTCCTTCCTTCCTTCCTTCCTTCCTTCCCTCTTTCTTTCTTTCTTTCTTTCTTTCTTTCTTTCTTTCTTTCTTTCTTTCTTTCTTTCTTTCTTTCTTCCTGTCTTTCTTTCATCAACTATTTTGATACAGCTGTTTTTCTTGGGCTCTATGTCCTTTTTGCATCACTATTATTTACTTTTATCTCCTTTCATATCCTACATTGCATGACAAAAGGTTTCCTTCTCAAATAAATGATGTGGCCACAAGAACAGGGCATTATCCCATTATTTGTTGAAGAATCAACTTCAGATAGTGCTCCTGTGGGACTTGAGCTTTAATCCACACTTTTTTTTTTAGGTGAAATATCTTTACCTCTCAAATCAAAATTTCCACAGCTGTAACATTTGTACAGTGTAACCGTCACACAGGAAAACCCTTCAATGGTAACTATGATCACTTTCGTCAGTATTGCATATGGAAATTGAGCCCCTGACACTGGAATGTCTATATCAGCTCAATGTAAATTTAATCTTTTACTGGACTCCCTTAGGTTTTTAACTCAGTCATGAATATCAGTTAATTTTCTAAGATGCATGGCTCTTTCCATCTAGGATAACTGTCTTCTGAAAGCTATTAACAGTCATGTCTATGGGACAGGTAAAGAGGCTCCAAGCTGGAAAGCACTCTTAATTAAGATGCATAATACTGCAAATGTATAAAGGACAGTGAGCCTTAAATAAAACTCCTGATGGGTGCTGACAGCCATTGTCTAAACACATTTTTGCTGTTGTTGTTGAGGACAAAGAGGGTTTGTTTTTAAAAGACACATGCATACCATCACCTCTTTGGTCTTAATTCATTCTAACTGAAAAATTGGCCTTTAAATCAGCATTCAAGGACAAAGTTTATTTAGAGGGCTTGTTTTTCCTGATAGTTCCCCCAAAGTACTTGTATTATGTACCATTTACAAATCAATTGTCAGTATAAAAAGTAAGAATAGATCAATTTTTAAATAAATTTAAGCATTAGGTGTTAGTAATGATTCCACTTCAGAGCACTAGTCCACTTAGAGATAATTTAGATCACTGATTTACTTCACAAATGTACCATCAGAGACCGGAGTGATCCAAACAACTTGTTTAAGAGTCACACCAGGAAATGCCAATTCTAGCTAGACTTTGGTGCAAAAGGCCTGTGTATTATGGTGACATCTCAGTGAATAATATTCATATCTCAAATCTAAAACTTAAAACCCATTCAGAGAGCTTTCAGTGTACAGAGCTTATAAAATAACCCTGTTTAGTTGACAAGCATGTGATTTGGTATCACTTTGGATGCACATGTGTTTCAGTGAATTGGACATTAAAATGTTTTGACCTCTTCCTAGAGACCTGGTTCATGATATACCTCCAAGAGATCTGGTAACATGTGTGTGTGTGTGTGTGTGTGTGTGTGTGTGTATACAACCACTTATGTGTGTATAGTAATGCTACCATCCACTTCACACACAAGTAATTTATATGACTCTTTTTCAAAGAGAAGGAACAGATGATTAGAGATACCTAATGCCACTAAAATGTAGATTAAATCCTAGGTTTTGGTTTGAACTGTTTTTGTTAGAGTCTACATGTTTTCTGCCAACCCATTCTGTTACCTAAATCTTTCAAATACTCTCATTGCATTGCATAGTGTGAAATCAGTCATCTGAGGTCATTTGTAATGCTCTTAATGTTAATTAGCATATACAAATATTTAGGAACACAATGAAAAAAATTTAGGTGTACATATGATATATTGTATGAGTGTGTAAGTATTCTTTTTTAAAACTTTTTTTTTTTAATTTTAGAGAAAGAGAGAGAGACAGAGACCTAGAGAGAGAGAATTGGTGTGCCAGGGCCTTAGCTTGTGCCACCTAGTGGCATGTGCAACCTTGTGCTTGCCTCACCTTTGTGCATCGACTTATGTGGGGTCTGGACAGTTGAACATAGGTCCTTAGGCTTTGCAGGCAAGTTCCTTAACCACTAAGCCATCTCTCTAGCACATGTGTGAGCATTCTAATTGAGTACCTGTATAATAATTATATACATTTAATTTATTACACATATTCAATGATATATTGTCTTCTGAAGGTAATCAGTTGAATTGATAGCAATAAAGAGAGAAAGAAACATATGCAAGAGACATTGTCTTTCTAAAATGACATTGTAAATTCTTTCCTAAAGTAGTTTAAGGATGATTCAGTATACCATTATAAATTTGGTTTTACTTGGTTCCATTGTATGTAGAAATCTTATTTTCTTATAGTTACCCACCACCTCTGTCTATAGAGTATTAACTAGGTCTTTCAATAGTGTCCAGTTTCATTGCATATATTCATCACCATCATTAGCATGACTACATTGATGATTTAATCCTCAGAAGGCTACTAAAAAGTAAGTGCAATTCTTCTTCCATTTTTTAATGGAAGAGGAAACTCAAGTTCAGATTTTTTTTTTTTTTTTTTTTTTTTTGGCCTTAAGCCATGCAGCTTGGCGATAAATAATGATGGAGATTAGTAGAAAGGCACTACTAGTACAAACTAGGAGTCAGTGAATATTATATACCAGTCTTTCTCTATCACAGCAGAGAACGTGGAGGAGTTTGGCATCTGGTAGTTTGAATGTATGCCCCCTATAGACATGGGCACTTGATTAAAGCTTGGCTCCACCTTACTGTCTGGAGAAGGTGTCACTGGGGTCCAGCCCTGTGGTGTGTCTTGGAGTAGATCTGATTTCCAGCTCAAAGGTGTATAGAACAGTCTGTGCTCTGGCTGGGTCCCTGCTTTTTGCTGCCCATTTGTACTTGTTGCTTTTGGTATTCATGGGCTATTCCATCGTTTTTCTCTGGATGCATGGAAACAGCTTCTTCTATGTAGCAGAAAGCTTCAGGCTGAACTTCAGATGCACTTCTAGACCAGGCACAGTTATGGAGGAAGGGATATTATTTATTGAAGCTCACAGATCCAGGGGAAGTTCCATAATTGCAGAAGAAGCTGGCCTGCCTTCACAGATCCAAGCAAGAGAGAGAGAAAATCCACCAGCCACACAGCACAACATACTTTAGCAGCTCCCATTAGGCACACTTAGGTATCTTTACAATGGAATCTCAAACCCATCACCACTCCTTAAGAACCTCCATGCTGGCTTGGGGTGTCTTTTGGTGGTTTCTCTCTGTTCAGATATATAAATGGGAGCCAGCTTCTGGCATGAATGGTGTTCCCTGGACTATTTAAGTCTGAAATGAACCTTTTCCTCTTATAAGCTATGTCTGCTTGGATGTTTGTCCCAGCAACACAGAACTAACTACAACAATTAGCAAGGGGTTACTTATAGGAGACCACAGAATTCAAAGCAACTGAATTGAAAGTTCTCATCCCAACATAGATAATTTCCCATGGATAGGCAGAATTCCCATTTCTTGATCTTGATATACACTATCTTCCTCTGAGATCAAGAGATCTCATGTATCATTGCCTATAGCTGGCAAAGGGTTTGGCTGAGATCGCAAACCTCAGGTCTAGTTTTTGTTTGTTCCTTCTGATTTTCTGTCTTATGTACTATTGTCTTCCCAAAGCAAAATACTTCAATGTATTTTATCAGGTGTTTACTTTGAAGTAGTCAGTGAATTGGTCATAAAATTTCTGGGCCAGATATTTAGTATGTTGTTTTCAATGGTAACCGATCCTTAGGCAGGAATAAAGGAAAGGAGCTAGACAGTTTTTCAAAACCCAGCCTCAATCACATGAATTTGAAGAGACAAAGAAAAAGGTACTTTAATAGCCTCCTCTAATTCTCTTACTATGTGTTTCTTTCTTTAGAACAGTGTTCAGGAGCACAGATGCTAAAGCATTCTGTTTGGATAAATGTACAGGCTGTACTTTAATAAGGAATACAGATTACATATTTTACTTAGGGATAAATAGCTTTGTAATGGGCATAACACGTTATGACTCAGCCATTTAAAATAAACAAATAATACAATGGCATCAAAATATCATAATCACTACATGGGCCCAAGCTTTTAGGAAAGATAAGTCTTACCCTAATTCTTGAAAAACAGCCATACAGATAAGCTTATACCCATCTTGGAAACTCAACTAAACACATATTTTTTTTCATAAAACAATGACAGTCTTCTTAGAATTCTGTAGTGGTAGTAGGTACTGAGTGGAAAAAAAAAAAGAGCACTCCAACCCAGAAGTCACACTTTTACATTATATATATATATATATATATATATATATATATATATATATGTGTGTGTGTGTGTGTGTGTGTGTGTGTGTGTGTGTGTGCATGTGTTTGTGTCCTGTACATCAACATCTGCAAGAGTGAAGTAATCCATTTGTGTGCCTGTTATGAATTAGATTTTAAGGTCAGGAGTAGAATGCAGCTAATGTATCACACCTACAAACACTTTCTTTTTCTATTTAGTCATTTTTAAACAAAGACTTTATTCTATTGCAAGATGTTTTCAGATGAAGTGTTTAGACCATATTCATTAGGAATTAAAAAAAAAGCTTCTCAGGATATGGTGGGGTATTTCTATAAATTTCTCAATAGTTCTAATGCAGTCAGAGAAAAGTTTATTCATTTATTTTGTTAACCCTGTGAGTTGTATAAAACCCATACTATTCTTGTTTCCAAAGAAGTCAACATGTCTTAATTCTTCTTATCCCAAAAGAAGGCATCATGTTTACTCATTGAATCTTCCTTACATAGCCCTGGTTTTGAAACTCCCAATTTGCTGACAAGTTACCTTGACTCATGTTCCAGTTTTAACCTTCAGTAGCCCTAATGTTTGGTATTAGTAGTTTCCTAAGAGAAAGAGAACTTTGGACATACTTTCTGGAAGGAAGGGGACACCTGTATGCTAATTATATTCACAAAATAAATTTATTTCCTTCTTATGAGGAAAATTTCCATATTTCAATATTTATCCCAGTTGTCATCTTTAAGATGCTTTCCCTCACCTTCTCTACTTCTCCAAGGGCATGTTCCTTATCATTATCCTCTACTCAGTGGAGAAACAACCATCAGCTTGGCACTTAATGTGACTATTATACCACTGCAGTTATAGTTGCTAATAGGATGATGGCAGAGTAGTCAAAAATATATGTCTCTAAAGTTAGAGGCATTGTTGGTTATTCCAGGGGCATCACCGGGTTGTTGAATATTATTGAATACTGGCCAATCTTTTCAGTTCATGAACTTTCCTACATCTAGCAGAGCTACTTCCATTCTAGTCTCAGATAATCTATGTGCAATTCTTTAGTACCTGTAAATTTAGTACCTATAAATTCCTGATGACCAATAATTTTGTGATAATTACCTCTTAATCCATGGTCCATGTTTGTAGCAAAGGACCTGACTTATAACTGTCTCTCTTTCTCCATATATATGCATATGCATGGATATATAATACATACATACATACATACATATTGAGAAGATGAAATTGTAGGGGAACAAACAAAAGAATCAGTGGAAAAAATAACTAAAAATTCCATCCCTCAATCCCCACATCTGAAATGTTCTGAGACACAATATCTAGCTCTTTACAGAGTTAAGGAGAAAATGCTTGTGTTTTGAGTTTTGTACTGATTTTAACACCCATGGATCTGATCTTGTCTATTGGAAGACATGCTTACACTCACATAGAAGACTTAACACTCACTCACAAATAGTTTCCACTCTTATTGTAGATTTGTCCCATTGGCAACTAAAATATGAATGCAGGTTACAATATGCTTTGCACAATATTGAAGAAGAAATAGGAGAAAGCTAGATTCTTTTAGGCAGTTTCAGTTAGAAACAGGCCCAGAGAGAACTCTGATGCCACCTGGGCTGGTCCTGGGTTCTGCCCTTCAAATCTGCAAACCCATCACATCTTCCCTTTACATACTGGGATCTGATGAAATAAAACATTTCCAGTCAATTATAAATGCTGCTTTTAGTCTTCTCTCCCTCTAGCTCTGTGGGCTCCCCTTTGCCTTACCCTGTGTTGCTTGGATGCATGTGAGTCTGGCTCCCTTCCCCTGTGATAGAGTCAATCCAGGTGGAGGAGGAGCAAAATACTGATTCTTCATTTAAGAAGCTCTGCTATTCTCTGCCTTATAGTTTGGGGTAACTTCTCACTTTAATTACATGTATGAATTTCCTCTGGTCGCTGAATCTACCACATTCATATTTCCCTTACACTCCAGGTCTACCACCCGGGTGTTCTCCTTACTCTAGGCTTACTGCCTGTGTACCTTCTCTAAACTCTCAGTATTTATAACTCTCTTTACTGATCATTTCTCCGCTACATTTCTTGGTCTCTGCTCTGATATTTTCTCTCTGCTATTCTTCTTTAATCCATCACCATTAGCTCTCTTAACTTTCTTTCATGGGGAAATTCAGGCTGGATGCTATGGGTGTTCATTCCGCATCTTCCTACATAAGCACCTAGATTCTATCTTCCATGTGTTTATTCTCTAAACACATCAATTTACCTTAAATGAATCTCACAGATTATCTTTTGTTTTCCACATGAGTGTGTGCTTCCTGCTGCCCACATGCTTAGGACTCTGCTAGCCTTCTTCCTAGATCCCAGTTTCCCTTAAGTAACCTCCCAATTTGTTATTTCTCACAAATAAACTTAATAATTTATAATTTATCCTTCTTGAGTCCATATTTATCAATTTTTTTTCTAAAGTTAGAGGACCCAAAATTGGGTTTTATAAACTTGGGGACCCATCCTGAGCCCCCAAATTCTGCATCAATATGGGAGATGAAACATATAATGAGAGACTTTATTCCTTAATGGAAACAACATTCCAATGAGGGCTAGCTTTTAGCATCCAATGATCTTTTGAAACATGATAACCTTAATGTGACTGGAAGTTAGCATTGACTGTGTTCAAAACACATCTTCATTGAAGTGCCTATAAGCTCCAAATGCAATATGATATGCACCTAAGCTTTTAACTTTTTCTTTTTTAAATTAATTTGTAACTTAACATACAAAATGATGGATTTTGTTGTGCATGGCTTTTTCATACATATGTTTCCTTTACTGTGTCCTTTCTTTCCTTCCCACTGAAAGTAAGATTTTATGTGGTCCAACTCTTAATCTTTACTTATATAACAGACAGCCTCACACCTTATCTTCTGTAACTCAACCTGATCAAAGAATTAGATTTATGATGGATGGTGAAATTATTATAATTGTTTATAAATTTACTTTTGAGTAAAGATAAAAGCTATTTAATAATATTCCATTCATTTATACTGCATTCAGATATGTATAATTGCAATTTACTTCATCTAAAATGCACAAGGCTTTGTTTCAAAGACTTTTGTTTTAGTTGTTTCGTTTTCCTATTTAACTGATGATATATTTGAAAATATATTCCTAAGCTTATGAGGTTCTTAGGATTATCAACGATTTGATATAAACACTCAAAAAGGATATTTTTAATACTTTAAAATAAATAGGTAGCTAGAAATGTCTTAGTGAACAGGATACCTAAACATACCTATGTATAATTCCCAATTTAGTTCCTTAACAAACTATACAAACTAAAGCTATGAATGATATGATGATTTGTTCTAATAAATACAAATCTAGGTTATATCTAAAGATAATCTCCTAATATCTTACTCCCCCAAAATACAATGGTTCAAGATATTGTTATATTAAGTGAACTAGATAATGGAGATGGACAAGAGCATGCTCTATTAATGTTAAATTAATGATAAACTATATCTGTCTATCATGTTTGATCTCAATGGACCACTGAACTAAATTGTAAATACTTGTAAAAGTATAAGATTTGGGTAGATTTTGGGGAAAATGTAAGTTTTAACACTTACCTTCTGTCCATACAGCACAAATCCATATGATGTAAAATGAGGTATTTCATTATTTCTGTTTCACCACTGGGAATTTCAGACTTGGGAGAATATACTTCTCAAAGGATTTAATTAATTCATACAGCTATTAGGTGACAAATTGGGCATTCAGAATCATCCAGTTTCTGTAAAATGCATATATTTTCTCCTAAAATCTACTTCTTCCCACAGACAAAATATTTATTTCCATAGTTGCTTGACTTGTGTTTTTATATTTCTCTTCTATTGTGAACTAAAATATATCCTGTAAAAATAATTCTGTATTTTATTTGTGCTTTAGGCAAAACACTATTTTTACCATTTATATTTTTATTGTACTGGGTTCAGCAATGACACCCTTAGTCTCTGTGTCTTTTGACCATTCCACTGTGGTGTGCCTTATTCAGGGTAGAGACTGATAGGTCCATTCTCCAGGAGGTTTCTCTGGCTTTGACTTTTTATGAAACTATATTAATAAGAGTTGGTGAATATGATAGTTTCACTGCTTTCTTTAGAGGCTTAAGGAAAGTCAGAACTCCAGGAAGTATGGACTGCTAGTTCAGACTTCAAACACTGGTAAATATTGTAGCTCCTTATTTTGACATGGAACAAGCAGTAAGGGTCAAAGTTTACTTTGAATTAAGATTGGCTTTGCTATATTGATCTATCTTTCACCTCCCCATATGACCCCATAAGACAGATGGAACCGTTCCTTGGGCCCACCACAAGACTTTAGAAGCAACTGTGTAAGTTCCTATCCTTTTTTTTTTTTTTTTTTTTTTTTGAGGTAGGGTCTCACTCTAGCCCAGGCTGACCTGGAATTCACTCTGTATTCTCAGGATGGCCTAGAACTCATGGCGATCCTCCTACCTCGGCCTCCCGAGTACTGGGATTAAAGGCGTGTGCCACCACGCCCGGCTCCTATCCTTTTGTGTCCCCAGATCATAGGGTTTTTCTCTCAACTCTATAAACGCCCTGAGAACATTTTGGTTCTTGAGATAATGAGACAGGGTATCTCCGGTGATACAGCATCTTAGAAGTTGATTTCACCTTCACCTGGGCTTTCAATTCTAGAACAGACTGGCTCATTTTCCTAGTTGATACTGATCTCATTACACACTGTAATTGCAAACCAAGTGACTTCTGGCAGTCACTAATTTCTTACATCACTTACATAGGAAGAGAACAGATGGAAACTGTTGCTGCAACCAGAGGATTCTGTATTTTACTTTGTGAGCAGGCATAAGCACCCATGGGATTTATGATTACTTATTGCACTACTTCCTGGATCTTATCCAAAGATGTGTTCCCTAGCATTACTCCAGGACTACTGGTATCTTTCATTTGCACAGGGACTTCCTCCAAGGTGGAGTAGGGTCAGAACCTAGGCAGAGTTTTGTCCAGGAACATGTTGATAGCCACGTCAGTGGTGCCTACCTTGTTTGGACTCTTTCTGACCTCTTTCTCTCCTGCTATCTGTTGACAGAAAGAAACAGGTAATCTATTCTGGTGCTCTCCACCTTTTGCAATGCTTCTTTTAGAATGAAATCATTCAGCTGCCATTTCAGTCTAAGGTATTTTAAGGGCATAACTGAAGAAATTCTCTGACCCATATTGTAAAAATACTGACAAACATTTAAAAAAGTCAAGTTACATCACCTTTGTTTTGGACTTGGGGTTGTGGTAGGAGATACTCAGCAAGGATAAGATAGTTTAGTGTCTGCAAAGAAGAAGGGATGGGTAAAATGAACAAGAGCAATGATAAGGGTCTAAGTGATGCCTTTAATGGTTGTGAGCTCCTCCTGTACATGGATGAAGGCCTGAGCGGGACTAATGTTGAGTTTGAATCTCTACAGCCCAACTTGATGCGTGTCCATAAGCTCTTATAATTCCAGTTCAGTAGGGGAGCAGAGATCTGGGAATCACTGGAGATTGAAAAATAAATAAATAAAAACATACATTAATAAATAATAAAAATCAGCAAGCTCCAAGGGTCAGTAAGAGACTACCATTCAAGAAAAGAAGGATTGGAAGAGCAATGGAATGAGGCATCAGATATTTAGTTCTGGCTACTGTAGGTAAGTATATGGGCACTGCAAGAACACATACCCACACAAATACAACACATATCACACACACACACATGTATGCATACATGCATGCATACACGCAAAAACAAAACTAAAAAAAACAAAATAATGGGCATTAATGAAATCTATGGGATTTATCTTTGCCCAGAGATCTTAACTGGGAGTGGGAATGTGGTCCCTGTTTGTTATATGATAGGGAGAAAATTGTTTTGGATTGTGTGTGTGTGTGTGTGTGTGTGTGTGTGTGTGTGTGTGTGTGTGTGTGCTGAAGATAAAACCTAGGAGCTTGCATATGCTGGATCAGTATTCTACTATCAAGCTGCATGCATCCTTAGCCCTTAGGTTTTTGAGACATGATCTCAATATGTAGCTCAGCCTGGCCTGGAACTTCTAGCTGCTAACCTGGGATGACTATAATCTTATAACCCTCTTGCCTCAGCCCACCTAATGCAGGGATTATAGGTGTGCATCATCATGACTAAATATCTTGGTTACTATTGTGAATTATTATGTCATTATATAAGAGCTAATATTCTGTACAGTTTCAATCACTATCTAAAAAAATGGATCTTTACAAACCCAGAAGAAGACATTAGAGTTCTTCTAAGATATTATTTGGTTTGCTTTAGTTTATTTTGTGCTCTAAAGTGATAAAATAATTCTTTTGTAACATAATACACTCTTTTGGCATGACCTGAACCAGTTCAAATTTTCTTGGCTCCCATCCTAGATTTTGCATTTTTTCATACTTCATGTTAATGATAATTTTCTTGGAGAAAGCTTTTCAATGGCCTGATGGTCTTATCATGATTAATTTTTTTAATGCTCTTAAAGGATGACATTGTTTCTTTCATAGCACTTTTATTGAGTTTTTCATTATTTGTTTATTTGATGGTTACTTTTACTGATTTCCCCTTCTTCCCTTTAAATATAACATCTGGGGTGCTGGAGAGATGGCTTAGCAGTTAAGGTGTTTGCCTGTAAAGCCAAAGGACCCTGGTTCGATTCTCCAGGACCCATGTAAGCCAGATGCACAAGGTGGCACACATCTGGAGTTCATTTGCAGTGGCCGGAGGCCCTGCTATGCCCGTTCTCCCCACTCCCCCATCTCTGCCTCTTTCTCTCAAATAAATAAATAAAATATTTTTAAAATTAAATAAATAAATAGATATAACATATGGAAATGTGTCCTTCTGTGTTCATCTGTGTAACATAAGGATTCATACTACCAGAGGAAAAATTAGTCTCTTAGTAATATTTGTTAAATATGCCTGTGAATAAATCTTTCTCTCCTCTGCCCTTTGATTTACTCATTTGTGAAGTCATGCATCACTATATTACAGCTGGCGTTTTTCATGAATTCAAGAGTGAATTTCACCTGTGCATGGTGGCATACACCTTTAATCCCAGCACTCAAGAGTCAGAGGTTGGAGAATTGCTATAAGTTTGAGGCCACCCTGAGACAACTGAGTGAATTCCAGGTCAGTATTGGCTAGAAGGAAACCCTATGTTGAAAAACCAAACAAAAAATAAAAGTGTATTTTCAAATATACCTCTAAGGAAATTTTCCCTTTCAATAACAGTTGCCTCTTGAGGACTTTTTTTTCAGATAAAGTGGAAACATGACCCCTGGAAATGACAGCGCATGGTATGCACAGTTAATCAGCATTATAGTAGTATTCATATGGTTCAAGACATTTTGTTTCCTAGACTTTTGTTCAAAAAATAATGAACATATTGGCAACAATGTACCAATGGTGCAATAAGCCATTTGTTTATTAGTTTGTTTGGTCCTTTGCTTTTGTGTTAGTGGGGATCAGACCCAGGATCTTAGGAATCTTATGGAAGCACTCTTCAACTGCACTATGCTCATAGCTATATTCATTAGTTTTTCCCAAATTAATAAAGTGAATAAATCTGGATATTGCTTTACCTGAAATAGACTAACAACAAAAAAAAGTTTCTCCTTGTCATTGCTAGAGGCAGGATTTATATATAAGGTTTTTTTTTTTTTTTCACATCCATAAATTTATACTCTTTAGCAGTTGATATGGAGAAGTAACTTTATCAAATTTAAATTAAATAAAATTTTCAACTGTATACTGCAACACACATTTTAGGAGCTGCCTCAGTGACTATAGTGCTTGCCTCACAATCATGAAGTCCTGAGTTTGAACTCCAGCATGCACGTGTAATCCTATCACTCAGGAGATGGAGAAAGGAAAATCTTTTGGGCTCACTGCCCTAACTAATAAGATCAGGGTCAAATAGAGACCCCATCTCAAAAAGAGATGGGATGCATTCCCAAGTATAACACTCATGGTTGTCTCTTGGCTTGCACATATATGTGCACATGTGCATGAACCACCACACACATGTTGACTTATGCACAACACACATGAAAAAGAATAATGTACATTTTAACTCATGGGTGTTTTCTCTTATTGTGAAAATGAAACTATTATTTGAATTTTTAATAAGATAAGTATCTGATCTGTTCCCTTAATTTTTAGTTTTGAGAAACCAGACTCTCTTACCTTTGACTCTTATTTTAAGGATAATATGAAATATTTTATCAACATCTGCCAGATTGTGTTAAATTGTTACATGAGAAGGAAGTGGTTTTGCAACAGAATGTTGATAGCTGCAACGTATGTTTGTACGTTTTCTCTCATATATGAAATATAGATTTCTCCCCAGCGTGTGTATGTGTGTGTGTGTGATTTGAAATGAAAACAAAAGAACTTTCTGTAGAGAGATTAGAGACCAGCAAGAGTGGGCAGAGGAAAAAAAAAAAAAAAAAAGGATATTGGCAGAGGGATAAGAGCAAAATATAATGTTGTATATGTGTGTAACATGTAAGTAAGTAAATATGTATCTATGAAAATGTCATAAAGAAATCCATTATTTGTATCCTGGTTGAAATGTAATAATAAAAAAGAAAATATAAAGCTGGGAAAGGTGACACATAACTTTAATCCCAGCACTTGGAAGGCAGAGGTAGAAGGATCACTGTGATTCTGAGGTGTGCCTAGGACTACAGAAGTGATTTTTATGTCAGTCTGGGCTAGAGTGAAACCCTACCTCAAAATTTATTTTTTAAATTTTTTTTTTTTTTTTTTTTAATTTTTGGAGAGAGACACAGAGAGAGACAGACAGAGAGGGAGAGGGAGACAGATAGAGATGGGCACACCAGCAGTCTCTCAGCTGCTGTGAATGAAATCCAGATGTTTGCGCCCCCTTGTGGGCAAGTGCAGCATTGCACCCTTGCGTCACTGCATCTGGCTAAACATGGGACCTGGAGATTGGAACCCGGTTCTTAGGCTTAGCAGGCAGTATGGTTAATTTCCAATAGTCTCCTTGTGAAAGGAAGTATTCTTAGCTTGCATGTAACTTCTACCTAAGTTAAAATTTAAGCATATGAGAGTAGAGTGTCTCTGCTAAAATTGATCCCCACTGGTTTCCCTAATCCCTTTATGTGAAAAATTTCAAAGTAAATCCTCAGGTGTGTAAGAGAAAACTTAGGGATAGGAAGGCAGGGCATAGCCTTTACCTTTAACATGAGGCCGGTGGAAAGCAAGTTTGAAAAAAATGATGAAGCTGGGCGTGGTGGCGCACACCTTTAATCCCAGCACTCAGGAGGCAGAGGTAGGGGGATCGCCGAGAGTTCGAGGCCACCCTGAGACTACATAATTAATTCCAGGTCAGCCTCGATGACCAGAGTGAGACCCTACCTAAAAAAAAAAAAAAAATGATGAGAGACTAGGTTGGGAGAACACTTCATGTCAATAAGGAAACATGACCTACCTAACCATGAGTGGGAATAGTTATTGAGACAAATATTAATCCCAGTATTCTGACACAAAATGTATATCAATCTATATCTGTGTATGTAGACTTAATATAATTACTGTTTAGTGGGTAGAAATAGGTAATAATCTTAAGCAATACTCTGGGTCTTCCAATAAAACCAGAGCCAATAGAGTGTGTGTGTGTCTGTGTTTGTACCTGCCAGTCTATCTATCTTCTATCTATTATCTGTCATGTAAGTGTATAACAACAAACAAATATGTGCATATATATGTATCTATCTATCTCTCTCTATCTATCTATCTATCTATCTATCTATATATATATATATATGCATTAATATATATAGTTTTATTTTATTTTAAGGAATTGACTCACAGAATTTTTAAAGCTTGGCAAGTTATAAAATAAATCTCATAGCATAGCCTGACAATCTGTAGACTTGGGGAAGAATTTTGGTTTCACTCCAGAGATAGCTTGCTTGCTGGATTCCTTCTTCATCCAGGGAGATAAATCTGTGTTCTCCTAAGACTTGCAACTAATTGAATGAGGCACACCCACATTATGGAACACAGTTTTTTTTTTTTTTTTTTGTAAGTCCTTGGGTTTAAATTGCTATTTCCATCCAAAAACTATCTTCACGGACACTAGTACAATGGCTAATCATGTATGTGAATATTATGACCCAGCCAAGTAGATACATAAGATACATAACATTAATCATTGTGCCTAAACACTACCTTATAAAAGTATGGTTCCTGGGAGAAGAGTGGAAAGGGAAGCAGGGGTCTGCAATATTGACCTTGTTTCTCTCTTTAAATGAAAAGAGGATCACTCGAGATACCATCTCACTGTTTTCCAGTTTCCCAGAAAGATGCCAGGATGCCTAGTTCAAAATCAATTGTAAAAACTGTGAAAAATATTTAAAATGAAAGCAGTAGAACACTCCTATGCTTCTCCTGGATTACATAATTACAGATTGTTTCCTCAGTGGTGCAAATCTAACTCAGGGTGTCACACATGTGAGGCAAGCACCCCACCACTGAAGCGCAGCCTGGTAAGATTTCACTTAGGATTGTTACAATTCAAGTAAGACTTTTGTTTGTTTTTTTTTTTTCTTCTTTTTTTTTTTTTCTCCTTTCCTGAGCTCCAGGGCTCAAAAGCAGCTTGAAACTTCTGTTGCTGGAAAGAAAATGTTTAGTGTTTCTAGAAACGAAAAAGAACAGGAAAATAGGAATTAGTCACTAGAGAAGGCCTCCCTGGGTCTCGATATATGGGTATTGATTGTGGAGCTACCCAGGGCAAATAAACCACCCTGCTGGGGAGAAGAAACTTTAAGGAGGTAACAATTACATCTGACAGAATCATATGAGGGGAAAATGCTGCTGATGAAAGAGCATCAACCGCTGAACCAATTTTCACATGATACAAGACATGTCATAATTGAGGCTACTGAGGTGACACTGCAGCCTAGACAAACCACGGTGGCTGCAGGTGGAAGACAATATGCAAGAGCGCCCCACGAAGGATGGAAGAGGAAAGGCATGCACAGCTCTTGAGAGAGTGTATGACCTTTGAACTCCTTAAACTCTTTACAGCTCTCAAAATGATCCTTAACTTTTAAGGACAAAGAGAGGTAAGTCAGAGGTGGTGAAGCACTGAAAGTATTTTCTGTCAGTTTGGCTTGTGCTCAATTTAAATATAATTTGAGGGGAAAATGCTGTAATTTCATTGTCATTATATGTTTGATATATGGTGTCATTGTTCAAACATTACAAAGCTTTTTTTTTTCAAAAAATTCTAATTTATAATTGAAACTATAGACTATTTTGATAACATGTTGCAATATCTCATAAAATAATGTGAGAATTAGATTTTGTATGGTTTTAACCTTTTAGTGACTTACTTAGCTTCATTGAAACAAGCCACATCTTTGAACTTTTTTTTTTTTTTTTTTTTTTTGAGGTAGCATCTCACTCTAGCAAAGGCTGACCTGGAATTCACTATGTAGTCTCAGGGTGGACTTTGAACACATGGTGATCCTCCTACCTCAGCCTCCCAAGTGCTGGGATTAAAGGCATGTGCCACCACACCCAGCTTATATCTTTGAACAATTTTGAAGATATCATTTCATCATAGCCTGCATTTCTGCTTATCAGGAAAAAGAGGTTCTTTTTTTGTTTTATTATCATATAAGATTTATTTGTAAGTCTAATTATTCCTGGTCATTTTATTTCCACAAGTCGCATCTTTTTTTTTTTTTTTTTTTTTTTTTTTGAGAGAGAGAGAGAGAGAGAGAGGGAGAGGAAAACAGATAGAGATGGGCGCGCCAGCAGCCTCTCAGCTGCTGGGAACGAAATCCAGATGCGTGAGCCCCCTTGTGGACAATTGCGGCATTGCGCCCTTGCGTCACTTTGCATCTGGCTAAACGTGGGACCTGGAGATTGGAACCGCTGGAGATTGGAACCTGTTTCTTAGGGTTAGCAGGCAGACACCTTAACCTCTAAGCCATCTCTCCAGCCCAAGTCTTATCTTTTTTACAATTCTCTGGTAAGATTATGCATGTACCAGGTATGTTTGTGCATATGTGTAATCACAGCTCTCAAGGCAAAGGCAGGAGAATTATCACAAGTGCCAGGCCAGCTTGGACTACATAGCAAGACTTGCTAGGGCTATATAGGGAAACCCTGTCTCAAACAATCAAACAAAACAGAAAAGAGTGAACATGACTGTCATTAGGTCATATGTTATGTGTCATCAGAAAGCACGTGCATGCGTGCATGCATACGTGTGTGTGTGTGTGTGTTTGTATTCATACCATGGTGCGTGTTACACACATAAGAGGATGGATTCCTTTGGGTGTTGGTCCTCACCTTTCTTTTTGAGGCAGTTTCTCTCTTTCGCCACTGCGTTTGCGAGATTACCTAGTCTGTAAGTGGTTCTCTTCTCTCAGGGTCTTGCTTCAGGCCCACTAGGAGTTTCAATGTCCAGCATCACATTGGTTCTGGGGATACAAACTCAGGTACCCATGCTGGCATGGAAAGTGCTTTTTCCACTGAATCATCGTCTCAGCCTTCATTAAGATGCATTTTGTTGATGTGAGAGATACTTTTTTATTCATTACCATCCCAAACATTTAAAATCAGAAGGTTATTTTCAAGGAAAGAAGAAAATACTGAAATCCAGGCCAAAATGTACTGGTTCATGATTCACAGTCAACGATTCCTTGCGGAGTTGATGGCAAAAAATATGGATTTTTTTTTCAGAATATTGGGATGCCATTGCTATTATGAAGAGAAGGATCTATTCATTTGAGAGTGATGCCTTTTTAAAAAACTTTTAAATTGACAGTTTTCATATATGTACATCACATAATATGTTTTGATCATAATCCCCTGTTGTTACCTTCTTCTTTTTAAAGCCAAGATTTATTTATTTATTTATTTATATTTATTTATTTATTTATCAGAGAAAAAGGGGCAGAGAGAGAGAGAATGGACACAACAGGGCCTCCAGCCACTGCAAATGAATTCCAGACGCATGCGCCCCCTTGTGCATCTGATTAATGTGGTCCTGGGGGAATCAAACCTGGGTCTTTTGGCTTTGCAGGTAAACACCTTAACCACTAAGTGATCCCTCCAGCCCGGTTACCTTCTTTGGTCCTTCCTTCACTCTTGCTCTTCTACTGAACCCCTCCTACTTTCCAACTAGTCCAAGTGTGATGAACTTTTTACAAGATATTAATTCATTTATTAGATGACATGGAGAAAGAGAGACACAGAGAATATAAATGGGAGCATCAAGGACATCTTGCCACTTTGTGCATCTACTTTATGTTGGTACTGAGGAATTGAACCCTGGCCAGAGGCTTTTCAAACAAGTACCTTTAACTGCTAAGACATATGCTCTTCCAGAATGATATTTTTTAAAAAATATTTTATTTATTTATTTATTTGAGAGGGAGAGAGAGAGAAAGAAGCAGATAGAGAGAAAGAGAGAATGGGAATGCCAGGGCCTCTAGCCACTACAAATGAACTCCAGATGCATGCGCCCCTTTTACATCTGTCTCACATGGGTCCTGGGGAATTGAACCAGGGTCTTTAGGCTTCACAGGCAAATGCCTTAACCACTAAGCCATTTTGCCAGCCCCAGAATGATTTTTTAAACAAGAAAATTTACTAGGCTATGCAGATTTGCATTAGTACATCAACTTAAAAACAATAACTGATAGGATACATCTTAAAATATTTATTGTAGTTGGTGTTCCTTATTACCATCAGCTTCAGAAATACTTGTCAGAGAAAGCTGACCATAATGGAGATATTCACTAGGAAATCTGTCTGTAATGATGATGTTTACTAGGAAAATACAGGCATTTTTCAAAACTAGATAATACCCAAGGGTGAGCCAGAATTAGAAGACAATGGGAAGATTCAATGTCAATTTTCCAAATGATATTTTCTGTGATATACTCTATCATGGGGGATAATGTATTTTTCTTTAACTCAAGTATATGAATATATATATATATATATATATATATATATATATATATATATATGGATGACATAAAAGTAAAAGGAATAAGAAAATAATTAGTGGGAGGGAATAGGACAGAAAAATGAGGGGGGATGTGAATATGAGCAAAGTGCATTTTATTCTTGAACAGAAATATCACTATATAGCCATCAGTTTATATAATGAACATATTCTAATAACATTTTTGTAAAAGACTATTAAGCTGTAACATTTGCTTTGAATGAAAAAGATGGTATCTAATGGGTTGTTTAATTACAAGGGATTTTGTAGTTTCATTGTGGAAGAGGACACAGAGAAGATTATCCCTTACAATACCAAAGAGCCTTGATGATCATGTATTTAGACAACATATCTGGGTCTTGATCTAATGATCAGTGTGACTGAGCATCCCACTAGGGGGGTATTGTGATGGACAGGAAGGAGCCAAATCAGTAACACAGCCTCCTGTCATCTCAGAACTCCAAGACAAGAAGATGGAAAATGTGTGTGAAATCAGGAGACCTGTAAAATACGATCTCTAACTGTACTTTCCCTTCAGAACTAGTGTGTGTGGTATGGATACACAAAACTGTGCAAATCTTCCTGACTGCTGTGTGAGTGCGTGTGTGCACGTATGCATGTGTGCCTCGCTAATAACTACCTAGTTTAGCAGCTTTTGTGAAGACAAGGGTCACTGCATACATTTTCACATCTAATTCCAAAACTGAGTACTATTGCCATTCTTTTAAACTTTTTATTTTATTTTATTTTTTTGGAGAGAGACAGAGACAGAGAGAGAGAGAGAGAGAGGGAGAGAGAGAGAGGAAGACAGAGATGGGCACACAAGCAGTGTCTCAGCTGCTGGGAACGAAATCCAGATGTGTGCGCCCCCTTGTGGTCAAGTGCGGCATTGCACCCTTGCGTCACTTTGCATCTGGCTAAACGATGAACCTGGAGATTGGAAACGCTGGAGATTGGAACCAGTGTTCTTAGGCTTAGGAGGCAGGCGCCTTAACCCCTAAGCCATCTCTCCAGCCCACTACTGCCATTTTAAAGAGGACTAACATGAGGCTTTGAGAAGTCAGGTCATTTTCCCAAAATAGTAAGTATAGAACTAGTAAGCAAAATTTTATTGTTCAAAAGAATTTTTACATGAAAACTAAAAGTGTTTTTTTTTTCCTTTTGCTGTTTTAATTTTAATTGTTTTAATGTACATACTGAAATAATTATAGAGTCACATGAGGTCACACAAAGAGTGGACTAAGTCTATTAAGGTTGGGAATGAATGTGTTCCAAAGATCCATATGTGAAAGCATGCTCTCCAAGGTGATGGTGTCAAAGCTGCTGTGGACCTTTAAGAAGTGAAACTGAAAGGATAAAGAAAATATAACTAAACTGCTCTATTAGCTTCTGTACACTTGCTTGCTTCAAAGGGAAATGTAACTAATATGCTTCAGCAATTCTATGCAACTGCTTGCATACGCAGGACAGACATTTCTTTGTACAAACAACCTGTGACTATGAGGACGTGACTTTCTGCACGAGATGGAAAGTTACAAGGTTTGCAATTATCAACCCATACACAAAGCACAAAGCGGGAATTGAAAATGGGGAAGTCGTTATCTTGAGGGATTGCATCTGGGGGCCTTGACCACCAGAAACATCTTGCGTCCTTGAGCAAAAAACAGAGCCCCTGTTCCAGGAACTAAGGGTAATAAATAACCTAAAGTACTATTATCTGGAGATGTCTGGAAAGCCCCTGCATATTTGTGGTATTTCCTCATACATATGGTTTTTGACTATAAAAACTCACCCCCACAGCTTCACAGGGCTCTTCACTTCTCCTGAGTGAGAATTCTGTGGAGCCCCGAAGCTGCTTCGGCTCTAATAAATCCTCTTGCTGCTTGCATTGAGTGTTCTCCGTGTGAGTGTTCTCGGGTCTGGTCGACTATCCCCTCGGGGGCCCAAAAGGGGGTCCCTACAAAACCTCGGGAACCTGAATCCAAAGGATTGCTGCCTGGACTACCTGGTGAATTCAAGGCAAGTTTCAAAAACAACCCATAAAACAAACCAAGCCATTAAAACACAAAAGAGGAATAAGTTATGAATTACATGAAACACTAGGGTTAATCCTTCAAGTATTGTGATCTCTCCCTCTCTGACGTTCTCCACACACACACACACACACACACACACACATACCCCACACTCAAGGTGTTAGAACTTGTTCGGACACCTATTGCCATCAGTAAAACTGAGTTGATACAGGCATTAAACCTTTGTTTCTCCACAATAAAAAATAAAATATAGGGCTGGAGAGATGGCTTAGTGGTTATAGGTGCTTGTCTGAGAAGCCAAGGGTCCTGGGTTTGGTTCACCAGTACCCAAGAGGGCCACACGCATAAAGTGCCATATGCTTCTGGAGTTCGTGAACAGTGGCTATATGTCCTGGCATATTCATTCTCGCTCTCTCGTTCTCTCCAAAATAAATAAATACATACATACATATTAAAAATAAAATAAATAATAGAAGTGAAAATTATTAAAATTAAAATTAAATATGAAAACATTTATCTTAATGAGTCAGTGATTAAAGGAGAGTGCATGTACCCTTCCCCTAACATCCTCCAGTGATACTACCTTACATACTTTACTACCATATATACAACATAGGAAGTCGACATTAATATGGTACTATTAACTGAACTATGGGCATCATTTGGTTACTATTACCTTTTTATTAATTCATGTTGATATTATTGTAAAGAAACTGCATGTCAGTAGTAGATATTTTTTATGTTCAATTAGCTTACTACAAAAGGAAAATTATAGGTAATATACAGATGGAGTCCTGCTATATGAACACACCAAACACTGAAAATGAATTCTCATTATAAGTGCAATTGCAGAGTCTTAAGAAAAGCAGGTCTTAACAAGTTATGACTACCTGACATTAAATAAAAATAGTTGGATCACGGATCCAATTTTCTCTTAAGAGCAAGTGTTTGGTGCATTCTTTAATATCAAGTGGTCAGTGCCAAGCTCATTTTATCTCCAAGTCATAAAGTTCAGAAGAGAAATATGAAAATCAATCAAAATGAAAATATAGTGAAATAGAAGATGTTTCCACAGATATCTGCTTTTAAAGTTGATTCTCTGAACCATGCACGAGCGAATAGCAAACACATCAGGGCTCTGTGCCCATGGCAGTATTCTTGGGATAAATTAAAGGAGAATAGAACTGCTCTGTTTCCTAACACTTTCAATATCCCTAACCAAAAGGAATAACGCGCGTGCGTGTGTGTGTGTGTGTGTGTGTGTGTGTGTGTGTGTATCATGGAATGGGAGAATAGAGTTACACCTTTAATCTGCAAAACTGTAAAAGATCCATATTAATAAATTTTGTTATTTTCAATATAACATTCTGACTACCAAGAAAAAAGAAAAAAACAAAAGCCAAGTACATTGGCATTGTGTATTCAGAGCACTAGACAGCAAACCTGGTAGGATTTCTGCTATTGACAGGCAGATTCCTATTAGTCAGTAGGTTATGTTTTTTAGGAAACACTTTCAAATAAATTGGCCCATAATCATAGCACTCAGAGGAAAATAGGAGGTCTATAAAGCACTTCTCATCTACTGGGAATTTTTGGAAGGATTAAGTGGATGTATGCCAAGGTGAAGGTTCATTCTGTCCTCATCAATAAGGCTTAACTAGCCATTGGCTCTTTATCATTTCAAAACAAAAGTCAAGAGGAATTGGAGACAGCGTTTCTCTGTGGAAAATACAATCTATCAGGCTCCTATTTTCACTTTTAAGGTTTTTTATCAATATAATTATTTTTTTGTGTGTGTTCAAAATCAACTTTCCATTCCTTTTCTCTCCTGCCTTTCTATTCTTTTCTCTCTTTTTCTCTTGCTTCCTTACCCTGCTCTTTATTTCTCATCCCTTTCTCCTTTCCCCTTCTCTTTTGTCTCCCACTACTGTACTTCATTCCTTAATTTCTTTATCCACACTCCCCAGCAAAACCATCATGGTCATTGCTCTTAGCATCAAAAGCCCATTCATTTACGATTCCTTCCAGTCCTCTTAATTAGGCACAGAGGCTGCAGGGCATGTTGTCAGGATCAATGATGGTGCGGGGCACCTGTTGTTATCCTGTCAAAGCAACCAATAAGCAGGAAATTTCAGAACAAATACCAAGCTAGAATCCATAGGCCCTGGTGGACTTTGCATGCCCTGCTTGACTTGGATTTTAAAGGTTTCTCCTGGTAATATGAAGAGGAGGGGAGTCAAGTGGGCTTCCTGCCTGTATTTCTATCATCTTACCTTACATCTCTATGATCAGCTCTTTTTGCCACTTAAATCTCCAGGGATTTATCTTTCTTCATATCTAGAATTCAATAGATTGACTCCCTTCCTTGGTAGAAAAAATTCCACACATTTATCAGGAAACAGTGTTCAAATAATACTTTATAATAAGTAAAGCCATTGATCTTATGTCATGTGCTTTGCGTTCTAGTTCCTTTTAATTATCTCAGTTTTGTCCAGTTTTATTATCTGTAAAATATGTTAAATGGTGTGATTATCATAGTATTATGACAGAGATTATGTGTTGCAGAGGAATGGTTTAACAGAGAACCAGGGATAATCTAGAAACACTTCATTGCAGCCATTATTTCTTCCAGTGTTGCCTGTTTACATTTCTCAATTTCACTGGGAATTTTCATTACATATGAAGTTTCTTTAAGTTTTGCTTTAATTTTATTTATTTATTTATTTATTTTGTTTTTTCGAGGTAGGGTCTCACTCTGGCTGAGGCTGACCTGGAATTCACTATATAGTCTCAGGGTGGCTTCGAACTCTCGGCGATCCTCCTAACTCTGTCTCCTGAGTGCTGGGATTAAAGGTGTGTGCCACCACTCCCGGCTAAAATGTTTCTTTAATTTTTAAAAACAGGTAATTATGTCCGTGACTTTTTTTTTTTTTTTTTACATGGTACAAATTCCTTAGCACGACAACACTCTGTTTTGGAGGTGCTGTGTCATCAGTGAAGAAGAGTGTTTACCTTGGTGGATAGCATCTTCAAAGGTAATGTTAACTGAGAAGCCTTTTCTGAGATAATTAATTTAGTCTCATAGATTTGCCCAGCTCCATTTTATTTCATCATATCTGAGAGACCATTCTCAGCTTTTCCTCCCTCCCTCCCTCCCTCCCTCCTCCCTCCCTCCCTCCCTCCCTCCCTCCCTCCCTTCCTTTCTTCCTTCCTTCCTTCCGATCTCTCTCTTTTTCTCTCTCTCTTTCTTACTTTCTCTCTTTGTCAAGCTTCCTACTCAAGTTCTGCACCACTGAGCTGCAGTTCAAACCCTAATACTATTTTTTTTTTTTAATGTGATAAGCTGAAGTCTATAGCCCAGGAACTAATTGAGTAATGTGACTCCTCTGCCTTAGCTTCCTCTAATTATCTAGAATTATAGGCCTGTGCCTCCACACCCCATGGTTTCTTGTTTGTTTGTTTTTTTTTTTTTTTTTCTTTGTGGTGATGATACAATCCAGGAAATTGGGCATGCCAGTGCTAGGTAATCGCTCTTCCATGGACCTCCCACCCCAACCCAGTCAGCTCTCACTTCTTGGCACCCATTGGAAATATTTCGAGATATTTAGCTACAATTTGATTCCTAAGCATCTCCCCACAACAACTAACTGAAATTTCTAGGTCTGACCAATAACAGTGATTCTTTCTTCTATCTATCTTTCTTTCTTTCCTTCTTTCTTTCTTTCCTTTCTTTCTTTTTTTCTTTCTTTCTTTCTTTCTTTCTTTCTTTCTTTCTTTCTTTCTTTCTTTCTCTCTCTCTCTTCTTTCTTTCCTTTCTTTCTTTCTTTTTACAAAAAAGACTCCTCAGTTGGCTCATGGGTAGAAAAAGCTTTGCAATGTCACCTGAGTGCTATCGTTTAAGTGTTGTTTGTTCCCTCCTCAGAGTAGGTTGTTGTGTTGTAAGCTTGGTTCACATTGTTACTCCAGAAGTTTTGATGCTTTCTAGAAGGCACAGCTCAGTGGTAGTTTCTCAGGTCTTTAGAGGAGCTCCCCTTTAGGAGACTAAGATGTTTTTTATGAGAACCTGACTTAGATATTACAAAAGTGAGTTGTGAAAAGATGAGCCTGGCACCTGACTCTGTCTGCCCATGCTTGATGAGGCAATCTCTCTCTCCCACATGTGCTGCCATCATTTTCATCCCTTGTTGATCAGTCCTCCTACAGAATCAATTTGATGATGGTAATACCATGCCCTTAATCTCTGAAACTATGAGATAGTTAAAGCTCTTTTCTTTGTAGAGCAGTCAGCCTTGGTAATTTTATTATAGTACTAGAATACTAACTAATACACGGAAATTACTGCTGAGGTAATTACCTGGGTGAGGGCTTCATAAATTCTATAACTTCCTGGACACTATCAACTGATAGGATATTCACTGAGAGAAAATAGTGACTGATTTTGTCAATCAAGATCTTAGCTGATAAACATGTTCTTAGATCTTTGACAACTAGGAATCTTAGTTATCTGAAATTGCAACCTTTTTCAGGTTTTTTGATAAATAATTTACCCATCTCTCTTGGTTGTTCATAAACCAAAACTGGTAGATCATAAAGTATACAAACTTATTCCCCGCACTTCTGGAAGCTACGAAGACTAAGATCATGGGTGAGTATCTGATGGAAATGGTTTTAGTATACCCTCACATGAGTGGTGGGGGGGGCTATATACTCACTTGGCGGGTAGGGGATGTTGTGTAAAGCACCTTTTGCATTATGAATCATTTGTGTATGCACATGTGTATGTGTATACCTGTGTGCTTGTATAAGATGTGGGTGTCCTAGCTATGGAATGTGGCAGTCAGAAGACAGCTTAGTTAGTCCTCTCTTTCCAGCCCTTTTAGACAGAGTGGCTCTTACTTGTGAGCTGGCGACAGGCGTGTCTCCAGCTCCAATTGCCAAGGCCTGTTAGTATTACAGATTCATGGGCCACTTTGCATATAGCTTTATGTAGATCTAGCTTGAATGGGAAGGCTTTTAGGCAAGCATCTTTAAGTGCTGAGCCATTTCCTCAGGCCCTGAAGCCTCCTTTATGAGGACTTTAATCCTATTCATAAGAAAGAAAAAAAAAAAAAGGGCCTCATGCATTCTTGCTAACCTAAGCTGTTAAGACTGGCAGCAATTGAATTTGGTAGAATCACATTCATACTGAAGAAACTTGCTTACAAGAGACACATGCATAGATGCGTGCCTAGAAAGAAGGCAGCCATCTGCAAGGATGGAGAAAGGCTTCAGGAGAAATAAACCGAGCCAATTGGTTAAACTTAAGACTTCCAGACTCCAAAACTATAAGTAGCAAGTAAATTTTTTTTTTTACACAGTCTGTGGTAATTTTATGGCATCCGCAGAAAAATTACATAGCAAGGATAAAGTAAAGGTACAAATAGAGCAGGAGGACCAGTTGTGTTCAATGGAAAAAAAAAAAAAAAAAACATATTTATTGTCTTTTACCATTTTTTTTTTTCAAACAGTCTTCCTAATTTCCTTCATTGAATCCTGGACACTGACATAGATAGATTCCATTAATAGTTCTGTAAGTTTTCTTTGGATATTAAAACAATCTTGTTCATAGATATTTACATGTCAAATTCAGTGGAACTAAAAAAAAAAAATTACCAGCTGAATATAATTTTTCTGCCACAATTCAGCTCAGACTTTAAATGTGTGTGTGTGTGTGTGTGTGTATATATATATATATATATGGTTTTGCGGGTCTCACTCTGGTCCAGGCTGACCTGGAATTACCTATGTAGTCTCAGGGTGGCCTCGAACTCTCGGCGATCCTCCTACCTCTGCCTCCCGAGTGCTGGGATTAAAGGCGTGCGCCACCATGCCTGGCTTATATTTTAAATTATTATAATATTATTTGTAGTGCTGGGCATTAAGCCCAATGCATGATAGGCATGCACTCTATCACCAAGAAATACCTGTAGTAGCAAATCATCAAGAAATAGCCCTAGGCTTAATTGTAAATGGAATCTGAGATGCTTTTTTTGCACTCCTTTCTTTCTATCCCTTCCATACTAGTTAATTTACTGTTCTGGATCCTCTGAGCATCACAGTCAAGGTAAGGCATGAGTAGAAAAATCCTGGACAGTCATTTTACTAAGAATGGATCGTCTTACTTCTTTCATGGATGTGAAATGTCCTAACATAAACCCAAAGCTCTTTTGTGACATTTTGACCAGCCAATTCATGAGGCATTCATAGCTCTCTCCTGTTGGGTTAAAGATAACTATAGTTTAGGGTGAGGGGGGACTTTTAGTGGGGCACCTGCACATGCCAGTCACTGGCTATAATCAGTTTCCTCTTCTATAACTGTGAAAGTCAGTCTTATGAGTTCTTGAAGCTCTCTGCTTTCCTTCTCTGAAGAGCTAAGTGTCTAATCCTGGAAGGTAACTCTGCTCTTCCACAGAAGTTGTTCTCTTTAAGACTATCTTTCATATTTTGGTTGGATACATCAAGATTCACAGAAGAGAGAACACCCTCCCAATTCTAAACATTATGAAGATACCTCTGGTGTACGCAGAACCCCATTCTCTGGAATCCTCTTACCTGTAACCTGGGTATTATCGATTTGACCCTAATAATGTCCACAGGGGTCCTTCTGTGATGCTGTAAGACCTCTGAATACTGTGGGTTACTTGACATTCGATGCTTTCATATTTGGACTTCAGCAGATATTCTAACCAACAAGGAAACCCCTGTTAGCATCCTGTTGTACTGCTTATGACCGTGACAGTGAAGAACTGACAGAGTTCTCAGTCTCTAGGCATAGATGTGTCTTTCTTCTGTCACAGAGCTGAAATATGTGAGCTGCAAATACACAAGAGGTCTAGGGAATGACAAGGAGCATTTTAAAAATACTTCTTTTCTTTACGTTCTAAAAAGAATAGAAAATCTTTTGACTTTATGACAGATGAGATAAAATAAATATTTTCTCCTATCCATTATTATTTTGAAAGTGAGAATGCATTCAATTTAAGTGCATGAAAAGAATATACATATTCTTATATATATAATATATATATAAGAATATACATATTCTTATATAATATATATATATATATATCTTTTATATATAATATAATTGATAAATATACATAATTGATGTTTCTTCAATAATTTTAAGCATAAACTATAATGATCTTGTACCAAGATATATTTAGAAGTTACTAACTCTCACTATGAATGTATGTCTGATTTATGTAACTTAATACTATTCAAAAATTATCAAGTGATTTCGATCCCAATGACTTCATGGCAAAATTTATGTTATTATATATCAGGTATTTGCTTAAAATGCAATCTATGTACATGATTCAGCTAGTCAAACCCCTTAATAGATACTTCTGGGAAAGTGATTCCTGGGCACCAGTGTTTTCTGTTACCATGGTACCAATCTGATGATTCATCAGAACTACTCCTTCATGAGGAGTGAGGATTCCAAACTCCTCAGTATATATCATCACTCATAGCTTTGTAATAAACTTAGTGATAAAATGTGAATCTTGTATTTAATATCAACTTTGGGGGTATAGTTGGGTCCTATTATTTATGTCAATCAAATTCTAAATTCCTTTGACATCAGAAGAGATTGAACAAATTGATGTGTTCTTGTTTTTTCATTTTTTTCTTTTTTCTTTTGCAAACGAAGGCTCTCTTTGGATGAAATAACACGTGTCATGCAGTAACTAGAAATCACAATTAAACAGATAAAAATAATGTGGTGAGAGGAATATATAAGTGTTATAGTCAGTTCCACATTGATGGCATGAACATCCAAATCAGACACAGGTTATGGAAGGAACAGATTTATTTCAAGCTTACAGATCCAAGGGAAGTTTAATCAATGACTGAAGAAGCTGGCTCTCTTTCACAGATCCATGAAGAAAGAAATAACCAAACAGCCTGCAAACACTAAAAAGCAATAATTAGGGACCCTGCCACATCTAAGACTGCTTTCTCCACATCTTGGGCCTAGTATACAGATCTGCCTTCATTGACATCTTAGGGCTGGACTCCAGGATCCATCCCTAGTGACACCTCCTCCAGCCAGGCAGCAAGAGATCCAAGTTACAAGTTTAATTTTAACACCTGAGTCAATGAATGACATACATTCAAACTACCACAATAACAAAGCAGAAAAATTATCTCAAGGATATGGCATTTACTTGCTGAATGAATTTAACAACATCTTTCACTTCTGTGAATCTGTTTTCTGCCCTATAAAATGAACACAACAGTACCTCCCAGAGAGCTTGCAAGGATCAAATGAGTTCAGAGCTGGAAAAAGCCCTTTGGTTACTGTCTGCCTTGCCATTCTTTCAGAGATTCTAAAATGTCAAAGCTTAGGTCGATGTGAGGAATTACATTCAAGGAGGCCAAGAGATGTCATGGGTTTTGTGACAATAGTGAGGTGGTTGGGGGTTGGTGCAAAGTGTATAGGAGAGCATAAGAAGTTGGTGAGAAGTGTTAATAAATAGGCAGGACTTGCTATTGCAAAGCCTCGGTGGGGCTGTTTGGCATGTTATACCTAATTTAATTCTCATAACAACCCTTAAAATAAATTACATCATTAATTTTTCTTTTACAGAGGAAGTTACTGAACACAGAAATGACAGTCACCAAGAATCATATAGGAATTAAAATGCGCAGTCCTAGATTTTGCATTGAAACCCAGGTCTGCCTGAATTCAGATTATATGCTCATAGTCAACAAGCTATTCTCCAATCAAAGAATGGAGGCAGGTGGAGGGTCACTTTAAGTTGTAGATGAAAAAAATAGTATGAAAAGTGTGGTAGTTTGAATATATGTCCCCCAATATATTCAGTGGTTTGTTACTTAAAGTTTGCATCTGCAATCACCTTGCTAGAGGCAAGGTCACTGGGGGCCCCAGTCTTAAGGTGTAGTGATGGTTTGAGATTCCATTGTAAAGATATGCAAATGTGCCTAGCAGGAGTTCCTGAAGTGTGCTGTGTGACCTTTTGGCTGTAGTTTTGCTCTGTATGCTGTGGTGGCTGGTTGGCTTTTGCTCTCTCTCTGCTTGGTCCTGTGAGAGCAGGCTGCTTCTCCTGCCTTTATGGAACTTCCCTGGATCTGTAAGCTTCAATAAATAATATCCCTTCCTCCATAACTGTGCCTGGTCTGGAAGTTCATCTCAGCGAACCTGAAGCTGTCTGCTACAGTAAAGTGGTACCGAGGAGTGTGGGGTGAGATAAACCTGACCGTGTGGATATTCGTCTTTTGGAACCTTTGTTTTGGAGGAATGGGCATGGACTTGGTGCTTGCAACTGAAGGTGCCTTCTGGAGTGGTAAGCCAAGTTTTATGGACTATTCTGATGAGAGTTTGAGAATGCTAAGTGCAGACAGTATTGAACTTCAAGGCTTGGTTTATGAGCTTTCTAAGGGGAAGGAAAGACTGCAGAGGACTTTGTTGGAACTGGGCTACTGGCATAAGGGATGGCTACGTTCTGCTATCCAGGCCCAGAAAGTTTGATCAAGGTTAAATTTGTAATGGACTGATGTGCTTGGCTGAAGATATCGGACTGAGATTTTAAGATTTAAGTTCGAAAACCTGAAGCAAGTTAAAAGTAGAGGCACTGAGACTGGTTTAGCTGCTATTGTCAAACACATTAGCAATCTTAAGGAAGGTGGAAGGAAGGTGGAAGGAAGGTGGCCTGACTTGATTTACATTAAAACAATGGAGAGGATGCCTGAGGAAAGACTGTTAGAAATGCAAACTCTTTGGAAAGAGT
This sequence comes from Orientallactaga sibirica, assembly GCA_036365145.1. Taxonomy (NCBI): domain Eukaryota; kingdom Metazoa; phylum Chordata; class Mammalia; order Rodentia; family Dipodidae; genus Orientallactaga; species Orientallactaga sibirica. Next base: position 7,222,655 of record JAEOAD010000083.1, read on the forward strand.
TGACTGGAGAAGGAACCTGCTTTTCAAGGCAATGGTTTATTTTGTCCCTGGATTTAGAATATGGCTGTGTCCTGCACACCTGGTATTAGTTTTGGAAATATGAAAAATGCATGGAGTGGTCATGAGTTGCACACGGTTCCAGGAGCCGCTGCTGAGATGCGGCATGAGGCAGGGCATGAAGACCCTCAGGAACAGGCTGGAAGAGCCTTTGGAAGATGGACCGTGGGTTGCATGGAGACCTGAAGATGTTTTGGATATACCAGGACTGTGCAAAAGGGCTACCATGGAGTGCAGTGTTAGCATGGAATGAAAGTTTTCCCTGGCGACTCTGCCCAGCTGGAGGGGCGGAATTGGAAAACCTGGAGACTGTTAGTCTCTGGTTATATTGAACTTGAACTGCAGAAGTTTGATGACTGCTGATGGTGGTTGAGTTTGCATTATTCTAGTCTCTCCTTGCTATGCCTTATACCAGTTAAAATGTTTACTCTGTGCCTTTACATGTTGAAAGTATTTAACTTGTTTGATTTTACAGGACTCACTATCTTAAGTTGGTCAAGACTGTGAGACCTTTTGAAATTGGACTGAGTACAATTTACAATGTGTGATAGTTATAAATCTATTGGGGGCCAGGAGCTAAATATATTGGGGGCCAGGGGCGGAATGTGGTAGTTTGAATATATGTCCCCCAATATATTCAGTGGTTTGTTACTTAAAGTTTGCATCTGCAATCACCTTGCTAGAGGCAAGGTCACTGGGGGCCCCAGTCTTAAGGTGTGGTGATGGTTTGAGATTCCATTGTAAAGATATGCAAATGTGCCTAGCAGGAGTTCCTGAAGTGTGCTGTGTGACCTTTTGGCTGTAGTTTTGCTCTGTATGCTGTGGTGGCTGGTTGGCTTTTGCTCTCTCTCTGCTTGGTCCTGTGAGAGCAGGCCGTTTCTCCTGCCCTTATGGAAGTTCTCCTGGATCTGTAAGCTTCAATAAATAATATCCCTTCCTCCATAACTGTGCCTGGTCTGGAAGTTCATCTCAGCGAACCTGAAGCTGTCTGCTACAACAAGAATGCAACTATCTCATTTTCCCATTTATTTAAATATAATATTGAAGGGTTAATGACTTTCCTTGGAACTTGACCGAAGTGGAGGGTTAATGAGTATCCTTGAAACTAGGAGGTCTTGGGAATACCTGAGACATTGTGTCCCAGACATGCTTGATAACTCCCTTGATTGATGACCTTCCCTTGTTGTAGAGTACAAAGAAATCACGTAAATTTAAAATATTACAAATTTTTTGGGGGCTGGAGAGATGGCTTAGCGGTTAAGGCGCCTGCCTACTAAACCTAAGAACACTGGTTCCAATCTCCAGGTCCCACGTTTAGCCAGATGCAAAGTGATGCAAGGGCACAATGCCGCACTTGACCACAAGGGGGCACACACATCTGGATTTCGTTCTCAGCAGCTGAGAGACTGCTGGCGTGCCCATCTCTATCTGTTTCCTTCTCCCTCTCTCTCTGTCTGTCTTTCTCTGTGTCTCTCTTCAAAAATAAAAAAAATCAAAATATTAAAAAATTTTTATAAGAAGTGCAATGAGCAAGAGTGCTGCTTTCTCAGTGAACCTGATATCAGCACAAGGGTAAAGGAGACAGACACTGAGGTCACTTAACACCTACCAAAACCAGAGAACCAGAGGTTCCTAAGTGCCCATCACTGAAACATACTTAAAACACACCCAACATGGCTCAGGGAATTTTGCAGAAGATGGGGTGGAAAGATTGTCAGAACCACCAGTTGGGACATTATGCTCAGAGACATTGACTATCCCCATAACTGACAGCTGACCCCAAAATGCATGGCCCACAATCCCCATGGGGTTGACCAGCATCCCCAACAAGGAGGGCTTCTTTAGAATAGGAGCAGGAAATGGCACAAACATGTGCTATTTACATATTAAGTATGTCCATAACTAATTAAAAAATGAAAAAAAAAAGTCCTCATCTGTCTACAGCAATTTGGGACTCACCCTTCATCATGTCCAGGTCTGGACCCTGAGATTACCTGTGTCTATAGATCCCTTTGGCTCTGCAAAGCAGGGAAGCCAAGAAATCAGTCATGGGGGATTTGTTTAAACCCAGAAAGGTGTGTGCCTTGTCTCCCTGTACAACAATGATACTTGTGTGTGGTTCTCTTTCCTATTCTAGAGTTGTCTGTCCATCTTATAGATAAAGCCCTGTAGGGGATGCACTAAGTGACATTTTAATTGCAGGTGTCTGTTCATGGGTAGTCCCCCATTTTATCTTTGTTTTGGAGAGCTGGCCCAGTTGTAGCATGTGAGAGTAAGACAGACAAGTTTTTCCAAAGTTTCTAGTATTTTGTGGGGAGGATTGGCTCCAGAATTGAGCTATTTCTGATTGAGCTTTTGTCTCTGGGGAACACAGCAGGACAGTATAATTCTGTTCTGTAAGTGGAAAGTTTTCCCTCCTCTTCTGGTAGGTATGTGATTGGGTTTAGGGACTGAGTGTCTTTCATTTGTATTTGTTTAGTTCAGAGGCCTTTGTAAAACCTTGTAGAAAGATAATTATCTTGGTTTGCCTTTATATATATATATGATCTATTTTGTTTGTGTGTGTGTGTGTGTGTGTGTGTGTGGCCCTGGAGTGGTGGAATTCCCCAGTAGTCCAGACAGCATTATCTCTTTTATATCCAACCCCCCCTTTGTAGCCTTGGGTTTAGCTAATTTTCAGTTTTGTCATCTAGTACCTCATTAATGAAGAGTATGTTAGGAGGTAGCTGAATATGGGGGTAATTACTAGACTTGAAGATTTTGGTCTGATTCCAGTTGAGCTGTTATTTTTGGGGGGTAGAATTTTGGATTTTTTACAGGGATACAGGGTAGTTCCCCGATTTTGTCATTTTATAACTTTTAAGGAGTAGGAGAATCTTGTATTTTTTTGTTTATAATTTTAGTTACACTGGTCAGAGAGTGTCTGGAGACATACTTGCAGGGAACTCAGTCAGAGATTCTCCCCTCCAAGCAGTTCATTGCCATTATATAGCCTGATGACCAAGTTTTGTAAACCTTCCCAGACTTGTTGACTTCCTGAGTCTCTGTAACTTCCTTCCTGCCCCATGCCCGGGGAAGGAATGTTTCAGTTTCTATGTATCATTTCTTTGGGGAGTGGTTTTGTGACCTTTAAGTGTCAGGACTTCCAGATTTGATTTCCTGAGTCAGAGTCTCCTTCCTCTCCTCAGGACAGAATATGTCTATTCAGAGGAATCTGCTATACACACACACACACACACACACACACACACACACATATATATATATGGTATATGCATATGTGTATATGTGTGTGTGATTATTTATGTGTATACATATATATGTATATTCATCAAACAAATATGTATTAAACATTGACTGTGGCATATAATTTTGTTAAATGTGGCAAGTAAGAGAAATTATAGTACATTAAATACACTGTAATGAGTTCCTTGTTGATGTGAATAATTATGAATTTTCTTGGTACTCAACACTACCAGCACAAGGTACACACAAAAAACTTTTGTTAATTGAGTAAATGAAACAATTTTCTAAAAAGTGTATATAATGCAGATGATAATGGCAAAGTTCCTGGTCTTACCTTAAACCTCCTTCATTTACTCACTGACCTTGAGTAAATTATTTGACTTTCCCTAGAATGGGGATAATAATTAGTCATTCCCTATAGGTTTAAAGGATCAAGTTAGATTGTGTGTGGCAGGTGCATTGAAGAATGCATGTATCTTTGTAAACACTGAAGAAATGTTATGGTTTTTAAAATATTTTATTCAGTATTTGATAGAGAGAAAGAGGCAGATAGTGAGACTAGAGAGAGAGGGAGATTGGGTGCACAAGGGCCTCAAGCCACTGCAAAAGAATTCCCCACACATGGGCTACCTTGTGCCTCTGACTTATGTGGGTACTGGGGAATCAAATGTAGGTCTTCAACTTTCACAGGCAAGTGCCTTAACCAGTAAGCCATATCTCCAGCCTTTATGTGGTTCTTTTCTTTTCTTTTTTTTCCCCACACACATATTTTTCTTCTGTTTTACACTGCTCTTTTAGACCAGACTCAGAATAATTCTTTGAAGCTCAGCTCTAACCCTTCCACAACAGAGCACATAAACCACCCATTGCTCATTTGTAGAATGGATGCAAATAAGACAATAATGAAGATTCTACTCTTAGCCACTGTCAGTAACAATTAGTTAAAAGCCTTACCACGTTCCTGGGCTGCAGTGGCTCAGTGTGAAGACATGGGCTTGGATCCTCAGCAACCACTTAAACCTCAGGCAGATGTAGCAGCTGTCTGCAGTCCCAGCACTAGGAATAAAGACAGGGAATCTGTAGGGCAAGCTGACTAGATAAAGAAACTGAATTGGGCTGGAGAGATGGCTTAGCAGATAAGGCGATTACCTGCAAACCCAAAGGACCTCTGTTCGATTCCCCAGGACCCACGTAAGCCAGATGTACAAGGTAGCACATGCATTTGGAGTTCGTTTTCAGGGCAGGACGCCCTGGCATGCCCATTCTCTCTCTCTCTCTCTCTCTCAAATAAATATTTTTTTTTTTTTAAAAGAAACTGAATTGGTAAGAGCTAGGCTAAAGTGAGAGACCCTGTTTCAGTAAAATATAGGAGAACAGCTGAAGAGAACATGGATATCCACCTCTGGCCCCCATCCATATGCATAGTTCACACACACACACCATACACATGTATAGACACAAAGCAAAAATAAAGCCTTTTCATCTCATGGTACATACATCAAAACTGTTTCCCAGCTATAAGTAGATTAAGGATTTGAGGGGAAGGAAAAAATGAAAAATATTGATTGGAGGTCACTGTGTGTAATGAATACTATGGAGGTTTTTCATTTCCTTCATATTTAAAATCCTTCTAAGCTATTCCTTCATTCTTCCCTCCTTCCCTCTTTGTTTCTCTTCTGTTCTGTTCTGTTTTCTTCTCTTCTCTTGCTTGCATGCTTGCTTGCTTGCTTCTTTCTGGAAGAAAATAAGTGATTAGCTCCCACAAATGAAGTTTATAAAGAAAGTGAATTAGATCAAAATGGAGGTGATGATTATATTGAATAGTTATCTGCCAATGAAAATATTCACAACTACTGTCTTCAGAAGTGGTTTGGAAAGATTAGCTATGACCTCCCATTATTGGTATGGTCTTTTGTCATTCATACATAGGAAGATAATACACAGGTTTAAAATGAAGTAACCCTGCACAAGTGTGTTGAAACTCTCTCTTCATCCCTCTCTAGTTCTGGGAAACTGGACACACTAGGTCAATTTGCTAAACCCCACCACTGATGTGTAAAATGCTAGTCATAAAAATTAACAAATCAGCTGGGCATGGTGGCGCACACCTTTAATCCCAGCACTTGGGAGGCAGAGGTAGAAGGATCACTATGAGTTCAAGGCCACCCAGAGACTTCATAGTGAATTCCAGGTCAACCTGAGTTAGAGTGAAACCCTACCTCAAAAAAATAAAATAAAATAAAATAAAATAAAATAAAATAAAATAAAATAAAATAAAATAACTAATAGGGCAATCATGTACCACCTTGTGCATCTGGCTTACGTGTCTCTTGGGAATTGAACAGAGGGCCTTTGGGTTTGCAAGTAAGCACCTTATCTGCTAAGCCATCTCTCCAGTCCAAATTAGTTTCTTTATCTAGTCAGCTTGCACTAAGGATTCCCTGTCTTTGCTTCCCTAGTGCTGGGACTGGAGACAGCTGCCACATGTCCCTGATTTTTATGTGGTTGCTGAGGATCCAAGCCCATGTCTTCACACTGAGCCACTGCACCCCAGGAACTTGGTAAGGCTTTTAACTAATTGTTATTAACAGTGGCTAAGAGTAGAATCTTCCTCATTGTCCTCTTTGCATCCATTCTACAAATGAGCCATGGGTGGTTTGTGTACTCTGTGGTGGAAGAGTTAGAACTGGACTTCAAAGAATTATTCTGAGTCTGGTCTAAAAGAGCAGTGTAAAACAAAAGAAAAATATGTGTGGGGTTGGGGGAGAAGAAAACAACCAAAAAATAAGCACTCAACATGTAGAGTGTCAAAGATAATATCTGATGTAATGTACATTTAATTTACTGTTTTATCATAGATATCATAGATACATGCAAATAATCTTTGATTTATGAACAAAATGTATTATGGAAACTATTTGCTAAAACTTTAAACCAACATGTAGAGAAAGTATGCTTTAATGGTATGGTTTTATCTTTGGTTATTGAGTTCCTATGGGACAAAATAGCTTTCATTTTAAGCACAAGGGTGGGTAGTATCATGCATTGATTTATTCAAGAAGAGACACAAAGTGAGCAAGCCAGAGTAGAGGATAACATAGATGGAGTTGTCAGAAACAGATCACATTTTAAAAGACTCATTTTTCTAATGTGATAATTGCTATTTATTTTATAGACTTGCACATGACATATCACCACTGAAACTGCTTCTAATTCTGCTTTTATTATTAACCTCACTTTTCAATTCTTTATCGACCTTGGGCAAGACTATTTTCCTCTTCATAGCATCAATAGAAAAGCTAGTTCAAGTTTGCTTTAAAAGAAATTAATCTCAAAGCCATCCCTACATTTTAAAAGGACCTTGCATGAGAATGTTAATAGCTGCTATTAGACTTGGAATCAGCAGTTCCCTAAGAGAGAAACAAAAGTACAGGTTTAGTGTCATTTGATCACAGAGACTAATAGGATGGCTGTGAAGTGCTGCCTCAGAGCAGCTTGGTGCCGACAAAGACCTCACAGGACTGACATCCTTGGCTCTTGCATTTTCTAGCTGGCTGGACTTGCATACATTTTAAACCACTCTATCTCAGTTTGTGAGAAAAAAATGTTAATACAAAGCCATATATTGTTTCATGTCAGTTCACTGTACTAATTTTCTAAGTACTTGCCTAAAAGGAACAGAGGAAAAAAGGAGAGAACGAAGGAGTGGAGGAAGGGGTGGGCGGAGGGGAAGAGAGGAAAGGAAAGAACAAGGAAGGAAAGAAGAATGAATGAGATAGAGACCAAAAAACAATGAACACGGGGCTAGAGGTATGGCTGAGCGTATACCACAAACACAGTCCACCACATGTACTATAGGCACATTCCCCCAAATTGAAAGATGCACGTTGTCTAATAACAAGATTATAATGTACAGACAATGAACAGAATGCTTTTAAATAAAGATTTTTGTTTTTGGGTTTTTCAAAGTAGGGTTTCATTTTAGCTCAGACTGACCTGGAATTCACTTTGTAGTCTCAGGGTGGCCTCAAACTCACAGCAACCCTCCTACCTCTGCCTCCCAAGTGCTGGGATTAAAGGTATGTACCCAGCTTTAAATGAAGATTTGTTAGCAATAGCCATGACTCTTTGTCAACACACTGGTGACTTATACTCAGATTTCATGTTCCGTCCTCCATAGGAAAAGTCTTTTAATGTTTCTCTCAGGTACAGACATCCACAGAAGGAAAGCAGGCATTGATTGAGTACCTACTATGTGTGAAGCCTGAAGCATGAAGCTCACTTATACTTAATTATCACAATAGTCCTATGAGTTAGATATTTTTTTTTCAGTTTTGTAAAGTGAAACTCAAGAATTTCATATCTGATGCATGTTACCTGGGTTTGCAGTGTTCGTAGTGGGATATAATGATTGTGGACCATTATGACTTGCATTTATATAATGAATAACACAGGATACTCTATTGTATACATATCCTAGAAATATGGAAAAATAAAAGTATTTAATAGACCATGTTAATGATTTGTTTCAGAGTCCCATATGATGTGTGCCAGTCAACTTTTGAGTTTGTATCATTGTCTTATGAGAGAACTGTACCTTATTCTCATATCTGATTCTTTGACATAGAACCACATGCAGAATGTGCATACATCAATTGACATTTCAGGCAATTAAGGCCTCAAAAAGCCTAGGAAGGATTTTCAAAAATAATTTCCACTGTGGCAGAAATGCAAATTGATTGAAGTTGAGGTGTCACTCAGAGAGTTTGCTAGTCTTTTTAAGAATGACATTAAGCAATGACAGACAATTGATGGGGACAGACTCTTCAACAGATGTTGACAGAGGGACTGGAATGCTTCAAGATGAGAAAAGAAAAATCTATTGAGGCATATGCATAATGAGTAATTGTTTTCCTTTCATTATTTTCCTTTCTATATTTTTAAATACAGATGTCAGTATAGTCTTCTCATTTTTAAAATATAAATAGCTACTTAAATATTTATTTGCTAGGATCTCATATAACAGTGACTATGTTTTGCATTTAATGAAGAACACGTCAAGTGAGATGGAGTTTATAAGACAGAACTTATGGTGCAAACTGTAGAATTTATGGGGAATTTGAGGAAAATGTGGAGATGACTGCCTTTTGTATTCATCTGTAAGATTTTCAAGGAGGTTAGACGTTTTCTTTCTTACAAAGGTGTCATGTTGGGAAATTTCCAACTGGTTTCTCTTCATAAAACTAAATGGGTGTGGGTAAGTTTTAACCAGATACTATGTGAACCACAGATCTAGAAACAAAAACTTTCCTTGCAAAATTTACAAGAATGGAATATGTAACACAGGTGGCCATCTTTCCTTTGAGGAAATGCCAGAGTTTGGACTGAAATATCATAGCCTTGTGAGTGTTCTTCGTAAACATGGGATCAGCATTTGAAGAGAGAAATAATCTCCTCTGACCTATGTCTGGGAACAAGGACAATAGTTCAGCTTATAAACTAGTCAAAATTCAGGGCTGTGATACTTGAAACACAGTTTATTTCAACATAGACTCTAAATATACCTAAACAACCTTGCTCTTCTTTCCCAGTCTAGAGCATTCCCTATTACTGACCCTTGGCTTTAAAAAGCATTCCATGGGGAATATCAACAACCCCACTGAGGAGGGCCCCTAACAGAATGGGGGCTGGGAGGAGGGAAATGTTGTTGCCAACACATGATGTATCCATACAAAGTATGTTCTTAATTGAAAAAAAAAAATGTAGCAGTAGGGATTGAAAGACTTTTTAGCAGTTAAGGCACTTACCTGCAAAGCCTAAGAACCCAGGTTTGACTCACCAGTACCCGTGTAAGCCAGATGCACAAGGTGGTGCATGTGTCTAGAGTTCATTTGCAGTGGTTGGAGACCCTGGCATGCCCACTCTCTTTCTCTATCTGTCTCTCTCTCTCTCTCTCTCCCCCCTCTCTTGCTTAAAAAATAAATAACATATTAAAAAAAACAGAACAAAAAAGTTGAAAATAAATACTACTTTAAAACTGTAGCAATAAAAATAAAGTTAAGGACTAGAGTGATGGTTCAATGGATAAATCACATTTTGCCAAAATCTGAACACCTGAGTTTGCATCCCCTGAATCCATGTGCAATCAAATGCTGTAGCATTAGCATCTGAATCTGAATTATGCCTAGGTCAAGAATGGAGGTGGAGACAGGAGGATTTCTGGAAGCTCATGGGTCAGCTCTTCTGGTGAATACAGTAGTGAACAACAAAATAAGATATTTTGCCTCAAGCAAGGTGGAAGGTCAGGGATCAGGATCACATCAGGTCATCTTCTGACCTTCATACTGTCCTGGAATTCACACACCTGCACATGTGCATGCATGCACACAGGCGTGTGCACGCACACACACACAAAATCCAACTTAAAAATGATTACATATTCAACACCATGATTTCTGAGGTACTTGGTCAAAGATGGGAAGACATGATAAACCACATGTTGTTCAACCTTGCTCACTACTGCATCCAACAACATACTCTTCAAAGATGTTTCATGAACCACAAAGGAGGTCTCATTCACATCCCTGCTATGAAGACATGAGAGAGAACTTGGGAGATAAATAGTCTTCCCCAGCCCTTCAAAGATATTTAAAATAACTCTGTACTTAAGTGTACAAGACTCAAGAAACAAATAAAATTTCTAAATATAAGGTACTGACATTTAATAGAATAATAAGAATAAAGATGTACCATGGAAAAGCTTTCAAAGGAACTTGAAAGGTAGCTGAGCAGTTAAAGGTACATGCTTGCAAAGTATAATGGCCCAAGTTCAACTACCAGGCAGCCACATAAGCCCATGTAGGCATTTGTATGCAGTGTCAAGAGATACTGGTAGATGCATGTGCACACAGGCACACACACACAATAAATAATATATTTTTAAAGCTATCAGACTTCTACCATATTGGACATGACTTTCCTTCAGTCAAGTAATGCTCATATGCATGGAAAATTTCCACTGCTTGCTCATCACCTTCATTTCCACTTATAGCAGAAGGGAAATTTAATTTTTAGTGAAGCCAGAGAACATACTTATAAATAAATATAAATATAAATAAGAGTTTTTTTTTTTTTTTGGCTACATTGCCCCAATTATATAACCTTGAAAAAACATAATAAAGTGAGTTTAGGGAATCAAACATCAGGATGTCAAGCCAGGGTTGACAGCTCTAGTTGCCAACTCTGTTGACCCTTTGCCACTCTTTTTTGGATCATTTTCCTTAGTATACTAAGAATTCTTTCTAGAGGGCTTTTTTTTTTTTTTTTTTTGACTTATAAATTAAGCACCATCTGAGAACAATGCAAAATAATGAAATTAAAGCTATTTTAGGAAATGTTGAAAAGATTATTATACACATCCTATACACATACATACTACATGCTGCCATGCTATTTGAGAAAGAGGAAGTCACATATTCATAAAAAATTTAATGGGAATAGCAATCCTAAAGGTAAAGTGTTTCATGAGTTATCACGTGGCAATTATGTCCAGTTATATTCCAACTCATATGAAGACCATGTAGTCCCTTGTAAATTGCATGCCAGATCCTATGCAGATTTATTTACATAATTAACCACTGAAAACCTGACTACTGTCCCTACATACTTTATTAATTACTTTTGCATCACTGTTACCATCAGCTGTTACCTGACCAAAAAACCTTATGGCAAAAAAGGTGATTTAAGAGATTTTCGGCTTATGATAGTGGGAAAGGGGTTGTGGGAGTAATGGCTGTAACCATGGTGTCTACAGTGTGAGGTTGACTTTGTTCATATGGTGGAGGAGCTAACTAGACTGGAACCAGGGGAGACTATAACTATGAAAGAAACACCCCTACTGTTCTACTTTCACCAGCCTGACTCCTCCTCTTAAAGGTTCCACAACCTGTTAGGGTTCAGATGAGGAGCTTATAGGAGATATTTAATACATTCAAATGATAGCATATAGTGTGAATATTGAACTAAAATTATACAAGTGTATTAAACATTCTTCCAAACACATAGTGATTAATAAGACTTGTCTTATGATAATAATCACAAGTGTTTGGCCATATCCCAACTTGTAGCAGTGATTTCCTGAAGCCCATCAAATACTGTCCTGTACAGAAAGTGTTATTTAACTTATTCCCCCAACACTTAACAGTGTCTCGGCAAACAATAGGATCCAAATGCATTTGTGTTTAATGATCAATGAATTCTCATCAAGAGAAATAAAAGTTAACCTAGTTTTTCTCTCACTAGTAAATTTTCAATTAGCTTGCATTATTATATTTAGAATTCCTACAGATTACAAGAATATAGCTAGCTTTGTGCCCTTGACTAAATCATTTTCTCTTCAGCCCTTTTAATTTACTGAAACAAATGAGTGGATTGGATAAACATGCTATTTTTTTTTTTTTTTTTTTTTAAAGGTTTTTGGAGAAACTTCAGCTGAAAATGCAATTATAAATCACTGGGCTTTTAATTTTATTTAAGTGTTGAATTTTGAATGTAAAATTTATTTGTGCAAAACATTCTCTCTTAAGACTTTTAAAATATAATTCTACTTTACTTTGATAAATTTCATGCTTTTATTCCAAGTGAAAAATAATATAATCCATTTCACATATGGTCAAGTTTTAGTGAAACACCCTTTACCAGATTTGCTAAAATACATTAAATTCGCTTTTTATTGCAGCTTATCACCACAACACTGTCTTGAAGAAATTAGAAGCTTATGTTAGATGCCAGAGCAAACTCTTGCTAGGCAATTCTACTGCATATTATTTTTCGGTTACAATAACACACAGTGGAGCCCAATTAGGGTGCCCAGCTTGAGCTATTTGCCTGGAATTTTCCTGTATTTAGCTCCAAAGTTGTTACATTCAGAGAAACACTTCTACCTTGGGTTGAATAAAGTATAACATGAAGGAAGTAGGAGTATTTAAATAGTGTGAAGGCATTTTGGCCTTCTGCACACAATGTACAATACTTGGAGACAATTTGGGTTCCTATGACTTTAGCACATGGCTAGTTTCTACTGGCCTCCATCAGGCAAACACCTTGGCCATGCTCAACATTCTATGCTGCATAGAACAGATCCATAATACAGAATTTTCTGGTCCTAAATGCAAGTGTTCCACTAACAAGGCTCTTTAAAGGCTTCTGGGTTTCTACAGAAGAGTTTGTGCTTCCTTGATTAAAGTTTAGCTCTATGCATTTACTGTTAAGTATTTGCAGTTTAACGATGGAAGTATATGTGCAGCAATATTAGAATCAAGAAAGATGCATCCATCCCTGCACCCACACAAAGGGTTTGTGTCATTAAATCATCACCCCCCTTTTGTCTCAACATAATTATTATGGTTTGGATATGAAATGTCCTTCACAGACCCATGTGTTGGACTACTTCGTCTACAGATACTGGTGGGGTTTGGAAAGGCAGTAGAACCTTTAAGAGGTGGAGCCTCCTTGGAGGAAGTGGAGCATTGTGAGCAGGACTTGAGGTTTCATAGTCTGGCCTCACTTCCTGTATGCTCTCTCCTTCATGACCAGATCTATTGTGTTGCACTCTTCCCACTCCTGCTGCCATGTCTACCCCATAATAATAGATTGTATCCCCTAGAACTGTAGTTGAAAATAAACCCTTTTTCCCCCCTTTATTCTTTAAACTGCTTCTGCCAGATGTATGGTTACAACAGTAAGAAATGTAACTACTATGTGCACCATTGTTCTTCATTGTGATAAAGATATCATATGTACTGCCCCACTTACTCTGAGATTCTAGTTACTCCCAGACCACAAGAGTTCTCTCTGGGACCATCATTCACAAACATGTCCTCATGTTCTATTGCATAATAGACTAGCTAAAGATAATGATGCTATTCTATATATTTCAATAAATCTGTAAATATGGGCTGGGGAGATGGCCTACCACTTAAGACAGTTGCCTGCAAAGCCAAAGGACCCAGATTTGATTCCCCAGGACCCACATAAGCCATTTGCACAAGGTGGTGCATATGTCTGGAGTTCCGTTGCAGTGGCTGAGGGCCCTGGAGCACCCACTCTGTATCTTCCTCTTTCTCTCTCTCTTAAATGAAAAATTAAATAAATAAATTATATATAGCTAAACTGAAAGTCAGTTTCAAATATTTATAAAAAATCTTAGAAACATGTTAGGATATGTTTATCGCAAATCAATAATAAAGGTTAGGAGAAAGATATACTTATCCAGATTTGAATATTATGGAATATACACATGCATTGAAATATCACATGGTACCCCATCTATAAATTTTACATATCAAGCTTCATGTAAGATAAAATGATGAGAATCCATCAGAAACTGGTAATATCTTAATATCTGCCTATTTGAAACTATGTGTTCCATATGTATTATGATTTCACTCTCTACTTTGACACCATGCAAGAAGATCCTTCTTCAAGATTTAGACTTCCATTTTACATCTCTTGGCGATATTATTTTCCAACAAGTCATCATGCTGTAGTGGATAGGCCATTGTCTCAGCCCCATCGCTGCTAAACTGATGAAGAGGTGTAAAGGCTAGGCAGCCTTGACCCAGAGTTGGCAGCTGTGAAGCCTGGCTCAGCGTCACGGCACCTTGCAGGGTTTTCTGAAGCCCCAGTTTTACTCAGCTTTTCTTCTTGCCAAATCTGCTTCCAACCATTTCTTAGTGGTCAACTTCCTGAATGTATTTCCCAAAAAAACCTACATGCAACTCTCCATTACAGAATCTTTCTTTCAAGGAGCTTATTCCACAGTGTTCAATGATTCATCTGCAGGCTTGTGGATTTCACCTATTTCCAGCCCTTTTTGCTCATTCCTAACAATGACTAATCTTGCCCCATTGTCAACAGTACTGTTTCAATGAGCGTCTCTACACAGAATATTCTCTATGTACAGAAGAAGACAAACTGCTTGAAACTGTTATGTAAAATTGGATCTATCTTACCATGAAATCTATAGAATCACTGAGTAGTAAAAGTTTGAAATATTAATATCAGAGAGCTGCATCTATATTTATCCAAAGCAGCAACTGCAACAAAATCCAAAAAGGAATGCCACATCCATCTCTATTAGCATGTCTGTCAAATGAGATTGTCATGAACTTCTTCTAACAGCAAATAGGAAGTGCCCAGAATATAAGACAATGCTCACTGCTTTGCAGAGATGGCTCTCTTGTTAATTACACTTTATTTTCTGAGTTATAAAGGAACAATGAAAAACATTTTGGTTGACATAAGCCCTCTAATATTAAGAGTACATTTTATTCACAATGACTTCATACATTTAATACTCTTACCTTTTTTTTTTTATTTTTGGTTCTTAAATGATCTTACATGTAGTCTTACATACTTCCACATTTTACCACTTTCGATGAACTCACCTGAGAACGTCCCATCCTGTCCCATGTATCACAAAGACTTTTCTTCACTTCCAAACTTCTGATTCTTTGGAGCACAAACCTGATTCCTGCCAGTAACATATGAATAATACTGTCTTTCCATCAATCATCTCAAAGACACAATGACTAAGCAGGGCCAAGTTAGTTCTTGACTTATTTTTTATCTTATTTTAAGGTGTCAAAAGTGGAATTAATGGGCCAAAGAAAGGTGTTGTTTAATAAAAAAAAATACTACATATAAGAAATGGAGTATACAATCTAGACACCAAACATTTGCTTTAGTTGCATCCAGTAAAGGTATATTGCTTAAAATAACCAACTCTGGAAAAAGATACTTTTGAAAACCAGTATTATAATTTACACATAAATATCAGGAGTCTCTATTCTTTTCTGAAATGTGGTTTTCCTCATGGGTCACAACAGGAAGACAGTATGATATTTTGATTAAGGCTAGTCTTGTATGGCTGTTATCAAATTCATCAAATATCTTTTCAAATATGTCTCCTAGGGTTGGGCAAGATTGTAAAAACTCACATCCACAGAATCATCGGTTTGCAATGGTTTTTGCCCTGTGAGTCTTGTAAAGCAAGACACTAGACTTGGAGAGAAGAACTCTGACATTTGCTTAGAAATGAGAGAAACATATTTACCTAAGTGAATTTGAGAGAAAAGATGGTTCTTTGTTAATTATGTAAGAAGGCCTGACTAGCCATCATTTCAAACATTTATTTGGGCTTTGTAGAAGAAAAAAAAAAAAAAACTATACAGTATTTGTGGTAGTTTGAATAGATGGCCCCCAATATATTCAGTGTTTTATTAGTTTATAGTTTGCATCTGCAGCCACCTGGCTGGAGGCAGGGTCACTGGCTGGATCTTAAGGTGTGGTGGTGGGTTTGAGATTTCAATCTAAAGATATGCAAAGTGTGCCTAGCAGGAGTTCCTGGGGTGTGTGTATATGTGACTTTTGACTTGTGGTTTTGCTCTCTGTGTTTGGTCCTGTGAAGGCAGGCCAGCTTTTTCTGCCATTATGGAACTTCCCCTGAATCTGTAAACTCCAATAAATATCCCTTCCTCCATAACTGTGCCTGGTCTGGAAGTTCATCTCAGCGAACCTGAAGCTGCCTGCTACAGTATTTTTAGTATTGGATATATTTCTAAAAAAAACACAAGATAAGCACGGGAAAAAAGACATTAAGAAACATCATAGAGTGGTGTTTTTTTGCACATTGTGAGACAGTTATGAATTGTAAAATTTAAAAACACTCCTTTTAAAGTTGTAGATTTTTATTTAGAATATTTATTTTTCAGGTGTGCTTGTGAATGACAGATTAAGACAGTTGTGTGTATGTTTGTGTGTGATTCAAGAGCTCTATAACTACACATTAGTTTTCTAAGGATCATACCTTATTAACAACCACAATGAGGCCAGGTGTGGTGGTGCATGCCTTTAATCCCAGCAGCACTTGGGAGGCTGAGGTAGGAGGATTGCAAGGAATTCAAGGCCAACCTGAAACTCTGTAGTGAATTCCAGGTTAGCCTGGGCTAGAACTAGACCTTACCTCAAGAAACAAAACAACTCAGAAAACAAAAATCACAATGAAATATTGGATATACCCCCCCCCCTTACACAATTAGTTTGTTTAGATTTTTGCTGTGTTTTGGAACTAAATTAATCTTCCATTGACAAGAAGCACTCCTGAAAGACATGAGACAATTCTCAACCCCAAATATCACATGTACAGCTTTCTGTGCAATCAGAGTTCAAAATAAGAAATGTTTATTTCCCTCAAAAATCATTAACGAATCTAACATCTTTGTATTGTATCCTATAGTACTTCAGGAATTGACCTAGCTAATGGGGGTTATTAAAATGAATAAATCTGGCTAACCCCTTCCAAACATGGTCCCAGTCTTTTTATCTGCAAATTGCACTAATAGAGAAAGATGTGTGCTATGTTTTTGTACATTGTTAACATAACTATTAAAATACTATAAGTGGACATTCATTTTATCCTATACTTGATTATGTGATGGATATATTTAGTTACTGTTAAAGACCATATTGGCTGCTGAGTTGTAGTGACAGTAAGAATGCACTAGGAAAAGTACCAAAATCAAGAGGACAGCTACTGCGTGTGCTATCTAGACGACTACTCTGCAGTCATCCATTGAAAGATGACTGCAGCATGAATCAGGTTATTAATTGGAGTATGGAGAACAGTGGGAGCCTAGAGAATATTTTTGAAAGTTAGATTACAAGTTTTATACTCTAAGGATTCATCAGATTCTAAAATACCAGCATGATTTTGCCAACAAAAAGAAAAAGATAGACAGCACAGAAAAGGATGGCTTTTTCCATCACTCAGTGCTCTGCTCAACTCTGGGCAAATATGGGACTCCATGACTGTCACAGTCCTGTCAATGTTGAGCAGTTTCTGACAGTGACAAGCATCACAGTCAGCGGAGTGGATTCATGATGCTAAGCTACTAAAGGTGGAGGCTCCCAAAGTAAAACCCTCTCTTCCTAGCAGACACCCCAGGACACTGGCTTTGGGAATCTAGGGGTGACGAGGAGACTGACATCTCAGAATATATGTGTGTACATTACTAGGAAAGCAAAATCGGCCTCCATCATCAGAAGGGATTTAACTCTCTATTCTTTGCATTTCCTGTGTCTTTATATTGTGTATATATGATTTATGTTGGAAATATCTTCCCCAATTATGTAGATGATCAGGCAGAAACGAAGAAGTGTATTGTGCCACCAAACTTAAAGCTAAGATTCTTAAAGCCTGATGTCCCACTTCTTAAATACTGGAAGAGATGTAGGGATAAATATCAAAGCATATCCTCTTAGCATTTAGAGCTTAGATAATATTATCACAAAAGACAAGCTCCAAACAACCAGAACTGAAGGACATTCTCCCACAAGTAGCATCTCCCCGTGCATGACTTGATCTTCAACTTTGTATTATGTGACTAGGTAACATTTTTATGAGCAACTTGGATGTCTGTGATCAGCCTTCCTATAAAATTAGTTTTGTCCCACATGCCTGTTATTCCAGTTGTTAAATTACTTCACGCCATGCTCCAAGGCTCATATAGTATGCAACAATCAAAGAGGAACAACACTTTGCATAGCATTAAATGCCAAATATTCTCTGACACTCCAGTAACTGAACTACAGCCAATAAAATAAAATAAAATAAAATAAAATAAAATAAAATAAAATAAAATAAAATAAAATAAAATAAAATAAAATAAAATAAAATAAAATAAAATAAAATGTTTTCTAAGGTTCTTTGCTGTCCTGATTGCAAAATGAGCCCAGTTTGGGAAATACTGGCTTGCCAAGTGTCAGTACAGTGTTAATATTGTTATCATTTTCTGTAAGTGAAGTATGCAGTGCCATTTCCTATAAAGGTATTATTGATAGTGAGAATGACCATTACACTTTATATAAATATTGCAGTATCAATAAACGAGTCCCATTCACCAAAAATTTATAAAACTCTCTCAACAATGCTGATTTTCAAGATGTTTGCTGAACAATTTCTTAGGAGAACTGCTCATCATCTAAATATCTAATTCAGATAAAGTTTTCCTAAGTACTCAACAGTGGAAAAACACCCAGTGCACTTGGTATGATTTTATTTCTAGGTCAGTGTGGATGGACCAGTAGATATGTACCTGGTTAAGAAAGCATCCTGCCTATCAGCCATTTTTTTCCATTTTTCTAATCAACTATAATAATTTCTCCTGCTTTGCATCTGGTGCATATTAGATAAAATAGGAGTTGCCAGGTTAGTGAGCACACACCATTTATACTAGTACTTGCACTTGAGAAGCATAACTAGGTGGGTTGCTGTGGATTCAAGGCCACCCTGAGACTACATAGTGAATTCCATGTCATCCTTGGCTAGAGTAAGACTCTACATGAAAAAAAAAAAAAATGGTAAGATAGGAATCTCTAGCAAAGTGATAATGGAAAAGAAGGGAGTATAACAAAATTATGACTGTATGAATTAGCTTCCAATGGAAATAGTGCTCTTTTTTCTATTAACACAGGGCATATAAAATTTTAAAAAAATTAGCTGGGGGTGGTGGTGCATGCCTTTAATCCCAGCACTCAGAGGCAGAGGTAGGAGGATCATCATGAGTTTAAGGCCACCCTGAGACTGCATAGTGAATTCCAGGTCAGCCTGGACTACAGTGAGATCCTACCTTGAAAAACCAAAAAAAAAAAAAAAAATTAAATTCATAAATAATGAAATTTTGGAATTTCAATCCCTTACCATTTTGGACCATGGAGTGTGAACTCCAGGCTCCTGTAGTAGCACTACAAACAGCTTTGTTGTGCATAAACTTTTGCTATAGGGATCTTATATAGGTTAAGGTGGAGATGAAGCTTGTTAGAATGATAGATGGGTATGATATCACAGATATTAGAGAAGGGGGAGAATGGAGAAGACAAGAGCCCTACGAGGAAACAATGGCAGTTTTGCTAGGTTCAATAGAGGAACCAGATTACTGTCACATAGCATAAAGTGCAGGTCTGATAAATCTTTCTCTTTGGTATAATAATGTTTAAAGTTCTAAAAGTATTTACATAAGAAAGGGCAATAGGGTTACATGGATTCTTAGCATTAAATTAAAATGGTGTCTAGTATAGTATTAAAATGTCCCCCACCACCATTGTACCATGAAGGCGATGGGCCATTAGCCTTCATTATCAAATCAGGGCCTGGGATAACCCTGCTTTTCTTCTGATTATAAAAACTATGATGCAGTCCATGCCACTTAATCTGGACCCAGGTAATAGGAACATCTTAATTAAGATGCCCCACTGGGATCCAATTTAATGCAATATATATAATAGGATTTCAATTCTGTTTTAGCATATTTGTGCTAGATAATAGGGGGGGTTGGAGAAGCTTTATGTCACTAATTTTACAAGCTAAATACAATCTCAGTATCTCAGCATGAGTATTTGAAAGCATGGAGGAGAAAAAAATGAAATAACATCAACTATTTTAGAATGGTGTTAAGGGAGCAGCTTTTAAACTCCTTTTCATCAGTGTCTCATTTTTAGAAGCGATGTTTAAGTGCACTGATAATAGCATCAATTGATCTCTCCTTTCTTTGTGTAGGGGCTTTGTAGGCTGTTCAATATTTCTTGAATTACAAACAAAAAAAAAAGTTGTTTTGCCCCAAATTCCTTTGTTTGATGTTTTAGAAAACAGGAAGATCTGCTTTGTATTCTGAATTTGAACAATAAAGTGATAAATGAGCAAATGTTTAATTATCATATAGGATGTTTATTTTTAATTCCTTTTTTAAAAATTTATGACAGCAAAATAGTTTAGTTTGGCAAAACCAAAGGCAAACAACTGCTTAGTCATATGTCAATCTGATCTGCCTGTCTTTCATATGTTGCTTATGCATTTACTCCACAGATTTTATTGAGGATTTACAAACTATTAACATCTTATATGAATATGTACATATCTCAAGAAAGTGTCCTCCTGACAGACTATAAGCTCTTCAAAAGCAAACTAGAAAATCACTGGCAATGATGTGAAGAAGAGTAGGGTGAGGTGGGATTACTAGAAGAGTGATATATGATCCAGGATGTGAACTTGGATCATTCATTTTGGTAAATTATCAGGAGGTGAACTGGGTCACTGTAAAGAGATTTAAAACTTACTACAGTTTAGAATTATTTTTTAATATTTTTAAAATAATTTTAATAATTTTTAAACTCTTCTACAGTTAGTTTTATACCTCCCAAGGTATAGCATTTTGTCTGTATGAGAAAATCTTTCTAAAAATTTCATCTTGCTACACCATCCTAGAACCATGTATATATTTATTCTGCTCTGATTTCTGCTTTTGCTTCCTCTCCACTTATATTCTAAGAATTCTTCAAACTGCCTTAATTTTTGGTATGGAAGGTGGAGAGTGAGAGATGATAGAAGCTAACTAACATTTCGGGAACTCAGAACTGTGATCTTTGCCTAAGTGAAGGTATAGTGCACAAACTGTAAAAAAACACACTCTCCAAGAAGTTACATACTGATAATTTTAAAGGAATAAAAGATCGTATCATTAAATATTTTAATGCTATTCATTTTATTTTAGTTGGTAGACATTGTAAGAAAGCTTCGAGTAGTGAACTGTAACAAATGAAACCTTGATTTCCTTCCCATTACTTTCTTAGGGCTTAGGTGAATTAAAGGTCTATGTGTAGTTTAATTAGCTATTACACAATCAATTGCATTTATCTGTCTACATAATGACAGTTAATAGAATGCCCATCAATTTGTCATATCTTTAAAACAATTACTTTAAAATGGGTCGGTTAATTTTTGTTTTTATCATAAATCTTTAAATTCCATTTTTCTAGGCCTATTAGTAAGTAGTTATTTAAGAAATATAACTAATTTGCATAGTATCTTCTGTTAATTCAGATTATTTATAAATAATAAATTAAATAATCACTGAGAAATTATTTTGTAATCAAATGTGGACAAAAACATAGTTTTTGTATTGGAATTCTTTCAAATCTAGAGCAGTTGTTACAGGGAACAAAAAGAAGAAATGATACTTATAGATGTTTATATAGTATTTATAATATTACAAACCATTTATTTTATATTTTCTCCCTTCATCATAAAGACTTGTCTCTAAGGATACATTAACACTTTCCTTCATGAAAATTGATATTGAGTACATCACTTAAACATTGCAAAAGCAAATAATACAGATGTGAATTTGAATGTTTCTTTGGAAGCTCATTAAGCTTCAGATTACAATGTAAATGTTCCTACCTTTGCACTTGCAGTTGTAAATTTAAATTTTCATGCCACTATTTGCATTTCTAAAGCATCTCTAAAACAACTAACACACAAAAACTAAGATACAACAATGTTAATTATTGAAGCTCTGTCTCTCAGAGTGCTATGCTTCATCATTAACCATTAGTCTCTCTTATTCTTATGCTTATTGTCTCCAGTGTAATTATTCAACTTAAAAAGTTAATTGACTGCCCTGAGGTTACTTAGACTGAGGGCTTGTGCACGGCCCTGGCAAGCATGACTCTTAAGCAGGATCATCTCCCACTGCTGCTCATGTCCATCAAATACTTGGTTTTATTGCCTTGTATATGCCATATCAGAGTTCTGAATTGTATCCTGAATCTGGAAATCATATTCTTTGCCTGCTGTTCTTACTTGGGCTACTGTGTTGTTATTATCTGTACAACGACATGAAAGCTGAGGTTATAATTCTTAATATTCTGTAGACTGACTTCTTATTACTGTATTCTTCCATTTCAAAATAATGTTAGGTATTTCAGTTCTTTTAAAAGCTGTTAATTCCCTAAAGTTTAAAGGATCCTAGGAGAAATATTGGTTTGGAAATTAGTACTATTAAGAGATAACCATATACAATGTTGACTCAGGAAAATTAGGCAGACTTCTATAGGCCCTAGGTTGCTTGAGGGAAAAGGAAAAAAAAAGACCATGAGAGAGAAAGAAAGAGAGAGAGAAAAAAAACAGAGACAGAGAGAGATCAGAGTAGGATGATTTTTGCAGTCAGGTAAGGATATCCAACAGTGACCTCATATGGAAAATACCATAACAAATGCAGAATAACCTAAGATTTTGCTTTGAAGTGGTTGCTGCATACCCCACAATATACTGGCTAGTTTTCATCCATAAATTTTCACTATTTCACTAAACATAATATGCAAAGAAGGTACCTTTCCATCATAAAATCTAAATGACTATTTTGTTACACTCTCTTTATTAAACACAATAAAATTGATACTCAAATAGTGTATTTCTTCTGAATACTCATAATTAGGTTGCTAGTTCAAAAACAAAACTTCATTGATTTTTTTTTCAGTGTTCTTCTTTTAAGTAATCTGTCCAAAACTTTATAAGAGAAATTCAAAGAGCCATCAAACTGTCAATATGTAACAAAATACAACAGAGACTTTATAGAAATAATCTAAACATGTGCAATTGAGTCATTGAAAATTTAATATATCAAGACTTGAAACAGTTTATATGTTTTATTACATTTCCCACTGTGCCCATGTTCAGTCATTTCAAAATTGAACATGTAAAGAAAAATTTTCATTTTCGTGTCTTTCTTTTTTAATTCCCTCAGTTCCAATAAGACGCTGATGTTTTCATGATTTTAATGGTTGGAACACACTATAATACTCTTTTTCTTTACAGGCAGCATGAGACTTGAGATTTTACTACCGCATAACTACTTTGGAAAAGTGGAAATGAGTCTGTGTGATGGTTGATCCAGGCATCAAAACTTTAGCCAGAATTGACAGGACAAAGTTTGGGGAGCAAGGAGGAGAAATGTCAAGGTGAGACTCAGAAGGTATTAGGTAACTATATGAGGCTACTACATAAAATCTGCTTGAATAAGGGCACTATCCCCTCTGGTTTTACTTCATAATCAACTCTTATTGCTTTTTTCATTCTAGAGATACCTGTGAATTCATGCAATGAAAAGTAATTCAAAGTTCATATTTTAAGAAACTTATGGATTATAAAGAATTTAATGCAAACAGAAGCAAGACTGTCCTTGGGAGCACAGGAATACTTGTCTAGCCCCACACTATCATCCCACCTGGATGTTCTATAAGAGAGACCTCAATTCTTCCAATTTCCATGGAAATATTTATTTTTATTAGATGAAATTGTACCAAGCTGTATATCAAAAGTTTCTGAAATTTATATTCATATCCAAACTTTTCCATTTATCCCTCTTAATAACTTACCTCACAGTGAAAATGATTTTCTCCCATCTTCTAAAGCTCTGCAACTCCTTAGACGTGATATTTGCTTTGTTCATGAGACTTTTGGGATCCAGCTGCCTCTCCTCCTGACACACTTGATGATTAATTCACCCCCTCTCTTCTTAGTTGTCTCTACATCCACAACTATGGTCTAATGTTTACTACTTATAGGTTTTAATTTCAAAATTGTTTGGTATATTCAATGCTGGTACTTTGAACTCTGTTTCATAGGTCATCATGGCTTTTTGCTAATTAGTTGATTAACTGACATTTTCTTTTCTCACAGAATATCTCAAGCTGCTATAACCCACTCTAGATAGAGAAGTAGGCCAGTATTTGCATCTATAAGGATTTTTATAAAATTTGTCACCAGTTTTCAAGCAGGTGAAAGTACAATTGTTAAAATACAGTGTTGTGAAACTGTGATGTATCAAACCCCAATAGAAATTATGAAAATGTTCATCAGGAGCAGTGCATTTCTACACTCAACTGGACAATTACTGAACACTCACCAATCTTCAGTATTTTATTTATTTATTAGAGATAGGGAGAGAGAGGCAGACATATAGAGAGCGTGGACATTCCAGTGTCTCTAGCCACTGCAAACAAACTCCAGATGCAAGTGTCACATTATGTATCTGGCTTATGTGGGCACTAGAGAATTGAACCTGTATCCTTAGACTTTCCAGGAAAGTGCCTTCACCAGTTAGCCATCTCTCTAGCCCAACTTTCAATATTTTTGATGTGAGACAAATGGGAAAATTTAAGTATATTAGAAGAAAAGCTAGCAGTATGATATTAAGAGTTGGATTTAAAGTAAAATTAGTGTTAGTATATTAAGTTTTAGCTCACTGAAAATAGAATCAATGAAATAATGTGTGAGTAAAATATTTATAATATCAATTTTAAAAAATCAGTGCATTTGTATGAAAGTATTATTAATGTGGTCAGCAACTTCTTGTATTATTTTGCTGACTTGGCATTCATTATTATAATTCCTCCTTAGCTGATTTTTCTTACTTTGTTAGTTTAGGGATATAGAAAGATGTTACCAATTTTTTTCTACTTATTGTTATATTATGACCCTGAGGTTTTCTTCTGTATCATAACTTGAAGAAAACATTATACAATGTGAAAAAATCCAAGTTGTTGCCTGCATGAATGCAGGTAATACATCATGAAATAAGTGGAATCCTTTCTACCAGATGTTGAGAAAATGAAAAAAAGATGGCAAGTAGTAAATTAAATAATATAAGTAATATCTGATTGTAAAGACTTATTGAAAAATTTGTTTTTTCTCAACTCCCTGTAGTATTTTACCAACATTGAAACTATTGTCTAAAACTACTCCAGACATCTAAGATGTTATTAAATCCAACTCAGTGTTATTGACTCACTTCTTTCCTCCCTGGCTCAGTAATCTTTTAAATTGATTATAGTAATTTTACTTGCCCTCAAGCCTACATCAATGTCTGAAATTTTATTGATGCGTAATAGTTATAGAAAACAAGAGGTCTCATCATTATGACCTTAACAAAGAAATTTGTATCTATATATGTGAGTAATATATTTCAATCATATTCATCTCCTATTATCCTCTTTTGTTTCCCACAACCTTTCCTCTCCACAACAGTCTCACTTCTACTTTTATATTATCTTTTCTTCTTAAATCTAGACCCTTCATATGAGAGAAAACATGTAATATTGTCTTTCTCAGTCTATCTCATTTCATTTAGCATGGTGATTTCCAAGTTTATCATTTTCCTGCAAATGACATGATTCATTCTGCTTTATGGGTGAATAATAGTTCTGTTTGCATATATGCATTAAATTTCCTGTATTCATTTACCTGTCAATGTACATTCTGACTGAATAATTTCTATTGTGAATTCTACTGCAATAAATATGAATATGCCATTATCTGTATGGTATGCTGGCTTTGGTTCTTTTGAGTAGAGTATATAACCAAGAGTTCTACAGGGGACCACAAGGTAGTTTTACGTTTTTTATTTCATTTGATTTATTTGAGAGAGATAGAAAGTGGAAGAGAGGGAGAAGGAGAGAGAGAGAATATACACACTAGGGCCTTCAGCTACTGCAAACAAACTCCAGATGCATGCGTCACCCTGTGCATCTGGCTTACATGGGTCTTGTGGAATCAAACCAGGGTCCTTTGGGCTCATAGGCAAATGCATTAACAGCTAAGCCACCTCTCCAGTCCTAGTTCTCTGTTTTAATTTTATACTAAAATACTGATTTCCAAAGAAATTGGCAATATCTGGATTTTTTACAATGAAAACGTCATGAGGTTGACTAATGATAGAAACTCCATTATCCCTCTGACATACAAAGGGGCATGTTGGATATAATTCTAAACCATGTCTAAGTATATTTTGGGAACACTTAGCCTTTTACTGAAGTGCCATGTGAACAAGCATTGCAAATATATCTGTTGTATTTTTCATGGCAAGAGAAAGATAACCAATCTAGGTGAGATTAGCAAAATGATTCGGCATACTAAATGCCCTAATGTATCTAACTGCTTCACAAGCAGTTCCTCAGTGTCTAGATTCAGAACTTATGTGAGTTCATGAATTAAATGAAAGAATCAAGGAAAAGCTCACAGTAACTTACTTCTTAGCATCTTTCAGGGGACCTGAAGAACCAGAAACCCTTTATTTCTTTAAAAGCTGAATGAAGCTGCAGCTAGTTATGACATATTCGGTAATCATTTAACCTCCTTAAACAGAGCCTTATTCATAAAACGTGGATACAAAATCTACCCTCACATTATTGGTTAGGATGGTTGTTTTAACTACAGCCCAGTACTTGTCACAGACTACATTCTCCTTGTTTCATACCATTTTTACTCTTCAAATACAAATGAATCTCATGTTCCATATCTTGGAGCATTCTCAATCAAGTTTCTTTATGTGAAAAAGGAAGCCAACTATATTTCACGCTAATGTGTCAATCAAGAAATACACTATCTATCAAAAGAGAAAGCAATTGCTAATAACATTAGAGGAAAATGATTGTCTATGAAATTTTGGTGGCAGGAAGAATGCCACTAGGCAATTTAACAAAAGCAGAAGCAAAGTATAGAACCACAGTAACAAAAGTATGGTAGAGAGGAGAAATGAATTCCTTCAGAGGGGCAGGTCGTAGTGAGGAAGGCAAGCCACTCACAAATTCTGTCCCATAAGCTGTGAAGAAAAGTCAGCAATGTACTCCTGGAGTTTTAGTTGTTGTCTGTTTGGCAAGCCTCTCATGTGTTCTGCAAGATCATTGAATCTTTTTGGAAGTGGCTCCTCCCACCTTCACTGTGAAAGGCAGGGTTATGATTACCTTTGCCTTATGGGTTAAAAAAAAAACTGAGATGCATTCAGTATAATAAGAAATTATTGACTCATAGTAAAACTGATAATGAAATAGATTGAAAGCAGCAGTTTTTTTTTTTTTATTTCTGTGTAGTGGCTCCATATTTGCATACAACGGAGTGTTAGACGTTAGCAAAATGTTGTCATCATTATGCTTCTTCCTGCCTGCCCATTCACTGTCCCAAAACTAGATCATCACACCTGAACTAGAGAGATGAAATGCCATCAGTCCTCTGTTCCACAGGCCCTCGTCCCTCTTCACACTCCTCTGTCCCCTGCACTTTCCATTCTGTTCTCTCTACCTTCATGTATCACTCTTTCCTCGACATGTTCAATTGCCTTTTTCCTGAGACCGTCATTTTTAAGTGCCATCCCTCTGATCTTTCCATCACTCAAAATGAGGAGTAACTTTTCTGCAGCCTAAATCACCCCTATGACTCTATCTCTTGAACCTCTTCCATGGCACCTAATGACAATTTATAACCTAAGAACTTTTGCTTCATCCCTGACATCTTTCTAGAATTATGCATTTCTTCATCAGACACCTACTTCCAGCTACATAGGACTTCTCAGATTCTGTTATCTGTGTGAGTGCTTTATCATCCTCTTGAAATCCCCCTGGTTAAACAGGTGCCTGACAAACAAGTGCTAATTATAAATTGTAATTATATAAGTGAGCTTAATACTCTTAACACCTGCCTTATGTTGTGGGTGCTTGAATGCCATTCCCTAATACTACACCTGTCTCCACCTCAAACCACAAGTTATTCACACAGTTTTATTAGTCATACAGTAGCATAACAAGCTCCAACTGTGTAATTAGTCAGGCACAGTTTCTGACTACCAATATTCTATCCATATAATTTCAATGCCTCTAACCTTAGATAACCTTTAGAGGCAGGCTGGTGATTTAGTATACAGAATACATAGGTTGATACAAGTATATGTTGGGAATGTATTTACAACATTCAATCCTGTATGTAGCATAGATTATGTCCTTTATAAAGACTCATCTTTCTAGTGTAGTAACCAAACAGTAAGTTACTGTAGTAGATGTTGGTACGTACTATAAGAAGTTGACTTGTTTTCATGCTACTTCTTTTATTAGAGTGAAAGTTATTTGAGGGACAGAGCCATATTTTTATTCATTTTTGCATTCTTAGTCCTAGATATTGTCTAAGAGAAAATATTTCTTGAATGTCTGAAAAAATTTACATAAAATAAAAAAAATCCAGTCTCAATTATTTTGAAAACAGTCACATCATTTGTGAGAAAGATTTTCATGTAGTGGTATTTTAAGAAAATCCAACAGGGTTGAACATCAAAAAAGTCATTTCTCAGATGCTACGTGTAAGTGAAAATGCCTCCAGAAAACACTTTATACACAGCATGTTGTTAGATTAAACAGGGATCCTCTTAGTTGGAAGGACCAGACCAAAACCCATTTATTGCTAATCTCTGTAAAGTACACTCTTGTAATCATTACCCACAGGCCTCCCCCTCACAATAAAAGCCAATTACCTTGACAATATCTCCCAGTAAAGGGAAGATGACTAGTAACTAACTTGAAAAAAAATAAAGTGCTATGGCAAAAAAAATTGCTTACTACCTTGCAGTGAATCAATATTACAGAAAAACAATTTTACAGAAATCAAACTTTGAAATGAAGAACAATGGACAGCCAAATCCCCATCAGAAACACTTCCTTAATGCTTCCTTCATAGGAGTTACTAAAATAAAATCAGTATACACTAGTGTACACCAAAATGTTCTATATGCTTTCACCCTGTGTGCTTAGTAAGAGCTTGGGAAAGGAATAATAATATAAACCTAAAACTGAGGATGACATTTCTTTCAGAGTTTAGGTGGGATTGTCAAATGAGAAGAGACATACAATTCCATGTGCAAGCAAATATTGTACACATACTAGCACCTATATGTGTTCCCATTCTTTTTTTTGCCTTCTCTCCTTAAAGAGCAGCTTACTCTTGTTGAGGGATCTTAGAGGCTTAGAAACAGCAAAGAAATAAATTTTTGTTGTATAATGCTTCCCAACCTATGTTACAATGACCTAAGAAGTTTGTAATTGTAGTAAAATTTGCAGTCACTTGTTAAATATACACATACCTACTATATAAAACATATATACCATAAATAATTATATCCATTAATTTATATATGCCCCTATATATCATTTATATATGTTACATTATTTATAATTTTCATGACTATTTATATACACATATGTGTATATATCTTTATGTAGCTTAGGTATCTTTGTTAGTAATGTATGCACAATTGATTATGCCTAAACATAAATCACAAACAATAAAATATTATAATAAAAGAATATCCAAAGTTATAAAATATTTCAACAGCAGGAAATTGACTCACTTTTTCTCTCAGTAGGATGGTTTGAGGCTTTAGCCTCCTATTAATTTTCTAATGAACCTTTACAGACTAAGAACTACCCCTATTTAACAAGCAAGTTCCTGATCTAATATGTATTTTATGATCATTGTCAAACATCAAATTACATTAAATCCCAACTAATCTTCCATGACCTTGCCCAGTACATTGTTAGTACAGATGACATGGATCTAGATCACTCATTTTAAACTGTAGATAACATATTCATAAGTAGTAGGGTAAACTAAAGCCATTTCAGATGTTGCTGGAGAAAAGCCCAGGGGTGATTTCATTCTCAGCCACTGGAGTAACTGAACATTACAGCTGTGTTTAGTTGGGCTGCCCATATCCCACACTGAATTGCAGTTTACCTTCCTTGCTTCTACAGTAGTCAGAACGGGAACAACACTTCATGGGTAAACTAAAAGTGGACCAATGCATATATCAAGATATTGAAACAATTTAAAATGTTTTGCTCCATGGAAAGGGAGAGTCAGTAAGCAGTAGCCTCTAAGCATTCTACTTTAATTTACCTGAAAATGGAATTTTTGGGTTACTTGTCAATACACCAATACATTTAAGGTATCCAAGATTATTATAATATGAATTTAAATCCATAGAGCAGAGGGTAAGGCTTAGAGAGACTTTTGAGATTAAGAGAAGGAAAGAGGAGGCAGTACACAGAGCTCTTGCCGTGTGGATTTGGTAGAGAGCCCGTGTGGGAGTAACGGGGGTCTCCCCTCATCTCAGCCCAGCCCAAGCAGGCTGAGGCTTACCAGGACCTGGAAGTTCAGGAGAGACGAATAGCCAGCAAAAGGAGGGGCCTCCCCACCTGGTATGTGTCTACCTATAACCTTATTGTGGTGGGACTTACTTCAGGCTCAGATGATCCAGAGTCAGGGCCAATTGGTCTGGGCTAAGGACTGGCTTAAGAAGAGGCCAGCCATGAAGCCAAGTTTTGGAGCTAAGTTTAGCCAAACATATCAGGATCAGATTTATTTGTTTTATTTATTTATTTATTTATTTATTTATTTATTTATTGATTGATTGATTGATTGATTGATTGATTGAGGTAGGGTCTTGCTCTAGCCCAGGCTAACCTGGAATTCATTATGTTGTAGTCTCAGGGTAGCCTCAAACTCATGGCGATCCTTCTACCTCTGCTTCCGGAGTGCTGGGATTAAAGGTTGTGCCACCACGCCTGGCTCAGGATCAGATTTAAATTCTAGAAAAGGGAAACTCCCTCCCAGGAGAGCCTCAGGTGGTTTATGCAAAAACAGGTATAGGGCCGGGTGTGGTGGTGCATGCTTTAATGCCAGCCCTTGTGAGGTAGAGTTAGAATTCCAGGTCAGCTTGGGCTAGAGAGAGACCCTACCTTGAAAAAAAAAAAAAAAAACCCAAAACACAAAAAAAAAAAAAAAACCACAACAAAACAAACAAACAAACAAAAAGTAAAACAGTTTTAGGGAAGTTAGTCAATAGATAGAGGAGAGAGTTTCTTCTCTGATCTCTAGTAAAATGGAGATTGCAAAGGCTGACCTAAGGACCCTTATGCTTTTATTTTCTGGGCCATATTCACCCTAAATTACCTAACATAGCTACTTGATGCCCTTTCATACCAATGCCCTAAGATGTGAAAATAACTACCATTATCACCATTTACACTCTAAGAAAATGAGAGTTCCTTTTTAACTGAGTAAAAATAAAATTACTTGTCTTAATGCCAAAACTTGCATTTGAATCGTGATAGGAGCTTATGCATACTAGAACCTTATTAATTGGGGGTTATAATGTTTTCTTCTTCCTTTTTTGCTAATGATAGTTGTTGTTATGCCCATTTCATAGCCAAACATTTTTAGCAATAAGGTTAGTTCAGAAAAATACACTGGACCACTTGGGCAACAACTGATGAAACAGGTTTTCAGCCTTCTGTGTATTATTGAAGAACTTAAAGAAGCATTTCCTATCATAAAGTTTGATATCTAAAATAGCAACTATAGTTAATCATTTTTTATGCCTTGAGAATTCTAATCATGGTCATTGGTTCTCATCTACATATCCGACCTCAAAATTAAAGTCCACTTTTCTAGTCTCCAAAACATGAAAACAATGCCCCAAACCAGACTTTCTATTGACACCAGATTTTATGAAAACTTTTTTATATACCAGCTAATCCACACAGTACTTTGTATTATGAGTATTTTCTCATTTAATCTCCAAAAGTTACCTGGAAGGTTATGTGGCATGAATACCCACTACATACTGGTAAAAAATTACATAGTTCCAGCTGTTGCTGTGAAAGAATTTCTGCATAGAATTAGCACTGCTAATTGTAAATGGAATTGCAATTACTGTTCAGATGACTTTAAAAGAAAAAGTTTAGCTTGGATTTGGTGGGTAGACACATTGTATTCACATAAACTTAAAAGGAAATGAGGAATGTAGAAGTTAGGAAAACAGGAGCTGAGAGAGGTTCAAGACATGAGACAGACAGGTTTATCCATATTTTACTAGTTTTGAACTCTGAGGTCAGAAGCCCAGGTCCTAATCAACACAAAGTACTGTCTGTTAGCTAACTCTTCCAAAGACTACATACCATAATCATAAATTATTTCAAAGGTTTCCAAAGATACTGGAATTAAGTTGCTATTATGAATAAAGAGCTCTCATAGCAACACCAAGGTGTGCATCTTATGTGAACATTAGTTCCTTTTGACAAGAAAAAAATTGATAAAGGGATACTCTTCAAAATATTTTATTTATTTCTTTATTTTATTATTTTTTGTGAGAGAGAAAACTGGGAAGATGAGAGAAAGAGAGAGACAGAGAGAGAGCAAGAGAGAGGGAGAGAGAAAATGGGCACGCCAAGTCCTCTTCAAACGAACTCCAGATACATGAGCCACCTTGTACATCTAGCTTATGTGGGTACTGGGAAATCAAATCTGTGTTCTTAGGCTTCTCAGGTGAGCACCTTTACCACTAAGCCATCTCTCCAGCCCTAAATGATACTGTTACAATATCATGTCAGTTTCTGTTATTTTTACCCATCCTGTTAACAGTACTTTTGATGAAATTTTCTCCACAGTTGGCATACTTCAATTTGCATTTTGAAAGTTGCAGAGGGAAAGATATTGGTGCAAATTGGAAACAGAATGAAACAAGATATTTACACTGGTTTTAAGTACTCCAAAATTCACTTTGTATCCTCTTTACCAAATGATGGAAGGTAAAGATGTCAGAATTTTTCATTTCCAAAACAGCATGTGATGCTTGCTGTGCTGGAAGTTGTTGGTTTTCTAACGTATAAACACACCATTTTATTCTATTCTTTCCCATGGCTTCTCACATGATATTCAGCACTTTTTTTTGTTAATAATAATGTTGATGCTAACCAGGATACAGCAAAGCCACAGCATCCACCGAGAACTCACAATGCACTCTGCTTCTGGCCTGCTCTCTTCATGAATAAGACCCATTTTAACTGTGAAAGAAAGATGGCTGTGAATAAATACAAAACATATCTGATTATTAAACATGTGTTTCAGAAGGCAACTCAGGGTGATTTATTTGGAAAGGGAGAGCTTAGATTTTATCATAACATCTTGTAATAATTTAAAATTATTTTTTAATTTTTATTTATTTAAGAAAAAGAGTCAGATAGAGAGAGAAAGAATTGGTACACCAGGCCCTCTACCCACTGCAAATACACTCCAGATGCATGTGTCATCACGTGCATCTGGCTCTTATGGGTACTGGGGAATCCAAACAGGTTCCTGTTTTTAGGCTTCACAGGCAAGTGCTTTAACCACTAAGACATTTCTCTATCCTACAAACTTTTGCAATTTTTCAGATACTTACCCAACCTGTATTTATTTACCAATTTCCCCCAAATTTCATATATATGTGATTGTATCCTGAAAAAATTCATTGTACATTCATAGAAGATATTTAAACACATAAATGTTACAAACTTACAAAATTCTAAACCCTGCTGTTATTTAATCTACAGATACCTGTGGATGTGCAAACATTATTGAAGAAGGGTAGGAGAAAGCTAGCTTTTTAAGGCAGTTTCTGTTAGATATTGACGCCAAGAGTAACCAGGAGATACCACCCGGAATGCCATCTCACCCACTCCAACGCAAGAACAGAACTCTTGGCAGAAATGGAACTCGAGTCCATCCAGACTAATCTACAGCGCCCCCTGCTGCACAGTCTAGTATGCTACCTAGACATACGGCCCAGGTGGGCTAGCTCTGGGATCTGTTCTCCAAACTACCAGCCAATCGGGTCTTCCCCTTGCACAGAAAGGCTCCTGTCTTCTTCCTGTCGCTA
Source organism: Orientallactaga sibirica (assembly GCA_036365145.1). Taxonomy (NCBI): domain Eukaryota; kingdom Metazoa; phylum Chordata; class Mammalia; order Rodentia; family Dipodidae; genus Orientallactaga; species Orientallactaga sibirica. The sequence goes on from JAEOAD010000083.1 coordinate 7,256,371, forward strand.
ACTCCACCTGGCTCAGCTCAGTTCTGTTTTTCTGGCTTTGCTGTTCAACTTTGCCTCTGGTTGCTAGGTCACAGGGATACACCTGAGTCTGTTTCTCCCCCCACTACCCTACCTGGCTGGGTTAGGGGAAGAACATGACACTGTTTCTTGGTCTGGGGGAACTCTTCTGCTTGCCTCTGCTTTATAGTTTGGGATAACTTTTCACTTTGATACATATATGATTTTCCTTTGGTCTCTGAATTTGCCATGTGCATATTTCCCTTACACCCTAGATCTACCACAAGTGTGCTCTCACTGACTCCCGCTCGGCTACCTGTGTAATTTCTTTAAACTTGGGGTAACCATGATGTAACTTTCTTCATTATTCATTTGTCCTCTGAATCTCTTGGTCTTTGCTTTGATATCTGCCCTGCCATTTTTCCTTGAGACTTCCATACTCTTAACTTCCCTACATGGAAAACAACATGGCAGATGCCATGCTGGATCTTCTACGTCTCCCTACACAGGCTCCTACATTCTACTTTCCACATGTTTCTTGCTTTACTCTGATTTCTCCTGAAAAGTCTCAGTTTTTCGTAATTCCACTTGCTTGTAGCTTTACTTTAATCTCTTTAATCCCATCATCCCTTAAATAAACTCCACAATTTGTGATTTCCCTCTCAATAAACTAAATAATTCATAATTTATCCTTCCTCAGTCCATCTTTATTAATTATTTATTAAAGACAGGACAGAACACAAAACTTGGGGGTTCATAAATTCTGGGAGATCCCTCCTGGCCCCCCAAATCCTGTATCATATTAATTCTCAGGATTTTTTGAATTTCTATATTTGAATTGTATATTATTCCTTTTTCCCATAAACCTTTCAACATCATCCAGCAAAGTGAACAAGAGATCTACCATCTCATAAGTACTGATTTGGTCATATGACTTCCTATGGGCAATGAAATAGGAGAAGTTTCCCTGGGCCATTTTGGGTTCAGGGGTCCATGGTACTCTTATTCATTTTTCCTTTTGTTCAGGCTGATAGGCCTCTTTGTAGCTGCTCGTCCCTTCAAAATGAAATCCAGGAAGAATACATAAATTAGGTGTAAACACAACACAAGGTGATGAACCAAATACAATTGGCCCTGGAGCTTAAAGAGATCACTTAACCAGAGCTAAGCAACTACTAACACTCAGCCTGAAGGCTTTAGGGGGTGTGGTAGTTTGAATATATATCCCCCAATATATTCAGTGTTTTATTAGTTATAGTTTGCATCTTCAATCACCTTGCTAGAGGCAATGCCACTTGGGGCCAGTCTTAAGGTGTGGGTTTGAGATTCCATTGTAAAGATATGCAAATGTGTCTAGCAGGAGTTCCTGAAGTGTGCTGTGTGACCTTTTGGCTGTAGTTTTGCTCTGTGTGCTGTGGTGGCTGGTTGGCTTTTTCTCTCTCTGCTTGGTCTTGTGAGAGAAGGCCGCGTCTTCTGCCATTATTGAACTTCCCCTGGATCTGTAAGCTTCAATAAATAATACCCCTTCCTCCATAACTGTGCCTGGTCTGGAAGTTCATCTCAGCGAATCTGAAGCTGTCTGCTACAGTAAAGTGGTACCGAGGAGAGTGGGGTGAGATGAACCTGACCGTGTGGATATTCGTCTTTTGGAACCTTTGTTTTGGAGGAATGGGCATGGATTTGGTGCTTGCAACTGAAGATACCTTCTGGAGTGGTAAGCCAAGTTTTATGGACTATTCTGATGAGAGTTTGAGAATGCTAAGTGCAGATAGTATTGAACTTCGAGGCTTGGCTTATGAGCTTTCTAAGGGGAAGGAAAGACTGCAGAGGACTTTGCTGTAACTGGGCTACTGGCATAAGGGATGGCTACGTTCTGCCATCCAGGCCCAGAGTGTTTGATCAAACTTAAATTTGTAATGGACTGATTTGCTTGGCTAAAGATATTGGACTGAGATTTTAAGATTTTATGCTGGAAAACCTGAAACAAGTTAAAAGTAGAGGCATTGAGACTGGTTTAGCTGCTATTGTTGACACATTAGCAATCTTAAGGAAGGTGGCCTGATGACTGATTTACATTAAAACAATGGAGAGGATGCCTGAGGAAAGACTGTTAAAAATGCAATTCTTGGAAAGAGCTGACTGGAGAAGGAACCTGCTTTTCAAGGGTATGGTTTATTTTGTCCCTGGATTAAGAATATGGCTGTGTCCTGCACACCTGGTATTAGTTTTGGAAATAAGAAAAATGCATGGAGTGGTCATGAATTGCACACGGTTCCAGGAGCTGCTGCTGAGATGCAGCATGAGGCAGGGCATGAAGACCCTCAGGAATAGTCTGCAAGAGCCTTTTGGAAGATGTACCGTGGTTTGCATGGGGACATGAAGATGTTTTGGATATACCAGGACTGTGCAAAAGGGCTACCATGGAGTGCAGTGTTGGCATGGGATGAAAGTTTTCCCTGGCGACTCTGCCAAGCTGGAGGGGCGGAATTGGAAAACCTGGAGACTGTCAGTCTATGGTTATATTGAACTTGAACTGTAGAAGTTTGATGACTGCTGATGGTGGCTGAGTGTGCATTGTTCTAGTTTCTCCTTGCTATTCCTTATACAGTTAAAAATGTTTACTCTGTGGCTTTACATGTTGAAAGTATTTAACTTGTTTGATTTTACAAGACTCACTATCTTAAGTTGATCAAGACTGTGAGAACCTTTGAAATTGGACTGAGTACAATTTACAATGTGTGATAGTTATATATCTATTGGCGGCCAGGAGCTAAATATATTGGGGGCCAGGGGTGGAATGTGGTAGTTTGAATATATGTCCCCCAATATATTCAGTGTTTTATTAGTTATAGTTTGCATCTTCAATCACCTTGCTAGAGGCAATGCCACTGGGGGCCGGTCTTAAGGTGTGGGTTTGAGATTCCATTGTAAAGATATGCAAATGTGCCTAGCAGGAGTTCCTGAAGCGTGCTGGGCTTTTGGCTGTAGTTTTGCTCTGTGTGCTGTGGTGGCTGGTTGCTTTTCTCTCTCTGCTTGGTCTTGTGAGAGAAGGATGCTTTTTCTGCCATTATGGAACTTCCCCTGGATCTGTAAGCTTCAATAAATAATATCCCTTCCTCCATAACTGTGCCTGGTCTGGAAGTTCATCTCAGCGAACCTGAAGCTGTCTGCTACAGGGGGTGTCCTGCTGGGTGTCTCAGAGGTTATCCAGCTTAGTTGCGCCCCCATGAAGAAACCAGTTCTTTTTAATGCATTCCATTGAACTTTTGTGGTTGTGTATAATGTAGCAATACTGTGGAAATAGCTTGCAGACACAAATACTCCTACACAACCTTCATTTTCTACCATTGCTCCTAAGTCTTCACCCACTTTGAGGCATTAATCTCCTTATTCACTCCTCTATCTCAAGAAATTCTTATGAGTTTTTATGTATATTCATAATAATACATTTTATATTTTGTTAACATTCATTCATATCTTTTCTGTGAATTTTCCTCTTTCAACAGTCAAGTTGTTGGAAGGGAAGGCCGAGGTAAAAGTGGAAGCCACAACTGTCTTGACTCCAAAGTTGAAGCTTTGCATCAGTATCAATATAAAAAGGGGCTGTAAAGACATAATCCTTACTTGGATACACTAATATCAATAATAATTCATAATTCATAATAATAACACATTGCTCAGATGCCTCTCACTAGCCATGGATATTTTCATTTTCTTTTTAGTCATTTGTGCATTGGGCATTTACAGTCTGGGAAGTCATAGCCTGTGCCTCACCCTGCATTTGGAGGTTCACTGGGTAATGTACAGGGCCTTGCAAAAGGTTGTCCTGTCTGTTAAATGATACTTTAAGAAAAAAAAGACATTCTCCTTGAAGTGCACAGAAGTGGCTCCCTCTTAGCACCTGAGACATGTATTGGGGCAGAATGAAGTAACAGAGAAAGGGAAAGATCACATGCACCACAGGACTGAGAAAGCTTTATGGATAAGTCTGCTCTCCACAGTTAGGCTGTCCTTTCATGTTGGGAAAAGTTTCCCTAGTGGGAAAAGCAAAGGGAAAAGGGGCAAGGGAACAAAGAAATGGACTTCACTTGCTGAGCCTAGGGAAAGAAGTAAATAGCGTATGCATGTAATATTTAACACAATTTCTCTTCCTCAAAGCTGGTGATGTGTTATTAAAGTACACATAAGCAGTGGAGCTACAGGTTCCAAAATAAACAAGAAGAAACACAGGAGAGGATGGTGACTCACTGAAAGGTTTATAAACCCTCACAGAGAGTCAAGTTGCAACGAGAACACCTGCAGAGTTTGTGAAGGACTTTTCTTTCTTTCTTTCCTTCTTTTTTTTTTTTTTTTTAGAATTACATTCTTTAGCCAATGCTGTAATACATGTCCCAGTGCCCCACTGACAGACAAAGCATTTTATCCTCAGCTGCTATGGATCAGAGTGTGAGCTGCTGATGGTTCATAGCTGAGCTCACTAGCAGCAATTAACCTTGATCATGCCCAGTTATGTATTTGATGTCTGGGGAAAAAATTGAAATACAGGTAGTGGTCTATGCGGCAATACAGATACCAGCCATGTCTCAGTGTGGGCAAGTTATTAATGGCCACCCAAGTTCCAGGACCCTTTTTAAACAGGCTATTGTCTCTGATATGACAAACGCTCTTCAACTTGCTTCATCTACTTTCTCTGCCTTCACTCTTCCACTGTACTCTTCCCCAAAACCCACAATAGATTCCCTATCAGAAATGTCATTCTCAGAGTCTACATTCTTTGAGTCTACATTCTTTGAAATATGACTTAAGTAATCCACCCATTACAGTGACCATTTAATTGCAACTGATGGTTTGTCTGGGATGCGGGACACCCAGTATTTAAACTTAAAGAATCCCAGGCACACCACAAATAGTTTTCAATATATCCCAATTAGATACATGATATTGAAGTTGAAAAATCAGTCAAAATGGTTGTCATGAGGCTTCTATCACCACATGCATTGGCAATCTTCTGTAGATCCATACTGGCCCTTTTTGTGTTCTGTTTCTCTGCCTCTGGTAAGCAGGCTTTATGTTGTATTTCACTATAAATACCATATACGTACTATTGACTTCTTAACTTGAAATTTGAATTGGACTTTAGACTCCTTTTATATCATTTCAGAATCTGTAAGGTTTTTAAAGTAAAAAAAAAAATGCAAGGAGAGAGAGAGAGACAGAAAGACAGAGAATGAGAATGGGGGTTCTAGGGCCTAGTACCACTGCAAATGAACTCCAGACATGAGCTGGTTTGTGCATATGTTTTTAAGTGGATACCGGGAAATCAAACACATGCCTTCAGGCTTTGCAAGCAAGTGTCTTTAACTTCAGAAGCATCACTCCAGCCCATGGGCTTTGAATTCTATTTTTTCTTTTCTATCAACATATTTCTAAAGTGGAGTTATGGTCATGTCCCATTGATGGTAAATATTATTTTGTAGCTGTTTCCTCCAAATTTAGACATTGCCTCCTGGAGGGAGGCTCATAAGTCTCAGCTAGTTCAGGAAATTACCAACACAGGGTAAGTTCAGAGAGTTACAAGAGTTTTACCCAAGGCTTTTCTGTAAGTTCATAAAAGCAGTAAACAATTTCTTGGGAGAGGAAACTTTCCAGTAGAAGTGGCTGTAGGTTGGACAGGGAGCAGTAGAGATTCAGCTTTCCTGAGATATTTTTCATGCTATGATGTGGTTGTCAACAACGTGGCTGCATTTTTAAACCCAGGCTCCTATAAATATCCCCTCATCCATGTTCCTGTAAGTAACCCTCATAACTCAAACTTATGTTTGGGTGGTATTATTTCATTGGTAAGTGTATGGCACAATACAGGCCTGGTCCTAGCCAGACTGCATGGCAGAAGAAAACAGGAAGTGGCTTCTGTGGAAATGGCATTCTGCGCAGGCTTGGTGTGACAACAGTTACGGTCCCATGCTCGCGAGAAGCCTGCTACGAGATATCCTGTCCAGAGACAGGCTTTCATTGGTCACAAAAAGGGGGACCACCCCACACAAGGATTAGCCAGCCAAGCCCCTTAAAACCCTCGTGCATTTCCTGAATAAACGAGTTTGCGGCGGCTCGCTTCCTGCTTTCACCCAACTCCCGGAGTCTGTGTTGTGACGCTGCGCTGCTCACACCGACTCGGCAGAGACCCTACCGTCCCTCCTGGGCTGGCCTTAGGGGGGACCGCAACAGGTATGTGAACAGTGTCCTTATAAGGTAAATAGACATATGCTAATGTATTCCCAGGAAAGTTATGCAACAAATATAATGCTGTGTCTTCAAATGGCATGGGTCTCTAAGTGCCCAACAAGAATCTGGCATCTATTCTGCTCCATGCCTTTATAATCATGTTTTTTGTTTTCTTTCTCCACTGACTTACATTAGTATCTACTTATATTACTGGTGATAGGTTTTTACTCTATTAATAAAGTGCTTGCTCATTTTCTTTGTTAGAAAGCTCATTTCTCTCTCTTCTACTTGAAAATGCTCCCTCTGCTTTTCTAATTTTCCCACTCTATTTAGTGGTGTGTCTCATGATGTGCAACTAATCATTCAGATTCTAAGTACCTGTGTTCTCATCAACTGCTTCTATCCTTCCAAGACTCTGTTCCTGGATTCCTTTTTTTTTTTTTTTTTTTTTTTTTTAAAGATTTTATTTATTTATTTATTTATTTGAAACTGAGAGAGTGAGGGTGAGAATCGGCACAGCAGGGCCTCAGGCCACTGCAAACGAACTCCAGATGCATGCACCCCCTTGTACATCTGGATTATGTGGGACTTGGAGAATTGAACCAGGGTCCTTAGGCTTTTCAGGTATGTGCCTTAACCACTAATCCATCTCTCCAGCCCCGTTCATGACCCCTTCTTCTGCTGGAAACCAGGAGCTATTGACTCTCAGGATTGGATCATACCCCACTTCCAGCCCCAACTCACACAACTGTGATAACAGATCCTCACTTGCTGCCTCATTGAGCTTCTAATAAAGAACTCATTTTATCTCATACTGTCAGTATGAGAGGCTGCCTTTCAACTCACAACTTCCCTTCTGTGCTTGTACTAGCCTAGACTTCTTTTAGAACCTGAGATATGTCATGCTTTTCCTGTCAGTGTGCTTCATATGTGTGGGCCCACTTCCACAGGGTCTCTCTCCCTGCCCCTGCCCCTCTCCACAGTCCAGTGTAGTATCACATTTATATGTTTCTAGATATCTGTTTTCCATGGGTTCACTTTAGCCTCCTAGTTAAACCTCCACCAACATTGTAGTCATGCCTATGTACTGCACTTCTTCATAGCTCCTATGCTAAGGGTCATTACCTTACATCTGGTTTCCTCTCACAAACATTTATTGGTAAATATGTTTGGGATCAAGACCTGTGGGTAAGGGAAAAAGGACAGTTGAAAGTGAATTCAAAGGTATTGCTAGAGTAGCTGTTCTCTTCTGAGTCCTTTGTTTCCCACCTTAACCAGGCATAGTCTGTGGTCTACCCATTCAAAGAGCTATGTATTTAAATGAGGCAGGGAAGAGTCTTCTCTTGAGGAAAACACTGGATGCCTTCATCCAGCAATAGTCCCAGAAGCTTTCCATATGGGTGACCCCTGACTAAAAACAGGGGAGTAGGAAGTAGGGGGGTAGGTGAACTCCTTGCTATATGCCAAGGAAGTAAATGTCATTATATGATGATGAAGATAATGATGATGACAGAAAGAGAAGAGACACAAAATGAGAAAGAGAAAGAGAGAGAGAGAGAGGAAGAGAGGTTGTGGATCTTTGTATTTACATTTGTTCTGGTGTTTCTCCTGCTTCTAAAAAGCCACTAGGATTCAGACATGAGAGCTCCACCTTAATGACTTTATCGAATGCTAATTACCTCCCAAAGGACCCATGTCTAAACACCATAATCAGATTAAGTTTCTATCCTCTTAATTCCTTACAACTGGGACTAAATTTTAGCACAGGAAGCTTTGGGGAACACAGTGAAACTTTATCCAACCCATGACAAAGGCCAATGTTATCTTCCTGACTCATCCTTTCTAATATCTTTGCAATCACTCGAATTGAAGTGACAATTATAATCCAAAAAAAAAATGAGTATAAATTATTTGTATCACTTTTGGAAAAAAAAAAAACTTCAACTTAATATTTGCACAAGTATTCTTTTATCACAATTTAGCTTCTATTATGAAGGGACTATGTTCACAGATGGTTCTCTGACAGCCAGGGTCCCTGGATGACAGTGTTGTACAGAGCCCCATGCTGGCATGCATACTACATTTATAGTGAGTAAAAATATATTCTACTGTGCTGTGCAAATGTGATTCAGAGATTGGTAGGAGCATGACCTGGCCTTCTCAGTTTATTGCAATGAATGTTATGAAATGGGTAGAAAATGATTATGGACAAGGAGCAAGGAACATCACAATGTAGCCAAAAAATCTAAAATGTAACCTACCTTGATGAAATATTTCTGAAATTGAGAACAAGAACCACATTTGTTGGAAAATCCCAGATATTATGACATAGCAGGGCATCAAAAGAAAATCAGCATGTTAAATAAAATCACTACAAGAATGCATAAATGATTGAGTGAAGTTTCCTTTGTGCTTTATAGGTCAATTTTCTCTTATTTGAAAGCAAACATAATGCTGCCAGTTTGCATCTGTTCTTAATCTGTGCTCACTGTTCACCATTCTCCATCATCCTATCAAGTTCTTCCTGTTTCTTTAAAGAGTTGATATATTCTTGAGAAACTTCGCAGATGAAGAATTCCAAATCCACACCCAAATGCAAAGCAAATGGTGATTACCATGACTTCAAGACAATCACATTCTATAAAACACTTTACAGCTACTCCTAAATGAAGTGTGCCTTTCCAAGACAGGGGGTATGTGCAGAGTTGTTACAAGGGAGAGAAAATGAGGATTGTCATAAGGCTTATCCCGTGCTGGCAGGCACCCTTATTGATGCTAAAAATTAAAGCTATCCACCTGTAGTCCCCAAGAGCAGTTTAATTTTTTAAGGACTTAAAAACAAAACAAAACAAAATAAAAACAAACAAACAAATAAACAAAATAAACACCTTGTAACTCCTGTCATGGTTCAAATTGTTGGCAGGGTCAGAATTTGACTTGAGCTTTAGATTTGGAAAAATCACGGAATTCAAAGTGAATCTCAGCCAGCATTCCTTAGCCTGTGACTTTCCCTGCAGACTATAAATGGATCCTTTTTTTGAAAGCAAGCCCAGATTTCCTTAAAACATGTTCCAGTCTCTCAAAATTCACTCAGAGTATATTTCAAATGGAGGCTGTGCTTTTCTCTGCACCCTCATTTTTGGAGCTTCCTCTTTGAATGCCTTCCAATTCCCTTGTATGGGTTAGTGCCACTCTTGCTGAGTACATGTCATGCCCATCATTACACATTTCAACCAGACTCCCCAGATGAATTACAGTCTGACATTCCATCGGCCATATGTCAAAAGCAAGCTATTCAGGGTCAACTTCCTTGAAAAGATCTGCCAACTGGTCTACTGGCCTCTTTAACACAAGTGGAATTATAGGAATCAAAAGAGGGGATGAAGGTCAATGTCCTGGGCTCTGTTTCCTTTCAGGGCATTGCTTTTCACATCTTTCGCAGAATCTTTCTGAACAGTCTTTCACACCTTCCGTTCTGAAAGACAGAAACTAGAGGCAGCGTTACAGCATTAATATAGCGACCACTTCATTCTTTAGCTTCAACAGTGCAACCATTTGAACAATCTACAAATACCAGCCTTTTTAACCATTATTGACATTTTCTTTGATTTCATTGAAGTGAGATAATTACTATGTTAGGCACAGACCTCTGTGAATGCTACTAACGTGCCATTGCATCTACATTTTTTTTTTTTTTTTTGCAAATGAATCCCATTTTTACCATACTGGGCTTAACTTCACCCCAAAATTCTCATTGATATTTCATATGGATGCCTCTTCACCCACATCTGGTTCATCTCAAATAGATATGTTTTTTTCTGAATATGAATTTATTCATCTTTGTTAAGATTAAGCACTTCAGCCTGCCAAGATCTGAACTTTGTCACTTGGTTTATTCAGTATCCATTCCAACATTACTAGTGTTAAAAAAAAAATATCAGCTCTGTGTTCACATTGAAGTCAATTATAATATAGAGTGGTGAAGCTTCTGAGAACAGAGTGATTCAGTCCATTACTAGAAACCAGCCTACAGGGACGATGTGGACTAAAAAGCATTGTTTAAATATTTGGCTATATACTTAATTTTTAATACTGATACTGTGTTACTCTGTCAGATTCCATATTACTTCATTTTACCTTCACAATAATACTAGGGAACTGATCTTTTGCAACATTTTATATGAGAGAAACTAGAGGTCGAAGATGTAAAATTGCATTTAGCAAGACTGTCTCTTAAATAAGTTAGAATTTGATTTCTGCAGATATTGTTCTCCCTGATCTTTGCACTTTATGTTCAAGATGTATCTAATTGCTTTTATCATCTCTGTGCCAGGCCTTTTAAAATATTTGCTTTATTATTTGCTATTTAGTTATTTGTTTATTTATATTTCATGTATTCATGTGTGATGTATGCAAATTTGTATGTCTGTGGGTGCAAAAGTACAAATATATGCATGTGGACTCCAGAAGACAACCTCAGTTGTCATTCCCCGGCCTGCTGCCCACCTATTTTTGAGACAGCTGGAAAATTGGTTATTTTTCTGCTTTCCGCTGCCCTTCCTTAAGCAGTAGCTAGAAAATGTTGTCATGTGCCCAACTTGGACAAAACCCTGCTGAACTGTAATAGGAGCAGTGAAGGGATTGTGGGAATGTTCTACACAGCATAGGACAATCACCCTAAGAAACAGGTACAGAAACTCTGGAATGGGTCAGTGGAGTTTCCTCAGCATCATTCTGCCTCCCTATTCCTCAACGTGTGTTTTCTCCTTTGGTCTTTTATCCTTGCTGCTCCCAGCCTTCTCTGGTTTCCTTGTGTACTGTTTTCTACTCTGGGAGACCTTGGAATCTTCTGTGTAGTTTCTAATCCAAAACTGCCTATCATGCATGTAGATGCGACAATCAAAGGTCAGGCTTGCTCTGCAGTGACTTAGTTGTTCAGAGCTGGAGAGGGCTCAGGTCACACACTGTACTCCAAGAATGCATGGTGGCCTGAGTGAGAACAATACTTTCCAAATGATGAAGTTGGAGAGCTCTCACATCCAGCATGCAGGACTTCAGAAGGGAAGGCTGGGAAACCTCTTGCATTTTGCTGAAACTTGTGCATAAAGCATTCTCTGCATATCATCTCTCCACTCATGTCCTCCCTAGTAAGTTCAACAACCCTGAAAAATTACAATTGGCTCAATTTGACCAGCTCAGCAGTGCATGGGTAACAAGTTTCATTTTTTTTTCTTTTTATTTGACTTGTGGGAACGCAACTTCAATGAGATTTTATAGTCTTCTGGAACCTGGAGACTTTCTCTCCTGTACTGTTTGTTAAAACTAAGGAACAAAGTGATGAATTCCAATCAATCTGACCTTCTTTATTTAAAGCAGCATGGTACAAATTGCTGGGCATATTTCATTTCTAATGACTTATTTCTAAATACTATTAATAGCTATACTTTCATTCCAATAATACAGTATTAAATGAATGCAGAAGTATATTTATTGATTCATGCATGAACAGCCTATCACATATTCAGATGTTGTTGAGATGGCTAGACATATGTGTTGCCACACACTTTTTACATTTTTCTCACATTCATTGATTATGATCTTTTTAAGTGTGTCTATGTTACATACTGTGATAATGATTCTCCTAAATTGCTACTTGTAATACATTTTGTGGCAAGATTATTCAGTTTTCTTCATATTTTTCATTTTATGCTCTGAGTGTAGGAACCTACAGAGAGCTACAAATTGAGAGAAACAAACAGTTCAGAGAAAACAGACCTCCAGAGCTTTGGAACAAAGCAAAGAATTGACAATTTGAAGGGCTTCAAGTATGCCAAGTGGCCATCATAACTCACTCCACATTTCAAAAGGGAAAAAGCAAATCAAGATTTGAAGAGTTTATGTAGACTTTTGTTTACTGAGAATTTTTTTATTGTGTTTTGGATAAAATTATTAAGATTTCATGTTAAGAACAACTCCTTTTCTCTCAAGAAAATTTATAATAAAAAAAGGATATCTGAATACATCTCCATTTATAAATGAGTTTTAGGGGAAGGAAGTAAGTGATTTAATATTACAAACTTGTTAGTAATATAGTTCAAATAAGACACATGTGCTCTTTTTGCTATTCTCAGGGGTGTTACACATGACACACATCTGAAGGTCACTTTGTAAGAATAAAGAACCGTTGATAGCTCAAAAGGAATACCATACCATCATTTATGAAGGCCGTAAGTGTGAGAGTGAATGTGGAAATAGCAAAATTAAAAAGATGCTTAGATATTCACCTACTTATCTTGCTCAGATTCCAAAATTAGAAAATGATGACTAGAGTAGGGAAGATCATTCAAACATCTCAAGAATGTACACTTTACCATCTCAGAATTACTTGATTAGTATTATACTTCAACATAAAGAATAAAGTATGTACGGTGAGCAGAAATAAAGTCTTTGACATACAGCAATGCATCCCACTTGTTTATAAGTGAGGTGTGCATCTTGTGATCAAAAGCCTCTTTCTCAGCTGGGCGTGGTGGCCTACGCCTTTAATCCCAGCACTCTGGAGGCAGAGGTAGGAAGATTTCTGTGAGTTCAAGGCCACCCTGAGACTACATAGTGAATTCCAGGACAGCCTGGACTAGAGTGAATCCCCAAAAATCAAAAAAAAAAAAAAAAATCCTTGTTCTCTCACAGCAGTGTAATTTTAATATAAAAGCATTTGTCTATTTATGGCTTTTAAAACTGCTTTAGTCTAGGTAAGTCTCATGATTATATATTCAAAGCATAATACAGTTATAATTTAATTTATTTAATTCTCTTTAAACAGACAAGTAGAATTTGACATCCTATAAAGATCTGTATCTGATAAAAACAGTTTAAAGCCAGGAGGGGTGTGGTAAACACACCTTTAATCCCAGCACCCAGGAGGCAGTGGTTGGAGATCTCTGTGAGTTCCAGGTCAGCTTTGGTCTACATAGTGAATTCCAGATCAGCCTGGTCAAGAGGGAGACCTTACTTCAAAAAGAAAGAAGCAAACAAAACAAACAAACAAGGCACCTCAAATTATGTAGAGCCAACTCAACAAGAAATTCAAAAGTCTTTTGTAAAAATAAAATCACTTTCCTAATGTTGCAGTTTTCCCCACATCTATGCCTTTTATAATTCACTTAGAGTTTTTATAGAAGGTATCCAATGTATATTTCAACCTGCATCTAACATATGTATATATTTCATTGTTATCTCTACGTACTGGCATTGTATGTCAAATGTGACCACCATTTATTTTCTAAAGGCATACCTTTTTTTTTTTAATCAGGATGAATGAGGTTTTCTTGCTCTTTATTCTTATATCCTATTGCATTTTTCCTTTAGAAAAACAAGCACAATGGAATAGTGAAATTGGCTACCAATAATAATAAGGGAAAATAGGTGTTGGGATCTCATATTTCAGATCATTAATTGCTACTTGGAGTAGTGCTTTATTTAGTCTCTATTCTCATAATTTTGTGATTTCCAGTGTATCAATAATACCTAAGAATAAGTGCAAAATTCCTAGACATAGAATACTGAAAATAATATTTATCTCCCATCTCTCTATTTATCTTCCAACCTATCTTTCAGTCTATTAAAACAGCCTTGTTAGATGTGAAATTTGCCATGAAATATTTGAACTAGTTAGTATCATTTAGAAAATATTGTATCTACTAGCATGTTAGATGAGTAAGCATAACCTTTTCTAAGTAAATGACTCGAAGGTAAATGAAAGAATCATCTGTGGAAAGTCACAAATCTTAAGAAGAGAGTGAATAATTGCTTCAGGAAGAGAGAAAACACTCCTATGCATTCTCCATGTTCTTTTTGGAGTGCACTGGTATGGTACAGAGAGTGTGAATTTAGAATTTGGCTGGACTGAGTATGTTAAATGGCACCACAAAGTTATTCCAAGTTTGTCCCTGCTTCCATGTGTCACTCTTATAGTGGCTGCCCCTATTTTGAATACTTCCCAAGACTTTGATAACCTACACCCATTATTATGTAGAGTTTTGTTTATAAACATTTCTGCTGCTTGGAGTGTGGGACAAACTTTTTCCTTGACTGTATAATGTAAAAAGACAGAAATAGTGACAAATATGTCTAGTCATAAATCACAGTGATTTTGATTAAATATATAAAGTTCATCAGCAATTTGCTCTGTAGTATAAATGCATTAATATTGCAACTAGTCTTGCCAACTTACCATCATAAAGTAGACTGGGTACTTAAACACTCAGTCTCATTATGTCTTAAAACACCTGTAAGCTGTTTAAATTTCATATAAAAATTTAATGCAAATAATAATAAGTCATTTTACATGGCAACTGAACATTAAAGAGGTGCTAACAGATTAATGGTTATTACATAAATCCATGACTGTAGTCAAGGAAGCTGAAGCCATCCATTTGCTATGTATGCTTGACTTCTGGGAGTAAACAATCCTATGTAAGTGCAGGTGATTGATGAATAAAACATCATTGATCAAGCTGACTCCAGCTAAATTTTGGCTTAATCTTTCTGGTTTAATTTGGTTTGGTGGTTTTTTTTTTTTCTCTGTCTTCTGATGTTGTTTTCACCTGAGGTGGATAAATATATATTATGCATGGGTAAAAAAATGAGCAATGTAAATTTAAATACCTGGAACAGGTGACAAAGTTGTTCAGCTGCTTTCAAATATTATACTTCTGTTAAGGAGAAACACAAAAAAATAACTCCCTTTTCCCATCCCTGGGGAAAAACTAACACTGACTGTTTAAACCATAGTATATCTTTAAAGAAGTTAGAGTCAATGGATTAAGGCATTTCTTTCTTATCAGCTGTCAGAATGCTTGGAAAACTACATAAATAGTTGTACTAAATAGTTACAAGTAGGGGAGTTGAAATAACATTCTTCTGCGGAAAAGAAACTTCATGATGGTTTTGGTATAAGGGAAAAGAGTACAAGATTTGAGACAGTCAGGAGGCATTGACAGCTGAAGAAACTGTAGTGAGAGATGTGCATCTCATGGCATGTGTCTGTCATAGTAGAATCGTGCGATTTCTTGCCTGCATGATTAATAATTCACATCTAAATATAGCTATTTTTCTTATATTCATGTCCTTAATATCCAAATCTGGTTTCATGGTGCAAGGGGAAAATGTCTCCCAAAGTAAGAGGGTGAAGGAAAAAAGGATCCCTTCTAAAGATCAAGTGCTTGGGTGTTTAATTTAGCAATAATTAATTACTATTAGCATTTCCCTCGTATTTTTACACAAGTCTATGTAACCTAAAATTTAGGGTGAAATAGGTTATTGCCAGAGCTTTATATATCTAGACTTTTCTTGTGGTACCCAGAACAACTATTATGATTTCTACACAAGGAGGACCTAGTAACATACTCTGAGCATTAATACAAGTTGAATAGTGCTGCTGCAAATAAAAATCAACATTCTTTCTTTTTAATATAACATGGACAGTGCCACATTAAAAACACACATATGATAAAGAAGTCTTACATAAAAATAGGTATTCTGTGCCCCTACAATTGCCCTCTAACTTTTTAGGTTTCTGCCTATAGAAAAGTGCTGCTCTCACCTTTGGTCTGAGTTGGTGGTGACTACTGGAGAGTCCCCAAAATTATCAAAGCACTAAGAATAAGTGACTACTGAGTGCCAGTGACAAATAAGACATCTATATCACCTCCTACAAAGCTCAAGGAAG
Source organism: Orientallactaga sibirica (assembly GCA_036365145.1). Taxonomy (NCBI): domain Eukaryota; kingdom Metazoa; phylum Chordata; class Mammalia; order Rodentia; family Dipodidae; genus Orientallactaga; species Orientallactaga sibirica. The sequence continues at coordinate 7,272,320 of JAEOAD010000083.1, forward strand.
ATTGCAGGAGAGGCAGCAAAGGGAATATAATTACCAGAGGATAGGCAAGAGTGCTTAGGAATGCACCTTTTGGACACAAAGTGGTTGTTGCTTTTATGACACCACCACAGCTGTGGTGTACCATCTTGGACCCATCAACATTCAATATGTATGATGAAGGAGGAAAAGAAAGAGAAGTTCAAAAAACACTAGTTGAAAAGAAGAAGCGTTTCAGTGAAAAGGGGGAATTGGGGAAGGGAAACAAAGAAAGTAACAGAAGGGATTATGATCCCAGTATGAAAAACAGCAATAAGAAGTTTATGCGTATGGATTCACAATTTTCCTTTCTTGTATTTTTCTGTTTGATTTTTCAAGGTGGAGTCACACTGTAGCCCAGGCTGACCTGGAATTTGCTACGTAGTTCAGGCTGGTCTCCGGCTCATAGTGATCCTTCTACCTCTGCTTCCTGATTGCTGGGATTAAAGGTGTACACCACTATGCCAGCTCACAATTTTAATAACCTGTATACAGAATCTAACTGTTTATTAAACATGAAATGTGAGCTGTATTTGCCATGCACAGCCTTAGGATTTAGGCCTGACTTCTGTTATACATGTTGAACTGAAGTAACACTTTTTCCTTAAGTGTTTTTTTTTTTTTTTTTTTAACCTAAGAGTAATTTATTTATTTTCATTAAATTATCAACCTCACTATGTGAACAAATTCCATGTTGGTCATATTTACATTGAGTTAAACTCATATCACGCTCCCCTTCCCCATTCCACTGAAGTCCTAAAAGCTGAAAATAGACCTACCATTTGACCCAGCTATATCACTCCTGGGCATATACCCAAAAGACTACTCTTTACTACAGAGATAATTGTTCAGCCATATTTGTTGCTGCTCTATTCACAATAGCCAGGAACCAGAATCAGCACAGATGCCCATCAATAGATGAATGGTTAAGGAAAATGTGATACATATATAACAGAATTCCACTCAGCAGTAAGGAAACATGAAAATTTCAGGAAAATGGATGAATTTGAGGGGAAAATCATAGTAGGAAAGATCACACAAAGAAAGACAAACACCACATACTTTCTCTCATATGTGGTTCCTAACTTGGAATAGCTTGAGTTATATGTAAGTGGTAGTAAGCATCAGGAGAAATGACAAGATATTTTAAATTTAAGTTTTAAAATACATCATTTTCCCTTGAGGCATAATATATTTAATATTAAAGTAAAATTAGTTTTGAACCAAATGCACTGCTATCTTATTATAGAAGGTAAATAAGTTTTAATGAATATATTTAGTAATACTTAGTAACAAGTATACTTAGTTTCTACAGGTTTGTAAAATCCTGACCAATGCTCTATGTGACAAATGGGTGTTGATTTCACTATAACAATAATTATGCCAATATATGCAATGCATATATGGAGGTGCACATCAGTAATACCAGTAGTAGGAAGATGGAGGCAAGAGAATCAAGTGGTTTTAGGACTAGCCTGGGCTACCTAGTCAATTCCAGCTTTGCCTGGACAACAAAGTGAGGCCCCAACTCAAAGAAACTAAAAAATAAAATTAATCATTAAAAAATGTGCCTGTCATGCATAACTATATATTAAGAGAGAGGTATGTAGAGAACAAAAGTGATAAAAAAGGGTGACAGAGATGGACACATGAAGCTATAAATGAACTGAAATAAACCATTGCTTTTTGTGATTGACCTTTGGGATATTTTAAGCATAAAAATCACTGACATTTAAATTTTGTACACCTTAAACTTATATATAATGATGATTAGATATGCTATGAATAGTAAATTCAAGGCTATTTTTCATTCACCTGATATTTTGCATGGTGACAATGAAATGTAAGAGTTCAAATATTGTTTATAATATCAAAACATTTAAAAACATCTTCAGGAGGGCTGGAGAGATGGCTTAGCAGGTAAGCACATATCTTCAAAAGCCAAAGGACCCAGGTTTGATTCCCCAGGACTCATGTAAACAAGATGCATAAGATGGTGCATGCATCTGGTGTTCTCTCTCTCCCTCTTTTTCTCACTGAAATAAATAAATAAAAATATTTAAAAACTGGATCTGTTGGTAGGTCTATAGTCATCCTTTTCAGGAGTCTCCATATAGTTTTCCATAATGATTGTACCATTTTACATTCCCACCAACACTGAAAGAAGGTTCCTATTTCTCCACAGCCTCACCAGCATTTGTTTTCATTAGTATTTTTTTTTTTATTAATGTTAGCCATCCTTACTCGAGTAAGATGGAATCTCATAGTTGTTTTAATTTGCATTCCCCTGAAGATTAAGGATGTTGAACATTTTCTTAAGTGTGTGTTTGCCATTTGTATTTCTTCCTCGGAGAACTCCCTGTGCAGTTCTCTGCCCCATTTTGTGAGTGGGTTGTTTGACGATTTATTGTTTAGGCTTTGGAGATCTTTGCATATTCAAGAAATTAGGCTTCTGTCAGTTGTATAGCTGGCAAAAATTTTCTCCCATTCTGTGGCTAATATGTTGGCTTTGGTTATTGTATATTTATCTGTGAAAAAAACTTTTCAGCTTCCTGAGATCCCAATGGTTGAGTGATTGTTTAATTTCCTGAGCTCCCAATGGTTGAGTGATTGTTTAACTTCCTGAGCTGCTGGGGTTTTGTTCAGGAAGTCTTTTCACACTTCTATATCATGGAAGGTTCTTCCTATTTTTTTCTTCCAGTAGTACCAGAGTTTCCGGTCTTATATTGAAGTCTTTGATCCATTTGGACTTGATTTTTGTGCATGGCAAGATGTGTGGATTGAGTTTCATTCTCCTACATATGGTTGCCCAGTTTGTCCAGCACCATTTGTTGAAGATGCTATCCTTTTTCCAGTCTACTTTGGTAGGGCCTTTGTCAAATATCAAGTAGCTGTAGTTACTTGACCCAAAGTCAGGGTCCTCTATTCTGTTCCATTGGTCTATATTCCTGTTTTTATGCCAGTACCATGTTGTTTTTATTACTATGGCTTTGTACTATAGCTTTAGATCAGGTATGGTGATGCCTTCAGAGGAGTTTCTTTTCCTGAGGATATGCTTGGATATCTGAGGCCTTCTGTCTTTCCATATGAATTTTAAGATAATCTTTTCTATCTCTGTGAAGAAAGAAGTTGAGATTTTTATTGGTATTGTGTTAAATCTATATAGTGCTTTTGGTAAGATTGCCATTTTCACAATGTTAATTCTACCTATTCAGGGGCATGGTAGGTCTTTCCATTTTTGCAGGTCCTCCTCAATTTCTTCCTTGAGCATTTTTATGTTTTTATTGTATAGGGCTTTCACTTCCTTAGTTAATGTTATTCCAAGGTATTTTACATGTTTTGTTGCTATTGAAAATGGGACAATGTTGCTTATTTCTTTTTCTGTATCATTTTCTTTTGCATACAGAAAGGCTACTGATTTCTGTGCATTAATCTTATATCCTGCTACTTTGCTGAAGGAGTTAATCACCTTTAAGAGTTCTGAGATGGAGGTTCTCAAATCACTTATGTATAGAATCATGTGGTCTGCAAATAGGTCTAACTTAACTTCTTCCTTTCCAATTTGTATCTCTTTGATTTCTTTTTCTTGTCTTGTTGCTTGAGCTAGTACTTCTAGTACTATGTTGAAGAGCAGAGGAGAGAGTGGACACCCCTGCCTTGTTCCTGATCTCAATGGGAATTCTTTCAGTCTATCCCCATTAAGTATTACTTGGGCTTTAGGAGCTTTATATATAGCCTTTATTATGTTCAGATATAAACCAACCATGCCTAGTCTCTCCAATGTTTTTAATTTTTTTTTGTTTTATTTTTGTAGAGAGACACAGAGAGAGACAGAGAGAGAGAGAGGGAGAGGGAAACAGGTAGAGAATGGGCGCTCCAGCAGTCTCTCAGCTGCTGTGAACAAAATCCAGATGAATGTGCCCCCTTGTGGACAAGTGCAGCATTGCGCCCTTGCATCACTTTGCATCTGGCTAAATGTGGGACCTGGACATTGGAACCAGGTTCTTAGGCTTAGGAGGCAGGTGCCTAAACCGCTAAGCCATCTCTCTAGCCCTCTCTCCAATGTTTTGATCATGAAGTGTTGTATTTGGTCAAAGGACTTTCTTGCACCTATTGAAATGATCATGTGTTTTTTGTGTTTAAGCTTGTTTATGTGGTGCATTACATTGACAGATTGCCATATGTTGAACCACCCCTGAGTTCCAGGGATGAAACCTACTTGATAAAGGTGGATAATGCTTTTGATGTACGGTTGAATTTGGTTTGCAGATATTTTCTTCAGGAACTTTCGGTCTATGTTCATCAGTGAAATAGGCCTATCATTTTCTTTTCTTGTGGCATCTCTGCCTGGTTTTGGAGTTAGGGTGATATTAGCTTCATAGAAGGAGTTGGAGATCTTTTCCTGTTCTCTGATTGTGTGGAACAGTTTAAGAAAAATTGGTTTCACTTCTTTCATGAAGGTTTGATAGAATTAAGCTGAGAAGCCATCTGTTTCTGGACTCTTCTTTTTGAGGAGGCATTTGATTGCCTCTTCAATCTCAAAGGGTGTGATAGGTTTGTAAAGGAGATTAATCTGCTCTGGTTTTAGCTTTGTTGGTGGTATGTGCCCAGGAATTCATCCATTTCCTCCACATTCTCCAGTTTTGTGGAGCAGAGGTTTTTGAAATAAGTCCTAATGATTCTCCCAGTTTCACTTATTTCTGTTGTGATCGCTCCTTTTTCATTTCTAATTTTGTTAATTTGAAACATCTCTTTTTTTCTCTTGAGCAGATTGGCCAGGGGTTTATCAATCTTGTTAATTTTTTCAAAGAACCAGCTCTTTGTTTCATTAATTTTCTTAGTTGACTTCTTAGTTTCCAATTCATTAATTTCTGCTCTGATCTAAATTATTTCATTCTGTCTGGAGCTTTTTGGGTTGGCTTCTACTTGTTTTTCCAATGCCTTTAGGTGGATGGTTAGGTTATTGACTTGGGATCTCTCTGTCTTTGTTAGGAAGCCATTTAGTGCTATGATTTTTTTTTTTTCCCCTCAAGATTGCATTCATTGTTTCCCATAAGTTGTGGTATGATGTGTTCTCATTGTCATTCAATTCTAGAAATTTTGCAATTTCATTTTTTATTTCATACACGATCCATTTATCGTTTAAAATTATGTTCTTCAGTTTCCAGGAGCTGGAGGGATTCCTGGAGTAATTTTGTTGTTAATTTCTAGCATTACAGCATTGTGGTCTGATATCATATAGGAAATTATATCGATTTTCCTGAAAATATGGAGGCAGGCTTTGTCTCAGATCAGAGAGGTTTACTCAACCATGTTTATAGCTGCTCTATTCATAATAGCTAAGAGCTAGAATCAAGCAAGATGTCCATCATTAGATGAATGGGTAACAAAGATGTGGTATATCTACACTATGGAATTCTATGCAGCAGTAAGGAAAAATGAAACAATGAAACTTAAAGAAAAATGGTTGAACATGGAACAGATTATTCTCAGTGAGCTCACCCAATCACAAACAGATAATCATTGCATGGTCTCATTCATCTGTGGCTCCTAACCTGAATCTGGCCAAGATGCTGTCATACCTAATAAGTACCCTGAGGACCAGACAATAGGGAGGGTGGGACAGGAGGGGAGGGTAAGGGTGGGAGGGACTGTAAGGGTGGGAAGGAGGGTAAGGGTGGGGGGACACAAATAGGGACCCGAATGGAAATGGTACCATAAAATCCTGTACTCTGAACAACAGGCTACAACATTGATCCTTCAGCAGGCTGTAGAGGGAACACCTGAACCACAGGGACCTGGAGAGGACATCATGAAGACTAACCTTAATCTTTTCATATTTCTTTTTCTCTCTCTCTCTCTCTTTCTCTCTCTCTACTCTCCTCTCTATGCTCTCTTTCTCTTTTATATAACCTATCTTTTTCTTCCTTCACCTCCCTAGGTGCTGACTTGTGACTCCCAGTACCAGCATGGGGTTAACTTTCACAATGAGTTGTTGATCAGAGAGACCTACAAGGTTTCCTAGAAGAAGACAGATTTCTTTCACAGTTCATGATGACCCCATAACTGTTGGCTACCCCCATAATATATGACCCAAAATTCCCAATTAGGAGGGTCTCTTTGGAGGTGGGAGTCATGGAGGAGGCTACCAGAGGCACCAACATGAATGTAAAATAAAAATAAAATACCTTCAGGAAAACTAACTCTAAAGAGGAACACTTGCTGATCATTTTATATATCACACATTCTGCTCTTAAATGCATTACTTCATTTAATTTCCATGTTCCATGAAGTACATCCTGTCTTGTTTCCCATGTTGATTACATGACTCCTAAAACAGAAAGGCTAAGTAAAGTCAAAGGAATTAAATCTAGCCAGGCTTCATTCCAACAGTCTTTCTCCACAAATCCATGCTTTCAACTCTCATTATTACCTTCCCAGATTCAATTTATATTATATTAGATTCTTTTAAAATTTATTTATTTAATTTTTTTAGAGAAAGGAGAGAGAAAAGAGATAGAGGGAGAAAGGGAGAGAGAATTGGCATACCAGGGCCTCAGCCATTGAAATCAAACTCCAGATACTTGTGCTACCTAGTGGGCATGTGTGACCTTGCTCACCTTTGTGCATATAACTTATGTGGGATCTTGAGAGAAGGACAGGGGTCCTTAGGCTTCCCATGCAAGCACCTTAACTGCTAAGCCATCTGTCCAGCCCTATATTTGGTTCTTTTATTTTCTATTTTACAAGTTAAAAACATCTATCTTTATTTGTATCATATGGATTTCAAAATGCTATAAAAATTTAAAAATTCTATAAGTTGTTCCATTCCCTTTTCTGAGGGGGCTCTTCTCAGTGGAGATGCAGGTCAACCCCACAGGGATTTTGGGTCATGCATTGTGGGGGCAGCAGTCAGTTATGGGTGAGAGGTAATTCCTCTATGCATAATTTCCCAACTTGTGGCTCTAACAATCTTTCCACCCCTTCTGCAAAATGCCCTGAGCCATGTTGGTTGTGTTTTAAGTCTACTTCAGTGATGGGCTCTAAGAAGCTTCTGGATCTCTGCTTTGGTAGGTGCTGAGTGTCCTAAGTGTCTACCTCTTTCACCTTGTGCTGGTATCAGGTTTACAGAGAAAACAGCACTCTTGCTCATTTCCTCAGTTCCTCTGTAGTTTCAGCCAAGGCTGGGCTAAAGTGTGATGTGTTGTTTATGTCCTCAGGTGCTCCCATCTGAAAAACAAAACCAGACTGATTCTCCAATAGAGAGTGAAGTCACACAGGTTAAATGGCACAAGCATTATTAATATAAAGAGAGTTTAAAGGGCGTAGTCCCTCTTGTAGCCCAAGATTATTGGAAGCTTGATACTGGAGAGGAAAATAATTTTCTGGATATGATTTTGGCTTGTTTCTTGGTTCCAGATATGGGTTCCTTTCCACTGAGCAGATCCATTAGCCAATCCGAGATCAGTTGGCTTCCCACCATGGCTGTATGCCACTATTGCTCTTATGTGAGCATCACATCAGGTTGTTTGCTTCTGAACAGCTTAGACCTCAGGTTGCTCAGGCGGATGTTGGATATTTTCCTCTGTTAGCTCATATAGAACCTTCCAACACTCGGTGGGCTAACTGGGGACTGGGTCTTCTAGATTCCAGCCAGGTCTCTCCATGTTTCATGCCAATAGCATATGGTATCTTCAGCAGTATGGTCTTATCATTAACCTCTGGTGGGTAATCAAGTGCATGGACAGAAGTCTGTCTTAATGTGGGAGATTTTGTAGGTCTCTCTGATCAACAGCTCATTGTGGATATTAACCTCATCCTGGTAGTAGGAATTACAGGCCAGTGCCAAGGGGAAAAGAAAAAAGACAAAGAAAAAAAGAAGAAGAAGAAACAGGAGAAATTTAAGGTTATGCTTCATCTCACCCTCTCCAGGGTCCCTCTTTTCAGGTGCTCCCCTTGAGGTCCTGTTGTGGGTGCAACCTTTTAGTCTGTGTTCTAGGATGTAGGTTTCTATGGTACCAGTTCAATTTCAGTTCCATTTTGTGCTCCTCCCTCCCAAAAACCCTGCTCTCTCTATTGTCCAGGCCTTCAGATGCCTATCAGGTATCTGAACTTGATCAGCAACTTGAGCTGATCCAGGTTAGAAGCCACAGATGAGTGAGACTATGCAGTTATTATCTTTCTGTGATTGTTGTTTGCTGAAATAAGTTGTTGAATTTTTCTGAAACTCTTCAAGAATGTCGTAGTTTGATGTGTTTCTCTCCAAGAATGCTATCAAAACTTTGACTCTTGGTAACTACCTATGTGATCATATTTATAAATGCAGCCTTTGCAGCTATGATTAAGATGAAATCATTGTAAAAGGAAGGTAGGCCATAATGCCAATGATTAGTGGATTTGAAAGAAAATAGCAATTAAAACACAAAAGAACACAAAGAAAATGGTCCCATGATCATTGAGGTTGGTTGCTGAAGATACAAGGCAAGGAATATCAGGAAATTCTGACACATACCAGAATCTGAATTCTAAAGTGATCATAGCAACATGCCTCACTAAAACTTGGATCTAAAATTTCGAGTTTACAGAGGTATCATTGAAAATGTTTCTGATGTTTTCAGTCAATGAATGTGAAGTAATTCTTACAGCACCGAGGAAGCTAGAATAGCATTTATAAATCTGATAACCACATAACCGCATATTGGACCTGTGCAGATGGGGGTAGGGGAGAGCTACCAACTAGATGTGTATTTAGAATTTGTAAGTCCACATTTATGTGGACTGTTTTCACTGGCACTCTTTTTTTTTTTTTTTTTTTTTGAGGTCGGGTCTCACTCTGGTCCAGGCTGACCTGGAATTAACTATGTAGTCTGAGGGTGGCTTCGAACTCTCGGTGATCCTCCTACCTCTGCCTCCCAAGTGCTGGGATTAAAGGCGTGCGCCACCACGCCCGGCCTCACTGGCACTCTTAACATGTGAGTTATAAGCAATAAGCTGGTTTTATTTCTGGATACAAGGCCCTACCAATCATTCAGTAAAATAAATTTTATAATTTATCATTAAGTTACACAAATAATTAAGAACAAAAAGAACTATAGTAGGTCACATTGAAGGAAGAGTAGGATTACTCATGGTATTTTCATATATTTTTTCCAACTCTCCCACCCTCAGCCTCTACAATGTCCCTGCTGACCCTTTCTCTGCTGTTCCCTTCAGACCACAGTACTTCTTTTTTCCTAGATCATGTTTCCTGATTTTAGATGTTGATCTTGTATCCTGCCACCAGTGTTTTCTTTCTACCATTTTTTTGTTTTTCTTGTAAGTTTTGTGAATATTAGGTTTTGTCATTTGATGACAGTGACCATTTTGCTTCTTCAGTTCTGATTTGGATTCCTTTCCCATTTCTCACTCATTTTTTTGGGGGGGGTTAAGTATAGTATACTTAGTACATCATATATATATAGTATAGCCTTGTGATGAACAAAAGGGGAAAAAAACCACCCTCTTTGCTGTATTCTTGTCATTAGAGGAAGAATCTATTTTCTTTCCTCCCTACCTTACTTCATTTCTTTTTTTTCCTTCCTCCTTTACCTTCCTTTCTTATTTTCTACTTTCTCTTTCTTTTTTTGTTCTCTCTTTTTCACCATTGTGTGTCAGGTTTGGACTTTTTAATCTGTGATCTTATTACTCCAAAGGAATGTCTATTAGAATCTTTTATCACAAGCAGTGTTGAATTTAGTCAAATGCTGTGCTGTTACCATATTTAAGGAGATAACAGAGTGATAGTAACTTTCATAATTCTAGTGTGGATGTTTAATTACAACATATTAATAAAATTTTCACTTTTCCTGATTTTATTGATTTTTATTTTCATTATATTGTGATAACTTCTTTGATGTGTGTATAGTATGTGCTATATGTGTACCATGTGTGCAAATGGGTTTGCAGATATACATGTCCCATGTGAGGATAGGCAAACATCTTAGGAATATGCCAAGTATTCTCCTTTATGGCTCTTCAACTTTATTTTTCAAAGACATAAGCTCTCACTGACTTTGAGTTCACTGTTTTTATTAGGCTAGCTGGCCAAATCCCCCAAAATTTTCTTGTATGCATCCTCTCAGTGTTTGGGTCATAGACATGTGTGGCCATTTTTTTTTTTTTTTAATGTTTGTGTTGGGCATCAAATTCAGGTCCCCATGCTTGTGTATTACACACTTAGCCATCTCACCAAGCAACTTTATTGCAATCAAACTTTTACCTAACTTTAAACCTCTTGTACTTAATATTTATTTGGAACATAACATATGATCTATGAAGAACAGTTGACATGAACTTGAAAATATTATATTTTCTGATCTGTGACCTAGCTTTTCATTGTTGTGACAAATATATGAGGAAATAAATTGTAAAGAAGGACAGATTTATTTTATCTCATGGTGTTTGAAATTTCAATTCAAGATTTTCTGTATTCATTTTGAGGGGCATGAGATGGGGAGAGTATTTTGGCAGCAGGAACAGGTGGCAAAAGACACTCACCTCAGATAGATAGGAAAGAAAATGAGCACAGTAAGTCTGTCTTGGTGGTATTCTCCCATCTTTAACTTTTCTTTTACCTGAAACTTCAGCCTAGTAGATGGTACCATCTGCATTAAGGGCAGGTAGTCAACCTTGACTTATTACCCTTTGTAATCACACACACACACACACACACACACACACACACACACACACACAGAGGATTTTTTAAAAATTATCTTCTTGGTATTTCTCTAACCTGTCAAGATTATTCTTAATCATCACATATGGTAATTAGTGTTCTCTATGTCTGCTAGGATCAATTCGTCTATGATATTGTTCAAGTCTGGCCTGATGTTTCTAATAATTATTCATTATTGAAGGTGAGTTATTAATTTCTTCTATTATTGTACTTCTGTTTATGACTCCATTCAATTATGTGAATGTTTGCTTTCTATATTTCAGTGAATTAATGTTGGATAGGGTTGTGGTTACCTTTTCATTGCTGGGAGAAAACATCCAAGCAGAAGCAGCTTAGGGGAGGGAAAGTTTTATTTCAGGCTAATAGTCTTGAAGAAAAGCTCCATTTTGATGAAGAAAGCATGGCAAGAAGCAGCAAAAAAGTCAGCTGAGCTCTGGCAATGGGGATCTGGGCTACAACACCGCAAATACCACACCCCAGGAACACATCCCTTCCAGCAAGGCTCCTCCTCACACTGGCCACCAAATGGGAACCAAATATTCAAAACAAGTAAGGTTATTGGGGATATATCATTTCAAACCACAGCATTCTACCTCTAGTCCCCATCAGTCAGAAAAAAAACATCAGTAGTTGTTAATGTTTAACAGCTACAAGAACAGTATTTCTCTAAATCTTCATTTTTTAAAATCTATTTTAAATATAATATTTGAGGTTCAGTATTTATATTGAATGGAAGCATGAGTACATTGATTTTATATTATCTATGAATTTCTAGAGCCAAATTTTTGTAAAATATGCGGTCTTTAGGAAACATCAAAATAAAAAAAAATCTGTACTTTTGAGAGTCCAGGAAATAGAAAGTTTACAATGATTTCTATTGTTCTTTTATGATGATTTGTACCATAATTTCCCTTCTTTTTGCCTTCCTTCCTCATTGCCTTTTTTCTTCCCTTACGTTTTTCCTCCCTTTATCTCCCCTTCCCTCTTTCCTTTTTCTGCTTCTTTCCACACAATGAAAAAGAAACACATGTACAGTAGAACAATATCCACTTTAATGAACATTTTATATTAAAATATTTCTTAGAGAAACATATGGAATCTATTAAAACAAGAATGGGCCCATGTGTATCATCTTTCTCTCAGCTGTTTTTGTTTCTGATCTGTTCTCAAGCCATTAACACTTGTATTTGTTTGCCTATCTTGAAAGATGTGAGAAGACATATGTAGAATTGTGACTTACTTTTATAAGTAGTTTTACTAAGGGAAATGGAGACAGATTGTAATGGTTGTGCCCTTTCTCATCATGTCCTGTCACACTGTTGGAAAATGCTTCACACTAATGTACTAACCTGGATGATTTGAAATGACATATCTATCAAGCTGTCATTATGCATAAATCTCATATTTATAATTGTAGTGGAAAAGTTTTGGGTTGCCTGACATGATAGGCCCAAACTTCAATGCCACCTCAATTATTAGATGTGCTTTGGTCATGGTATTTAAAAGTTCTGAGACGTGGCTGACATATTTGTCAGAGTAGATGAAAATGATGCTTCTATAGACTACTGATGATCAGAAAAATTAATATATGTCCAATTCCTAACACATAATAGGATTTCTACTAATGGTTATATGTATTCATTTTCTGGTTATCAACTGACATATGATGCTAAGATTTGAATATGACATATTTTTATGAAAAGGGACTAAACAGTATAAGAAAAGAATGTAATAATGTTCACTGAGATAGATTTTTAACAAACTGAATTTAAGTACTTAATAGAAAGCATGAATAATATTCCCTGGATTCTCAACTTGTTAAAGTCGGTTTTTCAATACAAGCAGTATTTCAGTCCGGAGGTGGCCAATACTATGACCTGTATTTGATACATTTGATGAGGAGGGCATAAAGTGCTTAAGTACCTTGGCTAGTGTTGTTTTAATGATAAGAATCATAGCTCAGAAATGAACACAGGCATTTTGTAATGCTTAAATTACAGGATTCTTGGGTCAATTTCTTTATTCAAAGTACCTCAGAGTATTAAATGATGTAGTCCAGGTAAAGCACTTAAGAAATTTATTATTATCTGCCAAGTTCATGTCAAGAATTGTGTTTGAATAGCCTCATTTCATCTTCATAACCACTTTTTGAACAAGGTTCTATTTTCTATTGGCATAAATTCATTGTACATAGCAATGGGTTTCATAAAGACATTTTTGAACCAGTATATAATGTACCTTGACTATATTTATGTCCTCTTTGTTCACCTCTTGCTAATATCTTTTTTTCCTTTAGAAAGTCTCACTTTTATTTCATGATACATACAAAAAAATTAATGTGTCTTTACAATTTTTAGTATATAGTATATGATATATATCAAAACACATTTTCTTTATCCATTCATGTATTGATAGACACTTATGCTGATTCCACAAGCTGGCTCTTGTGAATAATGCCGCAATAAACATAGGTATGCAAGTCTGTATATGTTATGTTATGTTCTATTATAATCACCATTTTAAAGATTGGGAAACTGAAACTCAATGATACAAATATCTACATATTATATAAATTGCTTTGTGGATGTTGTTACTAAAGGACTATTAGAATTAAATCTATCAGATAACCATTTATCACTTTCTGGGTAGACACTGATAGTTCTAACCTCTGTCCTATTGATTGTTTTGCTTTATTTGGATAAGATTATGTATGTACTTTTATTATAACCAAATAGTGATGTCCTTATAATCATCACTCCCTCAGAATTAAATTGATAAGGCTATCATGACTTTGTTCAAATTTATGATGTCCATCTTTTGAATTTCATTAGTGGAGGACAAACTTATAAATCCATCCTTAATATTATTATCATTGTTGTTGCTGCTTTTAAGTACTAGTGGTTATTTCAATTTATAAACTCTAAAGTCTTCCAAAACTATCTAAAGCTATAAGGAAACTGTACTTATAAGCTAAGTGAGATAGAAAAGATCTATGTTTCAAAATTATACATGATCCAAATATTCAATTAATCAACATTGATTCATTAGCATTTGCTAGGTATTTATTGAATTTATTGAAGTCATTTATGTGCTTAGTATTGTATGCAGAAACTGTTGGATTAATGGAAAATTCTAAAGTCTAAGTGAAATATATATATATATATATATATATATATATATATATATATATATATATTTCATACTAATCATATTAGGTTCTAGTGGGTATGAGCCAGAAAAGAAGTCCTGTTTTACACATAATTATTGAAGGAAAGGAAAGAGTACAACAGAGATGCAATAAATATATAAAGGTTTCTGCATCCAGTGAAAAAAAATGTTATATTTCTTGTCTACTCACACTTCACTAGCCAAGGCACATTCAGATGGGAAAGACAAAATGGCCCCTCAATAGGGGAGATTTATAATGTTATCAGAAACAAACAAACAAATCACAAAGCATTATAGTACCTGGAAACAGCACTGTGGTGCAGCATATTTACTATCATTTTTATTATTGTTACTTTACTCAACAAATACTTTTGTCATTTGTAAAATATGTTTGACACTATCTTAGATACTCCCAATATATGTTTCACACTATTTTAGGCACTGTTTGGCATTTCATGGATGATATTGTTATTAATACCTGTTTACCAATAAGGAAAGTCTGGTACATTAAGTTTGTTTTTTTAATTTTTTGCATGTAGTCTAGGCTTGATCTACAATTCACTATGTAGTCTCAGACTGGCCTTGAATTCACAGCCATTCTCCTGCCTCTTTCTTTTGAGTGCTGGAATTAAAGGCATACACCTCCATGCCTGGCTTGGCACAGTTAAGCTTTAAAAATGTCTTGGGCTGAAGAGATGGCTTAGCCATTAAGGCATCTGCCTGCTAAGCCTAAGAACGTCAGTTCCAATCTCCAGGTCCCAAGTTTAGCCAGATGCAAAGTGATGCAAGGGCGAATGCTGCACTTGCCCACAAGGGGACACATGCATCTGGAGTTCATTCTCAGTGGCTGAGAGGCTGCTGGTGCACCCATTCTCTATCTGTCTCTCTCTCCCTCCCTCTCTGTCTCTGTATCTTTCTCCAAAACAAAAACAAAAACAAAAAAATGTTTCTCAAGGTTAATAGGTTTGCATTTTTGCCTTTATGTTTCCATTTTTACCTAGATATAACCAGATAAGTAACACAGTTGTAGTATGTGAGGGTACTTGTTCTTTATTTTCTGGTTTTTTAGAATGTTTTCATTCATTTATTGTTCTAAATAAAATGAAATGGCCAGCGACCATGAACACTGACAATCTGCTAAATCTTTGAAAACATTTTTAAAGGCATTTGATTTAATTTTCTGATTACCTCACAGAATCTCCCCTTTTCTGAACAGCTCTGATACATACATAGCTGCTGGTCCTTTTATCCCTCTCTCATCCTCATGGACACTAAGAAGCTTATTATTTTCATTGTTCTGAACTGAATTATTTATTACAATTACTTAACAGTAACATGTGGTATTGTGCTATTGTGTTATTACAGACCATGGGTGTAATCAGTATCAAGAGTGTTCACTGAGCATGAGTATTTATGTTCTTTCTTGGGGACAGTGCAAGTGTAAATCAAAAAGGAGAATGTGGAGGATATATAACAGGTCACGGTGAACCTTTTAATCTCCTTTGTTCTTGTTACTGTCATCAAAACAGTTTGTTATTAAAAGTTCAGCATGCCTAATCTAAAATCCCAAGTTTCAAAATTCTCTAGATTACAAAACTTTTGAGCATTCCCATGAAAAAATAAGTGGAAAGTTTCAGAGCTAACATTGTGTGACCATTTATATTCCAAATACCGACTGATAGAATGTAATTTACTTAGTTTCCTCCAGGACAAAAAAAGTATTTTCAACTCCCATCCACACAAGACTGCCCCATGCAAACACACCCATCAAGAACAGGGATGAAGGAAATGCATATTGGAGAAGACCATATACTACCAAGCCTGACTAAAGCAGAAGGAATTTAGCATGCATACCAAGGCTCCTTGTGTTAATTCATTGAACATTTCTTTTTGCCAGTGTTGTTCAACATTAAGTGCAGGTCTTCGGGTAATGCAGTTTATAGTGCCAGTGGGTATGTGTGATAGCTTTTGTAGCTATTCTGTCACTTACAAAGAAAAAAAACAAACAACAAAAACAAAGTGGTCTATTTTGTCTCACAGTTTCAAAGAATTTTTTCCATAAGGTTAGCTCTATGGCATTGGCCTTTCTGGTGCTTGCATTAGCAGTTTGTGGGTGGTAATACATGACAGAGTTTACAACAAAACAGTTGCCCAAAGGCTGGGAATAAAAAAGAAGGGGTTGTGGTTCAGTACCTTCTATAAGGGACTATCCACAATGACCCAAATATTTCCCACTTCTTAAAGGACCCACCAATTCCTTAATAGGAGGCTGGGTACCAAGTCATTAACACATAGGAAAAGGGTTTTGGCTGGTGTGCAATTGCAGGTGAAGGAGCATTCCTGATTCAAGCTATAGCACTGTGCTTAAAAAAAAAAAAAAAAAAAAAAAAAAAAGACTATTAAGTATTTAGGTATGTATTAGTAAGTATTAGACAAAGTAACAAAAGGAGCTTAAGGAAGGAAAGATTTACTTTGGCTTTCAGTTTAAAGGGGGTTAGCCCATCATGGTGGGAAAGAGCAGCTGGTCCTATTGTGTCTTCAGTCAGAAGCAGAGAGAACACAGGAAGGAGAACCAAGGTATCGAACTTCAAGGCCCACCCAGTAATTCCTCTAGTAAGGCTCTCAAGTTTCCACAGCCTTGCCAAACAGTGCCACAAGCTGGGAACCAAATGTTCAAACACATAATCCTCAGGGGACCTTATACAGTCAGTTCCACCACAGCACAATGATCACTTCCTGGTGGCATACAAATTCAGAAAGGAAAGATGATGGTGACAGACCCCAAACAACCACATGAGTGATTGTCCAAACGAGTGGCTGTGACAGCCCCTGCTTTGCTTTTTGATGGTTCAATGTAAATAAAACTGATTTGATGTACAAAAATTCAAATTATCATATCAAATATGACAGAGTTTGCGTGTGTGGTGTGCATGAAACAACCCATGTTTAGATGCAGGTCCCATCTGCAAGATCTTTTATTATACATATTAAAATGCAAATATTCTAAAACCTGGAGAAAATCTTGAAACCCAATGCAGTTGTTATCCAGACAATTTGAATAAGGGATTCTGAAAAAAAAATTTTTTTCCCTTAGGAATAGTAACAATTCAGTATTTTCATTGAGACTTTAATTTTATGGAGATATTATACCATGAGATTTAATTTAAAATAATTTCACTCAGTTATGTGCTGAATTTATTTTATTTATAGTGATAACTTAAAGTCAGTATGATTATTTGCAAGTTGTGTCGCAGTCAAATCAGAGTAATTTCATCCAGGTGTTCCCTGTAAAAATACTAGTTATATGCCTCCTCTCTAAGGAAATACTACACTCACTGAAATAAGCCATTTGAGAAATTAGGTAAGCCATCTTCATACTAGATTTCTGTTTTCTGATTGGGAAATGGAGATATGGTAGCCTGCTTAACTCACATTATGAATTTTTCAAATATACCATATATATTTATGTATATATGTAAGGAAATATATATATATATATATATATACACACACACACACACACATACATTAAACTAGGAGCATAAAATTAATCATAGTGCTATTCATAATGAACTAATAACTACATTATTTATTGATTGCCTTGCATGGTAAAAATGGATAGCCAGATTAGTCTCCTGATGTAGAAAAATATACCTACTCTATATAGCCACCCTACTGGCAGTTTTAAACTTCTAAAATTGAAACCCTTTAGTAGCCACTTCATCCAGTATTCTTAGTGAGACACTGTGATAGAAATAATTTCAAGTTATACATGCTCATGGCACTGGTTGACTTTGCACTCTAATCATATTGCCAATTTAAGGTTTCCTTAGGACAATGAATTAAAATTCCTCAGGATGGATAAATCAGCCACTGCACACTATACCAACCAATTTTCTCAGAATTTGATTATGCTTGAAATAAATGTATTGAAATAGTAGTCAAGAATCTAGTTGAGGCTGTATATAAAAAGCATTTATATTATAATGAAGGTTCATTTTCTTCTAGAGACCATAGCATACTAAAATACTGGGTGACATTAAAATATTGTTATTAACCATAACTGTGACTTAGATTCACTATTACATTGCATGTGAACAATCAGAGGAGAATTGGAGGACAAATGTCACAGCTCAGCTTAATCAGTACAGAGTAGCATATTGAACTTTTTCATGGGAACCACATTGTGGTGGACAGGCATTAATCTTTTGAAGAGATCAAACTTTAGCACATTCTTTCTCCCATTTTTGTAAGGTTCAGGAGTGTATTTAAAAGAGCTTAGTCAATTGAGGTCTGTGTGAACTATTCTTTTCCTTTTTTGAAAAATAATTGCTGAAAAAGGACTATTTCTCTGATATTATTTCCTCAATTCTATAATATTTTTGTCTTTCATTTTAAGCAGCATTTTTTTATTAGATATGGACACATTTAGTATGTAAAAAACACGTGTTGGTACCATTCTTTCCCTCCTCCCTGCCCCTTTTCTGAATATGCCTTCCTTGCTTGGGATGCAGGTCAATGCCATGGGGACTGAGGGTCATGCATTATGGGGGGGGGATGTCTCTGTGTAAAATGGCCCAGGTTGTGGCTCTTAACAATCTTTCCATTCTCTCTGCTGCAAAATTCCCTAAGCCATGCTGCGAGAATTTTAAGTCTACTTCAGTGATGGGCACTTAGGAGCCTCTGTTCTTCCATTTTTTTTTTCCATTTTGTGGTTTTGAAGGTAGTCTCACTCTAGCCCAGGATGATCTGGAATTCACTATGTAATCTCAGAATGGCCTGGAACTCATGGCGATCCTCCTACCTTTGCCTCCTGAGTGCTGGGATTAAAGGTGTGTGTCACCACGCCCAGTTTGGTCTTCCATTTTGAAGGTGTGATCATGTGAGAATGTCCATCCATCCCTAAATTATGAGTTCTGTCTTAATTATCAAACCCCAGTTCAAATACATGATGCTCAGTGCTTTCTAAATATTATTGAAACCACCTTTATATGTGATCTGATAATTTTCATTCCCTTTTCTGTGAAAAGGGAATTATGCAAATTTCCTAAGGCCACAGACTCAGTAGAAATTCAAATGAGCTTGGTTTCACAAGTATATACAGAATGTTTCCTACTTAGGAAACATTTTATTTTATTTAAAATCAGAATTTCTTGATGTTCTACCGTAATATTCATTTATTGGAGTATGTTCCACAGTTTACTACTGGAATTATGTACATTTAAAATCAGTGTTCTTTACCATAAGCATGGAGGGTTGTCCTCACTTTTAACTGAAAGTAACACTGAGAAGCATTGGTGGGTGCCCTGGGTTAAGAATGGTGAGCACCCACTCACTGTAAGCTACCCCTTTTAAAACTCAATGGAAAAAGAAGAATATGCATACAGTTTGATTGCCTGATTAGGATATAAATTACATGTCAGTGGAAATAAAAATCATTGCTTGCAGGGGAGCATCAGAGATATAGACACATAGTCCTTGAAAGGAAAAAAGAAAATATGTTAAATATCAGAATGGTAAGATTTTGTGAAATTGGAAATGAGTTAGGATGCCTAGAAAATCTTTGAGCTAAAATGTCAGGTTTGAAGGTGAGAACCTGAGATGTATCTGCCTGGTCTAAGAAGCCCTTCTTCTCTCTGCTGATCTTAGAACCATTCAGAGTATGGACATAGGCACATTTTATAGGGTAAAATATGTTCTTCAGCAGGCAAAATTTCCCAACAACTAATGATTATAGTGAGAAACTGCAATTTATATAAATCTTATTTTGTAGAATAATAGATTTTAGAAAACAATTTTAAGTCGAAAACCATTTTAAATATTTTCAAAAAAGTGGTTTTTTTTTTTTTTTTTTTTTTTTTTTACAATGTGACAGATTTACCTAATCTGCTTTAGGTTTCAAAATTATCTAATGCATAATTCAAAAGGTTAATTTCAGTATACAATAAGATGATATTGAAGATATATGAAATATATCCTTACTGTTTTCTGTCAACGACGCTTTCATGGGGTGTCCATATTAAACAGTATTTCTGAGTGTTCCTGAGTGTATTTATAGATTCAAATTCTAGGTTTGAATTTCATTTGAACTCTGTAAATAACTACCCTCCCCAACAAATTTGGACATCCAGTATACCCAGACTCACCTGCAGGATTCCTGCTTGCTTGCTTGCGTGAGCTGGGGCAATATTCCTTTGGGCTGGAATTGACACCATTGACTCCCTTATTTGTGAGCACTTGCACATAGCTTCAAATTATACAACTAATATTGCAGAATCTTCAGTTTACAGATTATGGAACTTCTCAGCCTTCAAAATCACATAAAAAATTCCTTTTAAGTTTATTTCATTTTTTTGTTTTTATTTTTTTGAGGTAGGGTCTCACTCTGACCCAGGCTGACTCTGTAGTCTCAGGATGGCCTCAAACTCTTGGTGATCCTTCTACTTCTTCCTCCAGAGTTCTGAGATTAAAAGTGTGTGCCACCACACCTGGAAGGTTTTTTTTCTTTTTGTCTCTCTGTCTCTCTTTCTCAGAAATCTCACTCACTCTTTCTCATTCTATTTCTGTTCCTGCAGAGAATGCAGCATGGCGCAGTCCCTAATTTATTGTGTGTTTTACTTGCTTAACTCATTTTAATCATGCTCTACTTATACTGGATACTTTCTAACTATATGCTCACAAAAATCTATTTTAATTAATTAATCAATCTTTTAATTAGCATACATGTCAGTTTTCAATATAGCATTTCCAAACACAAATGTTTATTGTTTATAACCCCTTCTCCTTATTCTCCCACATCTCCCTCAGCTTTGTTTGCTTCCACCTCCTATATCATCCTTTCCATTTTTATGTCATATATGTCTTATTGCCCTCCTCCTTCCTAAACATCTCTTTTATTTTTACCCTCTCATGGTCTCCTTTCTGTTTTGGTAGCCTATTCCTACATTCACATTGACTTACATTTGTATGAATATACATTAACAACTAAGATCTACATATTAGAGAGAGAGAGAGAGAGAGAGAGAGAGGGCAATTTTTGTCTTTTTGAAATTGGGTCACCTTAATACAGTGCTTTCTAGATCCATATGTTTTTCCACAAATTGCATAATTTCTTTTTTCTTTACAGCTGAATAAAGTTTGATGGAATATATATGTATGCATGTAGATCATTTTGTTATTGAATATCCCTCTACTTATGGAAATCTAGTTGGTTTTGTTGTCTTGCTATTGTGAAAACTTTACCATGTTTTAATTAAATTATGATACAATATAGTACTATGTGATACTTTCCATGAGTTACTGTTACACTTGGGTTGATTCACAGATTTTTGACAGTCCTAAAAGACAACCCAAGTCTGGGCCCAGGCTAGAACACTTTGCTTCTCCTATGTATCCCTCAGTCTATAGTCTGGTCTGCAATAACAGTATGTGAATATGTGGTCCCTCACATTTTTTTTTTTTTCAAAAAATTCCTTTTGGCAAACTTTTATTTGTTTTATCTTCTAGTCTATAAATATCTACACGTTTTTTATAGACTACTAGCATATATCATTTATATCATGCTATCATATATCCTGTTATCATAGGTTGGGGCTGGATAGATGGCTCAGCAGTTTAAGACTGTTACTTGAATAGCCTAATGCCCCAGGCTTGATTCCCAAGTATCCATGTAAATTCATATGCACAAAGCAGTTTATGTATCTGGGGTTCATTTGCAGTGGCAAGAAAGCCTGGCATACCCATTCTTTCTCTCTCTCCCTCTGTCTCCCTCATTGAAAATAAATAAAAATGTTACTTAAAAAGACATAGGTCAAGCATACCACAACTGACACAATTTATGATTTTTTTTTATATTAACCACATTTCAAATGAAGGTACTATTGTTCATTTTGCTTCAGTGGCCCCTTGCTTATTAGTAGGATATATTGTTGCTATGATAAAATTACTCCCAAAAGATGCCTCAGTGGAAGACAGATGTAGTTTGGTCACTGTTTCAGCAGTTCAGACCATGATGGTAGGGTGCACATCATGGCTGACAAAAACCAGAGTGTTTTGGTAACAAGAAGGAGCTAGGTATGCCAAGAACAAACTTCTAGCCTCTGATTACTCTAAAACTACCCTACTAACTACAGTTACATCACAGTCAAGTACAGTAGTCACAGTTTGAATCCATCCATGGATTAAAACCATTCATAAAACAAGAGTCTTCGCAATCTTATTGTCTTTGGAAATGACCTCAGAAAAAAACACAGGGGTGTGCTTTAATAATTTCCTCTACATTCCTTGACCCAATCAAGTTAGCAAATCAGATTAGCCTTGACACTCATCTTTAGTGCTCTGCTTATGTCTCTCCTGTGCTGTGTCTTTGCTGGCTGTACTTATACTTGGTGAGATAGATGAAGACATCTCTCTATTTTATGAACAGTTAAGCTCTACAACTTGAAGAATATATTATAATAGACTTGTAGTAACTGTTGGATCATCTGTTGTCCAAATTACTTTTTTTTTTTTTTTTTGGTTTTTGAAAGGTAGGGTCTCACTCTGGTCCAGGCTGACCTGGAATTAACTATGTAGTCTCAGGGTGGCCTTGAACTCTCAGCTATCCTCCTACCTCTGCCTCCTGAGTGCTGGGATTAAAGGTATGCACCACCACGCCCGGCACATTCTTTCATAAATAAAGAAATAAAAACCTAAAAATGCTAAAAGACTATTTGAGGCTTACACAAGTTTATTATCATATCAACTACTTGTTTAAAAAAAGATGCTCAAAGGCAATGTACTGGGTCAGTATTGACAAATTATTCTTACAGGTGGAAAATATATGTCAAATTCCAACTATCAGTGGCATCTAAATGGAATTCAAGTATAATTATCATCTATAAAGTAAGCAACAAAATCACTGGGATGAAACCAGTTGTTATTCAACTAAATTTCCCGTAAGTATTAAAACAAATATGAAACATCTGGTCTGTGGTCACAGGTTTAGACTGATATCTTAAAATGAAATAAATGTTTCTTAATGAGCTCACTAGACACAACGAATCCAGATAGAAATTGCTACAAAACATACTACTTCATCAAAATTCATAAAGTTTGTTTTTTGAAGCAATATAAACATTGCCCCTAAGTTAAATGAATTTATGGAAATAAACCACAAGAGAGGCTGTTGGCTATGACCAAAAGCAATGTCTTTTTTACTTTTTGTTAGAAGAAGTTGAACTGGGTGACTTCCAGACAAGATGGCATCCACTTAACCATGCTTCAGCTCCCCAGGATAATACCAGGCAAGATTTGTGGGGCTCCAGTGATAGTAGGCCTTAGTTGGCCTCCAGCTGGTGGGCACAGATGGTCAAACTTGGCAAACTACTGATTCCCATGCTTTCAGGTAGCCCACTAGACCTTCAGGTCCCCAAAAACCACTTGACCCAGCTGCCACTCTCTGACCAGGTTCTCTGGTGCAAGCTAACCCTAACCCCAATGCTAATCCAGTCTCCCAGAGCTCCCACTTCTGTGCTTGGGAGCTGCTACTGCATCTTAAGGTACCACACACCATACCTTCTTCCTCTTTCTTTCTCTCTGCTCCTTCCATTGCCATTGTTGTGGACTGCACCACATCTTCCTCTCTCAGTCCCCCCTACTGTGACTGTCAGGGGCTACAGGTCACACCTTTTCTCCCTGCCACTGCACACCTTCACTCTTCCCCACAGGCCCCTGCCACTGAGTCTGTCAGAGGTCCACTCACACTTTCAGTCAGTGGTCCATGCCTTCCAAACCTACTGGAGGTCCTGCCCAACTGCTTCCTGCACGTCTGTCTCCTGCAGGCTGCAAGTACTGAGCCCACAACCCACCTGTCCTCCTCCCAAGCTTCCTAGTCTTGCATCATTGGTGCGCTGGCCTGCACTCCCCATGATGGTAGACCATTAATACTCAGTGCTGTCGACAAGTACTCTTTTGTGTGCCCCTTGACCAGTGCTCCTGTCTACCCCACAACAGCTACCCCCTGATCTGGCCTGGGCTGTGGTGCCACAGCAACCTTTACCACCTATCCAATGCACTGCTCCACTCCCAGTGACTACTTAGGACACCATATTAGTCCCAGGAGGGGATCACAGGAAAACCAGGTAATCACCGGCCTGGGTGAAGCAGCAAATCCTCTATAACCTGTCCATCTGGGCTCAGTAAGAAAGCAAGGGCAAGTGCTACCACCCTAGATCACAGCAAGACACACCTGAGACCAGGTCAAAGCGATCCCAGACCTCCAATCCCAACTGCGGTATTAAGCACCAGCCCAGAGCAGCCAGTGCACTTAAACCCTTCACAACCTGCACATCCTGGAGTACAAAGCCATCATTAGCCTATTCTATGCAAACATAAAATGGAACACTCCCTGACAACACGATAAGGAAAATCTCTTGTTTCCTCCTTAAATAAGTAAGATTCCCACACTGAGACAGGCAGACCACAACATAATAGAAACAAAATGAAACATTAAATGGAGGGAGCTCCAACTAGGTAGCCTAGTCCCACAATGGAAGTCTCCACTGAAAAGATAGAGGAGACAATAGAAATAGTACCCCAAACTGAAGACACAATATATGTGATCCTGTACAAACAAATGGCAGAACTTGTAGCAAATCAACAAAAATCCAACAATCATATAAATGAAATCCACACATCTGTCTTTTAGCAGGCTGGTCCTAATAGATACAACACAGAGAGACCTCAAAAGTGGGTTAAGTGAGCTGAAAGTGAGCCTGCAGGATCTACTACAGGACCTCAATAACCAGATGGTCAAGTGTAATGAAGACATTAGTGGATGCAGGAATGAATTCTATGAACCATTAAGAAAATCAAAACATGACCTGAAATTAGCACTTGACAAAGGGATGGATACTATACAGAAAAAGGAAACAGAAAATATTAACCAAATTGAACTAATGAAAACCTCTCTAGAAACCCTCAAGAACAGAGTTAAACATGTGGAGGTCAGAACTTCATACCTGGAAAACAAAACAGGAGAAACAGTTTGGGAGTCAGTTCAAACAATATTGTGAACAGAACATGAGGGAACTTTAGATAACCTAAACAACTTAACATTTGGATGGGTAGACCAGAAGGGGATGAAATCTAGACCAAAGGTGTGGACAACTTATTCAAATTTTTTTCAAAAATGTTCCCACCCTCTCAAAAGACAGTCCCATCAAGACACAAGAAGCTAACAGAACTTCAAACAGACTGGACCAAAGAAGAAGCTCTCCAAGGTACATCATCCTTAAAACTCAAAACAATGAAAACAAACAGAGAGTGCTAAAAGCAGCAAGAGAGAAACAACACATTATATACAACGACAACTCTATCAGAATGACGTCAAATTTCTCAATGGAAACTCTGAAAGCTATAGACGGGCCTGGAATGGAGCACTTCAAAGTCTAAAAAACTACAGCTTCCAACCCAAACTACTGTACCCAGGGAAAGTATCCTTCATATAATAGATGGTGAAAGAAAAACTTTCTATGAGAAAAGCTAGCTCTATGATTATAGGAACACAAAGCCAAACCTATAGAGAATACATCAGGGCATACTCCACACAAAATAGTTAAACAATGACAAGAGCCTACAAGAAGAAGATCGCAGTAACCAATACTATAGCAAGCTCAAAAGAGTACAAAGACCAAGAAAATACCAAATGCCATTAAGCACCACAACATGCATAGGTTAAATCTCAGTTATAACTTTAACTATTAATAGTCTTTTTAAAAAAATAATTTATTTTTTAATTTATATTATTCTAAATTTACATTCATATTGGCGACTCCATTATCCTCCTCCCTGTCCTCCCTCTTCCAAAGGGACCCTCATCAATGGGGAATGTGGGTCATGCATTGTGGGGGTAGTCAAGAGTTATGGGGGATAGGCCAACTCTCTGTGCATAACGCCCCAACTTGTGGCTCTAACATTCTTTCCACCCCCTCTTCCGTGAATTCCCCTGAGCCACATTGGGATTGTTTTAGTTCTACTTCAGTGATGAGCTATTAAAAGTCTTAATTCACTCATCAAAAGACACAAGTTATATAGAGTATCAGAAAAATGGAACCTTTGATATGCTGACTTCAAGAAACCCACCTAAATACTAAAGACAGACACTTCAGCAAGGTGAAAGGATAGAAAATGATATTCCAAGCAAATGGAAATAAACAAGGAGGTGTCTCTAAATTAATATCTGATAAAATAGACTTCAAACCAAAAGTAATCAAGAAGAATAAAGATGGCGACTTCTTACTCATAAAGGGAATAATCCAAGAAGAGGACATCACCATCATAAGTGTATATACACAAAACCAGGTGCACCATAGTTGGTAAACAAAACCTACTTGACAACAAAACAGAAACAATTACCAACATCATCATAGTTGGGGGGACTTCAATAGTCCACTATAATCAAGAGACAAATTATCCAAACAGAAAATCAACAGGTAAATAAAAGAGCCAACCACACCATAGATCAACTAGAACTAATGGACATCTACCTGAATTCTACAGAAAACACATTCTTCTCACCATCCCATGGAGCCTCATCCAAAAATATATCATATATGAGGCCATAAAGCCTGCCTTGATAAATTCAGGAAAATTTATGTAATTTCCTGCATTGTATCAGATTACAATGCTGTAAAGCTAGAAATTAACAATAAGACTCTTCAGGAATTCCACCAGCTCCTGAAAACTGAAGAACACACTTTAAAACAATAAATGGGTAGGGGAAGAAATAAAAAAAAAAAGAAATTGCAAAATTTCAGAGCTGAACAACAATGAGAATACAACTTAACAAAACTTATGGGACACAATGAAGACAGTCCTAAGGTGAAAATTCATAGCACTAAATGCTTTCATAACAAAGACAGAAATATCCAAAATTAATATGCTAACTATCCACATAAAGGCATTGGAAAAGCAAGAAAAGTGCAACTGAAAGAGCCCCAGATGGAAAGATATAATCAAGATTAATTAATTGGAAACTAAGAAAACAAGAAAATTGATGAAAGGTAGAGCTGGTTCTTTGAAAAAATATGCAGGATTCATAAACTCCTGGTCAATCTGATAAGCAAAAAAGAGATGACTTGCCAACTAACAAAATCAGAAATGAAAAAGGAGAGGACACTACATATATCATTGAAACCAGAAGAATAATTAGGATTTCCTTCTAAAACTTCTACTCCACAAAATTGTATATTATGGAAGATAAGATTAAATTCTTAGACACATACCAAAACCAAACTCAGAAAGGTTAATCTCCTGAACAATCCTATCACATTCATCAATATTGAAAAGGTAATCAAAAACCTCCCCAACAGGAAAGTAAAGGACTGGATGGCTTCTTAGCCAAATGTATCAAACCTTCATTGAACACCTGAAAGCAAATTTTCTCAAACGATTTCATATAATCAGAGAAAGCAAATGCTCATCAACTTCTTTTATGAAGCTAGTCTCAACTTTATATCAAAACTAGACAGAGATATAACAAGAAAACCATAGGCATATATTCCTGATAAACATAGATGCAAAGATTCTGAACAAAATCCTCACAAACAGAATTCAACAACAAATCAAAAGCAGTGTGCATCTTCATGAAGTAGACTTCATCACAGGGAAGCAGGCATGGTCCAACATACACAAATCAGTCAATGCAATACACCACATAAATTTAATCAAAAGGATTACATGATAATTTCAATAGATGTAAAGAAGGCCTTTGATAAAATAAAACATCACTTCATGATCAAAACACTGGAGAGAATAGGCAGGAATTGTTAATATATCAACAAAATAAAGGCTATATATAAAGCATCTAAAGCTAAAGTAATACTTAAAGGAGAAAGACTCAAGGAGTCCCTATTGAGTTAAGGAACAATACAGGTATGCCCACTCTCACCACTGCTTTTCAACATGGTACTAGAACTCCAAGTCCAAGCAATAAGACAGGAAAAGGACATCAAAAGGATAGAAATTGATAAGGAAGAAGTTAAGTTAGCCCTATTTGCAGATGACAGATCGTATACATAAGTGACCCAAGTCTCCATCTCAAAACTTGGAGAGGCAATGAATTCCTTTAGCAAAGTGGCAGGATACAAAATCAATGCATAAAAATCAGTAGCCTTTCTATATGCAAAGGACAAATATATAGAGAAAGAAAATCAGTGAGGCTATTCCATTTGCAATAGCAACAAAAATTAAATACCTTTGAGTAACACTAACTGAGGATAAGAAAGACCTATATAATGAAACATTGAATAATACCAAGAAAGAATTCAAGGAAGACTTGAGAAAATAGAAAGACCTCCCATGCTACTAGATAGGTAGAATTAATACTGTGAAAATAGCAGTTGTACCAAAATCAAGGAACAGATTTAATGCAATAACCATATAAATTCCAGCATCATTCTTCACAGACATAGAAAAGAAGATCTCAAAATTCATATGGAATGACAGCAGGCCTCAGATAGCCAAACATATCCTCAGCAAAAGAAACACCTATGGAGGTATCACCTTACCCGAACTAAAGCTATATGACAAATGCACAGTAACAAAAACAGCATGGCACTGGTATGAAAACAGAAATACAGAACAATAGAACAGAATTGTAGACCTGGACCTTAAGGCAAGTAACTGCAGCTACTTGATCTTTGACAAAGATGCCAATCAAGTAGATTGGCAAAAAGACAACATCTTTTTGGTGCTAGAGAAATTGCATCTCATCATACACAAACATCAAGTCCAAATGGATTAAGGACTTCAATATAAGATCTGAAATTCTTCTCTTACTGGAAGAAAAAAAATAGAAGGAATGGTCCATGATACAGGAGTAGGAAAGGACTTTCCTAACAAAACTCTAGAAACTCAGGAAATTGAACAATCTCTCAACCAATAGGGTCTCATGAAGCTAAAAAGACTTTGCACAGACAAACATACCATAAGCAGAGCCAATAGATTACCCAGTGAATTGGAGAAAATTTTCACCAGCTGTACTACTGACAGAAGCCAAATATCTAGAATCTACAAAGAACTCAAAACAACAACAACAACAACAAAAATCAAGCAACCCACTCCAAAAATGAGGCAGAGAACAGAATAGGGAGTTCTCAGGGGAAGAAGTACAAATGGCTAACACACACTTAAGAAAATGTTCAACATCCCTAAATGTTAAAGAAGGGGAAATTAAAACATCTATGAGATTCCACCTCACTCCAGTAAGGATGGAAATCATTAAAAAAAATCAAATAACAATGAATGTTGGTGAGGATGTGGGGAAAGAAGGACCCTCATCCACTATTGGTGGAAACATAAACTTGTACAACCACTGTAGAAATAATTATGGAGATTCCTGAAATGGATGATTATATATCTACCAGCAGATCCAGTTATTCCCTTACTGTGTATTTATCCTAACTGTTTCATGCTTCACTACAGAGATATTTCTTCAACCATGTTAATAGCTGCGCAATTCATTATAGCTACGAACTGGAGTCAACCCAGGTGATCATCATTGGATGAATGGACAATTAAGTTGTGGTACATTTGCCCAAAGGAATTCTTCTCAGCAGTAAGAAAAAAATGGTACAATGAAATCTGTAGAAAAAAAATGGACATACTTAGAACAGATCATACTCAGCAAACTCAAAAAATAACAGACAGACAAAGGCTGCATAATCTCACTCATTTGTGGTTCCTAACCTGGACCAGCTTGAGTTGCTGATGTAACTTATAGGCAACTCAAGGCCCAGACAATAGGGATGAAAGGATTTGGGGATGGGGAGAAGAGGACAGTGGGGGAAAACAAACACAAAACTAAATCCAAAATTTTCAGCACCATGGAAACCTTTATTCTTGATGATAAATTAAAAATTATAAGTCTGAACAGGAGTAAGGGGGAAGAGCCTGAAAAGAAGGCTCTGGAGAGCTGGAGAGGGTAGGATGTAGTATATATATATATGCCTCTCTGGTCTGTAATTTCCAGTTCCAGAAATTTGTTTCTTTCCACATGAGCTGGTGGTCCATGAAACAAGGTCCACAAAACAAGACAAGCTTCTGTCTAAGTGATTACCTGCCTGAGGCAAAACACAAGACCCTATTGCTGAAGATACCCCATGCTGCTTACACAGAGCATGGAGTGACCTGACTGGAATCTGGAAGAGAGCCAGTCCCCAGACAGCCCATCTAATTGCTAGAAAGTGCTGTATAATCTACTGGGGGAAAGTGGCCAACAACGTTGTGAGTAACCAGAGGTCCAAGATACTCAGAAGCAAACACCCTGTCAGGATGTATATGCCAGTGCCATAGTGGCACACAGCCTTGGTGTGTAACCAATAGCTTTCTGATTGGCTAAGAGATCTGCTCAACGTAAAGGAACCCATATCTGGAATCAGGAACCAGATCAGACTCCCATGGAGAGAAAGATCATGCTCTCCATTGTCAAGCTCTCACTAGTCTTTGGTTGCATACTTCTGAAAACAGAGAGTTTCTTATGTTCGTTCAATTTGTACAAGTTATAATAGACTTTAGATATGGGAAGGCAGTGGTTTGGTCATTTTTTCCATTGTGTGATGTTGGATATTTCATACTTCTCTTCGACTATTAGTGTTTTGCCCCCCAAAAAAGTAGACATCTTATAGTCAAGTTCTCATGACTATTGTGAGAAGTGAAGTCTTACCAAAATGTTGTCTAGAGTAGGTAAATTTTAATTTAAATGTTTCTTTATTCCAACTATATACTACTCATCAGGGATGCTCTCTTGCTTTATTCAATGCACTGGAAAACATAATATACACTTGCAAACTTGTGCAAACTCGAGAGTTATTTACCTATGAGGTACTTTGAAATTTTAAACCTTGATTTTCCAGTGATAACAGGAAGTTCAAAAAGGTCAATATAAATGTGCTAGTGCATTTGGCACCTATTTTCCCTGAATAAAAAGAAAAACAACAGAACTGTTAAATGTTAACATTCAACATATTTTCAAATGTTGAAACATCTACCAATCATAGACACACCTAGGTCTATTTGGAAAAATGGCATCTCAAAATACAATTTGATTTGCAAATGCTCAATAGAAAATATGCAGATAAAAATGTATCGTTCAAACAACTTTATATTGGCTAATCC
Organism: Orientallactaga sibirica; assembly: GCA_036365145.1. NCBI lineage: Eukaryota > Metazoa > Chordata > Mammalia > Rodentia > Dipodidae > Orientallactaga > Orientallactaga sibirica. The sequence continues at coordinate 7,303,377 of JAEOAD010000083.1, forward strand.
AAAATGTCATAAGAGTACATTTAAGGAAGAAGATACATTCACTCATTTCCAGCCCCAAACCTACTTTTTATCTTGTTTGCCCTGGGTATATCCATAAGAAAATCCTCAGAAATTTCCAGCGAAAGAAAGTCCATTAATTTCCATGTACTTGTTGATGTACTGGCTATCAAGATTATGGGTTGAATATTTCTAGTTTAAGGAAAGCAAAGGATACAATTAATCTTTGTGAACTAAAATATACCTCTTTTCATTAATCTTTCATTGTAAATGAGCAAAATAATTGAACCAGTACCACACTGTCAGACTGAATGCAGTGCCAGTGGGATATGCTTGAGAGAGCACATACTGATTGAGTATTAAATATCTAATGGCAATAATTTATGGTTCATTACCTCTTTTGGAGTTTTTTAGTTGCATAGGACTTGAATTCTAAGTAGTTAGATTTTTAGTTGAAAAGTGTTTTCAAAGGCTGAAAACAGCAAAAGTATGTAACCCACAATCTTTTTAATTTGGGCTATTTAATACATAGTTTAAATAAACTCCAAGAAATGAATATTCACAAACAGGGATGATTGTTTTGAAGGTGGAAAGATATCATCTCCCTACCTTATCTTCTCTTTTGCATACCAAGCTATTGTGAGTTTATGAAAGTTACAGGTCATATGAACACAAAGCTGGGGACATAAATATCATGAAAGCATGCATACTATGATCTCCTGTAAAGTATGCAAATTCCCATAGCTACATGGTGTTCCAGAAATCTCCGCTTTTGGCTTCAACTCACACTTCCTTAATTGTATTCTGCCTTCCCCTGTGGCACATTTCTGTTGCACATGGAAATAGATGTTTTTTGTCCTACTGGTAACAAAATATGACCATCCTGAAGCAATGTTTATAGAAATATGTGTTTTGGATTTGAAGATTGGATCTATTTAGACCTCATGGTGCTGAAAAACAAACACCGTTAAAAGAAATCAATATGAGCCCTATATTTATGTCTAAGAGACACTATAGCTACTTATTCACTTGTTGGATTTTAAGTAAATTTCTTTATCCTTGGTTTACTTCAATGTCCCAAGGAACAGTTAATATTTGAGTTAAATTCTATTTTTCTCTTGTGGAGTAAATGTGTGTCTACTTTGATTCATAGTGTTTGTTCAGTTTATAGCAGCATTCTGAAGTATAATTTCAAAATAGAATTTTGATATTGCATGCACTTAAGTATTTAATAAGTACTTATGTATAAAGTAATCTATAACTTTTAGAATATATATATATATATGCTCCCAAAATTATATATATCATAATAAACACAAACACACATATATCCCAAATATATATGTATGCATACATACTCATCTACACATATATGGTCATACTTATATATTCATTGATTTCATCCTTAAATCAATCAAACATAGATTGAAACTTAGAAAATTTTGTTTATATTGAAAAGTCATAGAAATTATTTTCTGGTCAAATTAGTCTCCAAACCATATGGTATGACAATAATTGCATAATAAGGAATTATATGATATCCAAAGATGATTTTATGCAAACATTGGTTATACAGAGGCTTGTTCAAAGTACTCAATCATTTTATACAAAATAATTGAGCATGTACAGATGGCCTCCATATTTAGAAATATTTAGACTGATCTATAGCAAACAAACATGAAAAGCTTAAAATAAATCCAATGCATTTATTATATTTTCTTAATGTTTTATTGAAAGTGGTTGTGTATCTATTTCCTGTGCATTGAAACCTTCCCTGTAGTAGAAAGGTAGCAAAACCTTAAGACTCCAGAAGTCAATGAACGTTTCAAGGCTCAAAGAGCTCTGAAAGGTCCAAGGTTTACAAGAAGAGAAGACTCTGGTTTGAATGGATCTGCTTGAATTGTGCATGGCGCTCCGGGGATGCAACTTACGTGAGTGGTGTGTCCTCATCAATGCAGAAATGGGCTTTTCAGTGATGAAACTGCCTTTATGCCACCCACTCTCCTCTAAGAAACACCAATAAATTCACTGGTTCACTAAGTTAGACTTGGGTACAATGATTTCTTTGGTCTGTTGTCAGTGCCCTATCTGGGGTAAATAGATGCTTGTTCATATCTCTATATGAAAAACCACACAGCACAATTGGTGCTCAAACAAAGAACAACATATTCCAAGAATATTGGGGGAGATTTGGTTGCATGGTCCCTGAAATGGTGCTGAGACACACAATTAAGTCTGATCCATGTGACTGAGAAGCACCTGTGAGAGGATACCAAGATGGCTACCTTTCACCTGGTGGTATGAGGTAGTGTGCATCCTTATGATAGTGGTACTTACATGGTCCCAGTGAGGATAATGGGAACATCAAATAAGGCCAAACCATCTAGAGGGGAATATCATTTCTTGATGAATAGGACCTGCCATATAGGTATAGGGATGCCTTTAACCCAGAAATGGACTAGAAAATACATTATCATCCCTGAAAGTAATAGATATGGTAAAGGATTATAAGCTGGCTATGGGGTCGGCTGATATGGGCCATACCATATAGAACTGAGAGTGAGATGTCATTCCTGAAATATCTTGTTTACTTAAGGGAGGAGTTACAAGGTTAAAGGACATGGAAACATACATACTCTTTTAGCCTGTCACTTGGCAGAGAAAGTAGAAAAGGGCGATGAGTTGATGGTTTGCCATTTCTTATAGCTGACAGGGTGCAGAGGAGAGTAAAAATTAGGTCTGTGCTAAAGAGTCCTGCCTGGGACCCAAAAACTTGAAACATGTGGGAAGAATCAGACAATAAAGAGGGAGAGAGTAAGATAGGAGTGATAGAAAATAGCCCACAGGAATAACCGAATAACCTTTAATAGAGAGGAAAGGAAAATTCATAAATCATCATGCAGCTGGGTATCATTGCAAGAAACTGTGGTCATCAAGGAGTACTCAGCATTCAAACTGCTTGGATTGGTAAACTCTTTTCAATAAGTGATGAGAGCTGCTCACAGCCTGATTGTGAAGCTGTGGGACAGGGAGGCAGATAGCATAAGTCTGAGTGTTGTGGAAATAGAGATAGTGATCCTTCCTTGAGCCCAATGCTACAAAAGTGAGGCAAAGAGGGAAAAGTCAGCCCCTCCATGATGAGCCATTGGGACAGATAGTTATCATCTTCTGAGATCCCCATGAGTATGAGAGAAGAAAAGAAACTAGAGAAATGACAAGAATTACTGAGGGAGCTAGCATCTGGGAGGTAGTATTTGATGTTCACTTCATTGGACTGGATAGGCTTCTATTCAGAGGAGAGTTAAGAAAGAGGTTGAGTCAACAGGGACCTTGGGACTGGTATGGAGCCTTTGCTGAGATGTGGGAAGACAAAATCTTTAGGTGGTAGAAGAGTTTTTGTTGGATCTGAATTATTTAGACCAACATATCAATCATGTTTGTAAAGCCCTAACACAGTCAGGCGGAGACTCTCTGGCTGGGCTGCCTGAACATTACAGAGGGACATCTGGGGATGCATCTTCCATGAGTTGTTACTATGCTGAGTGGGCTTTGCAGTGATGCAACAACAGCCTTTGTATCATCCATTCTTCTGTCCTTAGGCCCTCTCCTACATAAGTAAGTACAATAAAATCAATGTTTCACTAAAACAGAATTGAGTGGAATAATATTTTTGTTTTATAATCAGTGATCTATAGTAAAAAGAAAATGTCTTACAAGAATGAAAGGTAACAAATTTTTGGAACACATCATCATATTTTCTATTACTTTATAGAATTTTATTGGAAAATGATTTACTATTGGCCAATCAAAGGGGAGGAATCCTTCTGTGTGATTGGGCATGAATAAATAAAAGTTTACTTTGATTTTGATGAATCATTTCTTAAGTATAGTAACTGCTAGAAGATTGTACAAGATAGCTTCAGGTTCGCTGAGATGAACTTCCAGACTAGGCACAGTTATGGAGGAAGGGATATTATTTATTGAAGCTTACAGATCCAGGGGAAGTTCCATAATGGCAGAAGAAGCTGGCCTGCTCTTCACAGGGCCAAGCAAGAGAGAAAAACCAACCAGCCACATAGCACACAGAGCAAAGCTACAGCCAAAAGCCACAGCACACCTCAGGAACTCCTATTAGGCACACTTTGCATATCTTTACAATGGAATCTCAAACCCACCATCACAGCTTAATGCCCAGTGACATTGCCTCTAACAAGGTGATTGCAGATGCAAACTATAAACTAATAAAACACTGAATATATTGGGGACCATATATTCAAACTGCCACAGAGATTTTCAGAGTATCTCAAATAAATCACACATGAGTTAACTCATTATGGTTTATCTAATTATTCAAAATTTAACAATTTCCATCAGCACTATGACCTCTGGATTCCAAGATGAATCTCATGTTGTCTTTTATTTCAAGTGGATGCTCAAGATATATACTTAAGGAAATAATTATAGTAACAAAAAAAATCCAATGAGTACTAATAAGTGACAGTGGGAGAAACATCTAAAAGTCCCATCTTGACAGAGAAATGATGGCTTAGAATATTTCTGCTCTAAGAAAATAATGATTTCCTGTCTGCACTCCAGTAAAAAACACAAAAGACACCTTTATAATCATTTTCTATGAAGCAATGTTTTAAATATACAATAATATACAGGATATAAAGAAACAATGACCCCAAACTTAGAAACATAGCATTCTGGTTTGCATGAGGAGATGACATTTGTCCATTAGGGTCCGTGTAAATTCAACAGATCACACCACTCATTATTAGGATAATCTTTTTTACATACTTAAATGCTATGTATGAGACCTAATGTTAGATTGTCTGAATATAGCTTATTAAAGGACATACATATGTTAAAGCTGGAAGCTATTTCAGGTGGTAAAATGCTTGCAATCATGAAGACATGCACTCAATGTCCAGAGACTGGGTAAAAATTCCAGGCCTGGTGGTATGCATATGTAATTCCTGCACTGAGGAGGCAGAGGTAGGAGAATCCATGAGTCTCATTGGCCAGTCTGCGTAACATGAGTGTTGTGTTGTGTTCCAGGTCATTGAGAATTACCCTGTCTCAAAAAGCACTGGATGGCATATTTAAGGAATGACATTTGAGGTCGTCCTCTGGTTTGACACACACTTACCCACATATATTGACACACATATTAGCTCACACACATGCAAGATAGTATACACACACACACATATCATGTGTGCATCCCCCCCATACATGAAAAGTTTCTAAATAGATACTTTCAAATATATAGATGTTCTTTTTAAATAGATTAATAATCAATGCTATTAAACAACACATAACAGTCAATGTCTCAAATTGTAAATGTGTTGTAAATTATTTTCTTTCACTAATGGCCTTCAATAGTTCAATATGTGTTGATTGCGTATGACATCAAATGAAAACAAAAAAGAAGGCATCAGTTATATAGACAGTTTGACTCAACATTTACCTCAAGCTAATAGTGAACTAGCTATAAAAAGAAGGTCTGATCACAGGTGTCCAACTGTGTTGAAATCCTCAGATGCATGTAGCTTTAGCTGGCTTGTTGACCTCAATTGGATGGAGAGATGGAATAAGAGGCCAGGTGACACCCAAGATCAAGATAGACTCACATGTACAGATTTGCTATTCAACCTCATTATTTTAAAATTGATAATACCAGATTTGATTTATTTTTAATTCTTTTGAATCCTATTTTCTAGAGTTTCAATATGTATTTATAGTTCAAGTAAAAATGGAACTTCTTTCCTCCCTTTCTTTAATTTGGATATTTAATTTTGGATATTTCAGGAAAGTAAATTTGAATTAAATTTCAATCTCTCTTAATCTCCCTCATTTTCTTCTCTTTATCTGAAACAATAGCTCCAAGAGAGTATAAAATACTCATTTTTCTCTTCTTCTAGTCTCCTGACTTCAAATGCTGGGCAGGAGGAGGTGGGGTCTAATTATAAATCAATATTACAAACTCATTTTCCATTCATCTTCATAAATCTCTATATTTTGATTTGTTTAAAATATTTAGGTTTAAGTCCACAAACTAGAGTGAACAAAAGATTATCTGAAGAACAGTATTATACAAAAAAATTGATGAAGACATTCATTGATCTTCTAATATGTATGTGCCCTATATTTTTTTTAAAAAAAAAAAAAAACTTTATTTTTTATTTTTTATTATTTTTTGAAGAGAGAGAGAGAGAGAGAGAGAGATTCGCTCGCCAGCAGTGTCTCAGCTGCTGTGAACGAAATCTAGATGTGTGTGCCCCCTTATGGTCAAGTGCTGCATTACGCCCTTGCGTCACTGCATCTGGCTAAACGTGGGACCTGGAGATTGGAACCGCTGGAGATTGGAACCAGTGTTCTTAGGCTTAGGAGGCAGGCGCCTTAACCCCTAAGCCATCTCTCCAGCCCCTATACCTTTTTGACACTTGTACTACAGAGCAAAAAGTCCCCAAGGAGTTGAGATCAACTCCCACCATTTCGGTCTTATCTTTACAAATGGAAGAAAGAAGGCTACTCCCCCACCATCAGGCTTCTGTGAGAACAGATATCATGCACACACTACTTAGCAAGAAGTAAACATGGAATTGAATTTATTAAATATCTTCTGCATGTAATGGGTGCTGTGAGGCATGGGTCAAGGGTCTGGCCCTTCTCAGTGCCCACTTTGTCTCTAATCATAGCATGCACACACACACACACACACACACACACACACACACACAGAGAGAGAGAGAGAGAGAGAGAGAGAGAAAAGAGAGAGAGAGAGAGAGGTCTTAATAACTATCCATTTACTCCTGGAGTTAGGTGTATGATATTTTTATGCTACTATCTAACATATGGAAATCGGCCTGTGGCTTTACTGAACATGGAGTGACCTTGTCTATTGATTTAATGAAGTAATTATACATGCTGTACTTTCACATTTAGCAAAATCTTTGACAAAGTGGATTTATCAAAGGAGTATAGTGCCACTAGGAGCTGGTGCAACCCAGCCATATGGCAGAGGAAAGGCTGAAGTCATCGAACAGGTGACCTGCAGTGTCTGAGTAGGTGTCAAAGAAAGTAATTGGGGAAATGGCTAACCAGGGTTAGCGAAGGGGCAGCAAACACATGACCAGTAGATGATGGCCCTGATTCTTGAAGTCCGCTTCCAACTCCTCACATATGACACCCATTCAAAATCCAGACAGAGTGCATTTCAGTGGTTATTGATGAAAATTCGGGAAAGCAAAAAGACTAATTACTAATGTTATTACAAAGACACCTCTTTGTGCTGGGCTTCACATGTCCATATGGCTGGGTGGTTAAAGGACTTCAGTAGCCACCGTTCTTCTAACAAGTCCTGTTAATTAGGTAAGGGCAACTTTCTCTCATTGTGACAGCATGCTTCCAACTCACTCAAACCAAGCTCATTTTGTTAAGCACTGAGATTTTAACTGGCCCTCATGGTACACACTGGTGTGCAGGGAAACAACCATATGACCTTATGATCCTGGTCTATTATTGGGGGTGGATGAGAAGTTTTTGGAGAGGTCTATCAGAAGCAGAGAAACCAACGTATGCTGCCTCATTTTCTATCTCATAGTATTAGGTAATTAAGTGGCTAGGGAGATGGCTCAGCAATTAAAGGTGCTTGCTTGCAAAACTTGTCAGCCTAGGTTTCATTCCCCTGTATGCATGTAAATCCAGATGGAAAAAGTGGTGCATGCATCTATCTGGAGTTAATTTGCAGTGGCAAGAGGCCTTGGTGTGCTCATATTCTCTCTCTGTCTCCCTCTCTCTCCAAACACACACATGAACATGCATGGGCATGCACACACACACATAAACACACACACGCACACACACACCTTTGTTTGTGCTCTCTTCTTGCAAACATAAAAATAAAAATATTGGGAAGAAACTGAGTAGCTTCTTTTTCAGATGGACAATGAACCTGAAGGGAGGATCAGCCAATCACACCTCACCAGGGCCCCAGCTGAAACCATAGAGTAATGCGGGGGAAGGGCAAGAATACAGCATTCTTGGGGATCACGACACCAGAAAAAGGCTGAAGGAGATAAACACAGAGAACATCCAACTCCTACTAAGCCAATATCCAGAGACACAGAGCCTCCCAAAATGATCCCAATGTGGCTCAGGGAAATTCACGGAAGAGGGGGTGGAAAGAATGTTAGAGCCACAAGTTGGGGAATTATGCACAGAGACTTGGCCTATCCCCCATAACTCTTGACTACCCTGATAATGCATGACCCACATTCCCCATTGATGAGGGTCTCTTTGGAAGAGGGAGGACAGGGAGAAGGATAATGGAGTCACCATTATGAATGTAAAATTAGAATAATATAAATAAAAATGAATTATAAAAAAATAAGAAATAAAATAAAAGCTAATAAAAGTATTGGGTTCAAATGATGGCTTAGCAATTAAGGTGTTTGCCTGCAAAACCAAACGACCCTGGTTCAATTCCCCAGGACCCCCATTAGCCAGATGCACAAGGGGGCGCACGTGTCTGGAGTTTGCCATGGCTGGAGGCCCTGGTGCACACATTCTCTCTCTCCCTCTTTTTCTGTCAAATAAATAAATAAATGAAAATAAAATATAAAAAATAAAATATTTATTTATAAAACTTAGGAAGTTAAGTATTTGCAGGCATCCATATGGATTGACACATATCCATGCATGTTTATACAGGAAAAAGTAGGCTCAGCCTCCAATTCCAGCTTACTGCAGAGCAATATGACTACAAAATTGTTTACCCTTTTCTTCTTTACCTAAGCAGAGATATATGCTTTTCAAAGGTAAATATTTCAACTTTTATGGTCTTCAGAATTCAGATAACAAATACATTTGATTTGTATATGGGAAAAAGACAACTGATAAGAAGGAAGTAGCCTATAGCAGTATCAGCTGAGTCACCTTATAAACAGAGGTCCAGTCTTCTCCCTTGAAGAACTAATAGTCTACATTTTGGTATTTATAGTAGCATCTTTTTTTTTGAGATATAATTGACATGCTATCAAGAGCACATTTAGAGTATAACCTTCACCAATGTCTAATAGTGTATGATTCAGTAATAAAAAATAAGTAAATAAATAATCCCACAAGGGGGCTAACGAGATTAAAAACACTTTGTTAGAAAGCCTGACAGCAAAGGTTTGATTTCCCAGTACCCACGTAAAGCCAGATGCACAAAGAGGCACATGCATCTGGAGGTCATCTGCAATGGCAGAGGGCTCTGGCACATCCATATTCACCTTCTATGTGCATCTTTACATCTGTCTCTCTCAAAAAATTAAATAACTAAACAACATACATAAAACATCCCCAGCAATATCCAAGGCATTAACACCACTTATGAACTCCCTCTTTTCCCAGAGATAATACTTAAGATCTAAGAACTAAAGCTTCCAGCAGGAGTCTGATGATATTAAGATGGTCCTGTTTGTTCTCTATTTCATTTAAATGTATGTTATTACATTAGGCTCATGGTAAGAAATTTAGATCATCCATTTGTGAAGATAAATTTCAGTTGTTAGAGAAGAAAGAAGAACCAGTTCACACAGAGTCTGAAGCTATGAAACAGCTTTAATTTCTGGTAAAATTTGTCAATGATATGTCGTTGAAACCTGGTATATTTATCTTCATTTCACCTTCCTGGTATGGAGGCTTCCCACTGATTCCTCTTCTTGAAGTTAAGCATCAGGGAGATATTTTTGGATTTCCATTTACATGCTAATATCACTGTTTTATTAGTGCATATTAACTGTGTTTCATTAGAAACTTTCATACATGCATGTAACATGCTTTGGTAAAAGACCGTCATGTAAGACCAGAAACTTTGAATCCACTATAAAGAAAGCTAAGTGAAATACTTGAAGAAATGGGCTATGTAGCTTTAAATGTGCAATGTCCCCCCCCAGCTCCATATTTTTTGTGATTAAGCCTCATAGTTCATCCCCAGGTGGTGGAGCCTTCGGGAGGTAAAGCCTTGGTTGAGCAGGTGTGTTACTGGAAGTAGCTTTGAGATTTGATAATCCAGTTCCGCAAACCAGAGCCAGCTGTTTCCAGGTGATGTGACAGGATGTGATACCTAGCTACCTGTTTTGCCATACTTTTGCTGCCACGATGAAACTTCCTCTTGAAAGTGCAAGCCGTAAACGAACTCTTTCCTTCAATAAGCTGCTTTGGTAGCTGATACATAGACATATACTGATAGCAGTTTTGGAAGAGATAGCAAAATGACAATCCAGACATGTTCTCCAAAGAGGGAATTGACTGATGAAAAAGGTCTCATTATTCTAGCACTATTGCACAGCTGCTCCCAGAATACTGAACTCTTGTCTGTTAGTGCTGACAGAGTGACTAACATGGCTCTACGAGAAATGTTTGCTTGCACTTGTCTCAGTGTTGATTGCACGATGATTCTAGTTTCGAATTTTGTAGCCATGGCCTCAGTAAGAAAAAAAAAAAAAAATGTAATCATGTTGTGAATCTTACCCACCTGGTGTTGTTTTTGTCAACTGGTTTTGTGACAGCAAACATCTTCTCCTTTGTCATTTCAATCTTTGATTTAGCAGCTGAGTACTTTCTTTTGGATGTGTCCTTCCTGGAATTCTTTGCAGATGCTCAGTATATACCAATTTCTCTGGTGAACACAGGGTCTACCAGATGCAAGGCTTCTCCTTAGAAGGGGTTTTTCAGCTTCTAGGTTTCCCCCTTTTAAACTTGTCATTGACATCAGATCTTTGGGACTAATATCTGGCTTCTGTGCTTTGCATCTGCCATCTCAAAAGATAGGAGTGCTATGATGTTCTTTCCATGAAAACCAGCACTATGTGCCAATAACAATGCTAAGTTACTATTCTGGCTCTTCTAAAACAACACTCTCTTCCCCTCTGTGTCAAGCCCTATCAAGGCATTTGCAAACTGGTGCGCTAAAGAAAGATCTCAGGGCTATAGACATGGTTCAGTGTTAAAGCACTTTCCTGCAAAGCCTAACAACCTGGGTTTGATTCTCCAGTACCCAGGTAGAGCCAGATTCACATGCATCTGAAGTTTGTTTGCAGCAGCTGGAGGGCCTGGCACACCAATTTTTTCTGTCTGTCTCTCTTCTATCCCTCTCTGCTTGCAAATAAACAAATAATTAAAAATTAAAAGAATATCCAAACAGCTCATGGTGGTGACAGAAGTCTGTAATGCCAGCCTTTGATAGACAGAGACAGAAGGATCAGGAGTTCAAGGTCATGCTTGGCTACATACTGAGTTTGAGGCCAGCCTCAGCAACACCAGACCCTGTTTGAGAGAAAGAGACTGAAAGTGAAAGAGAGAGAGAGGTTCTTGCAGTTGTGAATCTATTATGGTCCACCAAAGGAAGTCAGAAAATACATGATGTGTCAATTGTACCATATTTTAGAACATGCTAAAGACTTGATATAGAATGAAATAGAAATCAGAAGAAAAGGAGATGGGGCATGTGGGAAGGAGGATGAAGAAGGACGATTAGGATATTAAATAAGAAGGTCAGTGTAAATGCCTGGAAGAGATGGCATTATACATTCAAATGCTCAGAACAATCCTTTAAGGATGCATTTATATTTATGTATATTATGATTTAAATGTTTTATTATCATTTTAAAATTAATTCCATTAACTGCCCATATAAAATGTATATAGTTTAATGAATTTTCACAAAGTGTATAAGCCTTCTAAAATTCCTTTTTAGAATAGAAACTGATGCAAAAAAAAAGACTAAATAATAAGCTTAGAATCATTCTACACACAAGGGAAGGAGCACAAACATAAGCAATGTATCTTCTTAACACTCCTTCTGGTTCAGTTAGCAGCACTGGGAGTTGTCAGGCTCTGAAAAGCTGCCAAGTAAGGGCAGCACAAGGAACTAACTGTTGAGTGGCAGGACTCTGGCAGTAAAGAGAAATATTTCAGGTTTCTGAACATGAGTGGAGGAGACTTTCGAAGTCACTTGCTGGGACATCCTCTAGAAATACCGAAGGTGGTGCTGTGCTTCAGAGTTTCCACTGAGTGGCACTGTTTTAGAGCTTAACTAAAGTTAACAATTATAGTCACAATTTCCAAGTTCAGCCCTGTTTTTAGAAGATTATAGGCATTTCAGAAAATAATCAGAGACCATAGCTTCATACATAGAAAATCAAATTCACATGACGTTTACTTTTTCATGAAAATTTTCAAACAGGTAGTTAATGCAACAGTCTCTGTTGGCATTAGCCATAGATATCTTAATTTTCTTAAAAAATTAAATTTACAATTGTATATTTATAATAAATGATATATTACAACATTTTGTTTGTTTGAGTATGCCAGGACACCTGGTATAGGTCAGAATTTTTGTCAGGGAAAATACATAAGGCAAGAGTTAAAATAATAACAATGTCTGAAGACCTTGGACTCACCTAAGGTTTGTGAGATGAAAATCTGGGAAAGAAAGAAAGTGCAGAGCAAATGTTCAGAAAGGATGTTATTTGCACTTGTGTTATTCACTCCGACCCAGGTTTTACCTGGATACATTGCTTATTTATTAGTTGTTGCAGTCAGGTTCGCATTGCTGGCAGAAATCACCCGACTAAGAGCAGCTTGTGGGAAAAAAGAGGTTTATTTTGGCTTACAGGCTCGAGGGGGAAGCTCCATGATGGCAGGAAAAACGATGGCATGAGCAGAGGGTGGACATCACTCTCTGGTCAACATAAGGTGGACAACAGCAACAGGAGAGTGTGCCAAACACTGGCAAGGGGGAGCTGGCTATAATACCCATAAGCCCGTCCCCAACAATACTCTGCCTCCAGGAGGTGTTAATTCCCAAGTTGCCATCAGCTGGGAACCTAGCATTCAGAACACTTGAAGTTTATGGGGGACACCTGAATCAAACCACCACATTAGTCATGCAGACAAGAAATAAGCCAACAGCCACTAACATTTCAGTAGAGTTTGTGATGGTTGCACTGTACTGGAAAGACAATCATTGGAGTTTAGTATCTGTCAATGAAGAGGTTCCCAGATAAATGCCCAAGGAGCTGGAGCAAAGCAGCAGTTAACAGACATGTTTTCATTTTAAGTCTGAAATTGTGCTTCAAGTCTGCTCCGTAGTCCCTCATTAGACAGTATTGATCTAGCTCTGCTTGCCAGAGGATAGTCAGAGGATAATCAAATCCTCTTGGAGAAAGACAACATCATTCAAAGCCGGTGCAATATTTTAAAAATAATGTTTGGTAGTCCATCAAAATTTATGAGGTTTGATAACAATAAGACCAAGCTACAGAAGAAGAGAGACAGAAGGAGAGTGTCAGAGAGCCTTATGCATTCTTGACAATGAACGTGTTACATGAACTTTAAAATCAATTAGCATATTAAAGAGAAGAAAAAGATAAGGTAGAGAATGTTTTTGAGAAATTTGGAATCTTTAAATGATAAGGAATAAAAATTGAAATTCCCTCCAAAAAAAAATCACAAAATTAAGTATTGCCATCCGACAAAGATAATAACAACAGCATCAATTAAACGATATGTGGCTACAGATGAGAAATGGGAGTAAACTAGAACAAGAAGAATTTATCTAGATATAATTCCATGGAAGAAAAAACAAAGTAAATAGGGAAAGTGCAGCAACAATTCAAAAGAAAGTATATAGCAGCTACCGTGCATGGTAAAAAGACTTTGAGTTGTTGGGGGCCTATGGGTATATATACAAATGGGCCTGGAAATTCATGTAAAGAAGCAAAATTCAAAACATTATCCAAACTGATTAAAGTTATGACCTTACAGACTCAAGAAACACAGATAACCTAAGTGGTGCCAATATGAGACATATGCCTTGTCACACTGTAATCAAACTACAGGGCACTAAGACAAAACAGGAAATTCTGAAGGCAGTGAAGGTTAGTAGACCAGACATCTGTAGAGCAACAATAAGACTGTCCTATGACCTTTGTTACAAAAGATGAAACCTACAGTACAGTGCCAAATTCTTAGTTTGGAAGGAAAATAGCTTGTGAACCAGAATTGTAGACGCAGAGAAATGTCTTCCAGATATTAAAGAAAAAGACTAATTCCACACATCTCCAAATATATATTTTTTGTAGAAAATAAAAATCAAAGTAATTGGTAATGATTGACCTTCAATAAGAAGTAGTGTTTGCATAAAAATAAAGGAGAGGGAAGAAAGACAGACAGGAAGATATAGCAAAATCTACATGGATATTGAATGTAAAAATATAAATCACATAAATCTAAGGTCCTAGCATTGTACTGGTTATGAGAACAATTATTTACATTAGCTTTCAATAAGCAAAGGAACATATAATGGAACAAGTATGTAAGCTGTAAAATTCTGTGACTCTATAGCTACTGAAAGGGATGTAGATTAAACACAAAGTAGGTGATCAGCCAAACAGAAGGCCACAAAAGAGAAAGCACATGGTGCAGATAAGACAATTACAGGGCATAAGGAAATTGCAAATGGAATTTAGGAAGCTGAACACAACTGTCAGATAACATGTAGCAAGTATGCTAAAAGGAAAGTATGCAGTCTAATCTATATAAGAAGATCATGGGCTCATTGATCAAGATGAAGACTTCCTTTTTAATTTCAAGAAGCAAGACAACAAACAAACAAAATGGAATATAACTTTAAAAAATGAAGTTTCAAGACCAATGCAATGAGAAAAATTTGTATAATGGAAAACATGAAAAACTACAAGTAACAAAATAAAAATCATCATTAAAAATTCCATTCCCTTGGGCTGGAGAGATGGCTTAGCGGTTAAACGCTTGCCTATGAAGCCTAAGGACCCCGGTTCGAGGCTCGATTCTCCAGGACCCACGTAAGCCAGATGCACAAGGGGGTGCATGCATCTGGAGTTCGTTTGCAGTGGCTGGAGGCCCTGGCGCACCCATTCTCTCTCTCTCTCTCTGCCTGCCTATTTCTGTATCTCTCTCTCTCTCTCAAATAAATAAATAAATAATAAAATATTTAAAAAAAAATTCCATTCCCCATTGATGAGGGTCCCTTTGGAAGAGGGAGGACAGGGAGGAGGATAATGCAGTCAATACTATGAATGTAAAATCAGAATAATATAAATAAAAAGTAAATTATAAAAACTTTCCATATATATAGAAGATATAGCAGATAATGAATATTACATTGAAATCTGAATATTTAAGAAATTTGAGTTTCCAAGTAAAATAGGCCAAATTAACAAAATTGACAAATTCTTGAAATATAAATTTATCAAATCTATGAAAAGAAATCACAGAGATATATTAGGTTTATGAAATATCATAATATGATAGTTATCTGAAATATAGTAGCATAAATGTATTAACATTTTCCAAAAATAAAATAAATAACTGCAGATATCTACACATTTTGATAAAAAAGGTGATAATCTTACAGGCACTTTTTCCCATGACATAAAAAGTCAATATATGCTTGTTATAAAAGAAAAATATTCCATGAGATAGACGTCACAAGCAAGTATCTCCTATGAACAGAGGTGAGGTGACCCTAATTAAAGAAATTTAATTTATAAATTAATAAATTCAACCCAAAGGTTAGGGAAACAAGCAAACACAAAACTCAATTTATATCTTGGAATGAACTGCATTTCAAAAAAAGAAACTGTTCAATTTTTAAAATTTGCCAAGAAATTTTAGTAGGGTAATTCTAAAATAGAATTTCAAAATAGCCATTTTGTTCTCATTATCATTAAAATGTTCTCATCATCAAAAGCATAATACATGTCAACAGGATAATTAATTAAAAAAAGGTCCCAGGTGTTGACGAAGATATATAAGAGCAGAAGTTTCAGAGATCACAGGTAGACATACAAATTTGTACAACTGCTTTAGAAAACTCTGGGTATATTCCTTGCAGTTGAACATACACTTTTGGGGGGATATACTAAACAGAAAAGTGTGTATATGTGCATCAAGGCATTTTTTTTTTAAATTAGTTTGTTGGGCCATACAAGCACCTCCAAGTTGGAAACTTCTAAATGTGCCCACCAACAACAGAATGCATATGCAAATTAGGAAATGTTTACATACCGGAATACTGTAAAACACTGGGAAATAAGCAAACTGCTGTTGTATGGAATAACTTGGATGAATTTCACAAGCAAAACTGAGGAAAAGACACTGTTGTGGTTTGAAATTAAAATGTCCTCATATGCTTATGCTTGAATCCTTGGTAAGAAGCTGGTGGTGCTGTTTGAAGGCTCATCATCCTTTAAGAAGTGGCCTTGCTAGAGGATGTGGTCACTAGGGGTGGGACTTGAGGTGTGCCCCAGCCCCACCTAAGGTTTGCTCTCTGCTTCAGACTATGGTGATATGTGACCAGCTCTGTAACTGCTCCAGCCTGCTATGTTTTCCTTTCCACAATGGACCAGATCCCCTGAAACAGTAAGGAAAATTAAACTCTTCTTTTCTTTACTTGTTTATAGTCAGGTATTTGATCACAGCTAGGAGAAATTAACTGACGCAGACATCAAAGTGATTCATCTATGGAAACCAAATTCAACATTAAGCCAAAATTATTTACACTGTAAGGAAAGTATCTTTGAATGAAAACTGAATGACTTGATAAAGATACTGTGGAGTATGGTGGGTAATGATCATGTCTTATTGTTTGATTGGAGAGGTAATTACATGTGTTATTATATTATTTATTTATTTTGTATGTGTGTGTGTGGATATGTGTGTGTGTGAGTGTGAAATTTCTCCAAAGCACACAATTCTTGGGTTTCTTTTCCATTTTACTCTATTTACACTTGACTTTGTTAACTGATTTATCGTTTAAAAATATAATATAGGGGTTGAGAAGATGGCTCAGTGATGAAAGGTACTTGCAGGCTAGGTTAAATTCCCAAGCCAACAACATCAGTCTGCTGCAAAAACAGACACAATCATGTGATTTTTTCTTTTTTTAACAGCAGCAAGAGGCTATGGCATATTTCCTTCCACATAGAGATGCATACACCCAAGCACATAAGCACACTAATAAATCAATAAAATAATAATAAATTCAGTGATGAACTAGAAATGTATTTATTTAGTGTGAATTCTTTGTAGGTTTATTAGTTTGGTTGAGTAACTAATAAATGGCATCTTTCATCTGATTATTCCCACAGGTTTGTTTTATTCTTTTTCCTTATTTTCCGTATGCGTAGTTTTGGTTACCCATCTCCCTTTTCTCCCCCATCTCCTTGTCCCCATGTTCTCTTAAGCCCTCCCATTAACAAATAGTTAAATACCTTCCTTACCCCTGTCCATATAAATTAATTCACTTAAAAAATCATAGTCAATGTTCAACAGGGTAAAATGCTGACGATTAAGCTCACAGATTAGCATTTGTGAGAAGTGGGTTCTGAAAGCAAGTTACCTGGGTCTGGACATTGATCCTTTGGTTATTTCATCTGTAACCACAAGCAAAACACTTAACCTTCTTCAGCCTCATTTACTATAAAATAAGGATATTAATACATTGTTCCTAATAGGTCAGTTTGAAAAAAATGAAATGAACTTGCCAAGGGCTTCGTGGAGCATAAGTACTCCATAACATTGATTGTTACTAATTACTGAAAAACACAGACTTGGTTTCAAGTTTTGCCAGTGTGTGATTCAAATTACTTTCATCAAGTCACACTGTGAGCTCTTATACCCTTTCACATTCAATAATTATTCATGAAGTTTATGAAATTTCTGATGTTTAAATTTTAAACCACATAAAATGTTACATAATTAGCAAAACTAAAAATATGGAAGGTATTTCTCAGGGTATATTTAGGACAAATATCAACATAACACAAGTGTAAGAAGGAAGAAATACTAAATTCATCATCTGATAGTCTGATTAATGTGGTATATAACTGTCAATGTTTTCTGATAATGTCTGTGGTATCTTACATATTAAAAACTGTCATAAAACATGAGAAAAACTTACATGCACTGGAAATTAAATAAAAGGTCACAATAAAATATCAAGATAGTGAAATTTATTGCTTTATTTAAAACTGCATGAAATTAGATCCATGTTGAAAATAACTAGAGATATGACTGAAGTATTATAATAGAGAACTTTACCTTTATTTTCTGTTAAAAAATCTCAATTCAAGTGTCAAAACACAATTGAATTATAGAATAAGATGGATGTATATATGCACATGGTAACTGAGAAAACAGTTGGTACTTTCCATGATTTTCAATTGTCAGTGACAGTCAAGAAGCAATAATTGAGGGAAATTGTGTTTCCTCTTGCTACATACAAAGCTAGTTGTTCTATGGACTCATTCATTTTCACTGATAAACTACTTGGAAAGTGCTAATTTCCAGTGTTGTATGAAATGGAACCTAAGATAACTCATATTACCTATTTCTACATTTTTTTCTTTTTCTAAGGAATTACAAAAAGCACAGAGATATCCTCAAGTCCTCCATAAATTGCCTTCTCCTAAAACATGATATATTACATTTTTATTCAAAATACAAATACTCTCTTTCAAAGTGAAGTTCATTATAAAGTGTTACCTGTATCTTACAGATAATATGACAGGATGCATACAACATGCATCTCACTTTCAATGTCTGTACATCAATTCAGTGCCAAAATTAGAAATATAATGTGCATGCACAAACTGGTAGTTCATAGACAATTCAGCATGCACAATCTTTGGGATATTCTAGAAAAGTAGGATAAAATATATACACAATATTTAAAAGGATGAAAGAGGAGGTGTTCCATGGTATCAAAGGGAGAGCCATCAATATAGCATGACTTTCAAATACCAAGTGTGGTAAGAATATCTGTAAAATCTGTAATGTTAAGTTTTTGTTTATATATAAACTAAGTATCGAGTTCAGGAGAATTTCAAAAAATATGATATGCTTTTGATATTTTGCCTTAAAAAATTCACTACAAAATTAATTAGAATGTAATTTATGTGTAGACTGTAATATTATTTTTATTTTTAATTTATTTATTTATTGCACAGAGAAAGAACATGAGAGAGAGAGAGAGAGAGAGAGAGAGAGAGAGAGAGAGAGAGAGAGCAAGCAAGCCAGGGCCAGTAGCTACTACAGACGAACTCTAGATGCATGTGTCACATGTGCATCTGGCTTACATGGGTACTGGGGAATTGAACCTGGGTCTTTAGGCTTTGCAGGCAAGTGCCTTAAACACTAAGCCATCTCTCCAGCTCTTCTTTACTTTTTATGATGTCTTAAAAAAAATAAAATCTTAACAGGATGGTCTAGTAATCCCAGAACTTGGGAGGCTCAGGTTCAAGGCTAACCAGGGCTATATAGCAAGACCCTTTTTACAAAATAAATAAGGAAGGAAGGAAGGAAGGAAGGAAGGAAGGAAGGAAGGAAGGAAGGAAGGAAGGAAGGAGGGAAGGAGGGAGGGAGGGAGGGAGGGAGGGAGGAAGGAAGGAAGGAAGGAAGGAAGGAAGGAAGGAAGGAAGGAAGGAAGGAAGGAAGGAAAAAAAAATCCTAAAACCTGTGATTTTAAATTATTTCTACTTCAATGGTAGTATAATACATAGTGTTAGTAGTAAAAGTCTCAAAACTTAAATAGACATGTACAAACTATGTATGGTTTCTCATAAGCATGGATCAAACTAATTTAACTCCATATGCATGATACATAATGTAGTTTTAGTGCACATTATAAGGATGTGCCATTTATTCCCAATTTATACACATAGCATTCAATTTAACTGATGTTTAAGAATTATATTGAGTCTCCTACTTGCCATATATACTTCAATAATTTATAGTCTATGCTTATTTTGATCTCATGATTCCTATAATCATTTTTCTGTATGATATGAAAATGAATAATTAATCAGTGGAGAAAAGTTATATGCTTAGTTTATAAGTTGAGAGAGAGGAGATATCTATCTTATATGGATTTTATATTTCTATTATTATGATTATTATTATTATTATCATTATTATTATTATTTTGGTTTTTCTAGGTGGGGTTTCACTCTGGTCCAGGCTGACCTGGAATTAATTATGTAGTCTCAGGGTGGCCTCAAACTCATGGCGATCTTCCTACCTCTGCCTCCTGAGGGCTGGGATTAAAGGCGTGTGCCACCACAGCCAGCTATGAAATATATTTTTAAAATATTTATTTGCAAAAATAAAAGTATATTTATCTGCAAGCAGAGAGAGCAGGGGGTGGAGAGAATATGAATGGGCATGCCAGGGCAAAGAGATACTTGGGGTTATGCTGAAATTGGAAAAATGATTTAAGGTCCTCTATAATAATCTATGAGTTTAATAATCACATATATATTTTAATATGTGTGTGGGGGGAGCACATGCATGTGATGTTTCATGGCCAGCATGTGGCTGTCTAAAGTCCAACCTCTCCTTCCACTTTCTTGTTGAGACCAGATTTCTCTTGTTTTGTTAACTAACCTGTGAGCTTCTGGCTTTGCTGCCAACTGCTATAAGCTTGTTTGGATTACATATGTTTGCACCACTTTGTATCCTGCTTCAAGTGGCTAGATCTTAGGTCAGCACACTTGATAGAAAGTGCCTTTAGCAACAGTGCCATCTTCCTAGTCCCCTCAATTTTTTAAAATAAAGATAGAATTCATGTTACCTGCATTATTTACTTTTAAATTGTGAACCACTTTTTCATATAAGTAATTTGAATATACACATGAATTTGCACAATCAAAGTCAACCTGCAAGGTCAAACACACACTGTAAATATAAGCATTTGTGGGTACTGGGATGTACACAGTCAAAGTGGATTAAGAAGTCATTAGTACAGAACTAAAATATAGAGCTGGGCGTGGTGCTGCATGCCTTTAATCCCAGCACTAGGGAGGCTGAGGTAGGAGAATCACCATGAGTTCGAGTCCAACCTGAGACTACGTAGTGAATTCCAGGTCATCCTGGGCTACAGTGAGACCCTACCATAAAAGGTGAAGCCATAGAAAAATCAGAATTTATGAATGCATGTCACAGTATACTCACTGAGACACACTTTTTCTTGGAAGCCAAAGCTCAAAAACAAAACAAAACAAAATGAAAACCCACAGTTAGCCCAGAATACTTCCATACAATTACAGTGTTTTAAGAATGTTTTAAAGGAGCCAATGAATACTACAAATATTTACAGCTGTCTGTTCATGCACAAACATATATACTCAAGATTGAATCATTCCTCTAAAACCTAGAAATTTAGTTTGCTAGAATTTTCAATTATTAATTCCAATGAATGTTGCTTATTTATATGGCCATAAATACTTCCGTTGTATTCAGTGGTACCTTCTTCAAAACAGTGCTTTGGGCAAGTTTACTGAAAATGGATTTTTTTTTTTTCTGTTAAATGCCAACAACCATATAGGACAGCAAACACTAGAAGAGGGTGAGGTTGTGTTGTTATATTACATTTGAATTCTCTTTGGTCAATATATATATTTGGAAACTTGGTGACCATAAAATCTAGGACAGCCTGGCATAGGTGGCACATACCTTTAATCGCAATACTTGGAAGGCAGAGGTAAGATCATTGTGAGTTTGAGGCCAGCCTGAGACTACATAGTGAATTACAGGTCAGCTTAGGGCTAGAGCAAGACACTAACTCAAAGAAAAACATAAAAAGCCAAGCCATTGTACCAGGTTCCTGGGTGTCTTAAAGACCACGACATTCATATGAGTAGTGACTGCTTGAGAAAATTGGAGTAGGAAGTTCTAGGCTGTGCTCTTTAATTTGAAAGAAGCAACCATAGTAACAAGAGATCTTGGAAAATGATGTCTCAAAATGTAATTGTTGGAATTTAGTTTGAGATAGTGACTTTTCCTTTGATTGAAAGAAATTGGAAACAATTGTGACAATTTGAGTATGAAGTGCCTCCTTAAAGCTCATGGGGAAATTTCATTCCCTTCTTGGTTGGCAATGTTTTGTGAGGGGTGGAAGTTAAGATGTGGGGCCAAATAGAAAGAAGTAGGTCCAGAAGTTATGCATTTGAAGCATAGCCTGCTTCTTCTCGCATCTCTATCTCCTCCCTGGCTGCTGAGAAGTGAGCAGCTCTGGTTCATTGTGCTTATCCACCATGATGTGCTGCCTCAACACAAGCCCAGAAACAATGGATCCAGGGAGTATTGATTGAAATCTCTAAAACCTTGGGCCAAATAGATCCTCTCTCACGTTTTTGTCTTACATTTTGAAACAGGGAGGAAAAATTGACTAGTACAATAACTTAGCCATTTTTAATATTAATTTATTTTTTTTAATCTGAAAAGCAGTCCTATCCAAATATTACAAAGGTTAACTGCCGAAATTAATTGTGGTTGGTGCCTGAAAAAAGAAGTTGACAAAAAAGTGAGTTAAATAGATAAAAGAGCCACCTGAAGCACATCTACCATGTACAAGAAGATATCACAGAGGAAATGGAAACTTAAACACAAGTGCTGCTCTCACCTCTAGCCTGACAACCTGCTTTTAGACACTGAGGACACTCAAAAACTCATCAACCAGAAAATCTAGAGAAAGCATTAAGCTTAGCACTAAAGTAGACTTATACCCATGAAGGCAAAGGGAATATTGTTGAAGAGGGGGTGGAAAGATTACAAGATCCACAGGGTTGGAAGGAGTATCCTGAGGCATCTGCTCCCCTAACCACCACCAGAGACTGACTTCTGCATTCATAACCCCATGGTGAATACCAGTAACCCAAGAAATGGACACTCAGTGGCAGAGGACCCTTGGTGTGGAATCGAGGATAGAAGACAATAACATGAAGGAAATGGGACAAACACACATTTTGCCCATAAAGAAGAGTTCCTAATTGATAAGATATTCAAAAGTATTATTAATTTGATGAACCACCAATAACCACAATTTTATCCTAGTTGTCAATAAGATACAATATAATGATGATAACAAACAGATAAACTAACTACAATCAAACCAAAATGTTTTTGGTTTGACAGCCATAAAGTCCTCCTTCCTGCATAATGATTGTATTGTTTAATTAGAACTAAGATCTGTATTCTGAAAACAGCATCCATGCAGGGACAAATTATTAAGAATTAATTTAATTACTTTCTGAACCCTTCTAAATCATTTAAAAAAAGGCATGGGAAGAAGGGAAATGTTGCATAAAAATGAATACATAGTTCAAGAAATAAAGGGAGAATATGACAATCAAAAGGACTAGACTGGCTTGAGATAGACTTTTGGGTAGAGGACTATTATGTACGAAGTCCTGTATAGGACTGTTAGCTTGAGGTACAGCTTATTAGTAGGGTGCTTTCTCTCATGTATGAAGTCCTGTGTGGGGCTATTACCTGGAGGTATAGTTTATTGATAGAGTGATTTTTAGTATATATGAAGAAATTGCACTCTTAATTTGTTTTCTAGTAGGTGCTAGAGACACTGTATAGGGTCTCCAGTACTAGAAAAAAAATAAAGGAAAAAAAAAAAACATAGCTTCAACAAATTGGCAAATAATGTATAATACAACAAAATCTTAGAGATTAATAAAAACACAAATAAAAACTGGATGAGACATTTGCCAAATCTGAGGAATTGATTGTTATAGATGATATATGTACATGTTTCTAGGAATCACAATTTCTGGACATAATTAATTTATGAATTTGGGAAACAAGTTTAAGGAAATATCTTCAGAGAAAACTATCAGACATTAAAACTTTAAAAAACACTATAAATTTATTACCTTAATTCAGAAAATTAAACAATTGCTTAGGTAGTTAATAGTATGTCTTTAGCTACTAGTTTAAATCTATAGATGGAAAGAAAATTTATACAGGATAGTGGGCCTCACCCCTGAAATACTACTACCAAGTATTTCTTAATAAAAAGGTCACATTTAATATAAAAGAAACTATAGCTTGATTCAATTTTTTTATTATCGTCACTACTAGATACCAGAATGTAATCAAACAATGCTTTGGATGATTGTTGCACAAAAGCTTGTGCCCCATGTTCTTTCATAGCCCAATGTTGACTTATATAGAAAATATGTAAGATATTATATATTATATTAAGATATCTATTTACTAAGAATGCATGATCAGTATCTGTTTTCCAGGATAGAATAACAAACCAACAATGAATATGTTGGGCATAGCTAAACAAGGGCAGGGACCTTTGGCTATGGGGGTTGCAGCTGACCCTTTCTTATCTTATCTTATCTTATCTTATCTTATCTTATCTTATCTTATCTTATCTTATCTTATCGTATCATCTTATCGTTGGGAGCCCACTCTGGTGATAGAGCTGGCCCTCCCTTCTCTCAAGGTCATAGTGTGCCCTGTCTTCATCCAGAGAAAGTGGAACTGGCTAGCACTCTCCCTTATCCCAAAAGCAACTGAGCATTCCATAGACAGGTTTTGTGCCCCGCCCCCCACACCGATCCTAACCTTGTGGCCAGCTGCCCAAGAGACCGTTTTATGGCAGTAAACAGTCTCCCTGAAGCTGTAGCATCCAAAATGTGACTGAAGTCATGTAGCTTTTCCTGCCAGTTCTGTTATCTCCCTTGCAACTTCTCTCTCTCAACTTCTGCCTTGCAACACCAGATAATTAGATATCAACCCATAAAACCTATGTATCCAATCACCTTATAGTCTTTATGAGCCTTCTCAACCTTTCTCAAGTGGTTATAAACCCACTTCCCTTTTGAATAAACAAGAAAGTGCTGCCCATCAGACCATCTGCCAGGTGGTTCGTTGCCCATAGCACTCACCCTCTCCAAGACCCTGCTCCCCCCAACTCCTCCTATGCCCTGAACATCGGTGGCTAATGACCCCCAGGAATAGTGAGGACCCACATAAATAGAAGTATTTAATTCAGCTATGAGATTGTTAAATTTAATTCAAGATGGGTAGGGAGCTCCTGTAGGAGATTTGAAAATGCAGAATTAAACTATTAAGAGTAATTTGGACTACTTACACCTGTGAATGTTACTACAAAAGGATAAAACTACTTCAATAAATTTTAGAACAATACATGGTGTTGTGGCTTGAATGTGAAATGTTCCCCATAAGCTCCTGCCTTTTAATGCTTGGGCCACAATGGTGGGGTTATTCTTGGAAGTTCTGGAACTGTTAGGAGGTAGCGTCCAATTGGTGGAAGTGGGTGACTTGGGAGGGGTTATTGAATGTGAGTTTCACTTCTAGTTCTGCCCTGAGTCTTTTGCTTCCTGATCCATCCAGATATGAGGAGGTGCAGCAGCATGCTCCACAACCATAGACTGCTCTGTCATCCCTCCAACATTGTGTAAACTTCTGGAATTATGAATCAAAATAAATCCTCCCTTAAGTCATTTCTGTCAGTATTTCATCACAGCAATAATAAGAATAATATGCATAGTTTAACAACATAATTCTTTCTGTTCCCTATTTTATCTTTCACAGAATAAAATATATTGATAAGTCAGTGAAGACAGGGGTAGTATGTGAGAAACATTTATAGTTCATCTTCAATGCAGATATCTTCTTAGCTAAGCATATGACACAGCAGGCTGTAAACCTCATTTCGGACAACTTTGTATATTTGAAAACAAGATGCCAATCTTAAATCTACAAATTTTGTGACTTACATGTCAGAATGTAGGTCCTTATCAATATATGTGTGTAGCTAAAGAAGAAAAGTCATCATATCCTCCTTTAAATCACTGAAAGGCATGATCTAAGGGTAAATTCCACACTTTCAAGCAATTCTGTCTAAAATAGGGAGGATACCCTAATGTTTAGGAGACAAATTTAAGATTTTTCCGCTTTTTAACCTACACATTTTAAAACATTTATTTGTATTCTATTTACTAAAACTAGGTTATAATAGAAACAAATAATATAAAAAACTCTGACAGTCAGCCAAATTTTTAAATTATTTTTACTGAATGTGCATGTCTTCACTTATTTTTCCCCAAAATTACAATGGAGTCTGAACAGTGGATTTTGGATACCCTAAGTAACTGCATGTGTGTATCGGTAGGAAGGTTTGGTAAAAGGAAACTAACATAACTGAAGTTTTACTGAGAAAGTTATCTTCATCCACTACATGGATGTGGCAAAAATATAAAAAGGGAGGGGAGAGAAGCAGAGGAATGTATAGGAAATTTTGCTTAGTTTGCAAAAATGATGACAATTTGGAAACATGGGTGAGGTTTCTGTTTTAAAGGCTTCAAAGAGAATCCACCATTTGTCTTAGAAGAGTGTTCATAAGTAAAATCTCCTTCCATCAAACCTGGCACTTCATCACTACATTATAGTACAGGTGTATAACTTCTATAAAATAATTTATACTTTAAAATGGGATAAATATTCTATGAGCTCTTTGTAGGTTATTGGCCATTTATTGTTTATTATTCATAATGCCTCCTTTTATTGTGTAATTCATCTTAACAGATTAGATAGTGATTATTAAGATTTTACAAAAGGCAAGCCCTTGGTTTTGCTTTGGGGGGCCTTAATGTTTTGGATTAGGAACAAGTAATCCAGAGAAAGCCAATTTATTAAGATTTTGCAAAAGGCAAGCCCTTGATTTTTGATTTCGGGGGGGCCTTAATGTTTTGGATTGGGAACAAGTAATCCAGAGAAAGCCAATTTATTAAGATTTTGCAAAAGGCAAGCCCTTGATTTTTGATTTCAGGGGGCCTTAATGTTTTGGATTGGGAACAAGTAATCCAGAGAAAGCCAATTTATTAAGATTTTGCAAAAGGCAAGCCCTTGGTTTTTGATTTCGGGGGGGCCTTAATGTTTTGGATTGGGCACAAGTAATCCAGAGAAAGCCAATTTATTAAGATTTTGCAAAAGGCAAGCCCTTGATTTTTGATTTCGGGGGGCCTTAATGTTTTGGATTGTGAACAAATGAAACTTGATTTCGCTCTGCATCTTGATCTAGAGAAAGCCAATTTAACTCTTATCTATTCCCGTAAGAATTTCATGTGCTTTGTTCTCAAGCTTAACTATTCTCAACTTAACTCTCCCAATTCCTTTGATGATTCCACTGGATGCCTTATCCTAAGCCCATGGTCAATTGCAGACTTTTCACCTAATTCCACCAACTGTTCTGTACATGCTTTACAGCATATCTGGGACTAATGAAACTCCCTCGGGAGATATCCTCAATTGTTCTTCACAGGACTGCCACCTGCCACTGACGCCACAGAAGCAGCTGATTCTCACCCAGCAGTGAAGACTTGACAGACACAGCTGATTCTCACCTGGCAGTGAAGACTTGACAGACACAGCTGATTCTCACCTGGCAGTGAAGACTTGACAGACACAGCTGACTCTCACCCAGCAGAAAAGAGACTTGGTGTATCTGCAGCTATCGTTGCTGCAATTGCCGCCACAGTTACTGTTGCTGGCATAGCCCTTTCCCAATCTGCTGTTACAGCGAGCACTGTGGACTTGCTCTCAGGGAAGTAGCTTCTACACTCAACACTCAAAATCATTTAAATTCTCTCATACAATTGGGTATACTAAATTCAAATCAACAGATAGCTCTACTGTAAGGACAAATAGATTTACTTTAAAGGGTTGCAATTTGCAGATCGTCTCTTGTAGGAATGGAGTGGGTCTATGGCCCTAGGGCTAATCGCCCTGGGTGGTGTGGCTTTGTCCTTGGTCTGTCTCTGCCGTATGGCAAAAACCCAAGCCCAGTGCCAATTTCAGACCAAACAGGTCTGATGTCTGGCAGCAGATAACCCCACTGCTCAAGTATGGTGAGCTTACAAGATAAATGAGTAATCAATGACGGGTAAGACCTGGGGGATGTCTATCAACCTAAGACAGAGAGTCTGCGGGGCCTGGGCAGGCTTCTCCATGACGGGTAAGATGGATGTCGACATCCGAGGCAACCTAAGACAGATGCTCATTTATATTTAAGGAAGGGGGACCTGTGGGGTCCACCCTCCCTCCCGGGGAGTCTGCTGCCCTGCTTGACTGACATGACCAAGGATTGTTTGCCTAAGAACATCCTGTTCCACTCCCATTTCCTGGCCTAAACACAAGTTCCGTTTGCCGCAGGTGGCTCTTGCTTAACTGTTAACAACAGGATAGGAGGATGTAAACAACAGGATAGGAGGATGTAAACAACAGGATATGATAACATAACCTTCTAACCCTGGTACATTTCCACAGTGCTGTAAGACTATATATATCACCCTCTGCATTCAATAAATGGCATTCTTGAAGCACGAATGACCGAGTGAACGTCTCTTCAATCCTTGGCACCTCGCCCAGCTCGGGGTCTTGGTGGTAGCGCGGGCGCTACAAGTGATAAGTTTAGGAATTGTTACAGTGAGTTTGCTGCATTGTAAATAATACTAAATCATCCCTTCCTTATAAAATCATCCTTTTCTTGAAAAGAAAATTCTGGCTCTGTTATCTGAAAGAGAGTATATGAGTATATGCCAAAATAGTCCTTGTTGGATTTTTCCATTGCTTGTTTTCTCACAATGAAAGACAGAAATTCTAGAAAATCAATGTTATGATATGATTTTTTAAAGAGAAGAATATTTGTTATTTGTCTGAGAATATTCTGGTTTATGTCTGTTTTCATAGAATTATTGATTACATTGGATTTTATCATTCTCACAATATTCAAAATTAAAGTATGCTGCATATTCACCTACTTGTTCGGAATTGTTCAGAATATTTTTAGTTGGACACAATTCCCCCATACTCTTTTTCCACCTCTCTTTTCTCAACCCTTCTTGCTAAACTTCTTTATCCCCTTAGACAGTTTTACTTCTATTTTCATGTCATATGGTCATAATGTGTATTTATATAAAATCTAGGAAGCAAAGATGCAATAAAATATAAATTTGCCTTTACATAGTTGGTTAATCTACGTAATATGATTTTGTCCACTTGCATCTATTTTATACCAAATAACACAACTTCATTCTGTATTTTATCTCAGCACTAAGAAGAGTAATATGCATAGTTTAATAACATAATTCTGTTCCTTATTTTATCTTTCACAGAATAAAATATATTGGTAAGCCAGTGAAGAAGGAAAATGACCAAATATGGGATATTGATAAAGTGCAGTACTACTATTATAGCATCAATACTACTAATACTGGTAGCCTGTGATTAATAACCACCCAATATTTTTTCATAAAGTAAAGAATTGCTCTCATAATTTTCAGGGAAAATGTAAACCAAAGTAAATATTTTCTACAAAGGGAAAGGTGAAATATAGAAAAAATGAGAAAGAGAGAGAGTCTCAACAGAAAGAAAGCAGCCAGCTGAATTTAAGATAGCACTTTGAATGTTTCCAATAGAACTACTGAATACATTCATATTAAACTATTGAAGCTCATGTTTATGTACAGTGAGTTTTTACAGAAAAGTAGTAATAGCATAAATACTTTTGCTTCTATAAAGAAAATAT
Organism: Orientallactaga sibirica; assembly: GCA_036365145.1. Classification (NCBI taxonomy): domain Eukaryota; kingdom Metazoa; phylum Chordata; class Mammalia; order Rodentia; family Dipodidae; genus Orientallactaga; species Orientallactaga sibirica. The sequence continues at coordinate 7,332,829 of JAEOAD010000083.1, forward strand.
GGAAAAAAAGAAATTTATATATTATATATATATATTGGTATTTATCTCTGAATGATGAAATTGTAGGCATTATTTATTTTCCTTCCCACATATATCTTAAGAACTTAAAAAAAATTATTTAGTTATTTATTTAAGAGAGAGAGAGAGAGGGAGGGAGAGAGAGGGAGAAAGAATGGGTGTGCCAGGACGTCCAGCCACTTCAATTGAACTCCATATGCATGTGCCACCTTGTGCATCTGGCTTGCATACATCTTGGGGAATTGAACCATGGTCCTTTGGATTTGCAGGCAAATGCCTTAATGCCCAAGCAGTCTTCTTTAGCCCTTAAAATATTTTTGATTCATTTATTTAAGAGAGAGAGAGAGAGAGAGAGAGAGAGAGAGAATGGGTATGCCAGGCCTCTAAGCCACTGCAAATGAACTCCAAACACATGTGCCACCACATACATCTGGCTTATGTGGGCACTGGGGAATCAAACCTAGTTCTTTAGGCTTCCTAGGCAAGTGCCTTAACCATTAGGCCAATTCTCCAGCCCTGGTCTTAAGAACTTTTAAGGCAGCTGTAATGAACATTAGCTTCATAGTCAGAAATTTAATATATTATTTACAACAGGGGTATTTTTTTATAATAAAATTCTATAAAGAAGTGACATTTTATTGTCCCAGATATTTATTGTAAACCAATCTGCCATTTACAACTTAAATGTAGGGGAAACATTCTGTCCTGTTGAGTCCAGTAAGATTGAGTTTGCCTGTGCAATATAAATTGCATTTTCTATTAGTTTGTGTGGCCATAAAGTCAATAAAAGGAACAGCAGTCTTCCCCATAGAATGCTCACCTACTGTAGTTTTCAGCTTATTATATAGAAAAGAGGAACAAAATACTCATAGTAACAATGTATTTTTAATGGGTTCTCAAGCTGTCCCTTTCACAAAGAGTTGTGGCTGAATACAGATGTGGCTGCTGTGAGGTTTTATATGGGTGGATGTCTGAACAAAAGCCAGGTAGGGATACATTTATCTAACACAAATGCGTAGGCTCCTCAGGCATAAAGCCTACTGATTTTCTGCTGGAAACTGGTTCTATTTTCCCTTAATGTGGCTCAAATTTCCTGGATAAAATGCTGTGTATAAAGCAAAGCAAAGATGATTAAACATAGTATTAGAAATAATGAAAAACACTTAAGAGAACTGAGTAATTTACACACAAAAAATCATTATAGAAAAAATGATAACTATCATAGATTCAGATGAGGTAAGTACTTATCAATTTAAATTTAACATTAAGATGTAAAGTTAAGTTTGAAATTCAGTATAATAAAACGCAATTGCATTTGTGCATTTGCAAGGTGTATTTCCTCCTCCTAGTGGATTTATAGCTTATTCCAACATTCTCTTTCACCTGAAATCAGCACCGAGATCATCAATCCAATTAAAGAAACGTGTCTGGATAAAACAAAGTTTACCACCCAGTGTAAATGTCTTCAACGAGTAGACAGTTGATAAAATTAAAACAGAAACACTCAATGTGTTCTGTCTCTATTTTCTAGTTTACTTCCCAATGTTTCACTTCTCCATAATACAGAAAAAAATCCTTTAATATAAGAAAACAATAGTGTTAATTTAATGGTAACTATCTCTTTTAATGTATGGTGACAATAGGAAATGGAGAGTATGATGTTAGAGAGTATTCTTAGCTGAGGGAAGTAGATTGAATACCACTCAGCTGCACTAAAATGTGGCCAGGGGGAAAAAAATCTAAATTTAGTATTGTGAGAATGCCACACATTTCAAGAAATCTTTACTTAAGAGAAGAAATGTTTACACTAAAATTGAGAGCAGGGTTATAGCTTTGGTGGTAGAGTGTTAGACTTACATGCACAAAGCCCTAGGTTTAAACCCCACCACCACTTAAACCCGACATGGTTTCAAACACCTATATCCCATCACTCAGGAGGTAGAGATAGGTGGAGCAGGATTTCAAAGTCACTGTAAGATACAGAGCTAGTCTGAGACCAGTCTGAGTTACAAGAAACCTTTTGCATAGAGAGAGACAGAAACAGAGAGATGAAGAGAGAGAGAGAGGAAAAAACAGAGTAAAACACAACAAAGCCAGTTATATGGACTGTTTGCATTCTCTGATCTGATTTTGAAGGTGGAATTGAAATATGCATTATCCTGAAGCAGTTTATGTCATACAATCTGAAATTCCAGTGTTTGTGTTTTGAGAGAAGTTAAATATTGCTAGCTATATGTGGTTTAACTCTGGGGATAATAATAGTACTTACCTAATAGAATGACTATGAACTCACATGTAGGAAGCCCTTAAGAAAAATGCCCAAGATTAATGAATTCTGTAATTAGTAACTTGCTGATGACAACATTCTCCTATTAATTTTGCTCCTGAAAGGCAAGGGAAAACATCATGTATATTTTTATAGATTATGATACAAAACTGTGTTCAAAATCTTTTGTGAATTGTGGAGTTGTACCGAGAGGAACAACATGTTAATGCTGGATGGAAAGATGGGGTAGAATTTGTCATGTACTTAGTACCTGTGTGGTCATGGGCACTAAACTTCATGAATGTTGAGAAGAGGAATTCCTGACTTAGTAAAATTGTAATAAAAATTAAAGTTAAAATAAATATTATTTAGCATAAATGTTAAAGTTAAAATGTGGTCGGCAGTAGTCCATATGACAACGAAGACCTCTGTCCTTTGCTATTACTTCTTTTATGTTATATTTCATAGGAAAAAGATTTTTTTGTATATGTGATGTGGTTGATTATAATATAGGATTATGGAAGTGTAATCGACTAATATGTGTCTTTCAAAGGTATAGCTTTTTTCCTACTGATGGCAAAAAAAAAAATTGCAGATGGAATCATGAGAAAGACCTCATACCACCATAGCGGGTTTGGAAGATGGAGGGTCCTCCCTGTATGCCTCTGGGAGTATAAACTGGGCCAATTTCAAGCCTGTGAGGGAATGGGAACCTCATGCCTACACTCATGTGTAGAAATGGGTTCCACTTCCACATTGATGGAATTTGGAGTAGTACTATCTTCTTCTTTGGAGGCTCCAGGCATGAACCATCATGCAGATGGCTTGATGTCACAATCTAGCTGGACCTGCTTGGACTTGTGACTTTCCAAACTATGAGCTGATATATATACTTTAAGATATAGATACTGAGTGGATCAGGTGTTAAAATTCTTGAGACAAGTAAAATTATCCTAGACATAGTGTTGTATTTATTTTCCTCTCCTTATCTTCTAAATGCTGAGAGAGAAGAGCAGCAGGACATGGGAAATAATGTTAGAAAGAGGAAAATAAATAAACTCTCTCGGTGAGTGAAGACATTCCTTTACTAGAAATATTTTGAGACAAAACTTACTAATATTTTTCTGTAATGATTACTGACATTATCTAATCTTTCCCAACTTGGTTGGAAAAAATGTCTGATTTGAAATTTTATATACTATTATTTCCTGGAAACGTTTATATCTCATTAGAATTGGGGAAATCCAGAATATAACCTAAACTAGTGAAGATTCTATTGTATTGTGAGTGGATTTGATACATTCAATATTCTTTTTGTTTGTTTGTTTTAATTTTATTTATTTATTTATTCATTTATTTAACATTAACAGAGAAAGAGAAAAAAAAATGGGCACACCAGGGCCTCCAGCCACTGCAAACATACTCCAGACACAAGTACCACCTTGTGCATCTGGCTAATGTGGGTTGTGGAGAACTGAACTTAGGTCCTTTAGCTTTGCAGGCAAATGCCTTAACCACTAAGCCATCCCTCCAGCCCACGTTCAATATTCTTGAATATATTATATAATAGGTGTTCAGTAATTATTTATGAATATAACATGTTCCATAGTTGACAGTAAGAACATGGCTGTGGTAGCTTCTTGAGGGTATTTAATTTATAATCTAATAAAAGAAGGTCCCCTGTAGCATTGAACACATAAATGAAAAAAAAAAAAAAAAAAGGATGAGATTTTCATGACCTCTTAAAATGTTTCAGAGTAAACGTAGGGAGAAAATCATTGTTCTACCTCAAATCAACTATGCCATGGGAAATTCCCTCCTTTTTATGGTGGGAGAAAGGGTTGGGGAGATCAAAACTTTGCTCTTTCTAGGCTTTGGCTGATTGTCCTCAACTCTCTCACAATAAGGAGGCAATTTTGCTTAGTATATTAATTCAAATGTTTGATCACTCCCACAAAGACCCTTATAAAGTCACCAACAGTACTGATTGACCAAGGGCCTGGGCACCCTTTGCTATGATCAAATTGGCAAAATAACTTTCTCCTAGCCTCTGGTAACTTATGTTATAATTAACATTTCAAAACATATGTCAAAAGGTCCACAGGATCCCATGAACTGCTTAGACAGTATGTTTCACAAATATAATTTTGCCTCTTCTCTCCCTTTCTTCATTCCTTTCTTAATTACAAACTATGTCTAAATAATTTGAAATATGGATATATTTGACTAATGAAAAGGCTAAATCAGGAGGGCATTAATAATATGGAGGACTTTAGAGAACACATTTCAGAATATGTACTAATAGTTCTTATCTAAATAAAGTAAAATGGTTCTATAAATAGATTCCAGCAAATATTAGTATGGGTTATTAAGAACAGTAATTCTGACAATAAAATTCCAGTTATAATTTTACATTTTATCCAGTACATAAAAGCAAATCACAAAGTGCAACATTTTTGTCTTATAAGTTCACAAATACAAACCTACACTTAGAGGCTTCCAGAGAAACCAATGTAGAGAAAACATTAAAGCTTTATACTCCATATATATCCATACTAAGAAAATACTACTAAAAGAAAACAACTGGCGCGTGGTACTCATTAGAGGCTTATTTCATAAAGCATCTAGTCTTGAACCACAGCCAACTTTCAACAGCATTCCACTGAAACACTGGCATATTTTATTTAGGTCATTCACTTAAAGACTGGAACTGTCAGTTCAAATATAGATAGTGACCCCTGACTAGATTGTTGAGAGCTGATTATCTAGACACATCTGTAATATAAGGTTTCATAATGAATAAATATTAACAAATACATAAATAAATTTATACTTTTTGATAGCACAACAATCAATTTTCTTTCCTACTCCATATATTTAACTTGATTGAAAGAAGACCTGATTAAACTTATCATCATATAACAGTTCCTATTAGAGCCCATTTTTATTCTGAAAAGAAATAAATATCACATTATTTGGCCATTGTTTTAACTATGAATGAACAGCTTCTTCCCAACTTTCCACTTGGACAGACTCACCTGGCTCCCAGGTAGCAGCTTCATGCTCACCTTGAGGCATTTATGTCCTCACTAGTATCTCATTGAGGCATTTCATTTCTTATAACTTTTTGAGCCCTTGGGTTCAGAGTTCAGGTGAATGTTAGCACTGAGATAACACCAGAGCCACATAGGGAATGTTAACAGATTCAAAGTGTATGTTTCATACCGGTCAGAAAATTATGAGGATCTCTGGGTGGGGCTTAGGCATTAGTGACATTTTTGCAGAGCTCTGAAGTCACCATCAAAGGCAGTGTGCTTGGCCCTCTTATAGTGGAGCTATTGACGGGTGGCAGAGAATGGAGGAAGTGAGCCCCACATGGAAGAAGTAGTTGTGTGGAGGCATGTCCCAGGATAGAATATATTATACTCTGCCCCTTCCTCCCTGTCTTTTTTTTTTTTTTTTTGCTTCCCTGAATGCCATCAGGGGAGCAATTTTCCTTCTGTCTATGGTGGGTGCTATGGTGTTTTCTCTGCCATAGGCCCCCAGTGTGGAGCCAAGAAATCATAGATACTACCTTGTGAAACTATTACCCAGAACAAATCCTTATTCCTTAAAGGTGATTTTCTCAGGCATTTTGTCACAGACATGGAAAGCTAACTAACATGACAACATTTGATGTGGCGATTTAATGGGGAGTCACTTTTAGGAATCACTGATTTATGAGGAGGTAATAGATCCCTTGAGTTTCTCACATAATTAAACTCTTAGACTTGTATGGAAGTTTCAGCACATAAATATAGCTAAAAGCATACCAAGAACCAAGTATTGAGCAAGAAATAAAGTAAAAAAAAAATTGGTAGTGAGTTTGCTTTTGATATCTTTCAAAAGTGGTCTGGAGATAGTTTCCAAAGAGGAAATACATAGATACTTTTCCCTCTCCAGAGTTGTATTACCTTGTCCCTCCTCCATTTTGTTGTCATTTTTTTTTTGTCCTCATATTATGCAGGTCTTGTTTGTGTAGCATTATCCACTATGAAATTATAAATGCAGCTCCAGTTTGTGTCTGGAAGGCAGTCTTCCAAAGTACTCTTCCCATACTTTAACTCATATATTCTTTCTCCCACGTCTTCTGCAATGTGCCCTAAGCCTTGAAAGTTGTGATAATGATGTCTCATTTACTGCTGAACACGGAACTGTCACTTCTTCCCTGAAACTTGATATGCTGTGCGTATCCCCCGTAGTCAGTGCCATCTAAAAAGAAAAGCACTTCTAACCAAATTTGAGAACAGTGTTAATACATGAGAATAAGCATAAATATTAAGAGAGAAATTCTGTGGGTATAATTACTTAGCCAAACAATGGTAGGAACTTGTTCCCTAAAGTTTATGACCTTCACAGCTTTTGACTAGGTTTTCAATACCAGACATGGATTCCATCCTATGGAGTAGCCTCAAATGAAAGTAGAGAGTAGCTGGTTACCTCCATGAGAGACAGGCTACTATTGCACTAATGGGTACATCTTTCCTAGGTGTCTAGTTGAGTAACTTGCAGTGTATATTGCTGCTTAGGATGGCCAATGACTTCCCGTTGCCCACTCAGGAGGTTGCATGGCACAATTCCAGCCTGATTTCTTAATGTCCTATAACAGAAGCATATGGTGTCTTCCATAATGTAGTCTTGCCATCTCGTTCTGTCAGACAATCAGGAGATTTTGCAATAGCTTGTAGTGGTTTGGGAGCTTCAGCAGCTTCCCTAACCAACAACTCACTAGAAGATATGGAAAATCTAGGAAAAGAATGTTCTGTAACAATATATGAATTTTGGCATTGCATTATCCATCCCAAAGGGTACTTCTTCTCAATTTTTCTTCAACTGTTTGTATGATGCTGGTATCATTGTGCAGAGCAATCTATCCCCAAGTCTACAGATTCAAGTTATTAATATCAACATAAAAATTTTCACAAATATAACCATAAATAATGCACAATCAAATATCCAGGCATCCATTATAAAGTCAATCTGACATACAAAATTAACAATAACAACATGATATATTGAAAATTGCTGGCCTCTACCAGATTTATTTATTTATTTATTATTTTTTTATTTTTATTTATTTATTATTTTTATTTTTTTGGAGAGAGACACAGAGAGAGACATAGAGGGAGAGGGAGACAGATAGAGAATGGGCGCGCCAGCAGCCTTTCAGCTGCTGTGAATGAACTCCAGATGAATGTGCCCACTTGTGGGCAAGTGTGGCATTGCGCCCTTGCGTCACTTTGCATCTGGCTAAACGTGGGACCTGGAGAATGGAACCCAGTTCTTAGGCTTAGCAGGCAGGTGCCTTAACCTCTAAGCCATCTTTCCAGCCCCGAGGCTTATTATTATTATTATTCTTTAAACAAGCAGTCTGAGGTGGGAACCCAAACATGCTAACTTGAATTCCTAGTTCATGCTGACAACATTTCTGGTCACACTTCGAGAACCACATTATAGAAAGTAGTATGGAGGGAGAGTATTACAATGTGGAATTATAAGAAAACAGACCTGATTGACCTGTATGACTGAACAGCCCATTTCCATAAATTTTACTTATACAATAACCATTCAGTTTGTGGATTAAATAAATGATGTTATTTAAATTCCTTTTTACACACAGATTATTGCAATAATAGAGCAATTAAAAATTACATTTGGTTAGTTTTTACCATGACTCAGCCTAGTAGCTGTGAGGTAAAGAATATTTAGTTAATCTTTTATAGCCTATAAAATATATAACATATAATATATATATATATATATATATATATGTATGTATATGTATATAACAAAACATATAACAATCAATATATGATCTAGTCTTCCAAAATTTTGGTACTTTCAAAGTATCTTTGAGATGGGATATAATCCTCATACACACCTCAGATGAATACTTTAGGACCTATTTGAGATAAATAAAAATTTATAAGCTAGCTTAAAAATCAAAATATGTTGCTACTACTAGTAAAATGGCACATATAATGTTTTAATTATTTTTCAAGGTAGTCCATATTAGAGCTTATAGTACTAAGAATGAAATCCATGAGTCCATTCTCAACACTGTGTAATAATTACCATTTATTCTATAAAAATAGCACAATATTACCAACGACTTTAATTGTGTATTATGAGATTTAAAAGAGAAACCACTTTGAGAACTCTCAAACATGGTAGAGATGATGGAATAGGGTTGTAATATAAATAAAAAAGGTACCATTTCTGTTAGGCATGGCAAACCACAGCATGAAAATGTTTGTCAACTTCAAAAATAACATAGTTGTCTCCTGAATTTACTTTAGATTTTTCTAATTCTCCTCTTTAATTTTGTGAATTAACTGAATGGCAGGTGGGTCCATTCATCATTCTTGCAAATTGACACCATGAAGGGCATAACTATTCCTTAGGTCTACTGTGAGAGATGAAAGAATCAATATTGGTATATATTTCTCAAAAACTACCCATGACATTTTTTAATTGCTGCTATATTCAACATTTCAAGAGGAAAACTATTTTAAAAAATGCATGTGCCAGTAAATGGCAAGTAAAACAGAATTAGTCAGAAACGTTGCAAAATAGCATGCATTGAAGGCTAATATCTTTTCCTCACATCTGTGTACCAAGCTATTATTTATCTTAGCTAATAATTCTTTTTGAAGAAAAGCAGTAAGAGTTGATATTTGCTGTACATATAACTAAGCAATCTCTTTAGCCTTTTCTGTATGTGTGGAAGGCAGGTCATCTACATCCCATTTTATCACATTAACTATACAAATTTGTTATGTATCTAAAAGAAGCACTGTTATACAATTTTCCAAGCTAGTTTTTACATGTGGAGCCAACATCGTTTCCCTGTATCTTTTCCTTCCAATTAAATTCCATAACTACAACATGTCACTTAGCCTCTTAGATCCTCAATTTCCTTTATCTGTAAAATAGGGATTGTGATGCTGTCCTCCTTCCAAGAGTAATTTCAAGGATCAAAGAACATTTTGATGAAACAGGCATTACATCAATGCAACATAACATCCCAAACCTCATAAATGAAGAGTGCAGAAGTGAAACATCTATTTTCAAATTTCCTTAATCTATGTGGATCTGTGTGACCATCTTTTGAATATTTACCATGAAGACTTCCATTTCATTTTGAAAAAAACTTTAGGGATATCCTCTCATACCCAGTTAACTTAATGTAAGTATTAGGAATGTTTGGAATGCATAATATATTATCTTAACATTAATAATTTTAGTGTTAAGTGCATAGATGAGAATAAAAGAGAAGGACTGCAGATACCATGTGAAAGGAAAACCATAGGCGGCTCCTTGTCTATCTGGTCAGTGAGAATTTAGGTAAGACTGCACATTTTCCAGAAACAGATGTTCCTAATGTAATCTAGTAAGGAAGGTCACACGAGTAGGGATGCTATGTGAACACTAGAAAAGTCCTGTGTGAGAATAAGAAAATGATTCAGGAACTACACCAAGGCCTTTGGCCTCCACATGCACAAGCACGCATGTGCCCCTGCATACACAGAACATGCACACACATACATAAAATAATTATAAATGCAATAACAACTAAAATGTTTAGTATATTTATTAAATCCTAAATCGATCACTAAAATACTTACATATATAGTCTAATCATGTAGCTATTTCCTCATGAGAACAAAAGTAATCATTAGAGCAGTGGTTCTCATCTGAAGCTATACATTTGAATAACTGTGAATGTATTAAAAGAAAACTTTAATAATTGGCATCCACCTCAATATATATATATATTTAATTTTATTTATCTACTTACATTTTTTAATGTATTTGCAAGCAGAAAGAGGTAGAAGAGAGACACACAGAGAGAATGAATGTATCAGGGCCTCCAGCCACTGCAAACATACTCCAGATGCATGGAATACTCAATACTCTGTGTATCTGCTTTTACATGGGTACTGGGGAATCAAAATTGTGGTTATCGAACTTTACTTCCAGGTAAGTGCCTTAATAGCTGAGCCACTTCTCCAGCCCCCATTCTCAGTATTTTGGTATAATTAGCTATTTCCAGACCCAGGTATCTTCCTATATTTTCATTCTCCCAGGTGATTCTAACTCGCATTAGAACCACATAGAATATTATAGCCTTAGAGAAAGTGAGGAGCCTGTTGAAAGTTACATTCAGAGAACTGTGGTCCTTCTCCAAACTTTCCACTTAGAGATTCTTACTTTCATACTCTGTTAAATTCTAACTCCATATTCTTTTACCTGTACCAGTTGTTAACTTTTCTTTCCCAAGAAATAATGTCTTGGCTTGCCTATGAACTTTGGCTTCACACTGAATTCTTTTAACACCTGTTTCCCTCCCTTTCCTCCCTTTTGGGCACAAGGAGAGGGACTAATTCTGAATTTCAGCAGAATTATTAGCACCGCCTTGTCAGACAGTATGTCATACTTCCTTGCCTGTGATATGCTTCTGTCCTGACCATGGGGTACCATTCTAATACAGAAGTTGGCTGAGGAGAACAAACAGAGTCAGAAACATAAGCATGCTAAGTGTGTAAGGTGAGAGCTATATTTAATCTGGCTTCTTTTTGAGCCTGTACACTGCCTAGACCAGAGTATCAGATAAAATAGTCATAGCTGGAGACTTTCTAGTCAAAGGAATAGAAGAAGACACTCATTGTCACAGTACTGCAATTTACTGAGGGTTAGATTTCTTGAAAATGTAGAGTTCTAGAGTGTACTTAGCTCTTCAAAATCAGAGTCTCTGATAGAAGAAGGTGTCAATAAAACTTTGAGATGCATCTTATCAATATGAATATTTACAAAGATTTCCCATGAAGGGCCTGCTTCAGCCTTGAGTTAAGCTCTGGTATGAATAGATTAATGTTACTTTATATCTATGCTTCTGATATCAAACTGTACAATTTTTCCTTGAGGTTCATTGTAGAAGAATCTGCAATATTCCTAGCTTCTGCACATTGGTGTTTAATAGAATGTTTCCATTTGTGGCAATCAGAATATTTCTGAATATGGTCGTGTTCCCTATGATTGAGGACAGAAATCCCTGTTGAGCCTTCAGAATATAGATGAAAAAGAGGACTCATGGAACCTCACAGTCTCAGGGCCAAGTTTATATCATAATGATTCTCCTTAAAGCCAATTTTACACGTTTCTTACATCATGCATATGGATGACTACCTTCATTGTTAATTAAATTGTGGGATTGATTGTGGGTCCACTCTATGCCAGGAGTGTTGCTAGATAGAATTATCTATTATCTCAACCAATCTCCTGAGACCTACAGGGCAGCACATTCATCCAAGAGCACCCGGTGTAGTTTCACATGGCCAGGTTTCCATCTTATCTCCTCGGTTTTGTAGCTGCAGATTTTCTTAAATTCCCTTGTCTGTTTTAATGCCAATGATAACACAGAGGGGTAAAGATAGTATATAATAGTAACATAATATATAATACAATATAAGAACAATAAAAGCATGTGCATTCAAGTAACTGTAAACATTGCGTATATGGTACTCATTGTCATGGATATGTAAACACCACTAATATTCTCTGAGCGCTTACGATGACTTTAATCATGTTTCACAAATGAAAGAGTAGTGCATTTATGTTAAATGATTTGCCCCAAACCATAGTTTGGATTCAAATACAGGACAGATTCAAATGATATCACTTTTCATAATGTTATCTAAAATTTCTAAAAGGTTTTAATGCCCTTCTCTGTATACTTTGTAACTGTTTCTAATTTTTAAGCCTTTGTTTTTATTAATGTTGTAATCCTTATGTCTGGCCCAGACAAGCAATCCTTAGTTTCATATTTAACCCCATTGAGAAATCCAGTTGTTAGCAAATTACCAGCCAATACATCAAACTCTAATGGAATATGTCATTAGAATGAAATAATTAGCCTGTTTGTGGCAAGAATGTATTACAGGAAAATTGCTGAGGAATTATGGGAATTGTATTCCAATAATAGTTTGGCTGTTAATCTTGAGCCAAAGATATGTAGACAACCCATTTGTGGTGGTTTGAATCAGATGTCTCCAATAAACTCACATCTTCTGAATGCTTGGTGCCAAACTCATGGCATTTTGGGTGGGGGGTGGAGTTTTGTTGGAGGATATATGTCCCTGAGGTCAAGATTTAGGGTGTTATAGATAGTTCCCCCTTTCCAAAGCTCAGCTCAGTTTTACTCCTATCTTCCACCTGCTGTCCAGCCTCTACCCATCCCATACTTTCTCCCTACTATCATACCGTCCAAGCTCTCTCTTTTGACAAATTAAATCACATGTTGTCTTCTGAAAGCTTGGTTGGTTTAAATGTACCCTATATACAATGTTGCTTTACCCATCTCTCTACAAAGCTTAGAGATTAAAGTGGAAGCCCACAATGTTGTCTACTGTGCAGCTTCAAAAACAGGTTCCATCCCTTTCCATACAATTTGCATAATGTTGTACCCTAACATTCAAATTCTGGTAAGGAAAGTTTTCTATTGTTTTAAGCAACATATTTTAAAGCACTTTATTTTGCATAGTTCATTTGGGTTCACTGTGGAAGGGGGTATGTGAGAAGAACTTATTCCAGAAGATATATAAAGTTGGTGACTTTAAGACTCAGAATTTATTCTTTTGCCTCCTGGGGAAATACAGCAAACCAGGACACACATTTTTCTGTCTGCATAATCTGTTTGCCCGATGAAATCCCCAGCTAGTAATTAATATCTCAGGTTCTTTGAGAGTTTAATGTATTTATGGATCATTTGTAAGTACTGAATTTTTAAGTGGCTTTAAATATCCCAGTAAGCAACGTGCGCCTGGAATACTCATAGAAACATTTCTACTTTCTGATTCTAGGTTTTGAGTTTTATCAGTAAGTTTTCCAATACTGTTCACCGTAATAGGTGCATTTTAACTTTTTAATTTCGGTAAATCTCTGAGGAATTATGATAATAGTCATCAATTATAGGGAGGAATAAATTCCTGATTATTCAGTGTTTGATGAAAGGACTATTAACTTTGTTAGTGCTGGCGGGATTCCTCATCTCCACTACTTTATTGTCAGTGCATACTTATTGATTAAGTGACTAGAGGAAGAGATGGCATATTCTGGGTGAAGGAAGTCTTGCAAAATGAATGTCATCATTGCTGTCTTAAGCAGATGGTTTGGAGAACATGTGGGAATAATAGTATCAATTTGTTTAGAATTTTTAAACGTTAAAAATTCTGATTCTAAAAACAACTATAGGGCTGGAGAGATGGCTTAGTGGTTAGGGAGCCTGCCTGCCAAGCTTAAGAATGCCTGTTCTATTCTCCAGGTTCCACATTTAGCCAGACGTAAAGTGACACAAGGGCACAATGCCACACTTGCCCACAAGGGAGAGAGTTTGTTAGCAGTGGCTGAGAGGCTGCTGGCGCACCCATTCTCTCTCTCTGCCTCTTCCTCTCTCTCTGTTTCTCTCTCTCTCAAAAAAGTAACAATCCAGTATATTCATTTCTTTCTCTTTTTGGTTTTGCAAGGTAGGGTCTCACTCTGGTCCAGGCTGACCTGGAATTAACTATGTAGTCTCAGGGTGGCCTCGAACTCTCGGCGATCCTCCTACCTCTGCCTCCCGAGTGCTAGGATTAAAGGTGTGCACCACCACACCCGGCTATTCATTTCTTTAATTCACTGATGATAATAAGTAGCCATCTAGACACCCCACAAAGTTGGTTTATACAGTGGGCCTAGAGATAACGATGTTTTTATTGAGACATGTTTTATTTATTTATTTATTTATTTATCTATTTATTTATTTATTTATTTATTTATTTATTTATTTATGTTTATAGTTCTTTTGAGGCATGGTCTTTCTATAACTCAGACTTTCCTGGAACTCATTCTATAGCCCAGACTGGAATTGAAGTCACAGTGATATCCAAGCTCAATCTCACATGTGCTGGGCTTATAGGCATGAACCAACATGTCCAGCTTTGAGATATGTTCTATATAATGGTAGTCAAAGTAAATATTTCCTCTTAGACATTATGATATAAATAATGGAAATTTCTAACAGTATCTCACGTGACAGTACTCTTGATAAGTCAATCAAGATTTATATTCCCATTGGAATGAGCATGGTCTGGGAAGAGACATCTTTCTTTGTTTGTTTCTGTCATCTTCAAGTTGTGTCTTTGACAAGATTTTTACATGTTTATTAATTCATTCATTCATAAATTACATAGAGAATCAGAATAAATTTCACTAAACCCCATCTTCTTAATTTTATACTCAGCAAAATTTAATTTTGTGCTGTTTTCAGTTCTAAGAGTTTTAATGAGAGCATGGTGTAGTTGAATTACCACCACAATGCAATCAAGGTTCAAAACAGTATTATCTCCCACACTCCTCTTTGTTGTGTATCTGTATTCAATTCCTCTCCCATGCTCTGGCAATCCCTGACCTGTTGTCATTCTCCAGCTTTCCCATTCCGAAATATCATTTAAGTTAAATCATATGTAGTCTTCTTCAGCTTGGATTCTTTCACCTTTTTGTAATATATATTCAGGAAAAATGAAAAACCTTGTTCATACAAAAACCTTTATTTGAATTTTTATGTGGTATTCATAGTGGCTTAAAAATGGAAGCCACTCAATGCCAATGCATATAATAACTCTTACATATGCAATGGAATTAAATACTGGGACCAAGCCATTTATATATGCAGACCAATGGATTGATCTCAAATGCATTGATAAGTTTTGAATTTCTATTGTGCTCAACCCTTTTATGTGAGAAACAATGAAAATAACAACAGGGGAAGTCTATATAGACTCACTAAGGAGGGCCCTCAGTTGAGTGGAGGCAGGGAGGAGGGAAATTATGGTACAAACATATGACATGCCCATACCTTGCTCAGCTCTGGCCCTTCATGTGGACTGAACATGACAAGCTCCTGTTGCCATGCCTTCCTTGCCATCATGGACTGGAACCTGGGACTGTCAGCTCCAAAAAACACTTCTTCCATACCTGATTTTTTTTGTCTGGTGTTTTGTCTGAGCAATGTCACACTTATGTAGCACTTATTTAACAAGTACTGCTTTTAAACTACTGTTGACCATTTCTGTATTTTGGTAGGCATGTTATCGTCACGGTTGTTGATAGTATTGCGGTAGTATTATGTGCAAGGCACATGTGGTATTCCCATGTACTACATGTTTAATACTTTCAGCAAACTACTGACAAGGTTGTTATGCCCCCAATTTAAGTGTGAAGAAACTAAGGTCAGAGAGGTTAAAGAATTGTAGGAAAATAATTTAGAAGCATATTCCAATCTAGCTGGTCTCCAAGCTTTGAAATTCTACTGTCTCTGCCTCCCTTCTCACCACAGGCACAAAGGGATTACAGACACTTTTGCTACATATTCAACTCTACATGGCCTCTTGGAATGCAGACTTATGTCATCAGGAATGTGCAGCAAGCACTTTACCCACTCAGCCAACTCTCCAGATCCTACTTTGTAGCCTCCGTCTACACTTCACCTTTAATCTGAAGGCTTTGTTACAATGGGCACTTGGTCTTTCATTTAGAGAATCCAGATTCTTAAATTATATAGGGACTCTGAATGGGTTTCATAAATCCCATCCTCTTCCAAAAAGCATGGTAAACAACTTTATCCTATCTCTAAGTTTTTTTTTTTTTGGGGGGGGGTATTTATTTATTTGAGAGAGAGATAGCAAAAGAGGGGGAGAGAGAGAAAGAGAGAGAATGGGCACACAAGGGCATCTAGCCACTGCAAACGAACTCCAGGTGCCTGTGCCACCTTGTACTTCTGGCCAACATGAGTACTGGGGAATCGAACCTCGAACCAGGGTCCTTAGGCTTCGCAGGCAAGTGCTTAACCACTAAGCCATCTTTCCAGATCCTATCTCTAAGTTTTAATTTAATTTAATTTATTTTAAAATACTATGACTATAAAATCTCACCCATTTTTGCTTCTTAACATTATGAATGGAAGGAAGTGGAATGAATTATAATTTATTATGTTCTCATTTCAATGATTTAAAATATAATATGAATTTTTTAACTTGCCTGCCAAAATGTATCCCTTCCTTGCACATAACAAAAGGTGAATTCCAACCAGCTGCCCCTCACTGCTTGTTTTCAAGCACATTTTTTTTTAAAGTTAAATTGCAAGAAGATTCAAGTAGCTGGCATTTACAGAGTTTTGTCCTAGTCTGCAGGGATACAACCGACGTGCAATTTTGTGGTTTGCCGAGGAAGCATACTCCTTCTGAAGCTTAGAGAATGCCTCCTAGAAAAGAATTAAGGCACAAAGGATTCTGGATCATAAGTGAATATCATTTTACAACTAAACAAGGGAACATAACATTCAGACATTTGCCTGTCTTGGTGCACTGGTTCAGCTATACAATGCCATCCAGATACACTCCCTTTTGAAGAAAGACAGAAGATTTCTTATGTGTGTATAAAATCAAAGTTACATAATAAAAATACCCAATGGTATGGGATACAGTGAGGTTGAAAATTTTTTTTTTGAAAGTCTAAAGTTATGAACTTGGCCTATAAGGAAATGTATGCCATATATTCAAGAGGGCAGACTCTTAAAAAGTCATTATATTCAAAACAGGAAGCAAAATCATTTTAGTCTTCATACAACAAAAATCTACTTGGAAGGAAGTCATTTGCAATATTTACTAAGATTAAGTGTATGTTCACATTGTGTCATAGATATTTTTCTCCTTGTAATATGCCCAATATAAAATGTACAGACACTCTAATTTAAAATGTACATCATAAATTTCTTAGCAATATATAACACTTGCTAAATGTCAGAACTTACCAAAATGTCCATCAGCTGTCAACTAGATAAATAAATGTATATATATACTTCAAAGCATAGACCTTTATAAGTATTTGAAATTATTTATTTATTCATTTATTTGAGAGAATGAGAAGGATAGTGAGAAGAGAGAATGGGCATGACAGAACCCCTAACCATTTCAAACAAATGCCAAATTCATGTGCCATTATGTGCATATCTGGCCAACATGGGTTCTTGTAATCAAACCTGAGTCCTTAGGCTTTGTAGGTAAACACTTATCAATCTCTTCAGCCCTATTTTTGTAAGTATTTATACACATGCATGAATGTACGTATACACTCCTAGTTGAATCTGACATACTCATAAATATTGTACAACTACACAAAAATATGGGTGATACTTAGAAATATATATATACATTTATTTTAATTTTACATTCATGTTGATGCCTTTGGTATCCTCCTCCCTGTCCTCCCCCCTGCAAAGGGACCCTCCTCATTGGGGAATGTGGGTCATGCATTATGGGGGTAGGCAACAGTTATGGGGACGAGGCAAAGTCTCTGTGCATAAAGACCCAACTTGTGGCTCTAACAATCTTTCCATCCCTCTTCCGTGAATTTCCCTGAGCCTTGTTGGGTTCATTTTAGTTCTACTTCAGTGATGAAGTCTTGGGAGCCTCTGTGTCTCTGGATCTTTGGTTTAGTAGGAGTTGAGTGTTCTCTGTGTCTATCTCCTTCAGCCTTGTGCTGGTGTCAGGTTCACCAAGAAAGCTGCACTCTTGCCCATTTCCCACTTTGCTCTATGGTTTCAGGTGGGGCCCTGGTGAGGTATGATAGGCTGATCGTCCCCTCAGGTTTGGTGTCCATCTGGAAAAGAGAAGCAAATTCTCCAATGGATAGAGAAGTCAGCACCAGATAGATGGGATGGTCATTATTATTTTAGAGAGAATTTTATATGTGTAGGCCCTCTTATACCCCACAATTGGTGGGAACTTGATATTTGAGAATGGGCTCATTTTTTGGATATGGTTTTGACTTATTTCCTAGTTCCAGCTATGAGTTCCATTCCACTGAGTAGAACTGTTAGCCAAATCAAGAGCAGTTGATTACCCACCATGGCTGTGTGCCACTATTGCACTTGTTTGAGCATTACGTCAGGTTGTTTACTGCTGAGTCGTTTCAACTACGAGTTGTTTGGACAGATGTAGGTCATTTTCCCCCAGTCTCTTGTGTAGCACCCTCTGGCACTAAATAAGCTAACTGTATGGGGACTGAACCATATACCAGCCAGGTTACTCTAACAACACATGGTGTTTTAGACAGTAGGGTCATACCATTAACCTTTGGTGGGTCATCAAGAACTCTGACAGGAATCTGTCTTCTTTTGGGAACCCTTGTAGGTCTCTGGGATCAACAGCTCAATGTGAAAGTTAACCACATGCTTGTACTGGGAGTTACAAGTCAGCGCCAAGGAAGATGAAGGAAGTAAAAAAAAAAAAAAAAATAGGTAATATCAAAGAGCAAGAGAGCATAGAGAGGAGAGGGAGAGAGAGAGAGAAACAGGAAAAGATTAAGGTTAGTCTTTGTGATGTCCTCTCCAGGGCCCTGTGGTTCAGCTAAAAAAAAAAAACAAAAAAAAAAAACAAAAAAACAGATATGAGCCTCAAGGTAGGCTTCTCAACCTCCCTCTGGCCTCTCTGGGCAAGAGCTCCACCTTGCTTCCTTTTCTTATGTTCTAGGCTTAAGTTCCCCCTTCTCTTCATCCTCCTAAAGCTTTAAACTATAATAAAATCTTTCTGAAACTTAAAAAAAGAAAGAAATATATGTTTTTTAAAATTTTTTAAATTTATTTATTTGCATGGAGAGAGAGAGAGCAAGCGAGTGAGAGAGAGAGAGAAAGATAGAAGACAGAGAGAGAATGGGTGGGTTAGAGTCTCTAGCCACTGCAAATGAACTCCAGATGCATGCACCCCTTGTGCATCTATTTTATGGAGTACTGGAGAATTGAACCTGGGTCCTTTGGAAAATACCTTAACCACTAAGCCATCTCTCCAGCCCCAGAAATATAATTTTAATGAGAAATAAATAGACACTATCAAAGTTCAATTATATGAAGGTCAAAAGCAACAAAACTATTCTATGCTGTGGTAAGTCACAATGCCCACTGTGAGGATATGCAAAATGATGGACAGAAGACTGCAAAATAATTTCATACAGAGCTACCAATGTTTTGTCCCTTGGTTTAGATACAAGGTACACATTATGATGATTCACCCCAAGTAACAGTTGTATAAATTTACTAGTGGAGAGAAGGGAACATCATATACTTATGTCATTTACCATTAGAAAAGTAATCAGAGCCCCCAAAGAAAGTCTATTTCATTGACTCGTTCAGCATGTCTCAGAGGAAGAGGGCAGGAGAATCACAGATGATCTTGCTAGTTAAAGAAAGACTGTAATTTGTGCTCTACAACTCTTTAGTTAAAGAAGTTTGGAGAGATTTTTGAATAAGTTTCAATGCTTAAAGGGAAAGTGTCAGGCTGATACTGTAATCATGGATTTAATTAGATGGAAATTAACTGATGCATATAAAGTACCTGAAAATGTAGCAGACTCTCATTTTTTTTTTTTTTTTGGATACACACATAGAATAAGGGGGAAATGAACATGCCAATATTCACAGTGATAAAGATATTCTAAAGATATACCAAAACCTTCTACATCCTAGAATGAACTTGTATCACTCCTGCTGAATTTAATGAAGCATAAGAGGCTTAGAATACTGAAATATTCATGCAAGAAAAATGTCTGTAAGTATACAGGCAAGAATGTTTAGTTCCAGAGCAATCGTGGAGTAAACGAGTAACACAACAACATTATGCTGCAGCCATTCATTCATAGGAGGGTTCTGTTTTTTTTGCATGTGTATTTTATAGGATAAACACACATGTGTATGTGTATGTGTGTGCATATGCATGTGGGTCATAAGTGCGCATGTGCAAGTCAGGTGTCAACATTGTGTATTTTCTTCTATCACTTTCTACCTCATTTTGAGACAGGGTCTCTCATTGAACCCAGAGCTCACTGATTCACCTAAACAAGCTATCTAGCAAGCCCTGGGGATCTTCCAATATCTGCCTCCCTGGTGCTGGTATTTCAGCTACACCTCCCTTGCCCTGTATTTTACATGGGTGCTGAAGTTTTATGAGGTGCTTTGAGAGAATTTTGAATACTTTCCTAGAATAATAAATCAAAGCTAATTAATTTTCATTGAGTACTTAATAGTGACTAATGAGGAGAGATCTTTTTGTTTTTACTTGATTTAGGTGTAGAGTAAATAAAAAATATTAATGATAGTTGAGTCACAGTTCTTTGTATCTATTTGCTTTAAATCAAAAACTAGACTTTTCTTTAATATTTACAATGTAAGTGTCATAAATCTGTGAGGGTGAGACATTGTTTCTAAGAATCTTCAATAATGAGACAATGAAACAATGGCTGGCAGGCAGGAGGCATTTAAGTATTACTAAGTAATAAAAACAAATGCAAATCTTCCTAAATATGTGAGTCAAATATTCTACACAGAGCTTTAAGTATAGAAAATAATGCCAATTACAACCTGCCTTCTTGTATAATCCTGACTAGTATCAGCTGTTTCTACTTCATTTATCTTCCTCCCCTCTAGCCATGCTTTTGGAAAACCACAGGTTTGTTTGTTAACTCATAAATATTTTCTCTTTTATATTATGTTTGTGGTTATATATCTGAGAAAAAAGAAATCATTGACCATACTTACACATATGTTTCTCTGAACACAACACGTACTGTTGCTTTTCTTTTTATAAGTTTAAAGCATTGACTTATGAAAGTAATACAGAAATTGTTCCTCCATTGTCTCGTCTCTTTATATAATTTCTGTGTGTATTCATGTCTTATAGACATTAGCATAAGAAAGTTCACCAGATATTTCATTTACTCACTTAGTATCATATGAAAAATCTCAGAGCTCAGTATATATTTCATTTTGAGATTCATATATTAATAACATTATATACAAATATCCTCAAACAAGAGACTATTGGTCTAATGAGCAGTGTCACAGTAAATCGATTATCATAAATTGTACTATTCCAACCCATGCCCTGAAATTTAAAAAGTCACTGTGCCTTTGAATGTAAAGTAAACCATTATTGCGGTTTGTAAAACACACTAACATTTTCATGAGTATTCAATGAAATTATATTCCTAACTAAACTGGGTAAAATAATTTTTAAGTCAGATAAGCAAAGCAATGCCACTCTAAATTTAAGAAAAAAAAAATCAATGTTCATCACAAGGGCAGATAGATCTTACAGGTTTACCCCTTTGAACAGACCTATGGCGCTTACATTTATTTTTTATTTATTATTTTATTTATTTATTTGAGAGAGAGAGAGAGAGAAAGAGTGAAGGGGGAGAGAAAGAGACTTGGAGAGAGAGAGAAGAGAAAGAGAGAGAGAGAGAGAAAGGGAGAGAGAGAGAATAGGCATGCCAGGGCCTCCAGCCAATGCAAATGAACTCGAGACATGAGCTTCC
Organism: Orientallactaga sibirica; assembly: GCA_036365145.1. NCBI lineage: Eukaryota > Metazoa > Chordata > Mammalia > Rodentia > Dipodidae > Orientallactaga > Orientallactaga sibirica. Next base: position 7,354,556 of record JAEOAD010000083.1, read on the forward strand.
ATGAGCTTCCTTGAGCATCTGGCTTATGTGGGTCCTGGGGAATCAAACCAGGAACCTTTGGCTTTGCAGGCAAATACCTTAACAGCTAAGCCATCTCTCCAGCCTGGTGCTTACATTTCTATTAGTAACTCTTCTCAGCACTGTGAACGCTGTACCGGACAGAAGCAGGAAAGCTTCATTTTGTTTCAGAGTCTCAGAAGAGCACTCCATCATAGTGGAATGGCTCCATGCCAATGTGAGATGAGGCTTCTTCTGCTTGTCACGTCTTGGGACACTGGAAAGCAGAGAGTGGCATGGCTCTCCATTGAGTTATAACCATCACAGCCTATCCCTAGTGGCTCTCATCCACTAACTAGGCCTTGTGTCTCAAGGGTTCCACAACCTCCCACAACAAAGAAATCACCTGGGCTTATGGAGGCATTTCAGACTGAAATTCCACCAGTGTTTACGGATATACTTGGTCCTATCATCAAGCTAAAAAAAAAAAAAAAAAAAAAAAAAAAAAAAAAAAGAAAGAAAAAAAAACTGTACTTCTGGGAAATAGTTCTTATTTGGGCAAGGTTAGGAGAAATAATGCCTGTGCTCCTTTCCATCACTATTAACCTTTAAGTAAAGGCACATGAACAATGTGACAGTGCCTCTGCTAGACCATTAGGGTGGCTGTAAACAACCACAAAAGAAGCAACCAAATTAAACATTGAGCCCCATGGGCTGGAATTTGCAGATTTGGCTTCTGAAAATATAAAATAAAGCTGCCACTTGGAAAGCAGGATAAGAATTTGTCTGCAGCTGAACACACTCTCACCCCATGAGAATCACAGGAGGGGCTCTTTAGGGGTGTGGGTGGAGCATGGTCAAACGGACCACTGTGCATCCTATCATGTTTGAGTGTCCGTCATACTATTTCCAATAATCTCTGCAACAGACAGTTTTCCAAAGGGATGCTTTTCTATCCATCAATTCACAGATCTACTTAGATTAACTCAACAGTGTGAGAACAATACAAAGTCTTTGTTATGCACCAGAAAACATCGTATTGGGCAGTTAAGAGTATCAAGTTTCCACCCATGACCTAAGCCAAGACTTAGACCCCATGGCTCTAGCTAATGATTAAAGACCTTCACTTTCAGTTCCTGGCATCTCAAGTTACTGATTATGAAGGAGGGGTCCACAGCCAATGAACTTCAAGCCTGTTTGTTTCTCACTAGCTACTGAACATTGTGGCTATATTTGTGAAGTAACTTAAGCTCAGTGCCAAGAAGCTTTGTCAACTGGCTTATTGTCAGAAGCTTCTTTGGCGCTCAAATTCATTAACACTAATTGTCTTTCACTAGTTCTGGATGGCAGGGAAGGAGTTCGACTTTGAAAACACCTGCAGTGAGTTACGTAACACATGACAGGAATATCAAAATTGTTCTTGTTGATCCTCCACTTGACAAGTATGGTACATACTTGTGAAATTGTCTTGGAAAATTAGATTCTGTTGCTGTCATGAATTCTTGGCTTGAGCATCTTATAGTAAATAGTTCCTACACAAAGGTTATTCTGTGGCAAAAAGAAGACTTGCAGAATTCCATGGCTAAGTCTCTAGTGAGCTTTTAGAGCACAGGGCAGTGGTGTACAAAATGAAACATGAACAAACCAAAAAGGTAACCAAAGTTACTTGCCATTAGAAACATTTCAGTTCAGGTTCATTTCTTTAGCTGATAGTTTTCTCCATCACCATTATAATATAATTACTTCCCCAGTTGGAGGTTAACATCCCATTCACTAGTTAATTTTTTTAAAGTATAATCTGCATTTTGCCTCTCTTTTGTTCATGGAATCTTGCCTATAGCTACCCTGTCCTTCATGAATTAATTCTATCCTCTCCAAATGAGCCATAGAATCTATGTTAATATTCTGTTCAACTGCAAGAACTTAATCAATGTTGTCTTTTGTTGCCAAAAGTATGGATACAGCAGTTTATTTTCTCTTTTCTATAGTCACCCCTGATATTGCTGACCATCTGTGAAGAGAAGACCTGGTGAGATTGAAATAATGTTGCCATCCAGGCCTGCTAAAAGCTATGAAACAAAAGTAGGATTTGGATGAAATAGCATAGTGATTATTGGAAATTTGACAGTAGTATCTAAGTATATTACTAAAATTTTGTAGTAGTCTGGTTCAAGTCCAACTCCTTGGGCACACTAGGAAAATATAGAAGAATTCAACCATTTGTTTTAGTTTTATTTATCTCCTGTTTCTCTGTTATTCATGCTAAGAACCATGTGTTATACTTTCCAAGATTTGTTTGCTTTAGCCCCTGAACCTCTCTGCTCTTCATCACTATTTCCTTTACCCCATCCTTCAGGAAAACATCAGTATTTTTCCTACAATGTGATCTTATGCCATTGATTCTGTTTTGCCTATCCCTGCCATAATTCTTTTTTCACAATTAAATCAAAAGTTTTAGTCTATTGGAAATCTGATCTCCTTATTTTCCAGTCACATTAAAACAAACAAACAACAAAAAATCCCCAAAACTGTGACACAATTGCTGCCTTGTTATAGTATTGATATCTTGTCAACCTGCATTCTTTTGATCATTTTAGGTTTTGTGCCATTGTTTAAAGGACATTTTATCTATCCTGAAGGCTCTTTCCCTGATTTCTTTTTATGTTCTCACTTCAGGTGGTAGTATTTTCTTTTCCCTTTTGTATGAGTACACACACACACCCACACACACACACACACACACACCCACACACACATACACCACACAAAACAAAGAACACAGTTGACTCATGCTAGTATGGAAGCTGAGAAATTCCATACTCTAATTTCTGTCAGCTGAAGTTGCAGGAAACATGGTATTATCATTAAGGTCAGTATCTGAAGGCATGAGAATCAGGGTGCCAGTAGTATAAATGAGCTAAGGAGAGGAGAAGACCAATCAATGCCTGTGGTTAAAGGTTGTCAAACAGTTGAATTCTTCCTTCCTCTATTTGTTCTCTTCTGCATGATGTATAATGTATTAAAAGATACCTACCAACATGCTGAGGGTGTTCTACTTTGCAGAACACAAAGAATCAAATAATAATCTTAATCCAAAATAAAATATTCCCATAGAAATGTGCAGAAATATCATTTGATTTGGGAGTGACTAACCAGTCAAGTGACACAATAAAATTGGACATCGTAGATACATGGTATGCTATCAACAAAATATTCTGTCAATGGTGGACTTGGTTCCTAAACATGACTGAAAGAAATCAGTAGTGTCTCTATTTCACTTATGGCTTGATCCTACAGTGAAAATGCTCATAAAGTGAATATTTCTGAATATTTATTATAAGTAGACCAGTATTCAGAGGATGGATGTTCATATAAATTGAGTTATTCAACCTTAGTAGTATTAATGTTGGCTAGGTAATTTTCAGTGTGTGGAACTGTCCTGTTAACTATAGGCACTTAGCCACATCCTTGGAATGTGAACAATACTGGTTTCCTGTAGCATCCCCAGTGTGACAGTCAAGAGCTTCTCTAGACATAGTAAAATGTTCTCCATGATAACATTTTACCTCAGTTGAGAATCACTGTTGGTTTAAAGAACTTTCTAATAATAAAATTAAGTATTCAAAAACACTTTGTTCAAATAACTTGGAGGATTCATTGATTTAATTTTCAATCAAGAATGTCTTATCTGGTTTACCACATAAGAATTTTCCTTCTAGTTTGAGAGTATTTTTGGTGCTTTCAAATACTTTAATGGAATGGGTAGATTTCAGTCTGATGTCCTAGAGATTCTATCTGGGGATTTCATATGTCAACTACTTTGCCTAAGATTATGGACTTTCATGTGAAGATATGGTGTATTAGGCCAGGTCACAAGGATGTAAAGGTCCCTGCTTGATATAGCTGTACTACCTCTTCTTACTTGGCATGGCCCATATTTCATAACTGAATTTGTATGTTCTTACAATCAGTCTTCTTAAACCTTACAGTTCAACAGTTTTATAACTTGTATCTATATTGTATTTAATAAAGTGCTGAGGTCATAATAATATCTGCAGGATATGCTCAGGATGATCTTGTTCAATCTGAAAATAAAATGTGAGCATTTCTCATTATGGTCTACGCATGTCTTTTCCTTTCTGCCTTCAACTATGGATAAGTCAGTCATGGGTTACCACAAACCTTTGTCATTGTCAAGGATTTAAGACTGTTTTGTTATTAGATGCTCTCTTATTCATATGGCTACCATTCTTCATATATGGGTGTGTGAATATGTGTATGAGTGTGCATGCATACATATGCATGTGTAGGCGTGCATATGGATACCAGAGAGCAGCCTCAGGTGTCATTCTTTCAGATTCTTTCCACCCTTTCTTTTGAGACAAGGTCTCTCATTGATCAGGAATTGACCAAGTAGGCTAGATAGGCTGGCCATTGATCTCCAGGGATTTGACAGTTGCTGAGTCCCCAACACTATATTACAAGCATGAATTCCCCACTTGGCATTTTTAGATGGGTTCTGGGGATCAAATTCAGGTCCTCAGGTTTTTCCAGCAAGCACTTTGTTGACTAAGCCATGTCCCAGCCCCCCACATGGCTTGTGTTGAGCACTTTCATGTAAATTTTGTTAGCTTAACTTCACAGCCCAGTGAGGATATTTTCAACATGTTTGTTTCATTGCTGAAAAATCAGAGGTACTGTGAGTTGAATACATGTCACCCAGGAGTCAGAATTTAAGCTTAGCTCTCTTGGGGTACAAAAATCTATATCAGTAAATACAACAGTATATTAATTTTTATATGAAATTGGCTGGAAAAATATACAGGTAAAGACCTCAGGGGAAATTTTGAATGCAAAATAATCATGCAAAGCCAGATTTCAAAATAAAAAGTTAGTAAACAAAAGCAATAACTTTAATTTTGCAGATGAAGGAGTTATGGCAAATATGACATTATCATTACAATATTTATTTGAAAAGGCTCAATGACTTAATATTTTATTTATTTGTGTCATAGTATTATTCATTGAGTAAAAGCTAAGTATTTCATGATATGAGCATGTGTGATATTTATCCCTGCTGGTTTAGAGAAAAGAAAACAATAATAACAAAAAATAAAATAAATGAAGATGGAAAGAAAGAGACTCTGGGGAAAATTGGCAAAAACAGAATTACAGTTTGAACTATAAGAGTCCTAGCAAAATGCTTGAAGGAAAGCCACACAGGAAGGATTTACATACGTTACTCCTTCAGTTCAATAATTTAGTTAATATCCTGCTGGGGAAATGATAAAGAAGACAACACAGATGCATAAATGGATGGATGAATGGATGGATGGATGGATGGCAGATGACAGATGATAAACAGATGATAGTTATTTAGATAGATGATAAACAGGTGAAGATAATAGGTAGAGATATGTGGAGAAAATTTTAGAAAAAAAATATGTACTACAAAGGTAGAGTAGCCGGCATTCATCTTTAAAAATACATCTTTATTTACCTCTGACTCATCTGACCAATGTGGATGACTGTCTACTATATACCTCTAGAATATTCTCTGTATCACAAGAATTTTCAGAAACTTTAAGTCATGTAGAGGTTTTGCTCTTAAATTATAAGCACATGAAACAGGAAGGACTTGTTAGCATATACTTTAGCAATATCACAAATGCCTGAGGTGAATGGAGCCATTTTGGATAATGCTTGTGTCAGAAATATGAAGTATGTGGTCACAGGGCAGAGCAGAGTTAAGTCATCCTTCAAAAAAATGAAATTACTGATATGATAGCAAAATCATTTCTCTGCTTTTCCTCTTAGGAACTTCCCATGTGGTAAGATTTATTACCAGGATCACTCTTTCATTTGATCAACATGTTGTATTACTTTATACATTCACTGCAGATGTGTCTCTTTCTCTGGATATATCAGCACATTTTGTGTTTGTTGAAGAACTTCTAATAAAGACACGTTTTCATTTCTCAGAAAGGCTTTTTGGCTTCCCTTCTGCTTCCACAGTTGAAAACATTTGCCAACTTGGTGTCACAAATTAGACATCAGAGAAGCAAGCAGCAAGTTTGTTAATTATTGGGATTAATGTAATGAACTTATTCTCATTAGGCTTTATGAGCCATGCTGTACACATCATCGTGTGAAAGTCCACACCACCACAAAACAGCAATGTCAGTGGGTAATTAAGGACACAGATGATTTTTTTTTTTGCAAAAAAATAAGGTGTGGTAAATGCTTTGTGCAAAAGTGGCATTATTAGACAGAATTAAGAGTTGATAATGACAGAGAATTAAGTAGAGATCATTTTAGTCACAACAAATTAAGAAAGAAGTCAGTTTGGCTCTCCAAACAAATGTTGAATATACACATAAATCATAATGTTTCACAGCTGACACTTCATCCTGGGTGTGATGAGCTATGTAATAGTGTTTTACTGCCACACGGTCTGGAAGAAGACACAGTTTTACATCAGAAGGATTTCTGAAGTGTTAATCGCTCAGGAAAAGAATATCACACTTCAAATTGCCCCATGATGCAAAACACATGAAACAGATGTTCATTTTTTTCATTTTTTTCTGTCTATTTACACTTTATTTTTACTGTTTTGGACATAAAGGAAAAGGAAATCAAATGTAAAGCTATATCTTTCAACATATATTGCATTTCACCGCTACTTGTCCAAGAAGAGAAAACTCTGGAGGACAACAGTGGGTCAGAGTTTATATATATCTATATCATCTATCTCTATCTCTATCTCTATCTCTATCTCTATCTATATCTCTATCATCTATCATCTATATCTATATCTATATCTATATCTATATCTATATCTATATCTATATCTATATCATCTATATCTCTATCTACCTATTTTAAAAACATGGATTGGGGCTGGAGAGATGGCTTAGTGGTTAAGGCGCCTGCCTCCTAAGCCTAAGAACCCGGTTCCAATCTCCAGGTCCCACGTTTAGCCAGATACAAACTGACACAAGGGTGCAATGCCGCTCTTGCCCACAAGGAGTCCCACACATCTAGATTTCGGTCACAGCAGCTAAGAGACTGCTGGTGCGCCCATCTCTATCTGTCTCCTTCTCCCTCTCTCTCTGTCTCTCTCTGTGTCTCTCTCCAAAAATAAATAAAATGATAATAAAAAAATTTAAAAACATGGATTGATATCATCCAAAAATGGTTGTCAACTGTAATATCAGGCTTATGCATATTTCACAATGACCTTATTAAAGCTACTTGAGGAAATCTTAACATATTGCTAAAGCCAAAACTAAAGGGGTTAGCCAAGAAGCAGTAAAGATAGTCCTATGATTCTTCAATGTTAATCTTAGTGTTGTATTCTACAATAGATGCAGCTGTAAACTCACAATATATCACTCTTCACTGCATCTCAGACTTAAGAAAATATAATAAGAGTGTAACTGTTACATTACTATCTAGCAAGGGAATAACCATTCTAGAACTTTTAAATTCTGTTTGATATATATCAGTAATGTCATAATGAAAACGGTGCTAGTGGTGATGGTAGAGATGGGGCTTTTATTTTAATTTTTAATGAAACTCAATTTTGGATATTTGTTTTAATATGATAGCTTCTAAAATCTTCCATGACCACTATAAAGATAACAAACTCTTACTAACTTAATTTTTCACACATTTATGAAAAAAAAAATATTTGTCTTTTTCAACTTTAGGAATACTTGTCTCTTTTCCAATGTTTGACCAGGTCATTTGGGTTAGAAGTGATGACAACTCTGTAAGGAAACAAATGTGAGGGACCATTTGGCATGCTTTTGACTATGGAAATTCTAATATGATGAAAGAAATAATCTTACCTGATAGACAACTCAAGGAATAGATAATAGGGATAGAAGTGGTTGGGGGCAGGGGAATGACAAGGCAGGGAATACCCACACAAAACTAAATCCAAATTGAACTGGTGCCATAGAAACCTTTCTTCTGGATAGCACACTAAAAGATATAACCCTCAACAGGAGTACGTAGGTATAAGACAGTTGTCTGGTAAGAAGGGCCCTAGAGAGTGTAGGATGAAGCCTAACGTTAAAACATGTGGCTCTGCCTTGTAACTCTCAATACTAGAAATTTGTTACAACCCACATTGATTAGTTGATTGGGGACAACTTCGAACTCCCCAAAACAAGACAGGTTTCTGTCAAAATGCTTGATTACCCACCCTATTGCTGAAGATACCACATGCTCCCTATACAGAACATTGAGAGATCTGGCTGAATCTGGAAGGAAGCCAGTTCCCAGATGGTCTGCTCACATAGCACTGGAAAGCACTACATGAGTTTCTGAGGGAAAGTGGCCAAAAAATTTGTGTACTAGTAGGGGACACTGCTATATGAAAGCAACCAGCCTTACAAGATGTACACATCTGTGCAATAGTAATGTCCAGCCTAGGTAACCAATGGCTGATTGGCTATGAGATCCACTCAGTGGAAGGGAACACATAGCTTAAACTGTGAACCAAGTCAGAATCCTATGGAGACCAAGATCATAGTCTCTAATAAGAAGCTCCCACTAGTCTTTGTCCAAAAGAGAGGTTATATAGGGTGGTGGACACAGACACTGAAATACTCAAAACGTACCAAAGCAGAAATACAGAAGTTTCTCAGCACACAATACTAAAGAAGATTTGACACACACCCACCACAGGCTCAGGAAATTTTGGGGAAGAGGAGGTGGAAAGATATTAAATGCCACAGAATAGAAGGGAATGCCCAGAAGCATTGCTCCCACCCTTACAACGACTTAGTGCTGTTCTCACATTTCATAGCCCACAACCCATGGTGAATACCAGCAATCCCATTGAGGAGGGCCTTTAGTGGATTGGGTCAGGGAGGAAAGAAATAATGGCACCAACACATGATGTGTTCATACAGAGTTTTTACTTGATTTTTAAAAATAAAAATAAATAAATAATGCACATTTTATATAGTGGAGTGTTGCATGCATTTCCATTTGATAATTTAAAATAATTTAAAAATTAAATATGTCAGTCTTCTAATCAGAGAGCTCTTGTTATGTGACTTTCTGAGATCCAGTGAGTTTGCTAACTGGTTGATGGGTTGGATCATTTGAGGGTGCCCATATTCGAGTTGGTACTTTTTTATGTTCTCATCTTTCTTCTTTGTTTGATTGGTTGTGATAATACTCAGAATGGGCTACTTAATTAAATGTTCCCAAACCCCAAGTCTACAGAGATACATCCAGCTAATAAATGAGGTATAAATAAATAAATAATAAAGAGGCATGATATTTAAATAACAGTCTTATGGATTTCATAGGAAACAGCTTCATGTCCAGCTGGCATCATCTGTTGTACTAAGGCAATTTAATTAATAATATTTCAAAATAGAACTTCCACACCCATGTGAAATTAATGAAATACTCCCCTTAAATATGTTTTATTCACATGTGAAATAAAGAGAAGATAAGACAGTTCTTAAAACAGCCCTAAAAACTATAAATTTCTAGAAGTAAATTCTAGTCAACACAATTTTATTGCAGTTTATGAAAGTTGAACGATTACCAATAACTTTGACATTACAGGGACTAAGTTAAGTGAGAGGAAATAAGCTATTTTGAAAATGTGTAATATACCGTTACTTCACTGAAAGTAGATACTCTAAATGCTCAGTGTCGTCATTACAAGAGTATGAAGTATATCTCCCATTAGGCATTCCTGTAAATATTTTGTTTTATGTGTTTTATGTTATTTTTCGTATTCTTTGGAGATTCTGTGAAGTTTCTACAATGATAATACACGAGTTAAAAATCACCAAGGAAACAGAAATGTTACTGACAAGGGGTTTGAGGAAATGGAACATGAGGACATGAAAACTGATTTTCACCTTAGTGTGATCAGTTGACATGAAGTTTTATAGTTTTATAGGCTATAGTAATTATATACAAATATAGCTACATTTTTAATATTTTCATAGTCCCAATGGTTCATACATGTGCATACTATACTAGTATCATACCTCTTCCCTTTATATTCCTCATTCCACCTCTTATAACTTCTTTCCTTTTCTATAATGCTCTCCCTTTTACTTTCATGATCCTCCCCTCACCTACATCTCACATACGAGAGACACATACACAATACTACACAATACTTGTCATCATTCTGAACCTGACTCATTTTACTTATTTAACATGTCCTGAAAAAATAGATTGTTCTATTTTTAAGGCTAAATAAGACCTTATTATGTATGTATTTCTTTCTTCATTGTGCACTTATGGACAGCTTGGCTGATTTTTTGACTTAGCTATTATGAATAGTGCTGCAATAAACATAGGTGTTCAGGTAAGTGGAGATGAATTTTGATGAAGATTTTATTTTTGTAGAAAATAAAGTGATTTTAGTTAGTGACATTATGGGGTAAAAAATGAACAGAATTTGAGTTCTGTAGTTAATTTGCCAGCTACTTAAATTCTAATTTGTCCTACTTCCCTTATTAATAAGACAGGAAATATGGACCTAGGATTTGGCAGGTAGTAAACATATGCCTACTATAATAATGTTTTGTTTTGTTTTTCTGGGGTTTTAATAGTATAAGCCCATTTTTATGCTGCTCGTATATGGCATGTGAAAGACCATCCTATTATTGGAGGATAGAGAGTGGAAAGAGAAGAATGTCATGGGGATTCTCTATGGTCTCTTGAAATAAAGAAACATGCTACAAAATATTTAATAGTAGGTTTAAAATATGTTTTATCTTCAAAGTGCTCAGTAAAGAGGTATGAATAACAGGATTCATCAGAAGAGGATAATGAGAGATTTTCCCTGAGTCATGAATCACTGAGATTCTAAGGAGAAAGTAATAGTTTCATTCATTTATATATATATATATATATATATATATATATATATATATATATATGTATACACATACATACATAAACAATATATTGTTGGTTATACATTATGCGTAATCTTTTTTTTCTCACTCTATCCCAGGCTGACCTGGAATTCACTCTGTAGTCTAAGGGTGGCCTTGAACTCATGGTGATTTTCCCACCTCTGCCTCCCAAGTGCTGGGATTAAAGGCATGCGCCACCACGCCCAGCTTCATTATGCATAATCTTTTGCATTAATTTCTTTATTCTGTAACCAGCACCTTCAATAAAGGAGTGCTATTCCAAAACTCAGAAGAGAAAGTTAAGCAAGGTAGGATAGAAGCATCCTAGATTGCAATACCTAATTCATAAATTGGCTTGCTGAAGCCACCTCAGTGTCCTTGAATGAAAATTGACATCAAATAAGCTCTGTACTCACAGACATAGGTCAGACTACCTTTAGATCTATTTTTTTATTTATTTATTTATTTATTTATTTATTTATTTATTTATTTATTTATTTATTTTTGAGAGAGAGAGAGAATGGGCATTAGAGGACCTTTAGCCACTGCAAACAAACTCCATATGCATGTGTCACCTTGTGCATCTGGCTTATGTGGGACCTGCAGAATCAAACCTGGATCCTTAGGCTTCACAGGCAAGTGCTTTAAATGCTACGCCATCTCTCCAGGCCTAGATCTATTTCTTTTTTAATAGAATACCTTTATATAACAAAGTTTACATACCAAAAGATTCCCCTGGTGGCATGGAGGAATTAGCCCATTCTTAGAAATTAAGTTTTAAACAATATGTTACTAATAGAAACTAAAAACTGTCTTTAATCCAGGCAGCTGTAAGCAAAAAGAGTACCATGTGACTTCATTTCCATATTGCTGCTAAGGCAGGCTAGCTCCCTGTACCTTTTTTTTTTTTTTTTTTTTTTCCTAGCTTGGAAGGGGAAAAAAAAAAAATCAAACAATCTGTTAATGAGCATTTGGTGAAGTGTAATGAATACAGTCTAATTCACTAATTGAGGCACATTCCACAACTCTCCACTAATAAGCAATCTAATGTGCTTAACTGCAAGTGTCCAAAATAGTTATTGAGATGTGTGGAAATTTCCCATTCTGTATGTGAAAATTTTTATAATGTTGCAGTTTGACTAATTGAGAGAAAATGTTTCAGATACAATAAAGAAAATGTAAAAGCAGAAAAATAACACAATTACATCTTCCAAACTGAACTAACTGGCAAAGAAATTCTTGTTTGAAATAAGTTTTTGTTTGTAATCATGGATTACTAATTTAAGTTTCTATGGGATGCCAAAAAGAACTGTTAGAATTTTTCTGATTAACTTTTTAAATAATATATTACACATAATAAATATTTTACTAAAGTCACATAAAAGTTACATATTTGGTTTCAACAATCTTTTTTCACTTAGAAATAGTTTAAAGTTCGTCAACTCATTCATATAATTCACTATATCAATACTCTTATTCTCTCTCACTGTTTCAATGCTTTCTTTCCACACTCTTCTGATTTTTCAGATTTCAATCCCACAAAACAATAATTTATCAAATAAAAAAAGATACCCCTTCTTATAGTTACCTTTGTTTGTGTTGCAATTGAAGGAGGTTTTTTTTTTTTTTTTTTTTTTTTTTTTTTTGACCAAAGCAATTGATCAGGGTGGCCTTGAAGGTTTATTTTGGTCCCATAGTAAAGGCGTGCGCCAGGAGAAACTCCATGACAGGGGGAATTTTGCATGGCAGGAGAAACTCCATGACAGCAGGGGAATGCATGGCAAGCATAAAGGCTGGACATGACCTCTGCCACAGCAGGTGGAAAACAGCAGCAAGACAGAGAGCTGAGCTCTGGGAATGGGAAGCTGGCGGTAACACCTCAAAGTCCATTCTCTATAACACACCTCCTCCAACAAGGCCTCACCTCCCAAATTGCCAACAGTATTAAAACACATGAGTTCATGGAAGACATCTGTTTCACACCATCACAACCCCTCTACCGCTGCTTTGAAAGCAAACAGTGAATCCTTCTAGCTCTGCCTGGACACTTCGTCTTGCATTCCCCACACTCTCTCTCAAAGTTCTTACATGTTACTTTACAAAGGCTTCGGGAAGAATGAGACTGAAGGCCTTCACTAGGAAAAACCTCACAAAAAAGATAAGAGCATGATTAAACATGAGCACATCTGTTTGCATACAGCAGCTTAAGAAATCCAAAAAATATGACTTTATGTATGTGTTTAGATCCTTTTACAATGCTGGCATCTTTGGCTCTTTATCTTTTATATTTCCCCAAGAAGAAGATTTACATTTGTTTGGCAGCAAGGTCCATGGGCCAGTTTGTGTGGTACTACTCAGATAATGTAAATTAAAAAAAAAAAAAAAAAAGTGTTCATGTCCCCAGTCAGGCTGATGGGAAGAGTAGTTTCAATATTTTAGTTACACAAAGGGAACTGTATCATTTTCTTGACCTATAATATGCCTAGCACATTATTGCATGTCTTTCTGGATGGCCAAAACAAGCAACTAACCTCCATGGAATGGAATACCTGAGGCTGCTATGGCCACTGGTGTGAGATACTTCATGCCATGTTGTGAATATGGTGCTGACATGGTGTGTGTAGATTCTGTTTTCTGGATTTCCAGAAATTAAGTTGGAAAATAAAATACCTGAGCTCTGTTGTTCAGAAAGCTTATTTTTAGCTGCTTCCTACAGGTGTGTTTCTAAAAAGGGCACTGGACTATACCCTATAGATTGTGTGTGTGTGTGTGTGTGTGTGTGTGTGTGTGTGTGTGTGTGGTAACAATAGCACACACACACACACACACACACACACAAACACACACATTGAGGTAGGATGTCCCTCTAGCCTAGGTTGACAAGGAATTCAACATGTTGCCTCAGGCTGGCATCGAACTCAGCGATCCTCCTACTTCTGCCTCCCAAGTGCTGGTATTAATGGTGTGCCCGACCATACCCAGCCAAAATTCTTAACATAATCTATACTATTTTATATAATTTATTTATTAATTTGCAAGCAAAAATGGAGAGAGAGACAGAAGGAGAGAGAGGGAGAGAGAGAGAGAAAATGGGCATGCTAGGCCCATCCTGTGTGACGACACTGAGGGATCAAATCCTAGCTGCCAGTCTTTGCAAGCAAGTGCCTTAATCACTGAGACATCTCTCCAACCCTCATTTTTATTTATTTTTTATTTTTTTAAAAATTTTTATTCCTATATCACAGAAGATGAAGCTATGCCTCATAGAATTAGAGAAATTTACCCAATTCCCTCAATATAAAGGATTTCAACATTAAGGTGGTATTATTTTTGTTAAAGCCTGAACTTTAAACCAAACATTATTTTAAAGAAATATTTCTCAGAGTAGAGATCCAGACTAGCAACATTTGCATTATTTGGAAATTTGCTGGAAATGTAAATTCTTAGGTTCACCTCTAAATCAGAAGTAGGGCCCCTTGTTTAATGTTAAGTATGATAGTTGAATATCACTCAAGTCTGACAATCAGTTTTCACTTTGATAGACTTGTTTCTTGGTGCCCACTTATAGTTCTCTAGCTATAGGATTAGATGCTGGAACTCTCAGGTGTTAGCACACAGCACTAACCACTGTTTTTTTTTTTTTTTTTTTTTGTAAACAATTATTATTTATTATTTTGCTATATACAAACATCCTATTATTAAGCATTTCCTTTGAATTAATAATTTTTAGTTTAAAAATACTGAAACATTAAACTGTCAGCTAATAAGGAAGGCATAAGTGAGAAGATTTTTTTAAAGTTATTGATAAAGATAGTCTTTCAGGAGACTTCTTTCTTGCTATATCAGTTAGAGACTGCTTGGAGTGGCTTGTTGGAAAATTCTCATTTTACCAATAAAAATATATATTATGTCAATTATATCTAACTTATATAATGAGTACTATCAATCATGTTAACAATGTCAGCAAAAGATAATCTTGGTAATTTATCTGAATTGGATGTTCTCACCGTGACCCAGACATGTAGATTTAGAGATGTAGTTTCAGATGTGAGAATACAATTTGAAGAAGAATGGTTAACAAAGGAATACAGTTGTCCCTAGAGCTGAGGATGAGGAAGCGAAGTTAAGGGTTTATAGGATGTGCCCTAGAATTCATCATAGCAGTGGAAAGATATCTTAAATGACTTCTAATACAGCACATGGTCTTACTTTCCAGAAGCAGTAGCCACTTCACAGGCTCCACAGATCTTATTTATTTAAAAAAAAAAAAAGAAAAAAAAAAGGACTTTCTGCATGCATGCATCCCAGGGATTTTAACTGAGTTAAAGTGCATTTGTGAACTATGAGCACTCTGAGGAAACTAAAGTCAAATCCCATATTCACAGAGACTGACTTTTAAACACATTCTGGTGTGGGAGAAAGGCAAGCAGCATTCTATCAAAGTGAACTTAAATTTTTCAGTGGTTCTCATACATTCAAGAATGAATTACTAATCGTTTACAATTGGTGTTTATTCTTGTAGAAAATTAGACTTGTGTTATCTACTTCATGGAGTTCCTATGACAATAACAAGCATTGGGAAAACACAGATTTTGAATTTTCTTTCTTATTCTTCCCCATATTCCTTTGTTGGGTATTAGCCTGATCATTAAGATTTATAGCTTAAGTCTGGGTTAAGCCAAAAAGATCTAGTAATCTTGCATCTGCATGATTTTGCAAGATATTCTAAGGAGATACATTTTTTCTCAACTATATTTCATTAAAAATTAAATAAAGGGGGAGGGTAGAGAGATGGTTAAGCAGTAAAAGGTGCTTTTTTGCAAAACATGTCATCCCAGGTTCAATTTCAAGCCAATAATGTAAAATCAAGCAGGCATTCCTTTGCAGTGGCAACAGGCTGGCGCTACCTTCTCAACAACATGCACAAATATTTTTTTAAATGTCAAAAGGAAACACGTGTTGGAAATAGTATATATTTAATGTCAAAAAAGATAATTTCTAACCAATGTAAAACAATAAAACATTATCAGGACTTAAATACACAACATAAATCAGGTATGTTTGAGGCAGAACCCTGAAAATGCATGATATTGAAAGAAAGTATATATAAAAAAAGTTGGTCAGAGATTATATAACTCCATTTTGATTATTCTAAGTGTATGTGAGGAAAAAGTTCATAATAGTTGCAATCTATATGACCAATGATTCAAAAATAATTAACAAATTAACAAATGTTTGGGATTTTAAGGAAAACTATTATGAACTATTATTCTGAGTTTATGCTTTAATTTGGGGGATTATAAGGCCAAAACTATGAATTCCAGGTCAGCCATGTCAAAAAAAAAAAAAAAAAAAAAAAAAAAAATTATAGCTCCTCTTAGTTTAAGCATTACTAATAGACTCCTTTTCTAGTAAAGGCTCTTACAAAGTTTAGAGTGTCCTGAGCTGTGCCATTCTTGCACAGGGGCCATGATAATTTTCTCTGTCAAAGAGAGCATCTAGCTTTCTAAGTACAAGGACTCAAGCTTATGTTCCAGATCGCTCTCACTTGAGAATTGATTCTTGAAGGAACTAAGCTGGCTTCAGCATTGGTAAATGTGCCTTCAATGGCAGAGCTGAAAAGTTTGGCAATGGTTATTACTGCTCACAATGTACAAGGACAGTTCTATTCATTCTGTGATAATAATTTTGTATTTATTATGTATGATTATTTACATGTAAAGTTTCTATTTTACTTTTAGAAGTTTTCAATGAAAGAGATATTGGATAAATCTAAAAATTGAGAGCATGTTAAAAATCTATTTTTTCCAAATGAATCATCTTGAAACATTGGACAATAAATAATGAACACATTTATCTCAGTGGTAGTTGGAAATGATTAAAAATATTTTTTCTTATAGAATCCCTAGATAGCTTTTTATAAAAAAAGATTTCATACATTAATTTCATAGTACTGTGTTACATAAAGACACATTCATTCAAGTATACATTATATATTGAAATTGTCTTAATTTGCTAAATATGATTATTTCTAGTTATATCCATTTTCCTTTAAACAATGAAATAATGCTATTCTTTATGGATAAATAATATTTTATTGTGTATATGTGTCGCATTTTCTTTCTTTTTTGAGCACATAGCTGGTACTATAACTTGCCTATCATGAATACTGCTGCAATACACATCAATGTGCAAGTATCTCTGTGACAGGTTAACATAGAGTCATTTGGGTAACTACACAAGAGTGACACAACTGGCTCATATGTTCAATCTAGTTCTAGTCTTTTTCATTGAATGATTGTGAACTTGAACATGTTTTCATATGTTTATTGACCATTTGTATTTCACCTTTAAGCACTGTTCATTCCATTAGCCTATTTGTTAAATGAGATGTTTGATTTTTTGTTTCAGTTATTTGTATATCCTAGATATTACTTCTCTGTGGTGGTTTGATTCAGGTGTCCCCCATAAACTTAGGTGTTCTGAATGCTAGGTTCCCAGCTGGGCATTGCAACAGGAGATGGGGCCAAACACTGGCAAAAGGAAGCTTGCTATAATATCCATAAGCCTGCCCCCAACAATACACAGCCTCCATAGACCTATCCAGCACTATAGCTGCTGGTGAGCAGGTGCAACGCTTCTAGCTTAGTCACAGTTTGATTTATCAGTGTCCTGCATATGAAGCATGTTCAGTCTTCAGCCATAAAGCCTTACCATTTAGCTCTCTGGGGAAACCAAGAGCAATGGCCAGAAACTGTAATGTTTTGGGGATCTCAAGGACCTCCCTGATCAACACTCATTGAATTGGGATGTCCCACTCCTCATACTTAGATTGTCCTATGAACGGTTTCTAGGCACAGCATTCTCCATTCCAGAAGGGTACTTCTGCCCAAACACAATCTCTGTCCCCTCTCTATTTTTCATTAGACAGGAAGTAGATTTCCTTATGTCTTATTAACAATGACTTTAGTTTCATACATCCCTTCCCTGTCCCTCTCCTATATTCCTTTGCCTCTCCCCCCTCACAGACCTTTTTAAACTTCTGTATTTTACTTGTGTATATGTCTACTACCCTCTTTTCTTAATATCTACCCACTGCTCCTCCCTCTTGGCTTCTTTCTAACTTCTTGGCTTTTAATACTGATTTTCCAGTCAGCATGGTGATCGTCAAGTAACAAATAATAACAAGTGCTGCTGGTATGAGGAAAGAAGAACAATTATTCAATGTTAGTGGGAGTGTAAACTATAGACATTAGTGAAGAAATTTTCCCAAAACTCTAAAAATAGATCTACCATATGACCTTGTTATATGGGTCCTGGGCATATTCTAAAGACTCTATACTTTACTATAGAGATTTATATCCAGTCATGTTTGTTTCTGCTCTATTCACAATAGCAAGAAATGGAACCAGCCTAAATGCTAATTAGCTGACAAATAGTGGGGAAAAAAATGGAAGTATCTTGATGGAGATGGTAGTACATGCATTTAATCCCAGAATTTGGGAGGCAAGTAGGATTGCTGCCAACCTTAGAATACATAGTCAATTACAGGTCAGCCTGGGCTACAGTGTTACCCACCTCAAAAAAAAAAAAAAAAAAAAAAAGAGAGAGAGAGAGAGAGAGAGAGAAAGAGGAAGAAAATAGATAGATCTGGAAAAGATTATACTAAGTAAGGTATCTCAGTCTCCTCCGAAGGCAAGCACCACATGTGCTCTTTTTTATTGAGATTCTAGCTTTGAATCTTTACATCTGTATTTAAGATGGAATGAATTAGTAGTATATGTCTTGCAATAAGTTTTGTGGTGGTTTGAATGGTAATAACAAACAGTACCACTATCTTGGTTGGAAGTGAAATCTGAGAGTGTGGTGATTCACATCAGCCTGGTGATGTGCAGGAACTCCTAAGCTAACCAAGAACGTTCTGGTTTTACAGGTCAATGAATTAAAGCAAAATCTTTTTTGGTTAAGATAACAAAATGTTGAGGCTATATAAATGCACTCAGCATTATTTTCTTCTATTTAAAACTAAATGGTTTTAATTTTGGGTAGGAAACAGATATAGGAATCAAAACTTGGGGGTTTGAATAGACCCAATGTGCAGGGTCCTCTGTGTCTCTAAATGAACTTAACACAGTTCCTTAAAGGGATGTTCTAGCACTTGGAGTGGTCAAATTCTCTTTTGAGATGCAAGCATGGAAAAATCACTTGTGTTTGATTCTACCTTACCTACTCCAATCTGTGTACATTTGAAATTCATGTCTGTCATTTGTATCTCCTATTATCCCTTTGAGAGCTTGCAAGTAGGAGGAAGGGTGAAAGAGACAGAAAGTATCATTTTTTTTTTTGATTCAAGGAAAAATACAGTGAACTTTCAGTCACCTCCCATATTCATTGGTTTATATTATACAGAAGTCAGATTCATTGAGTGGCAAAATAATGATACTTTTTTTTTTTTGTTGTTCACTGAGCTTATTAGTATGTCCTTAGCACTGAGAAGAAAAAAATGTAACCATTTCATATCTCTATTGTGTGTGTGTGATGGTGTGTGCAAAGAAATAAAGGAAAAAATCCTTCAAGTATCTTAGCTCTATTTTTGACAATGGGACATATTACATAACTACTCCTTGTTGAACTGTAATTATAACAGAGCCACCTCTATAAACATGAATACAGGAGAAACTAATTAGGCTCTGACAATAAGCAAATATTATTCTCTTAATTAGATCTTCTGCTATTGGAAATCATGCTTTGTTCTTGCTACTTCAGTGTGAATGACATTTGAATCATAACAGTGTCTCATAGAACAGTCTTTCAGGGATGAAAAAGACAGGCGCAATGTCACAGTCAGCGGATAGCTTGTCAAATCTTTCCCAGTCTGAAGTCAATGAAATGCAGTCCCCTCAAACAGCTGCTTTTGCTGATTTGTATACTTGCATAAGTTACAGCTGAAACCCTACCAACTGAACAGTTTTAGTATCCATATATCCTGATACTTCCTTTGTCATATATTATTTTTACACATTATTTTTACATAGCTGCTTATGATCTTGTGGTTGGAAAGCTAAATATCTGTTTGGGAAAAGGAATCCAGAGATTATATGTGATTTGGTGGTTCATCCATTCTCCAACTCCTGATTTCCTAACTCAGTTACTCATTTTGTCTCCTGTTTTCTCTTTCCTTTCCCTGCTGACCTTTTGTTTTGTCAACTGTCTCTATGAGCACACATGTTTAAAAGAGCTCAGGCACGCTCTTTTTGAGCTGCAATGATGGTGAAAGTGAAGGATATGCATTAGAGACATAAAATGTTTGATCAATAGAAGCCTTTAACCTGTGAAAGAGTCTTCTGAGACATAAATTGAGGCAGGAGATGGGTAAGGGTCATGTTCATATTCCTTGTATAATAAGTATACATTTCATCATGAGACCAGAAAACAAAATTGTACTCTTTAATCAGGATAGAATTGCATCAAAAAGACAAGTGTTAAGAAGCAGCTGAGGACTGTGGAGATGGCTTTCTGGGTAAAGTGCTTTCAGTACAATAGGAAGAACTATGCCAGGACTCAGTTAAAGCCATATGTGCTAGTTCAGGAGACTGTCATTCCAGTGCCCCCATGGTGAGAAGGGAGGAAGAGATAGGAGAATTTCCAGAAGTTCATGGGTAGTTGCTCTACAAGTGAAGAACAATGAGACCCTTTTTCAAACAAGGTGGAAGCTGATGACTACTACTCAAGGTTGCCCACTACTTCCACATGTGCACTATGGCATGCACACCCACACTGACACATATATGGATATGTGAACCCACATAGACATATGTATACACAAACATGAAAAAGAAGCAGCTGGGGCCCTGTCAGTAATACAAGAACAAGTTGCAATAAGATTTTTTTATCTTAAAGAATTTAAAACAGTAGTTCTTTTACCTCATATTTATACATCAGAAACTCAGTGTTGCATGGCTTTATACTTGTGCCTCAAAGCTCAGAATGCAAATAAGCAGACACAAAAATGATAATCTAAAATTCATAGAGCAGTCAACCACGGGTGTCCCACAACAACTCAACTGCTTATCAGGTCATCATGAAATTAGTAAAAGCTTCAATTGTCAGAGTGTTCCTTCAAAGTTGTGGGTAAAAACATAAAAAGAGACATGTTTTTGGTCTCACGAGACTTCCAGGAAAGAAGCATATTGGAACCTGAGTCTGAGATGGTGAATGAGTACAGTGAAGAAAAGCAGAAAGATCAGGGTGGCTGTGTCATGATGCCAAGGTACTTCCTAGCCAGTATTTGGAATAATCACTGGTAAACTCCCACAAAACTACTTGGGTGCCTACTGTTGCTGCTAAGGACTATGCCACTCTAGGTGCCACCATTGGCTGTGAGTGCAGGGCCACAGCCACCACAGCTACCCTGCTGATGTTGAGAATGGGCTCTTCCAGTAGACTGCTGGCTGAAGCAGCACACACTATTTCAGAGAGAGAAGGTCCAGACTAGAGCAGGGCAAGGGTGAAGGCACAAGTACTTAGTAACGTACGACTGATATCTATAGATGTTGAGGTCACCATCTCCAAGGCTCAGAGGGCAATGCAGAAGAGATGTTGGGTGAGTGTAAGAGCCAGAGGTTGTGGAGAAGAGCTTTGGAAAGTTTTCTTCCAGGCATCAAGTGTCTATTGCATTAATGACTACACAGTAACTGTCATTTTCTATGCAGTACATGCACAAGTCTGGACCTGACAATATTCCAATATAGATGATAGAGGAAGGCAAAAAAAAAAAAAAAAAAAAAAACCACCCTGAGATATTTAAGGAACAGAGATACTAGTTGGAAAGAAGAAGGAATTTAGTATAAGGAGTATAGGGAGGGAACAATGGAATGTAATGGGAAGGGATTGTAATAAAAATATATTATATTCATATGTAAAAAAGTAGATAGAAATATTTAGATGTATGGCTATGGAAATTTAACATGAGACAATCAGCCAGAAAAACAATGTCTACCTCTCCCCTTACCTTTACCAGAGTGAGATATAAGATGTCACTGCAAGTGTCCATGAAACCCAGCACAGTCCTCTGTCTACACACAAGGGTGTGCCTTCTGAGCTTAAGTCATCAAAGCTCTGTGCTTAGAAAGTTTGATCCTTAATTCAGTAGCAGCAAGATTAAGTTTCTCTGTGCGGGAGGGGACAAGAGAGGGGTTGGTTGCAGGAGAGATTCTGCACTGGGAATTCTGGTAGAAAGGAGTCAGTCTATGGTCACAGATCATCTTTTCATCAGGGAAGGTCCCACTCCCCTAACTCACCTAACAACTGACACTAGCAGTCCTCACATCTGCCTTTGGACGCTGAATCAAATGACAATCCACAAGGAGGCTGAAACCATATCACAATGAGGAAGTAAGTCCAAGCTCATAATAACTTCTGTTACTGTTTATTTATTTATTTATTTATCCTTTTTTTTTTTTTTGGTTTTTCGAGGTAGGGTTTCACTCTGGCACTCTGGTCTAGGCTGACCTGGAATTAACTATGTAGTCTCAGGGTAGCCTCGAACTCACAGCAATCCTCCTACCTCTGCCTCCCAAGTGCTGGGATTAAAGGCGTGCGCTACCATGCCCGGCACTGTTTATTTTTTTAACATTTTAGTCATTCAGGGTTTTTCTATACATATATAATTTGTTTTGTTTTGTTTTATTTTATGAGGTAGGGTTGCACTCTAGCTCAGGCTAACCTGGAATTCACTACATAGTCTTAGAGTGGCCTTGAACTCAGAGCAATCCTCCTACCTCTGCCTCCTGAGTGCTGGGATTAAAGGTGTGAGCCACCACCCCCAGTTTATTTATATTTTTATTTACAGTTGTAGTTTGTTAAGATGCTATAGTTTTAATTTCTCCCTTAGCGGGCAATATTTTTTAAAAATTTTTGTTTATATTTATTTATTTATTTATTTGAGAGTGACAGAGAGAGAGAGAGAGAGAGAGAGAATGGGGCACTAGGGCCTCCAGCCACTGCAAACAAACTCCAGATGCATGCACCACCTTGTGCATCTGGCTTATGTGGTACTGGGGAATTGAACCTTGAACTGGGGTCCTTAGGCTTCACAGGCAAGTATTTAACTGCTAAGCCATCTCTCAGCCTGTGGGAAATATTTTTATGACTGCCCCTTCCTTTTCACAAAAGTCTCTATTTCTACATCTAAAATTGTCTCTCTACTACTTTTCATACTTCAATCCATATACTTTGTTACTCCTACTTTAACCAGTTTCTCCATTTCTTTCTCATTTTAATACTTAACTATTAACATCATTCAATCTAACTCTTTAAACTTCATTTTCCCTAATATGCTGTTTCTGAACCTTATTGATGCTCATAAAGACCATATATGATCCTGACAAGTCAACACCAGGACCTCTGGTGAATCATTAGGAGAACTGTATCCCTCTCCTCTCTAATTAACAACAGGAGATATAATCTATAGTGAAGAAAACCATGAAGTAAGACTCACATAAAGCTAAAGTGAGCAGCCTGGAGAGATGGCTTAATGGTTAAGACACTTGCCTATGAAGCCTAAGGACCAAGGTTCAATTCTCTAGTACCCAGTACCCATGTAAGCCAGATGCATAAATTGGCACATGAGTCTGGAATTTGTTTGCAGTGGCTAGAGGCCCTGGCATGTCCATTCTCTCTCTCTCTTTCAAATAAATACATAAATAAATAAATAAATAAATATAAATAAATAAAAAATAATCAAACACACAAAAGTAGAGTGGGAAAGGGGGAGAAGTTAGAACTAGAAGACACATCCATTCCAACAGATGCCTATACACAGCAAAAAAAAAAAAAAATGCACAAAGAATACAAATCAACAGCCCACAATGATGCGGCCACAACTCCACAATGATACTACATGAAATAACAGCCTACCATGATGCTTCCACTCCTCACACCTCCCCAGCGACAGTACATGATCAAGCAGCCCACCGTGACATAGCCATACCTCACAAGTCCCCCATAAAAGAAGCCAAGGGCATTGCTAGCTAAAATTTCACAGAAAAAAATTCAGAAACCTGGTTCTTGTTTATGTGTGTTTATGAACTAGAGGACTCAACTAAGCAGATGAATGAGGTCAAGAAATCAGGCAGGACCTAGACAACAAAGATACCTAGGATTAAAAAAATAATAATGAGCCGGGTGTGGTGGCGCATGCCTTTCATCCCAGCACTCGGGAGGCAGAGGTAGGAGGATCGCCGAGAGTTCAAGGCCACCCTGAGAGTACATAATTAATTCCAGGTCAGCCTGGACCAGAGTGAGACCCTGCCTTGCAAAACCAAAAATAATAATAATAATAATAATGACAAAAATTAACAAGTAAATTCAGACACCCTAAAAGGACCAAGGAGAAATTCTGGAGATGAAATCAGTGATATATCTTTTATCAATCCATCAATAAAATATACAAAAAAGGAAAAAGTATCATCAACAGAAAAAAAAAAACTAAAGAATGAATTTGAGATTTGGAGGACAAAGTTGAGAGAGTAATAATTTTTTGCTACTATTCTTCAAAACATGCAACTTGGCTACATTTTATATAAATGTATATTCATCAAGGTTCATTATAGCCCAATTTTTGAATAATTGATTGTGTGTTATAAAGCAATAAAATTCCACTGAAGGTGTTTCACTGTTGGATTTCTTGTTCCTATTTACTTGGGTAGAACATCATGATATTTGGAGTAAATTTCAGAGTAGCTCCTGGAGAATATGTAGGAAAGAGCACAGGGAGAGAAGTACATGAGAGAGAGAGAGAGAGAGAGAGATCCCAAACAGTATATCTTCGAGGACCCATCTATAGTAGGCTACTTCCTTCAGCTATAAAATAGTTCCTGAAATTCCATTACCACCCAATATATCACCAACAGATGGGGTACAAACATTCAGCACAAGTGCCTGTGGGGAACATCTTCTATACAAACTATAACGAGATATCATCCATGAATTGTAATTCCTCTGTGGCTTACAACACAAAGTGAAGCCACTTGCTTTTAGATCTTCAATTTTATTTCTGATATTCCCATAAACAATACTTGTTCAAGCAATGGGGAAAAAATGACCTTGCCATCTTTAAAGAGTATTACTTTTATTTTTTGTTGTTTCTTGAGTTTTAGAGAGTTTTCAAGAAAACAACAACAAAAATACATCAGTGTTTGCCTGTATCTTCTCTAATGATGGCCTTTAAAGAAGAATCACTTGGGGATTGTTTTTGAAGTCCGTGAACAAGCAGTTCAATTATAATTATCCTCGGGCTTTTCTCACCCTAGTGAATGCCTTTGCTTCTTCCTAACATTTAAAAACATCACCTAGCCTCTAAATGTGTATGGGCAATGATTTTCATAGGGTTGAAGACAAGAAGGGATGGGTATGTTCACATTACTGCCCTAACTTGAGCAGGAGTTGTGTATATCAATCCTATGGACTTACTCTATGTGGGTATGGGGAGTTATATGTGAGTATTCATTTCTCCGTAGGTTGTCACGGGTATTGCATTCAATTTAAAGTGATGAGAAAAGTGACAGGACACTCAGGAATTTAGTATAGTTTGGTTACAGGCATGAAGTCAGAGATTGGATACTAGCTACTTTTTTCTCTCCTTCCTTCTTTTGATACAGGGTCTCATTGTATAGCCCAAGGTGGCCTTGACTTGTGGTGATCTACCTGTCACAGGTTGATGAGGGCTGGCAATATAAGCATGAGCCGCCTTGTCCAGTTGGGAGAAAAGTTTGTATTCATACTACAAGTCTGACCAGTTTCAACCCTACCATTTCTGGAGTTTAGTGGCTGTATCATCACCAGAACTATTTATCAGTGGTTATGACCATACCCAGAAGCCATTGTTGGCTGGGTGAAGAACCACAAGACAATCTCATTTGAGAGATTAACAGACATCTGACGCCCTATAAATATGAGCAGGTCTTGAAAGGTAACTATTAATATTCTCAATACAGACTACAAAGCATAATGCATAGTTCTCTTGTCTTTCAGTGTGATGAAGGTAACCTTTAGAGGAGATTAGTATTTAGGGAATAAGAATAAAAGCATTAAACAAATGTATATATCACTCAAGTGACAATTATGACCAGATAAATTGTTCCATGCCCATATGCCTGTGATAGAAAGTTCAGAAATATTAAGTAAATAACATTCAATCATTCTGTAAATAAATATTTTCTCAGCACCTGTCCAAAGTCATTTATTTTCCCAGAATGCACACACAAATAAACCCAAACCCTTCCTTATATCTACTTGGATAGGAATGGAGCATGTGAACACACATTCTAAAATTAATGAAAACAAAAACAAACAAAAGAAAACTAAACGGAACACAGGGCCCAGACTGATTCAGGTTGGAGGTCAATATGAACATTCCAGGTGACAAGGACATTCCAGACAGAGGGAACACCAGCATGGTTAGCAAGAACACGGAGCCAAAACTGGCCTGGGAGACATAAGGTTGGGATATAAATGCTACTTGTCTCCTCTCTCAGCAGGCTTCCCACTGCCTCCTGCTGCTTTCATCTGTTTTCTTGCTTTGCAATTCCCCTGCTCTCCCAAACCTACTATTACAGTGCCATCCCCCTCCTCCACCTCCTCACCTCATGTCCAAAACACATGGGCATGTGAGATAAGCCAGTGTGCAAGTTACAGATTGTTGAAAGGAGGGCTGCAGTGCAGAAGCTGCAGAAAGGGTGAAGGGCACATGAATGACAAGCACCAGACCTAGCAAGCCCATGATTACCTTCCTTCACCTTGAAACCTTTCTTGCTGTTCCATGGCCAACATCATGCTCTGCCAAATGATTTTGACGAATAGCATGCTTCATGCTGATTCAAAGGAAAAACATAAAACAGATCGTCAAAGATTTTTTTTTTTTTTTTAATGAGAGAAAGAGAATGCCAAAAAAAGGAGATTATTTAGAAAGGAAAAAGAAAATGTTTGAAATAAAAAAAAGACTCTGAACAGTCATCCAATCAAAAATTAAAGGTTCTCCTTAAACCATCACCACCAGGTGATACTCATTAGCCTTAAGAGTGCACAGGTGTGACACTGTAGGGGCAATTAATAAAATAAAGAATGAATAAGTACAACTTCAACAAAGCTGCCCGTATCTCGCCTTGTGTCCCAAAATGTACCACTTTTCATTGTAACTTAAAGTCTTATGTGTTAGATATGAAAGCTGCTGTGTTCACCTAGAAAATATTTCTTTCTCTATAAATTTATATATAAATAAGTAAAAATATCTGAGCAGCTCTCCGTTCATTCATTATTATATCCACTGTGCACTCACTTTTATAAAGAACATATGTTTTGACCTAGGTTCTGCATGGTACTAGATAATGGAGTAGAATGAGAACTCTGGATGTTGTTTGAGCAAGCTTACAGTCTACTAGGAAATAGACCAATACAATAACGTCACTAGATGATTGCTATTTTAATGTTTCTCACGGAGGAGACATAGGGTAAAATAATATACATAATCACAGGCCCTCAACTTGATTCACAGCATCAATAGCTAACAACTTTATTTGACAGAAAGACAAAGAGGCAAATAGAGAGAGAGAGAGAGAGAATGAGAATGGGCATACTAGGCACTCTAGCCATTACAAATGAATTCCAGATGTATGTGCCACCATGTACTCTGGCTCTCTGGCTTATGTGGATACTGGGAAATCAAACCTGCATGTTTAGCCTTCTCAGGCAAGCACCTTAACTACTAAGCCATCTCTCTACCCCAAGTCTGACTTTTTTTTTTTTTTTTTAATGGTGGTGAGACGAGATGGAGATGATACACACAATTAGAAAAGGGAGGAATCATAAAATTCATACTGATGAAAAAGTTTTGCAGCAAAGAAAAACAAAAATAAAATCCGGAAGGTCTGTCAAACAGGAATTCCCAACAATCAACTCATAATTCCTACATGAAACTGTGTGTGAAGGGGTCTTACAATGCCAGTGTAAGAACTAAGCAAGACTGCATTACCTACTTCAGAGAAGGCTCTTACCTCATAAGCAAGGACCCTTGTAAGTGATTTGAAAATAGTTCACGTAGTGGACCTTGTAAGGAAAGTGCAAGAGAAAAGCAAAAGAGAACATCAGACTTTGATCTCTACAGACAAGACTGTTTATTTTTATTTTTTAATTTAATTTTTTATTGACAATTTCTATACTTACAGACAATAAACCATGATATTTCCCTCCCCTCCCATTCTTCTTCAGAACTCCACTCTCCATCATATCCCCTCCCTCTCTCCATTAGTCTCTCTTTTAATCTGATGTCATCATCTTTTTCTCCTATTATGAGGGTCTTGTGAAAGTAGCTAGGCACTGCAAGGTCATGGGTATCGAGGCCAATTTCTGTCTGGACAGTTGTCGTACCTTTCCTTTGGCTCTTACATTCTTTCCAACACTTCTTCCGCAATGGACCTGAGCCTTGGGGGGTGTGATAGAGATGTTTCAGTGCTAGAAACTCCTCTGTCACTTCTCAGCACTATACTGCCTTTTGGGTCATCCCACTGGTCATCACCATCTGAAAGGAGAAACTTCTCTAACCAGAAGTGAGAGTAGCATTAATATATGAATATGAACATTAACTGTAGTGCTTTCAGGGCAGTTTGGTGGGAATAATATATACATTTAGCCAGACAGTAGAAGGCTTTATGCCCCTAAGGCTCATGACCTCCTCATCAGACTTATTTTTTTAATTTTTTTTTTGAGGTAGGGTCTCACTCTAACCCAGGCTGACCTGGAAGTCACTATGTAGTCTCAGGGTGGCCTCAAACTTACCTACCTCCCCCTACCTCTGCCTCCCAAGTGCTGTGATTAAAGGTGTGGGCCACCACACTTGGCTTCCTGTCATAGACTTTTGATTAGGTTTTTCAGTACCAGGTATGTATTCCCTCCCATAGAGCGGGACTTCCATCCAATTAGAGAGGAGTTGGTTTCCCCCTGAGCAGACATGCCACTATTGCAAAAACAGCGAGGGACGTCAGCTTTCTCATGGCATGAAGACCGAAGCACTGGGTCAGGCTGGGGTGCAAGCTTATATGGGGGATCCCAAGAAAAACAGGCTGTACCAGCTGCTGGTCCAAGGAAGGTAGATAAGGAACTGTAGTTCTTTGTGCCTTTGGTTAGAATAACCATTTTTAGCCAAATTGTCTAGGGAGGATAACCCATCAGACGGTTTCTGTTCCCTCAAGGTTTTCTGAGCTAAGGGAAGTTTAGTTTATTAGTTGGGAGTAGACAGGCCTGTCAAGGCCACACTTCTGAAGTTTTATGGCTTATTGGTCTTACGGACAGCCATTAATTCTTTAGTTCCCTCTAGTTTTCAGGGAAGTCTATTAATCCTACAGACCTAAGTTTCTATGAAATTTGAAGATTTAAACATGGGAGAGTTAGGAATGTGCCCCCCCCCATATCTTATGGTCCATTAGAGAGTGAACATTTGTGAAGTATCATTATAGTAAAGTAAAAGTGAGTCCGGGTCTTAACATCAGTGAACCTTAGTTACTTCGGATACGTAAGGGTCAGAATGCAAATTAGTAAAAACTTGAATCAACAGTCCTTTAACAATGTAAGCATTAGTGTGGAGAAGAAGGCTTTACTAATTTCAAAAAGCCACTCCAAATGTTATGTCTGTGTATAAGACATCTCATTGAGGCACACACACACACACACACACACACACACACACACACACACGAGAGAGAGAGAGAGAGAGAGAAACAAAATGAACAAATTTAGCGATCAGAAGAGAGATTCATACTTTCCATATAGAATTACTGAATTACGGGTATGCATTTAATGTCCATAGCAAATAAATAAGCTGAGATCTTGTTTGGTAAAATGTTGTGTTGCATTTCTTTATTTAAGGAAAATTTTACATATTTATTGAACAATTGACCAATACAACTCAAGCCATAGTGTAATACTCAAGGCCATTTATGTTTCTGTAGGTGAAAGAAAATTGCACTAGGAAGGTATATCTGATACATAAAAAGTGTGAGTGAAAGATCTGATTCTTCCAACTTCTTCTTGAACACTATTAGTGTTCAACATTGTAGATACATGTATCGTGTTCCTCATTGCATTTGCTGTTAGTTTAGGCAGATATTATGTCTGGAAATGATGTAGTATAAAACATTCACATTCACACATAGATTAAGAGATTAATTTATCAGCATTCTGAAAGGCAGAATAGGTAATTGTATCACTCAGTAGAGATGTCATAGTTTAAACTAACCAATCACTGGTTCTTATTGTGAGTTTACCTGCAAGTTGTGTGGTGCATATGAATAAATGTGGGTGCAAGAAGTTGTGACTTAGAAGGAAGTGTATTTTATTTCATAGATATATATATCATTAAGTTATATGAAAGAAAGTGCAAATCATTTTGATGTTAATTGCATTTTACTCTTAAGTAGAGGGTTAGTTTAACTGTGATGATATGTCTCTTATGTAAATCTACATATTGATAACAAAATATCCTTTAGAGACTTCCCTTGTCAAGAATATCACACTTAAATATTATCACATTATTTTCCTTCATTGTTTTAATGCTATAATGTTTCTATTTCTAGAAAATACTATTCATTTAATGTGCATTTTATAACATAGTATTCAAAGGTAGATTAATTGACAAACTCATAAGAATGAATGGCAAGCACATGGTCAGTAGATGTAATACATATCAAGAAAAGTATATAGATAATAAAAATATAATACCTCTGTTTCAATAGAAAGAGATTTATGTGATTTAGAGTTTTAAAATAATTTTCCCTACCATTAACTCTGTAGTCAGAACAAGTCAGTAAATGATTTTGAGTTTTACTTCCAACTCTTCTATTATTGAAATTATAATGATTCTGACCTCATGAGTTCAGTATGATGGCTAAATAAGTCTAACATGTAATCAGTTAAGAAAATAACATTATGGTAACAATGGAGTTACTCAGAGCATACCGACTACATAACAGAAGATGCAAAGCAGCAATGAATCTTTTGGTCCTATCCAAAGCAGACAATACTGAAGAGAAAAATATTTTGGCAAGAAACAGAGTCAGCACCAGATGCAACACAATTAAAATGAACAGTCCCTAGTGTTTACAAGAAAATCCTCACTCACAATTACCCAAACAAATCTATTCACTCTGATACCCAGAGGGTTTTAAAACAAAGCACACATCTCTTTGGGGTCTCTTAAACTATTTTTATTGCAATCTGAAATTTATATGCCCAGCATCAGCAGTAATGCACATCAGCAAGACTGCTTTCTGATTGCTCTTATAATCTACCAACTATCCCACTTGTGTTTTCTCTGTCTGGTTTATTGTACCAGTCATCTCCATGCCTATTGTAGGTCACTTATCACATGGATGGTGGACAAGCTGACATTGTCATAAACCCTAGCTCTGAACATATTTTTATTTTGCAGCAGAATGTATGTGGCTAAGTTCTAAGCATTCTATGACTAGAAGAATTCAATTTAATGCTCAAAACTGTCTATTTCCTTCCTTTGTACATTGGGTGGAATAGTGAATGCCACAGTGCCTATTCCTTGAAGATAACAGCATTGCCATCTTTATCTGAAGTAGCTGTGACTACCAGCAATACTTACTTTCAGTTGGGCCTGTATGTGGTCTTAGTTTTGGGGGGATGTGTGAGTTTATATAGTACTGAAGAGGAGTCTTCATCTATGCAGCTATGAGAAAGTCATAATCTATACTGTGGTGGGACTTCGGTTATATGGCTGATTTGAGTCATCTACTTGCTTTTAAACAACCTCTCACCCATGCTCTGTAAGAAAGCCTATTAAATTCACTGGTTCAACCTAAGCCGGGTGTAGTGGCGCACACCTTTAATCTCAGCACTCGGGAGGCAGAGGTAGGAGGATCGCCGTGAGTTCAAGGCCACCCTGAGAAGACAGAGTGAATTCCAGGTCAGCCTGGACTAGAGGGAAACCCTACCTCGAAAAAAACAAAAAAAAAAAAAAAAAAAAAAAAAAAAATTCACTGGTTCAACCAGTTGGACCTTGTTGGAATAATACTTTGATCTGCCATTGGCACCTTATTTTAGGGGTAGCTTTGAATAATTTTGCATTTAGCAGTCATTAGGAGGATACTGCAGCTGACAGATTCAGAAACCTTTTGGTGAAGGTATAAAGATATTGGAAGTAAAATTAAGTGAGCAATCCATGTTCACCTTTCCAGCACACCTCATTCTAAGATGGTCAGTAGCTCTGCTTCCGGGTCTGAATTTCCATTTAAATTGAGAATTCTTTTGAATGGAGGCTTAACTGAGATTTTACTATTCTGAGTTAAATGTGGAACTGATGACCTCAGAAACAACACCTTATGTATTAGGATAGGTATCATGGTCCAGATTCTTATAACCACTCTTCTTCTTTGATCACATTTATTAATAAGCATCTGAATGGAAAGAAATGTAAGAAATATTGTCACACCATTCTTTAGTGACAACCCAATGCATGCAGAAGTCACATCAGTTACAATAAGGTGCTTCTTCAGCTCTGGTCAAATCCTCAGAAGTGTACAACCTGTCTTCTGAAATTTCAGACAGCTAATTTCAGGGAGCCCCAAGTAGCTCACATATAAACTGTTGCTACATTCTAGTGACTACCATGCTACTTCCTAGAAATAAGTGGTATTCTTCTCACCTCTGACCTGGCTACAGCATTATAGTGCATGCCAATAAAAACTTAATTCCTTTGCTACTGGTATTGCTACTACTGAAGTTTCTGAATTTTCAGTAGTTGTAACTGGAATCTCCATTGGAGAAACACTGTCCACTCCTAAAGAAATACTCATCTACTTCTTTCTCTGTCTACTTTATTTTCCTAATTAAGAAAAATAATTCAGACAGGTGTGGTGGTGCACACTTTTAATCCCAGAACTGGAACTCAGGAGGCAAATGTAGGAGGATTGTTGTCAAAGGCCAGTCTGAGATAACACAGTGAATAACATAGTGAATTCCTGGCCTACAGTGAGACTATATCTTTAAAAAAACAAAAACAAACTAATTAATTACTTAAATAAAAATAAATAAATAAATAATACTCTAGTACACTGGAGGCTGTACTCTGAATACCTTTTTTCTACATGTTTCATAACAGTTTTAGCCCAATAAAAGCTAATAAGTAAAAGGGTCCTAATAAGTAGGTAAAACATCTTTATGACCCCAAATCTTTGAAAATGCAAAAGAAGTCAGTGAATTTGAAGGAAGACTCCCTTTCATTACTCATTGACCCAGTTCATTGTGGCAGCTTGCATGCAATTTAACTGTGTTCCTTAATTGAGTTCTTGCCCTAGAGATAACTCCATGTAGGACATGACTAGTGTTCTCCACTCTATGCTAGGAAGGTTCTGCCTGTGATAGGAAATGCAACATAGACTTCGTCAAGAACCTGAAATTTGAGGTTCAGGCACCTGGTGGTCTCCCGTGTAACTAAGGAGATCTTTTCCTTCCCTGAGCTCTAGACGCACAACACTTCTAACATGAAACAAAGCAATGGAAAGAGCAGTGACACTTGGACGACGCCACATAGCATTTCACCATATGAATAGGGTCTCAAGATACCATTTTTATTTCAAAATAGCAGAAGGTTTTACATTATATATTTTTAAATATTATTTGAAACTTGTTGTCATACTGCATATATCTTTCCATATATGTTTTTATATGTTTTCTTTTGGGGGAGATGGAATTTATTTATTTATTTATTTATTTATTTATTTATTTATTTGTTTGTTTGTTTGTTTATTTTGAGACAGAGTCTCCTGTAATCTACACTGGCCTCAAATTTGCTGTGTACATAAATCTGGCCTTAAACATCATCTCAAATTGTTAGCACCACCATGGCCAGCTTCAAGCTTTCCAAATATATTTTCAGGATCTTGAGAATTAATTGGCTTAGGGTAATTAATATTGCTAATAGGGAAATTATTATTATTATTTTTTGAGGTAGGGTCTCACTCTAGTCCAGGCTGACCTGGAATTCACTATGTAGTCTCAGGGTGGCCTTGAACTCATGGTGATCCTCCTACCTCTGCCTCGCGAGTGCTGGGATTAAAGGCGTGCGCCACCTCGCCTGGCGGGAAATTATTTAAAAAAAAATTTATTTATGTGATATAGAGAAAGAGGCAGATAGAAAGAGAGAGAAAGTTCCCACCAGGACCTTCAGCCTCTGCAAACGAACTCCACATGTATGCGTCACTTTGTGCATATGACTTACATGGGTCCTGAGGAATCAAACTTGGATCTTTTGGCTTTTTAAGCAAGTGCCTTAACTACTAAGACATCTCTCCAGCCTTGATAAAGAAATTCCTAAGATTTGCTTCCATTGGCTTAGCATGGTGATGACTTTTGGTAAAATTAAATGTTTTTCACCCAAATCATACCAGCACTACTTTCTGTTTTTCATTGAATATTTGCTAATTGGTGAAGTCCTTTGTATATATATATATCTGGCTTAAATGTTTCTAAGAATCACCTGGCTAGTCACCTCCTGTTCTTGCCAGGGTTATTTATCTTTCTAAATCTCAGCTCTGTCATAGGCAATCCTACTTATAATCTTCCAATACAGCCTTATTTCCATTAAATAAAACCCGAGATTTTTCCTGGTGGGATTAATACTCTTTTAACTTAGACTTTATTTAATTTTTAGCATTGATTCTATATGAGAAGATTTTTTGTTTACTTCTGTTTCCCTTTTGGTGGGCTTACTTTTATTTATTTATTTATTTATTTATTTATTTATTTATTTATTTGCGAGTAGCAGACAGAGAGAGAGAAAGAGGGAGAGAGAGAGTGAGAGAGAGGGAGAGAGAGAGAGAGAGAGAGAGAGAGAGAGGGGGAGAGAATGGTCGCACCAGGGCCTCCAGCCATTGCAAATGAACTCCAGATGCACGCCCCACCTTGTGCAAATTGGCTTACATGGGTCCTGGGGAAACAAGTCTGGAACTGGGGTTCTTAGGCTTCACAGGCAAGTGCTCAAACACTAAGCCATCTCTCAAGCCTCATGTGGTCTTACTTTTAGAAGACATTTTCTATGCAAATTGTTTTATTATTTTATTTAACAAAACAACAGAATACTAAAACTAAAACTTAGAGGCAAGTTTGCCTATACTATGTATGAAATATCTCATAGTTATTATAGTCATGAAAATTACTAAATATTTATAAAATAGTGTTATGATGAAGTTTTAGCCCATTTAAAAATGCTCAAATCGACAGAGAAACAGTCAAATTCAAAATTGTCTGAAGGATATTTTGTATTTGCAAATTACTTTTCCAAACTTGCTTTTCCTCTGCCTATACAGTCAAATATTTCCCTGTATTTATAGGACACTTGCAAAGCACTTAAATCAGAACAGTATGTAAATTCACACTAAATAATGCATAATGCTTATAGGAATCTGTTTCCCAACTTGTTGCAGCTATCATCACAGACAAGGAAGAAGAGAACCAATTAGAAGTAAAAGCACTTGGCTGCTTGAAAAGCTAAGGTAGAATAATGTGCATTTTTAAATGTTGTAGATTTAGGTACTGTATAGCTAGAGGTTGTATTTATTTCATTTAACTCAATTCATTATCTATATGGAGGGCAATTTAAAGTTTTGGAAAATAATCATAATTTGTTTAATATAGCTTTTTAAATTTTTTATAAGTAACTATGAATTAGTGAAATATGTTGTATGCTTGACATGCAATTCAGTAAGTGTTTACTGAAAACTCTTTGATTATGTTGAAACCATATTTCACACTTCTGGTTTGGAGGCCCTTCTCAAGAATTATTAGTCCTTCCTAAAAAATCTAGTGTGCTTTTTGTTATAGTTCAAAATTCAATAGAAGAGTTATTGAATACTAACCACATTCAAGGATTTTGCATGGAATTAGGGGTTTATGGTGTGTAAAAACGAACATTCCAACTTCTCGTACTCCTGGCTTGGCAGGATATTTCGGTCAAACATTCACACAAATCAATGTATACAAATCTAAGAACACTGCTGTAAATGAAAGTCAGCTCTGTAAGAGCAATCATTCCCTTTGACACCAATAGTCAGAGAAAATATCCTCAAGGAAATAAAACTGGCTGAGATTTTGTTAAAAGCAGAAGAAAGAATACTATGGGATGAGGAAGCAGAGGCAGAGCAGTGTATGGATGGAAACACATGGATGAAATTAGGGTTAAAGGAGAAGAAGGCCATAAGCCAAGGAACCAGCTGCAGGCAGCATCCACAGCTGAGATTCTTCTTCAAAGGGTCCTGAAGAAATACATCCTAAGTTCATATTTCAGTCCTTCTGGTCTTCAGAATTATGTGATAACTTTTTCTCCTATTTTATGCAACCAAATTCGTAGTGATTCGTAGTAGTAACAATAGGAAGGTAAGAGCAATGAGCCTCAAAAGGCAGACGACTTCTTAAGCTAGAAGAATTGTGATCGGTATAAATTCATCTGTGTGAGGAATTGAAAGAAAGCTGATATTGAGGAGTTACTAGGACTGAGATGATATAAATGTTAGAACAGTAAAATATTTGAGAAACCATTTCTCTCAATACATCATATTATGAATGAAGATAAAGGATGATTTATTAAGAACATGAATAATTGTTACTTTTCCCATTGCTCTGGCAAAGCACCTGATGAGACAAATTAAATAAGAATTGCCTCAGGGTGGCCTTGAACTTGAATGCACAGTGATCCTCCTACCTCTGCCTCCTGAGTGCTGGGATTAAAGGTGTGTGCCACCAAACCCGGCTCACAGTCTTTAACTTTTTAATGTGGTACAAAATATGTATTGTATCTCTGAAGAGAGCTTTAGACACAGCCAGTCAAGATGGAATGCAGGATATGTAGACTAAAAATAGAAATTTTTAGCTGACTTGCCCTGTTGTTATCCTTGTAATGTCAGTGTTCCTCCGTGCCACCTTGCTACATGTGAAAACAGCTTGGAGCAATCACTATATCCATTTTCTCCAAATTTGGAAATTGCCAAAGTATAACAAGTAAATGTTTAGCTAAACCGGGCATGGTGGTGCACATCTTTAATCCCAGCACTGGGGAGACAGAGGTAGGTGGAGTGCTATGAGTTTGAGGCCACCCTGAAACTACAATAGTGAATTCCAGGTTAGCCTGGCTGGGCTAGCGACAAGGCCCTACCTTGAAAACAAAACAAAACAAAACAAAAAAGTTTAAAAATTTTAGCAAAATAGCATGTATATTTTCTCTTATGTATATTTTTTTCTTTTAGCTTAAACATAGCATATATTATTAGGCTACTAACTGAATATAGGAACAAGAGCTAACTATAAGTATGGTCTGTGTTGGGTTATGAGCTCTGAGAGCCACTTTGGGAAAATAACATGATTGTAACAAAATTTGAACAGACATTATATCTTTTTGTCTACAAATCTTCCCTGTAATGTACAATACATATCAAAATGCCTATATTTCTTTATCAGAGCCTCGAGCCCTCACTGATTTTTTTTTTTGCACTATGAAACATGATCAAAACACTGTGAGTTTAATTTTTTCCATATTAAAGTAAGAATAATGATCATAACTTCTAGAGCTAAGACAAAGCCTAAATAAATTAGTACATGTTAAATATATATAATGATCTAGCAATATGACAAAAAGTCATTTAGCAAACATTTCTTGAGTGAATAAAATAATGAATAAATAGGTATGTGAATTGTATCTGGGGCCAAGTGGAGGAAGGTTAGTGTGCAGTCTTGAGCTTCTGTGACTGTTGGAATATTGTAAATGAAATTATGTAATTTGCATGCAAAGTAGTTGAAAGTCCACAGTTACTATCTATATTAAATAATGCTAAGCTGTAGGAACCTTAGTTCTTTCATCTAAGCAGTACATATATCTATCAATCAATGCTCTGCTTCCCTGATCAGGCCATTAGTTAGATGCATTTTTCTAATTTCCCAAAACAATATTTTATTTTTTAAATTTAATTAATTGATTAATCAATTTATTAGAGAGAGAGGTAGAGGCAGAGGGAAAGAGAGAATGGGTGCACCAGGGCCTCCAGCCACTGCAAATGAACTCTAGACACATGCTCCCCCTTGTGCATCTGGCTTATGTGGGTACTGGGGAATTGAACCAGGGTCCTTAGGGTACGCAATCAAATGCCTTAACTGCTAAGCCATTTCCCCAGACCCAAAATAATATTTTAATAATATTAATGAAACCATTCTGTTAAACCCAAGTGCAGCTGCTAACCAGCCACATACAGATTAGTTAGGTAAAGACAAAAGTTTTGAGGCCAAAAAGGCTTTATCAGAAAAGTTTGTTAATACAGAAGATGTAAAACTCTGATCCATCTTGCTGTGACACTGATTTAGAAGTGCCATAGACTTTTTGGGATTTCCCAGAGTGTTAAATGCCATTTCACAGTGCAGGTAGGTAATTCCAGACTGATGGATTCATTCTCATAGTAGGAGGGCCAGATTATAAACATTGAATCCTAATCCCTTTGTTACAAGGTGATTCTCATTTCTGAAAATCTCAAGAAGAAATATGATGTTTTCTCCTTCTACACATGTGTGTGTTTAATTTGCCCATTTTCATTCCCTAATGTATTACAAAATACTGGGCAGAATAACTGAGAATACCTGTGCTCAGGTCCTCTAGCTAATCTCCAAAAACAAGATTATGATACAGACAGTAGACAAGAAATAAGATGAAAATTTCTACTCTTCATCGACCATGACCATTTGAAATCTGATCCCAAGTGACCCATGATGTCTTACTTACTCATCTGGAGTCAAACCCTAAATGGTCCATGGTAGTTTTCACAAATTGCCAGTATCAAGAGAAATATCTTATGCTATAAAATTTACTACTCGACAAGAAAAAGAGATGTATGTCTGCCCATCGAGATATGGACCCCAACACAAATGTCCCATGAGTTGAGACAAAGTAGCTTCTCCCTCAAATACAGCAAAAGAACGTCCATTCTTTGTCAGTGACATGATCAATCTCCACCATGGATAGTGGCTTTCTGTTTCTCTGTGGGGAATTTCAATCAATGACCTCTGCTTTTTTAAAAGAATATTTTGTTTATTGATTTGAAAGAGAGAAAGAGGCAGAGAGAGACAGAGGGAGAGAATGGGTGTGCCAGGGACTTCCAGCTACTACAGATGAACTCCAGATGCATGCCCTCCCTTGTGCATCTGGCTTACATGGGTCCTGGAGAATTGAACTGGGATCCTTTGGCTTTGCAGGCAAATGCCTTTACTGCTAAGCCATCTCTCCAGCCCCTCTCTGTCTTTTTAACCTTTGACAAATTTTTTTTTGTTGTTTTCAATAATTTTTATTATTATTTTTTATTGACAACTTCTATACTTACATACAAAAAAAAAAAAACCTGATATTTCCCTCCCCTCCCCCCTTCCACTTTAGTGTCCTTTTCACTGGTCTAACCTATGCCATTTTATATGACAAAAATGAAAAAAAAATAAAACTACTTCTCTCTCTCTCAAATAAATAAATAAAATATATTTTAAAAAATAAAACTACTTCATCTGATTCTTATGGGAGACCAGAGCCAGGTAATACCAAACATTCAAGCATTAGATCTGCTTTCCACGATAGGCCTCATTGTTAACATAGCATCACAAATGTGATTTTAAAGAAATATTTTCATGACTGCCTAATTTCTCCAAAACTTTAGCATTTGACCTTACTCAGTAAACTGTCATAAGAATTTCTATGTCAGCCATGAATAATGATCATTCCCCAAGGGAAATTAAAAATTCATCTGTTTACACAGAAAAGTACAAGTCATTTGCTTTTATTACTCTTACCTGTACTGCGACTCTCTTCTACTCATATTTAAACCACACCCACAGATTGAGTCTTTAGGCATGACATAGAACAAGCGTCTGTGTCAAGAAAGACATCTCTTGCCTATAATTTCTTCTTTGTTGTCTGTTGGGAACTTTGAGTGTTGACATCTGAGAGCTGAAACATGCACTTAGGGAGGGTGTGACAATGCCTTTCAATCGTTCTCCTGAGACAGAGGCAGATGGCATAAATCTCTAGTGTCTAAGTACTGTTTCCTAGCAATCTATACTTTGTCAATTGCAAACAAGATGAAGTGGGAGAAAACTGTACTACTTTAAATGAAAAAAAAAAAAAAATGAAGTCTGTCAGAAGCAGGGTCCTAAAACCAAAAGGTTTTAGACATGGAGCAGATAATCTCTCCTTAATTGGTGTTGGCTTCCTCCTTTGTGCAGTATAATACAAGAAAGACAGACAGAGATTGCCAAATTGTAACTCAGTAATCTCAGACTGTGATTCTATTTCATTCCTTGGAGAGATGTATTAATACATGAGTGAAACTTGTGCTCTGTGCTTTGGTGGGTAAAATCAGTAACTCAAATTTGCCATGTTTTAATTTCACAACTTTGAATCTGTTGCCACATTTATTTTCAAACATAAAATTAAAGTTTTAAGTGGGGACAATTTATCCATCATATAAGACTTTTAAGAGTATTAAATGAAAATAATGTCAAATGAATAGTACAGCAACCTAGCGGGATGGCAGAATGAGTTAGCATAAATCCCTCCAGAAATACATCTTTAGACATGTTGGATGATATGTAGCAACAATCAAACTGTGACTGCCTCACTGACTTCAGCAGAATGTTAGGTCCTTAGGAAGGAAAAGTAAAACCGTAATTTGAAGTAAATGAATGGCCTACCCAAATTATCAGTGTGACTGACTTCTGAACAGTTTATTCATAAAAGAAATTTAAAAAAGAAGACAATAGTGTTAAAGGAGGAGAAAGATCATGATGACAAGAGACAGGAAGAAATTTCACTTGTTGTTACACTTAATGTTCAGACATATAAATTGCTTCACATAGAGAAATATTTCTATCTAAGATATAAGAAGATGGCAAGGAAGCATTGCCTGTTTCTATTTAAGAAATGAAATTACTTTCATGCACACACACACACACACACACACACACACACACACACAAGACTCATTTTGCAATACTGAGTGGGTTTATCACAGGCCAAATGTATGCTACCCATATGGCCCAGGATGCAAAAGTAAAGGAATTAACATAAAGCATGGTCCTGGATGGATGACAATTTCAGGATTCCTGACAAAGAAAATATAATCTTATTTGAAGTTTAGATATGCAAACAAAGTTGGGTTGCTCTCACAGAAAAAGTCCTGCCTATCACAGAACACAAAATTTCCCATTACAAATCAACTGAGATATCCACCTGCCACACATGATATAAATAGACATAACATATTAGAGCATTTTTCTTATGAAAAAATCACATAACAGAGGTATGCTTTGCATATACAAATAAATGTATATGATTAAGATTTATAGATATATAAATCATAAAATTTAGTCTATGAAATAGAGCTAAAATTATCAAATGCAAAAATTACACAAACAAAATAAGCAAGAGAATATATTTACTTAATAAAAATAATGAAATAGAGTCAATATCTGCAAAGATATATTGAAATATCATAGTAAAATAAAAGGAAGATAAGATGAAAGCGTTGTTAAAAGAAGTGAATGAGAACATAAAAATAAAAGAGACTGATTGAAAGTGGCAGGGGATATGATGGAGAGTGGAGTTTCAAAGGGGAAAGTGGGGGGAGAGAGGGAATTATCATGGGATAGTATCTAAAATTATGGAAGTTCTCAACAAAAAAGTTTAAAAAATATTAAGAGAAGATTATGAACAATTATAAGGGGACAAATTCAATAATCTAGGTGAAAAAACATTCTTAGAAACAAATTAAAACGGAAAGAAAATAGAAAACCTGACAAACAAAGCAATTGGATCAGTAATAAAAAAAGAAATAAAGGAAATAAATAAATAAATAAATAAATAAGAATGGAAAGATCCATTCTGTATCTAAAATGGCATTCCAGACAGGGCGAATAGAGAGCATGAATAGAGGATGGAACAAAAATTAATTTCTTGTACAGCAGCAAATAACTTACTTCACATACAATGGCTCTTGTTTTCAGCAGTAATAAGACACATGAAACTTCAGGCAATGAAATACCCATCTCAATCAGAATTAAAAAATAACAAATTGTAGTAAAATTGCAAGGTAATAGAGATGAGGAAATTAAATATTATTTCTCTTATGTTGCATTTATTGTCACTTAATAAAAATTGTATGACATTAGAAATAACAGTTAACTTTGTCATTAGAAAAAAAATACAATAGACAATTTCAAAATTAATAGTAAAACTAATCATGTACCTGGGATTGTGCATGCAGATATATCTTTAGGTAATATTGGAGGTGTGAAAATATGTTTTTAGTTAATGCATGAATTGTCAAGCATTATTTGAAACACCCATGTAAAAAGCCATGGACACCATTTATGCTGGGAACAACAGTGCTGAGGAGGCAGAGATAGGAAGGTTGTGTTGACTCCCTGGTCCATCAGTGTAGTTGAAACATGGTGAGCTCCAGGTTTAGTGAGAAACTTTCTCAGGGAAATCGTGTGGAATAGGAATAGAGCAGGTCATCAGATATCTCCCCCTGACTTCCTAATGTGTATACACAGCTGGTACACATGTGGGTACACCATGCACAGGGGCATGGGGAAGAGAAACAAAAAGTGATATGATCCTCATAGTTGTGGACAAATGCCTGATCAGAAGCAAATTGAGAAGGAAAGAATTACATTGGTTTACAGTTCCAAAAGGGAGAGTTCATTATGCTGTGGAAAACATGGCCGGAGCAAGAAGGAGAGAAAGAAAGACATAGGAAAAAGGGCTAATGCACCTCAAGGTCCATCCCAAGTGTCCCACATCCTCCAGCATGGATCTACCTCCTACAGTTCCCTAAACCTTCACAAACAGCCACCAGCTGGAGATCAAGTATTCGAAGACAGAAGCCTGAGAGGGACATTTTTACAAAATGCAGCATTTGACTCCTAGCCACAGTATGCTTCAGGGTCATCTCATGATACAAAATATATTCAGGCTAACGTTAATAAAAGATTCCATAGTCTTTGTCAGTTTCAATACTCTTCAAAAGTCCAAATGCCAAAGTCTCATTTGAGACTCAAGACACTTTCAGCTGTGAGCACTGTATCGTCCAAACCCAAACATGGTAAATAACTCCAACATATGATGGCACAGAATACATATTCACATTCTAAAATGGAATGGGACACAGAAAGGAAAGATTGTACAAAAGACTGGAGCCCAGTAGGGCAAATTC
Source organism: Orientallactaga sibirica (assembly GCA_036365145.1). Lineage (NCBI taxonomy): Eukaryota > Metazoa > Chordata > Mammalia > Rodentia > Dipodidae > Orientallactaga > Orientallactaga sibirica. The sequence goes on from JAEOAD010000083.1 coordinate 7,397,775, forward strand.
CAAATCCTGCAGCTCTATGTTTTGTATAGAGGATTCATGATGAAATTCTTTGGGCTTCATAAGACTTAAGTAGCATTGCCCCTAGAGCTGGGTTGTTGGTAGCATTATAGCTTCTCTTATGAGCCAATAGCTTTTCTTGGCAGAAGTCTTTTAGTCCTGGCATCTTCATTGTAACTTAGGGTTCACAGCTTCAGGCAGTAGCTGCTCAGGAACTCTTGCAGGAATTTTACCCCTCCCATATATTCCTTGGCTTGGGAGGCTCTCATGGTTTCATGGGAATATCCCATTCCCCCCTTATATCTTGTATTTTTCATGCCACCTCCAAACAATACCAAGTGCATAATGCCACAATATTTTTTCTGGAATTGTAGCAACCTCTATATGCTCACCATGGGCAAGAAAGACTACTTTCCGCATTCTCCTTTCAGGCCTTTTTTATATAATTCCTATTCTCACCTTCATAAGCCTTTCCTGGGTTGGCTCTTATCTCCAGAGCATATTTTCCTTAGTGCAAAGCAGTAAATTGCTCCTCAATGGTGGCAATTTCTTTAACATAAAAAGTGTGTCTCTTCTCCAAGAACCTTCAACACCAATAAAAATCCCAACATCTTTCTTCACAGAGATAGAAAAAATGATCTCAAAATTCATATGGAATGGCAGAAGACCTCAGATATCCAAGCATATCCTCAACCAAAGAAACTCCTCTGGAGGCATCACCATACCTGATCTAAAGCTATACTACAAAGCCATAGTAATAAAAACAGCATGGTACTGGCATAAAAACAGGACCATAGGCCAATGGAACAGAATTGCGGACCCAGACTTTGGGTCAAGTAAGTACAGCTACTTGATATTTGACAAAGGCCCTAGCAATGTAGACTGGAAAAAAGATAGCATCTTCAACAAATGGTCCTGGACAAACTGGATAACAATATCAAAGAAAATGAAACTTGATCTACACATTTTGCCATGCACAAAAATCAAGTCGAAATGGATCAAAGACCTCAATATAAGAATGGGTACTCTGGTACTAAGGGAAGAAAAAGTAGGAGGAATGTCCATGATATAGGAGTGGGAAAAAGACTTCCTGAACAAAACCCCAATAGGTCAGGAAATTAAACAAACACTCAACCATTGGGATCTCAGGAAGCTGAAAAGCTTTTTCACAGACAAATATACAATAAGCAGAGCCAATAGATTACCCACAGAATGGGAGAAAATTTTTGCTGGATACACATCGGACAGAGGCCTAATTTCTAAAATCTACAAAGAACTCAAAAACCTAAACAATAAAAAGTCAAACAACCTACTCACAAAATGGGGCAGAGAACTGCACAGGGAGTTCTCAGAGAAAGAAATACAAATGGCAAACACACAGTTAAGAAAATGTTCAACATTACTAATCATCAGGGAAATGCAAATTAAAACATCTATGAGATTCTACCTTACCCCATTTAAAAATCTAATGACAACAAATGCTGGCAAGGGTTTGGAGAAATAGGAACCCTCATTCACTGTTGGTGGGAATATAAGCTGGTACAACCACAATGGAAAACAATATGGAGACTCCTAAAAAGGATGTCTATAGCATTACTAACAAACCCAGTTATCCACTTACTGGGCATTTACCCTAAAAGCTCCAAGTCTCAATGCAGGGATGTTTGCTCAACCATGTTTATAGCTGCTCAACTCATAATAGCCAAGAACTGGAATCAACCCAGATGGCCATCATTACACGAATGGATAATTAAGATGTGGTATATCTGCATGATAGTATTCTACACAGCAGTAAGGAAAAATGACACAATGCAATTTGAAGAAAAATGGTCAACCTTGGAACAGATCATTCTCAGTGAACTCCCCATTCACAGAAAGATAAGTGTCACATGGTCTCACTCATGTGTGGCTCCTAACCTGAATTTGCCCAAGATGCAGACACACCTAATAAACATCTTGAGTACTGGCCAATAGGGATGGTGGGGTGGGAGGGGAGGGTAAGGGGACACAAAAAAAAGAACCTTAACTTCCATTTTTGTTTTTTTGCCACACTTTGTATTTTTCACATCCTTCTGCTGTGTATTTTGCTCTTTTTTTGATGTAGGCCTGACAAAGAACAACTAATACAGGCCAGCCTACAGACTCAATGCTATTTTGTCTTTAAATTTCCTCCACCAAACATTATTTCATTGCTTTTAAATTCAACTTCACTCTAATTCTCAGATCATAGTATATTGTATTCAGATTTTTTTGAGCCTATCACATGAACTGCCTCTATCCCAGTTCAAGAGGTTTTTTTTTTTTTTTTTTTTTTTTTCCGTCTGAAATCTCATGAATGACCAGGGTAAGATTCCCCATTACCAACATAAAAACAGCTGCACAAGGTGGTGCATGTGTCTGGCATTCATTTACAGTGGCTAGAGGCCCTCTCATATCCATTCTCTGTTTTTCTCTATCTGCTTCTATCTCTTTTTCTCTCTCTCAAATAAATAAAAAAATAAGTAGATGTTTAGAGACAATGAAATAAATTACAACCACTATAAGTTTTCTAAAGCTTTATGAATAGACATTGCAAAAGCATAAAATTATAAAGATTTTATTCTGGGAATTTTTACTTTTAATTAAAATTATAGATATTGCCTAAAATAATGACTATGAGACCTTGATGGATAGCCATTTAATACCAAATGATTCCTAACATTAAAGAGATTAAGCAAATACGCAAGTAAATAGATCCATACAACCTTGTCAGAACTTTAGCTCTTGTAAATTCTCCTTTACTTTCTCTTCCCCTTCCTGGTATTTTTAAACATTCTTCCATAGTGTCACTACATGGTAGCAACAATGACATTTTTCTTTGTGTTTCCACATGCTAGTTTTCAAGGATGTGATGCTATTGTCTACAAAAGGGGGGGGGGACAAATACAAACACAAACAAACAAACAAACAAACAAAGACAAACTTCTATTCCTAAAGCGCCAGCATAAACTGTCTCCCACAGTACTTTTGTAAATATACAGGATACACTATCCCAATAAGGTAACACTGCAAATCAATACTTCCTCAACACACAAGGTTGTATCACAGAAGGACACCTTTTTAAAGCAAAATTCAATAAGACTTATGACACCAAATTAACTGATGTAATAAAAATATTTAGGGGCTGGACAGATGACTTAATGGTTGTAGCACTAGCCTACAAAAGACTAATGGTATAGGTTTGATTCCCCAGTACCCATGAAAAGCCAGATGCACCAAGTGATGCATGCATCTGGAGTATGTGTGCAGAAGCTAGAGGCCTTGGTACACCCATTCTTTCTCTCTATCTCTTCTTTGTCTCTCTCTACTTGCAATTAATAAATAAAATAAAATTTAAATAACAGTCAACTATAATGTTAACTTGAAGGAAAAAGAAATTTGAAGGGGTAACTTGTTTGGCTTGTGTGAAAATTCTAACAAAAAATTACTAGTACTTATTGCACTTAAAATTTATTCTGTAAGCCAACTCTACTACAAGGATGATGAGGTCAGAAAAGGGAATTTTATGGAACTTAGGGTTATAAGGACAGAAGAATTGCAAGTTACTGAAAAGATTATATATATATATACTTTTTTATACAAGAAGCAAGAAAGCCAGAAGTATGCTGACAATGTGAAATCTCCCTAGATTTATCATCTGAAGACTAAACATATGAACTGATCTCTGCAGATAACTAATTTACAACACTTAATCTAACAGATTAGATATTAGAATGACATAGAGCAGAAAATAAGGCAGTGCTTCACAAACACAATGGATTTATATTTTGGTGAATGTGAAGCCAAAACCAATGTAGACAAGAAATAAAACAGTAGAGAAAGATTTATTATCTGTAGCAAGCAATGAGAGCACAGGGGTTATTTCTCAAGTAACTCCTTCCTAAAATAATGAAAGAGTGGTGACTTTATCCATGGAAACTACATATGCATATAAGGAAACACTAAGGTAGAGAGTCATTCCTGAGCAGGCTCAATTTTAGGTCATAGTTCAAGAAATAAAGATGGTGGACACATTTTTCCATATTTTATTTCAAAGTCATGGAAACCTACATTTGAAAGGTTAAAATGATAGTCAGGAGCACCATGAGACATACTCACCTTTCATCATAAAATTCTAATTCTAATTCTAATTTTATTTTATTTATGAGAGAGAAAGAGAGACAGACAGACAGAGAATGGGCATACCAGGGCCTTCAGCCACTGCAAATGAACTACAGATGCATGCACCACCTAGTGCATCCGGCTTACGTGGTTCCTGGGGAATCAAACCTGGATCCTTTGGCGTAGCAAGCAAGTGTGTTAACCATTAAGCAATTGTCTCAGTCCTTATCATAAAATTTTGGCTGAAAAACATTGATAGGATACTTTGAAGATGATATATATGAGCATGTCCCTGAAAGTGACTATTTTGTTTAAGGGTTATCACTCGCTTATCATCACTTTTAGAGACTCAGCAGCCACCTATGCAAATAGCATTACTACACTTTTTAAGTCTACCTAGGGAATGTATAGTTGCTTCAGGGTAAAAGTACATGTGATCAACCTGTCACCAATCTGCTATGGTCTCACTATCCCTTAAGTCCTATCTATTGTTCTAATCATGTCTAGCCAGAGCCTAAAGGCTATTTTTATAGGTTTCCCATTACAGATAATAGTTAATGGAAGTGGTCACAAGAATCCTGACAAATGCATGATTCTACATTTATTTTAATTTTATAACTTATCCAAATTAATGTACTGTGGAAAGACAAACACATAGCCAATTTTCCATGCATACAAAGTCAACCTAGGCCAGTTACTATCATTTACTTTTGAAATTCATTCAGGTGTGACATGAAACAAGAGCCTCTGAGATCCAGAATATTTTTCTATATCCTGAAATACCAGATCAGAATTGATAGTACTGCTTTGCTATACTTTTTCACCATAATGCAGAGAAGTTGAAAGAATAACACTTATTTATTATGTATTATGATTAATTATACATTTCTATTTCTACAGAGTACTAGACTACTGGATATCACCCTTAAACTATCCTGGGGCTGTAGCCTTAATGATTCTTGACATTCTCTTCCTCATCTTAAACACTTTCGGGATTGAGAAAAGTCTATAATATATAAGGAACATATATGTATGAAATGATCCCGTCTCATCCTTCTCTGTAAGGGACATGCCACCAATACCTAGCACTCTCTATAATAACAAAGAAAAGTAAATCTGGAGGTTCTATAATAAGGTGCTAAAACTGTTACTAGAATATCAAAAGATAAACATTCCCTCATACTTTCAGAGAAGTCCAAAATTGAGGTGTGTAAACTTTTACTTCCTTTTCGTGTTTCAAGAGAGAGTCCCTGGGTTGCCTGCCATTTTGACTTAGCTTATTGCTGTATGAATGCAGTCTGTACCTTCACAATAATGGGTTTGCTATGTCTTTGTGACTCTTCATGTCTTCTCATAAGAACACCTGTCACACTGGATGAACAGTTCATCCACTCCACCATGAACACATATTAACTAATTACATCTACAATTCCCATACTTGTAACATGTTAACATTCTGATGTTCTCAATGGATATGAATGTGAGGGGGTGCATATTGTTTAGCCCAGAATAGTATGTATAGATAGTTAAATATTCTCAAATAACTTCACTTGCTAGCAATTGCATATGCATACAAAAAGCAAAAATATATTTAAAATTGAATCAGTAGATCTCATGTTATATATATAATGTTTCATGACAAACTGGGTTGATAAAATTCAAATGATCACTTCATTCATCTTAGGTTTTTGCCCACAACTTCTAGCATAACTCAGGATTTGACCTGGCCTGGAATCTGTCAGGAATTATCACAGATACAGTTACAGCCACACTCCTCTCATTCTGTCAAAGGCCAGACAAGACCTCCTGACCTGCACACATCTCCTAGACAGAAACTAGTCCAGAGATATGCTCATTCTGTTTGTATGAATGAGTGGATGGACTGCCCAAATGGGTGGGTCGTGCAGCCATGAAAATATAAAAACTAATTCTTTGAGTTTCCCAAGTGTGTGCAAACTGCTTCCAGGAGCAGAGCCTGGGAAACAGAAAAAGTAAACCTTTTATTCTTTTACTCAAGAATAAGATAAGTACCTTTAGCAGTAGCCTGAGGAAAAATAAACTGACCCTTGAATGTTGTGTAAGAAAATGGTGAACCTGTTGCATCTGTTTTACTGCTGCTCAGATCTTATTGGGGCTCTGCCTCTGCACCCAGGCACTCATTGGCATTTATATAGAGCAGCCAAAAAACAGCAATACATAAACAAATGGTACATTGCATGAGGAAAGGGTAAGAAAACGTTTGATTTTAGATAATCCTTAAACATTTGTTAAAGGACAGGACTTCTGGTTATGGATTTCTGGTTGGGTTCAGCTGATGCAGAACCCACATACACTGTAATCACAAATGTAATCACAGTAAACCCATCTGTTGTCTTCAGAAGTTCGGTGGCAGTTCCATGGGGCCATTCATTTTGAACCTCATTGTCTTCAAAGCTATGGTTATCACATTTCATGCATGCACACTTGTTTTAGGCCTACAGTTTCACCCGGCCACTGAGGAAATTGAGCAAAGAGCATGGCTTACAATCAGTCAGTCTCTCTAAATATTTCTCATCAATACTCGTCACCTGTGCTATTCAGGCCAAAGGTACACTAAGGCAGTGGGAAGCCAGTCACATTGCTTCCAATGGCTGGATTACAAGGTTGTAAGACTAACTTTCAGGATAAGTTACAAGAAAGGAATTTAAAAAGTATCTCACAGCATTATTCTCAGAAAAGTAATTTGTAAGGTCCATAAGAAATATTCCCACAGTTCTTCATAGTTGATTCCTATATTTCATTCTCATACTTCATTCCCATAATGGAATAAAGAGGATGGATTCATACAGAACAAAAGCATTACTTCCTCTGTGTTTGATGATGATTCAATGTACTAAAACATTACAGAAAACAGAAATAAAATCCCACCGTGTCTAACTTTTTTATATACAATTAATAATTTCCATATTAATAATACTGCTCACTGCATATGTATTTTCCCAAATAGCTCCACAGACTACTTTCTTTGATGCATTAGAGTACGTTCCCAATCACCACACTTTCCAGTACATTTACCTTTCATATCATCATACATTTATTTATTTGCTATTCTTTATACTTTATTAATTTTAAAATGCGGAACACTACATGATTGTATTTATATAGAATGTATTATTTATTATTTGACCCCACAAGAATGCAAATATTTGAGCGTGGTTTCAAATTGCACTTCTGTAATTCCAACTCTTGTGAGGTTGTGTCACAAAGATCAGTAGTTCAAGGTCAGCTTCATCTACATATCAAGTTCAAGGAAAGCTTGGACTACATGAGACCCTATCTCAAAAAAAAATTGACAAAAGGAAAACCAAAAATGCAAATATTCAAATGTGTATATATGTGAACAGGAATTGCATGAAAACAAATATAGGCATTTATAGGTCTTTCATGAAAGGGACAAAATGGATGTACAGACTGCATTTTGCTAAACTTGTTTTCTAAACACACACACACACACACACACACACACACATATATATATATATATATAAAATATGGGATTTGATAAGCATAATACAACAACACAGAGTTAATTGTTAATTTCTACATGAATTTACATATTACTAAATTTTCAGTCATGATGAATACTGTTTATTAAGCCTAAGTAATTTTATAGGATGTAGGTTCAGTGATATATTTATTATAAAAAAACTATTAATAAGGGACATTTTTTGCACTTAATATTTCCCAATGCATGTGTTTGTCTTCATCATTGCTTATTAGCTAATCATTCTGATGAAAATACTGATCAGAGTACTTTCACTTCCTTTATACTTATAGAAGTATGGTAAAGCCAATATATAAATTCAATTAGACTCTTTGATAAAAGTGTGCTGGATTATGAGTGTTTAAATATATTTTTCTACCCCCTTCATACTGAAATTTCAAGATAATTCAATGTAGATGTATGGATTTAAAAACTAATTTCCTCTTGTATGTACTTGCTGGTCATTTAAGGAAACAGGAGAAAGCTCAGCTGGCATCAAGGCAAGTAGTGGGTTTGGAGTGTCTGGGAAGGAGATGCTGAGAATGTGATCAGGCTGGCCAATGACACTGAAACATAAGAACCATTAACTGATGGAAATTTGTGAGGAGAAAGACAGACAAGCCATTTTGGTCTTTGGCTCACTCCTGGTTTCTGGTAGCATATCTGCCTGAATGAAGAAGGCATGTTCCCAGGGGAAGAAAGGCATATGCTGGCCTGAGTGGAGTGACTTAAACTGCCCTCATATAATTCAGTTCAACTGCCTTTTCTATCTTTATTCACTTGGCCCTAGATATGCCATGTAACTTCAGAAATGTACAGAAAAATGGGTATTTTGTTTTAATTGACCTCCTAATTAGACAGAGACAAATCGGGTTTTGGAGAAGTGCAGCCTTCATTTAAATATTACAAGGAAGAATTTACATTAAAGACAGACAGACAGTTATGTATCTGAGTATCTATTTGCCTTACATATAATTTACCTATCATAGAAAATGTGTTATTTCCAGAAAGGTTAGAACATAGTTTTCAATTTACAGACTTTAAAATCAGGTCGATGAACGTTTGGAAACTAGTCACTTATTACTTGTGTTTTATATTCTGATACCTCATAAAACTTCCTTCATCTTCACATCCATGCCAAGTTATTCCTTTTATAAGTGAATAAATTAATTACATTTTAATGATAAAACAAGTAGTAGAAAATATTGAATGTTGATGAAGTGAGGACTATATATTTCTTGATGTATTTACATGTGTGTAATAAGGTGTAAAGATTAATGGAATATACAATTTAGAAATTTAGTGGGAAAAAGGGAACAGATACAGTTTATCATATGACAATTATCTCAAGTGTAAGGGTGGCATTGAATAGGAGCAAAGAAAAAACATTTACATATAGGAAAACGTCTTGATGTAAACTCATTATTTTGTACAGTGGATGAAAACAAAATAATTACAGTAAAAGTTAGGAAGATGAGTATCTTCCCAGGTAACCCCAAAACATCTTGAAGGGTCCCTGTTTGAAGTCAAGTACTTACACCTCGCAGACTATGGTGAGTAGGCTAAAGAGGATGATGTGTTAGGCATTATCTTATTTCTATAAATATCTAGTTAAAAATAACATTTAAACTTGAGTTTTTTTTTTTTTTTTTTAAAGCATTGGGGAAAAAGTCATAAATAGAACCAAGGGGTAGCTTTTTATATGATTAATTCCTGGCATGGTGCCAAATGCCAGCAAGGAGAGCTGTAAGGCACCCTGCACCCTTAACAAGAAGCCACAGGCAAGCTTTCAGCGCAAATCCGCTAATCCTATTGATCCTGCCTGGAAAGCAGTGAGGCTGGTCCACAACACAGAAGGGTTGCGGTAGGCAGCAATCGCACACGGCAGGCACTGCACGCTTCGGGAAACTTAATCATATAACCCTCTTCATTACTCACGAAATCACTTGCTGTCAATACCCCAGCCATGGCCTCCCTGACTACTGCTGTTTAAGATCCTGTCAGTCTTCTCCTGCGATTTTGCCAACCAAATTCTCTCAGAGCTATTTACAGTCAGTGTTATCTCACCTGATACCATTACACCATCCCTATGACACAGAAATAGGGAAACAAAACTCATTGCAGGTCTTTCATTCTGGCATTCTTTTTGCAAAATGCAGAGGCCCTCCTTGTGTTGAGGGGAAAGTAGGGAAGAAATGTAGTCCTATATAAAAGCCAGAATATCTGACATTTATACCTAGCAAACAATTGGCTTTAGTTTCATCCGTAGTTATGACATTAACTGCATGATTGTTGACAATCTCATTGTGTATCAGGACCTATATATGACATGTTATCACACATTCTCATAGCAACCTCATGAATTCATTATTATCATTCTTATGCTTGGAAGAGTAAAGAAACTTGCCCAAGCAGATGTATATACTAATAGAGAAACCCAGTTCCAATCTGGGTTTGTAACTTAGTAGAACTTGTATAGTTTCAATTTAGAAATGATAATCCATCCATTTTCCAAGCGGCCATTATTGACACACAGATAAAACTCTGCCTAGTTCCTGGCTGCAGATCATGGGTAAATTGGTTTTGCTAGAGAATTTTGAGAGAATTTCTAGAAGATATGAATTTTTGTACAATCATCCTTAATGATTAGTAAGACACCTGATCCACCCCTGCTCTTGAGATAATTGTCATACGATTATTTTTCTCTTAAATAATGAATACAATTAATACAACCAGGCTAATTTTCTCTCTCTCCCTTCATTGCCTTTTATCTGGTGCTATTAACTCCATTCTTGCTAATCAAAAGCTTTGCTACTGACCTGTATTGCCAGTCTCCTTGCTAATTTCTTGAAATATTCAGTTTTATATTTATTTCCTTTCTGGAGTGGCTAGGAAATTCATTTTTTTTTTCTGTCCCAAGTTCACTAGATACATTCCTTCAAATTTATGCCTGTTGCTCAGCCCCAATGCAACTTGCCTTTATCATAAACTCTTGGTTTTCAGTTTTAGATATCCTACTGACTCCACAGATATTTGAGGTAGACATCTAAGCATCATAATTCTAGCACAATCCATGTCTGTTAAGTATCTTTCATTTTTCATTCTAGCATTCTTATTGACTATTGAATCTTGATGCACTAGGTATGTACCAATCCAGTGTCTTAATTCACGTCCTTATCACTGCCCTCTTGGGCTGTTTAGACAAACTTAAAACCAGGCTAGAAATGAAGCTCGGCTTAAGACTGCTTACTTTAACTGCTGCTGTGGATTTGATTGACAACAAGGAAAAGAAGAATAAAGCAATAGATAAAAATAAAGCAGTGGTTTACATCCAGCTTTTCAGCTTTCATAGTCCAATCTACTGCCAATAGAAAGGAAAATGCAAATCTTATCTCGGCGGTTTCTCATTGCAAATGATTGCAGTTATCCTGTCCATCTCAAGATAAAGCCCTCAGCAAATTAGTTCAGTCATGATTTTCCCACAGACCACTATCCACATCTTCTTTTGGCATTCATAAACATGGCTGTTGAACTCCCTGTAGCTTGACATACATTTAACATTCCTGGAAGGTGGATTACTCTCCTCTAAGTCTATAGTATGGAAAAGTGTGCTTCCTCATTTCGGGCATACCTCTTCTCTGTCCAGCCCTTGCTCTAACATAATCTCTTTTGCACAACATATCTCTCAGTCTGCATTGCACCAAGTCTTCCTTCCCTCCATAGATGGGGGAATTACAATTACACTCTTTTTCTATTTCCTGACAGCAACATCCACTTACTCAAGCAACACATACTTAAAGGAAACCCACAGCATATCATAGCTACAGATTGGTGTCCAAATGGGCAAGAAGATAAATAGCATACTCTCAGATAAGCAAATAAACAAACAGATAAAAATGATAGTTTTAATATTAAGGGATTTCAAAGCAATAAAACAAAGAGAGCTTAAATATCCAGCAAAAGGCAGGGGGATTTACCATACAGTGAGTGGGTAGGCAGCAAGAAGTCCCTCTCTAAGTGATGTCAGCATTTAGACCTGAAATATATCTATTCTGACATCTGAACAGAGCACATGTGTTCTTGATCTCTGGGAAGCAAGTGGTGTAAAGGACCTGAGATGAGAGTGAGCCTGAAAAAAAAAAAAAAAAAAAAAAAAATCTCAGAGACAAGTATAGACGATGTTCATTACAGGAGACTATGATGTTTAAACGCCCTAATATCATATGCCATTCACCTACCAAAATATTTTTGAAAAAAAAAAATAAGTGCTTTCTTAAGGTGAAGAAGCAAATTTGTGTATGTCTCCTGGGTGACTGTTACCTAACTTGATATAAAAAAGGTACTTAGTAAATCAGAATTAGTGGATGGATGAATAAGTGATGCAGGCATAATTTTATATTAAGGTATAATGAAATTTATCCTTTTAATAGCAAACTGGCTTCTAAAGGATATCACATTTCCCTGACCTGTCTTCACGTTAGGGAGATAAACTGAGAAGAGCGAAGGTATGGTCCTCCTCACACTCCGTCCTGTTCTCACCTCATCGACGGAGGACAGGCTCCTCTGCACAGGGAGAGGGTTGTCTGTGATTTTTTGTACCATGAGCAATTGCCCTGCAGGGACTGCCCTCCTTATAGGCTAATAGCTAAGCCTTTGATGCCATCAAGATAAACACCACTGGCTGAGAATAAGATCAGAAATGAAACATTCGAACAGGAGGAGGACAAAGAAAATGTGTGTTATATGGTGCCTGTTAAATCCCTAATATATCTACATATGGAATGATTTTAAGAGAAAGAAGTGTAATAAGAGGAGTCAGGTGCTAATAATGATAATGTTGAAATTATTATTAAATGGAAATATACATTTGGAATCATTTACATGAAATTAGTTATTTAAATCACTTCTTTCTCTCTTTTATTTCCTGTCTGTGTTCCTGGTACTTGTACTAGTCTCTTTTAGTGAAAGATCAAGATTAATACTTTGAAAGACTGAGGTTTATTTTTCTTCAGCTTACAAATTGGAGAAACAAAATGTACAGAGTTAAATGTACATTGCTAAGGCTACATAATAACTACATTTGATGATAAAATTCCACTATGTTGACTCTGATGTGTACAAAGTGCTGTCTGAAATTCAGTTTCTAGACCATAAAATGGGAGTATCTTGTGTAACTCATAGTATTGTTGTGTCTATTCAATTGGATGTCATTTTTACACTTGTGCTTCACATGTAGACAAATTCATAGAGGACATCTTATATGCAAGACACTTAAGATTCTGCCTCTGAAAATTCTTCCTTTCTAGGGCTGGAGAGATAGTATCACAGTGCTTAAAGTGCTTGCCTCTGAAGTCTAAGAACCCAGGTTCAATTCTCCTGTATCCATGTAAGCCAGAAGCACATGGTGGTACATACGTCTGAGTTTGCAGTGGCTAGAGGCCCTAGTATGCCCATTCTCTCTCTCTCTCTCTCTCTCTCTCTCTCTCTCTCTCTCTCTCTATATATATATATATATATATATATATATATATATATCTTTTGCTGTCTACTTAATATTTTCTTTGTCTGGCTAGATTTTTCCCGTCACCTTCTGGTTGATCTAACATCAAGCATCTGTCCCATTTCCAAATAGATTGTCTCTTGTTATCAACCCTTCCAAATGACCTCTGTCTTGACAGCTTTTTCATGAGCCAAACTTTGGCAAGTGATAGTTTTGTTAAGAGCTGGTTCTCGGATTGCATTCCAGCAATAGGGCCTATTCCTGGGATTCTGGGCACCAAGAGAGCATTTGACTTCAAGCCAAATGGAGAGACAGAAGGTAAAGTCATTTAGTCTTTTGACATTCAACTGTTATGATTATTTTGAGCTTGTGTGTGTCATGCTGTTCCATTATAAATTGGCTGAGCTTGGCTGAAGGAAAGATCAAAGTGAATAAGAAGGCAAGAAGATAGGTGTACACTTTCTGCAATCAATCAGCTTCCAATTATCTCAGTTTTACTTCATATTCCCAACTTTCAAACCTTAGAAAAATATTTAATAAAAATAATCATAAATGAGTGATGTTTCTATTATGGTTTTATAACAGTTAAATCCTTGTAGTTCTTTCCAGTTTTAGCTAAACCAGACTTTCCTTGAGTTTTAAATTTATTTCTTATCATTATGATTTTTTTTTTTTTTGAGGTAGGGTCTTGCTCTAGATCAGGCTGACTTGAAACTCACCCTATAGTTCCAGGCTGGCCTTGAACTCATAGCAATCTTCCTACCGCTGCCTTCAGAGTGCTGGGATTAAAGGTGTGTGCCACCAAACCTGGTCAGACTTCCCTTTAAATCTTCTAATTCTAGTGTATTTTTGTTTGTTATTGTTGTTTTTGTTGTTATTGCTGTTGTTATAGTAATTTGACTTTGAATGAAGCTACTTATTTTAGGTGTATGCAATTTATTATGATGAAATAAGCACATGGTTCTCTAAAGGAAATAAAAACAATCTAAGGTCTATGGTTTAGAGGAGACAATAATCCAACATAAATCTCTTACCATGACGGTAAGTACAGAGATAAAATCAATTCATAGAAAAATAACACAGCTGTGTTCTTTTATAGAAAATTAAAAGACAATTCTAGTTATTTTAGACTTTGCATGATGGAGAAAACACAAGCTAGTTTGAATATGCAAAACAATCACCTTTATTATCTGACTTTTTGTGTCAGTTTACAGAGTCTTTTCTGATGACTATATGGTCTATTTAAACCATTGATCTATTTTACCTTCTCTTATTTTTCAAATGTAGTATGTCTATTCTGAAGATCATCAATTTTGGCTGATTTCAATTAAGAGTTCCAGCCTACTATAAGGGAAATAAATTAGTGCATGGAAGTGTGGCTGATGTTTCTTCCATCTCTGAGAGTCTGTTTTAATAACAGACACATCTATCAATAACCCATAGATTGCAGATGTGTAATCCCCAGCATAGTGCACCTCATAAACTAAATAAATGTTTATGCTGGTAAGTGGTCTCCTTCTTAGTTACATAGAGTAGGATGTCCTTATTTCTTGCCACTTTCCTGTTAATTATCAGAGGCCTCATTCTCCTAACCCTAAATAATTTTATATTTTCAGTTACGTTTTTCCTTACATTCAAGTTACTATATTATTTCTTTATTCAGCTTCTTCCCACACAGAACTTCTCACAACACAGCCCCAGCAAAGTAAATCTAGCCCAATGCAATTTCTCTGCTCTATATGTCTTTCTTATTGCTTGACACCATCTCTCCTTATCCAATGAGAGTTCCAAAGCAGTTAATCAAAAACTTACAATATTCTGTGTCATAAACATGGAAAAGGAAAGAGAGGGAGAAAAAACAGACACACAGAGAGACAGAGATAGAAACAGTCACAGATAAACATAAAAATACAAGAGTATTATTAAGGAATTCAAAATATAATTTCAGTTAAGAATTCTGTTGGGGGCTGGAGAGATGGCTTAGTGGTTAAAAGTGTTTGTCTGTGAAGCCAAAGGATCCTGGTTTGATTCTCCAGGACCCATGTAATCCAGGTACATGAGGGAACATGCATCTGGAGTTCATTTGCAGTGACTGGAGGCCCTGGCACACTCATTCTCTCTGTGTCTGCCTCTCTTCTCTCTCTCTCTCTCCTTGCAAATAAATAAATAAAAATTGAAAAGAATCTTAAAAAAAAAAAAAAAGAATTTGGTTGGGCTGGATAGATGACTTAACAGTTAAGATGGTTGCCTGGGAAGCCTAAGTACCCAGGCTCAATTCCCCAGGATCTATGTAAGCCAGATGGCATATGCATCTGGAGTTTGTTTGTAGTGGCTGGAGGCCCTGGCATGCCCATTTTCTCTATCTGCATCTTTCACTCTCATCCCCTGTCTCTAATAAAAAGATAAATAAAATAATATAAAGAATTGTGATGAACAAATAAAAGAAGTTTAAAGTTCAGTATAGTAGATGATTTCAAGGACTGATAACTATTAATGTTTATTTCATAATTAACAACTGTTATCAAAATGACAAGAGTAAATCATTCAACAAATTAAGTTTCTGAAAAATGACTGAAAATAGTATGATAATCCATAATATTAAATTTTTTGGCCTTGTGGACACAAAGTCTAAGAAAGAGATTATGATGTAGGATTCTCAACTGGAAGATAATCTCAAGGATCTGAAATAAGAAAGAGAAAAATGAGGACTAAAAATGAATAAATTCAGGGTACATTCATTGCTGAAGTTATTTCTGTCATCAGCAGGGATTTGATAATGGCAGGACCTCTTGAATGCTTATACATCAAAATTCTTGGGATTTTCCATTGAAGAATGGGATGCATAGGCATTTACCCACTAGGTCTTCTCACTCCATTCCCTTTCACCATACTTCAAGAAATCCTCTTTGGGAAATTATCCTTCTGGAATCCTGCAGTGGTTAGAAGATGTGAAGCTATAGTACTTGAAGAGAAAGGTTATTAGTATGAAAAAAAGGTGTAGCAAGAATAAAGCTATTAGCCGGGCGTGGTGGCGCACACCTTTAATCCCAGCACTCTGGAGGCAGAGGTAGGAGGATCGCCGAGAGTTTGAGGCCACCCTGAGACTACAGAGTGAATTCCAGGTCAGCCTGGACCAGAGTGAAACCCTACCTTGCAAAACCGAAAAAAAAAAAAAAAAAAAAAAGAATAAAGCTATTGACTTCAGTAGTTGAAATAAGAGTTGATGGTCAAAACACATGTGGGGAAACTGACATGACTTCATGTATGTTTGCCTGATGCCTAAAATCCTTCCATGAGTGAAATATATGTATATTCACATCATCAATTACAGTTTTCCTTATTTAAATACAAAGTAAATTCAAACATGCTCTTATTTTTTTTTAATTTATGAGAGAGAGAATGAGAGAGAGAGACATAGAAAGTGAGGGAGAGAACTGACATGCCAGGGCCTCAGCTACTGCAAACAAACTCGAGACACATGTGCCTCTTTGTGTTCATGAGTGCATCTGGCTCATGTGTTCTGAGGTGTCGACATGTGTCTTAGGCTTCTTAGGCAAGTGTCCTAACCACTATGCATCTCTCCATCCCCATGCTCCTATCTTGATAAAAACGTGATTTATGCCAATGAAAGTGAAAACTAAGTATTACCAGAGGAAGAGACTGATTATCGATCCTTTTGTCTTGAATAGACATCAAAGTAATGGGTATCTGAAGGATATTTAACAAAATCGGATAGATATATAATAGATGTTAATTTTTAGAACATCCAGGAGTCCAAACTGAGTTAAAAATTATAATGTTAGAGTGAGGCATGTACATTTGAGATGTCCAAGTACTGAGACTATATTTCATCTAGAATATCTGTACTTCACATAAATTGTCATTGTCTGCAGAACTGTGAATTTTATAAATATCCCTCATAAAAAACAGTGTGCTACATGAATAACCATGTCTTCTATGCATGGAAAAGGGGAAGTTGGAGTATTAGTTTGATATATTGTCCCTTCTCAGTTTGGAATTTCTTATTGAAATATGTTAAATAAATATATTGGTATAAGTTCACCTCATCCATATAGACATGAATTGGGATCAGAGTTCTATTATTTCTCTTTTTTTAATTTGATTTTTTTTAAATTACATAATAAATTTGAGAATGAAATAAAATGGAGAAAGTAATAATATTCAGTAGATTTTTATTAGCCTATGCTACAAATATGTAAAAACAACTTGTGTAAAGTCATTATTCAATGGCTGCTCTTATCAGAAACAAAGAATAAATTCATGCTGCAAGCATCTTCTGTGTCAAAATATCATTGACATGAAGTCAAGTGAGATGAACTGTACCAATTTATTTTTTAGGATTGTTGATCAAAAGCTGCCTGTGTTTCCAGAGTGGAATCTTGGCTAAGAAAAGCTGGAAAAAACTACCATCTGCTTTTCCATTGTCTGCATATATTAAAAAGGACTTTAGTTAAAACTCATATGAAACAGAACCTGAGGATGTTTGTTGCCCCAGAGTATGGCAGAAATGAAGAGTAAAGTATGGGATACTTTGCTGAACTTTGCCTGCTGGTTTTGTTCTAATGCTAATGATCAAACCTAAGTACAAAGTGTATAGTTTCAGCCATATGCCACATGCAATATGGAAAATGATGTTCACAGATATGACTGTTTCTTTTTCTTGTGGTCCCTGAGAATGCGCTGGGGGAAGGTATTCTAAGTATGTTTCTGTGACTAAACTCTGTAGCCAAATTCATCAATGTCTATTTCTAGAGGGAAAATAGTCTAGTTGAACTAAGAACTAAACTGAGCATGAAGAAATAAAATAAGTGTTTTGTTGCAGAAGAAGCTAAGTGAGGCATGGTAACAAGTTTTCTGAGGATATTGATGCCTGCATTGCAACAATAAAGTGGGTGATTAAAATACTGTATCATTCCTCCTCTCATGTCCCATTCTGCCCCTCTGGATGACTTTTTTATCCATGAAATATCACATTAAAACTCTTTAGTCACAAGGATAAATTGGCCATAATAAATTGGAAGAAAGCTATTATGAATTGATGCTCTATTTCTGAAGATACAGATAGTACAGAGTGAAAGTTTTTGTGGTGCTCAGGGACTACATATAGAAGGAAGATAAAAATCACAATGGCCTCTTCATAAAAGTTATTTTCCTTTTTAAATTAGAGACAACATAATGTATATATTAAAAGTTAACTATTTTTTCTTTTAAAAATATTTTTCAAATTAATTAATTAATTTTATTTATTTGAAACAGAGAGAGAGAAAGAGGCAGAGAGAGAAAGAGAGAGAGAGAGAGAGAGAGAGAGAGAGAGAGAGAGAGAGAATGGGCAAACCAGGGCCTTTGGCTACTGCAAATGAACTCCAGATGCAAGCACCACCTTGTGCATCTGACTTATGTGGGTCCTGAGGAATTGAATCTGGGTCCATTGGCTTTGCAGGCAAGTGCCTTAACCTCTAAGCCATCTCTCCAGCCCCCCAATTTTTTTTATTAATTAACATATCTACAAAATGTTATGGTCTCATCAGCTACAGAGTATTTTAGATCTTACTTTAAGACTAGCTGAACTATATAGTAGACATCAAAAAGTAACATGCCTATAGTTTACAGGAAATTGCACTACCTTACATAAGTTATTTTTATTAGTAGTATTATTATTATTTTTGGTTTTGCAAGGTAGGGTATCACTCTGGTCCAGGCTGACCTGGAATTAACTATGTAGTCTCAGGGTGGCCTCGAACTCTAGGTGATCTTCCTACCTCTGCCTCCCAAGTGTTGGGATTAAAGGCGTGTGCCACCATGCCCAGCCATAAGTTATTTTGAAGATAAATATCTTTCTGCAATTTAACTGTTGTTTTAGGTCTGATATAGAGTTACATCTCATCATCTGTAACAATAATCCACACACCTGATCTGAGGTCTAGGAATTGAAATTTATACCACGATGTCCTCCAATTCTGGTGGTTAGAGAGGCTAGATTCTCCTCTTTCCACCCAATCTCAATGATGAGTTCTGGGAGGAGGTTCACCCCCTCACCCAGAAGTGGATTATGCAGCTTGGTTCCAGACAATCAGAGCACTGCTAACTCCTCACTGCAGTGACTGGTGTAGATGAATACATGGGAACCAATGCTAATGAAAATCACTACAAACTGTCATGGAATTTAATAGCAACAATACTTAGTTAGTTCTCCAATTACATGCAAGTATTGAGATAAGAAAACCATAAAAGTTTCAGATACACCAAGGAGATTAGATTCTGAAACATTTTCCACAGTATTTTTTTCATGGAAAATTTTGCAAGTATAGAATGCATTGGTGAAATTTTGTGGTAATCACTTGATTACCTACTACCTAAAATCAAAAATTAACATAAAATAACTTCCATGCTTATCCAGTCATGTATTCTTCCTTTTCTCAATGATTTCTCTGCTTTTAAAGTTTTGATACAAAGCAGGCCACATATTATTTTTAATAGCATTGTGTGACTTTTTGTATCTGTGGTGCAAATAATACATTTTGTTGGTGCTTTGGTTACATTAATCTATAAATCCCCTTTTATTTCAATTAAGGCTGATATAAATGGCATAGTGAGTTTTTAAATTGACAAAGTGAGTTTTTATAATGACATGGTGAGATTTGAAATTAATAGTTCTACATAACTATTAGTGGGCTGATTTAGTCCTTTACCCAATTATAGTAAGGATGAATAAAGAAGAGCAAGAAAAACTTATTGCAGCATGTTAAGGTTCTTTGAAGACTCTCTCAAAGTACATTCTTATAAGCTAGCCCTGTAATATATAAATCCATTTTCAAAAACCTCATGATACAGTAAGATTTGTTTTCAGGAGTCAATACTTTTTCAGAATATAATGAGTGATATTGGCATAAAGTTTTCTGAGGACTATTTCCACAGATCATTTTTAAAATCACTGATGTTGTATTTTGGAATTGCAACCTTTCCCAGCATTGGCTAGTGAGGGTGGACCTAGGCCATTAAAACTCCTAATGCCTGCAAATCATAATAGGATCATGACATGATCATAAGTGTCAAATATTAGTTTAAGTTATTTCTAACAATATAATAACCGAGAATACTCTCACTATGAAATGTTAAAATTTTTACTGTAATTTTAGTCACAAAACTTCTACAAATATATTTTAATTCCATAATCATACATATGTTCATATTTTCAATGCTCATATATTTATTACTGAATATGTAATGACTTTAAGTCACTGATACTGTTTAAGAATGTGAAAAACATGGACCATAATTAGTGACACCATGAAAAGGTTATTATACAAAGTGCAGACATTATATAAGCCAATAAACTTATCAGAATAAAAGCATCAGATCGTCAAATCTTTATTAATATTACTTACTATAAATGGATGTTAGAATTTATTTGTGTAGTCTTTCCTAGTACATTTTTTTTTTTCCTGAGGTAGGGTCTCACTCTAGCTCAGGCTGATCTGGAATTCACTGTGCAGTCCTAGGGTGGCCACGAACTCATGGCAATCCTCCTACTTCTGCCTCCCAAGTGCTGGGATTAAAGGTGTGTGCCACCACTCCCGGCTCCTAGTACATTCTGTACTATATTTAAAGAAATGAAAAATGAATAAGCCACTTTTACACATTCAAAACTTCATTCATATCAATAAACATTGCTATCTTCTGGATAATGTACCATTAGATGTTTCTTTCCATGTAGCAGAAGAGTTATGTTTTATCATTTGAGTAAAATGAATACAATTTTATCATCTACTGACTACTAAGTTCATATAGATAGCATTAAAAATACATGTAATATCTTGTATTAAACTTTTGATAGAATCTCCTACAACTTACTCACCCTCATGTTATAGATGAGGAAAGGAGGAAAGTGAGTTTGAATAACTTTGTCAAGGTGATAGAGTGAACAGTGGTGACCTATTTGACTCCAAAAACAACATTCTTTAGAATGATGTTGTTCAAATGGGAAAACATGAAGACCATGAAGGAATCTCTAAACATCCCAGATGTCAAAGCAATTCAGTGCAAAAGACATTTTCCTTGATGTTAAACTCAGATGCTGCCTCTGATCACATCAGACTCCTGCCGCTTCTAATGTGAGTGGCAGAAGGTGATTATAATGTGGTCATCCACAGGATCCTTAGTTCCTAATGTAAAACTAATGCCTTGTAATAGACGTCCACGCGTGGTACAGAAAAGTGGGGGACCTTTTCAAATATAGACATAGGCACTTGGGAACATATAGATGACAGTTTGAAGATACTTCATGAAGAACTGCTGTGAAGATTACAGTAAAAATGTAAAGGCCCCTGAACATCAAATGTCCACAGTAAACCACTGATGCTCATTTGATGGCCTTAATAATAGCTGCCAACATTTTTCCCCCTAAGGGTGATCTGGGTCAGGTATAGGTGGCCAGTTCTTCTTTTGTTCATTTGAACCAAGCATTTGACAGGCTAACATGATTACAATGTCTTTTTCTCTACCTTTGAAAACTTATCTGCCATGTGCCAGCTTTTGTGACCCTGAGCTGTGGGGAGAAGACTACAGTGAGCTACAGAAAGAAACCCCTCCTGGTAAGATGTTAGGATCCTAAACAAATGAAGAGACTTGTTAGTTCTTTAGAAATCTCCACACAGGACAGGAGAAATAGACACCACACTGGCATATAAACATAACCAGTAGGTTCATTTTCCTTCCTCCCTGATGGGTTTACATACCATCTTCCCTATATGATCAGTCCAGATGCATTCGTTCTTTTCTGTTTCTGTGTAGTTTTATTGTTGTTGTTGGTGGTGATTGTTGTAAAATTAGTCAAAGTTTTACAAACTAGAATATATATATATATATATATATATATATATATATATATATATATTTTTTTTTTTTTTTCTAGAAGTCATTCTGTTACTGAATTGCATAATTTAACAGAGAACCATAGCCACTAAGCAAATAGTTAAACTCTATTCAGGCTGTTTCCTTATCTTCTGAAAAATGGGATCATCATGCTAAGTTAGATCATCTTGTGAAAAGATAAAATTAACCTACCATGAAACAATATAGGTTTATAGTATACACTCATTGAATATTGATGTTTTTAACTTGCCTATGCTTTTGAAGACAGTTATTTCCCTGGATGTTAGCCCAATAAAAACATTACGTGATTTTCAAAACTGGGAATTTATCAGTTTATAAGGAATTTTTATATCCTCCACTCATTATTTCCATTCATCTGACAGCTATTTAGAACCTTTTTCACACAGTTCCAAGTGGATAGACGATGAAGCAAGCAGTGTGAAAGGCTATTTAAAAGTGAGGAGCAATATGTCCAGGAGAATGAGCTGACCAGAGCACAGAATCACGAAAGCTCCCTCTGCTTGTTTCTCCTCCTGGTGTTAGTAACCATGCCCCCACACCCGGAAATGAACACTTGCTGGGATCACACAATAGAGTAAAGCCATTTTGCAAGTGAAACTCATTAGAGGAGTGGTCTCAAATTCAAGTCATTTTGGCTTTCTGGACCCTAACAGCCTAAGTCCTTTAAGTTAATTATAGTTTAAAAATAAAGAAAAGACCACATTTTTCTCTTGTTACTTCCATTTATGTGTCCCAATGTCACTCTCAGCGCTCAGTATTTAACTATAATTTCTCACTCTGTGACAAAACTCCAGATTTATTGGAGCAATTTTGGGGAATGGAAATGAAACAGGTATCCAGAAGCCGCTATGAATTTCTTTTTTCCATATGCACCAGATTTTCACATTCTGAAATGTTTCTTATGGGAACATGAGAAAACAGTTATAATTAAACTTAAGTAGAGAAATTATTTTTAACATACTTCATGATAGATATTCTGGAGAAGATGCCTTGATGGAAAATTCTACTTTAGTATACACCTGGGGGTCTCAGAGTCAGAGAGGCCCCACTCCCTTTCCCTATCAGCTTAATCTTTTATCTCTAATAAATGGAATTAAAAATGCTAATACGGGGCAAGGACACAGAAGCAGGGGGCTTCATTTTCCCCAGACCACATTTCACATTAAAGCAAAGTGTACCATTTTCCTTCCTGAAACAGAAGCAGATTTGCATTCTCTTATAAAAATGCTATTTTACTCAGGAAGTAAACGGAAAAAATTGCTAAAGAATCATCTGCTACTTGCTTTGTGGTAGAAAGTAAAATGGCCTTCAGATTTTCAGAAAGAGAATTGTCTCTTTCCTTTCCCTTCGGTAGTTATGTTTTCCATGTCCAACAATAGGACTTGTTGTTATCGGTTATTGGAGCTTTTGTATTGAACTTCAACACTTGCATCAACAAATTCCTAAAAATGATTTAAAGTGATGCAAACATACTCTCTTTTGGTTATCGCAATCAGAAATTCAAGATTGCCACCAGCTGGGTTGTGTTTCTATATGACCATATGGGGAAAACCTATTTTTCTTTTCTTGCTCCATCTTCAAAACAAATGACATAATGTCTTCACGTCTCTACCTGTGACCTCCTGTTCTGCATCCTTCTTCCACTTATAAGGTGTTGACGTCAGCTTCTAGACACAGCTTATAGGGGGAAGGGGATTTATTTCAAGTTTACAGAGCCAAGGAGAATGTGGAAAAAGTTGGCTCCCTTTCATACATTCAAGTACAAAGACATTACCAACAGCCAGCAACACAAAACATGTACAGCCTGAGCTCATTCTGCACTCGCCACACCCTTGGCCTAGAATGAAGGTCCGCCCCCAAACACACCTTAAGGCGGGACTCCAGGACATGCTCACAATGCCATGTCCCTCAGTACCAGGGAACTGCCTGCCAGAGGCTCACTTTGCAATCTCAATATTAATGAAACACCCGAGTCTATGGGGCCTTAAATTTAAACTATCACATTGAATCTACCACATAAGGTCATTGTCATTACAATGGGTCAACTAGAACATTCCAGACTTTTCATGTCTTATGGTTGGCTAATTAGGAACTTTAGTTCCTCATGTTATGCAACACAACATCTGCAGCAGCTTAGGCGTTGAGAGGTGGTCATCACTTGGTGGTCTTATTTATCCTAACATGCCTATCAATTTAAAGTCATTGGATGTTAGTTTAGTATTTAAAAAATGACTGTCAGTTGTGTGCCTAGCACTATTTTCAAATGTACGAATGATACAGGAGAGGAAAATGTGTTTGCCTTTACTGAATTTAATTTAAATCAATTGATATTGATCAATTATATTGCAACCCTCCATATAAAATATGTAAATGGATGAAGTTGCATGTTACAATGAGGAAATGGCTTAAATTTTTATTTTATTTTATTTTAGACATCAACTGAATGAATGTCTTTGCATGAACAAATTATCTTTCCTTTGACTCTATTACTCATTTGACAATAAAGTGGAACATACTTTGACTGTGGAAGTATTTTGAAATGCATAATAACTTGTGCTTTACCTACCAGTTTTGTTGGATAAGTAAGGGAAATAGCATCCAAGTATGAAACTACCTTTTAGCAGAAAATATTTTTTTTATAAAACAGGAAGCTGAGCTCTAAGTTAGCTGCATAATGAAACTAGAATTTGGATATTTTAATTTTGCAAAAGCACAAAGATCATGTAAAATATTTTAGCTCTTACTGATGAAATATAACATTTAGGGGATAAGAAAATTAGTTCTGTACTTTATTCTGAGTGACAATATAATATAACTGACACATGGCTGTATAGACTATCATAATAAAAATATAACAATATGACAAGAACAAATAAAATACAATATATAGAAAAACACAGATCTCACAAACATAATGCTTATAAATCAGGGACAAACAAGTATTTCTAAAATAACACTAAGGGGGCTGGAGAGATGGCTTAACAGGTAAGGCGCTTGCCTGCAAAGCCAAAGGACCCAGGTGAGATTCCCCAGGACCCATGTAAGCAAGATGCACAGGGGGCACATGAGTCTGGAGTTCATTTGCAGTGGCTGGAGGCCCTGGCTTGCCCATTCTCTCTTTCTCTCTCCTTGTCTATTTCTGTATCTCTCTCTTAAATGAATAAATAAAAATTAAAATATTTAAAATAACACTATGAATTATGTGATTTTTAAGTCTATAAAACACAAAATAATTTAGAGTGGTATACTTTTAAAATATTTAGTTACTGGAAGCAATCCTGAGGAGGCAGATTCTGGCATGCTCAACACATTTTCTTTCTGGAGTAGAGTATTAGTGGAAATTTGTGGGGTTCTAAATTTATAATATATTCACTTTTGTGAGAGTAGGTTATAGTTTCAGATTTTAAAAAGTATAATTATTATTTTTTTTTTTTTAGAGAGAGACACAGAGAGATAGAGAGAGGGAGAGGGAGACAGATAGAGATGAGTGCACCAGCAGACTCTTATCTGCTGCAAACGAAATCCAGATGTGTGTGCTCCCTTGTGGTCAAGTGTGGCATTGCACCCTTGTGTTACTTTGCATCTGGCTAAACATGGGACCTGGAGATTGGAACCGCTGGAGATTGGAACCAGCGTTCTTAGGCTTAGGAGGCATGCGCCTTAACCGCTAAGCCATCTCTCCAGCCCTAAAAAGTATAATTACTTTTTAATTAGAGAAAACAGTTTTTTTTAAAAATAATTTACCATTATGTAAAACCACATGGACATAATCCTCTAAAGACACTTTGTCATCATCATAGTCATGCCAAGAATTTATGATTCCTGAGCTGGAGAGATGTATTAGCAGTTAAGTCGCTTGCCTGACAAGCCAAAGGACCCAGGTTTGATTTCCCAGGACCCACTTAAGCCAAATACACAAGGTAGTGCATGCATGCCTCTGGAGTGCAGAGGCTGGATGCCCTGCCATGCCTTTTTCTCTCTCTCTCTCTTCCTTTCACTTTCTATCTCTGCCTATTTTTCTCTCTGTCTCTCTCAAACAAATAAATAAAAATAAAGATATAAAAAAGGAATTTATGACTCTCAAATACT
Organism: Orientallactaga sibirica; assembly: GCA_036365145.1. Classification (NCBI taxonomy): domain Eukaryota; kingdom Metazoa; phylum Chordata; class Mammalia; order Rodentia; family Dipodidae; genus Orientallactaga; species Orientallactaga sibirica. Next base: position 7,423,937 of record JAEOAD010000083.1, read on the forward strand.
TTGTTAACATGCAAAAATTTGCTTTTAATGTAGTTTTAATGAATTCTTAAACATAGTGAGAACTAGTGTCAATGTGAGAGGAAATAATGTACCAAAAATTGGGACAATGTGTGAAAGATTATAAAGGACAACAATATGATTCTGTTGTTTTAAAAAGGAAAGAAAAAGCACCTTAATTTCATTGACTGCTCTCATACCATTCTTTTCCAAATTTATTTTCCAAGTTGAAATGTGGTATTAATTAGAGCAGGCTAAATGTTCTACTGAAATCAGTGGAATTTTTATAATAAGCAATGATTTCTGAAAAACCTGTGCCATTGTAAGGACAGTCTGTACCATACTGTTCTTGTGGTATAAAGCAGGCCACTGACCATTCACATCCCCGGACATGATGCCATATGGGCTTTCTCTGATGGACAGTCAAAATACTTTTTATTTACTTATTTGTTATTTATTTATTTATTTATTTATTTATTTATTTATTTATTTATTTTCAGAGAGAGAGGGTGGGAAAAAAGAAGGAATGGGTGGGCTAGGATCTCTTGCCACTGCAAATGAACTGCAGATGTATGTACTACTTGTGCATCTGGCTTTATGTGAATGCTGGAGAATTGAACCTGAAATGGTAGGCTTCACAAACAAACACCTTTAATTACTGAGCCATCTTCCCAGCGCACAAGTCCTTCTTTCTCAACAGATGAGTGCACACTTGATTAAGTCGACACCTCCTTAGATGTTCTTCCAGTCTTGTGTGAGAGTGTAGCTCAACACAGACACTTTGCTAAGGGACTTCTTAAAGCAACTACGTCGATGTCTATTATGTGTACTAACTAAAATGTGAGACACTTCAGAATAATATGAGACTGCTTTTAAGTAATCAGCAATACTGTTTTGGCAAGCTAGCCCTTCATATGTAAGGAAACAAAATGAACCATACATGTTCACACTTAATGTAGACTGGTTCTGTGTCTTAAATTACATGATAGCATGAAAAGCCTAAATGTCACAGTTTTGAAGTCCATAACATGGCTTCTTCCTACAAAGAAGATTAAGAAACAACTAGCAGTCTCTGATAACCTTAGGTTTACAAAAGTTGAGAGAATTTTCATATATGAGAATTTTCTCTTATTTTATCTGTAGTGTTACAGCTAGGCACTGACTTGTCATCAAATGATGCACAAGGAATATTTACTATGAGAATTCACAATAAGTTATAATAAATGTTCAAATGACATGCTAGAATAATGAGTAAATAATTGAGTGTATGGATAAAATCTGATTGAATGAGCCATTCCTATTCTGGTAGCTCCTATGTTACCTTCTATGGAAAACCCAAGCACTCTTGACAGCTTCCTAAAAAATTATGAGGGAGTATGGTGATTTAAAACATTTTGAACATAAATCCTGTTTATAATAAAGATACCCTGGAAAATGAAATACCCTCAATTCATCAATGGAGATTGGTTTCATAGACAGAAACAAGCCTGGAAAAAAACAGGGTCTAACTACTTAGTTCAATTGAACTGTGCATGTGAAGATGTATATCTTTCCATAGTAAAACTGTATATTATCACCTAACATTGTTGGGTTATTTCTTGGACCCCAGTAACATTATGGATATCAATACATGAATATAAGAATCCACTTACATTCAAAAGCCAGCGCAGCTCAAATATCACAGTACTCAAGGGTACTCAAAGATCTTTCTGAAGAAAACATGTACATCTCTTTGTAAAGCATTTGTTGCATTTTACCTTGTTAAAAAGGTAATATTACTACTGTAGCAAAGAGATTGATATAGCATATCCCTGTGCCTTGGAACTCATTATGCAATATCCCTTTTAGAATATCTATTATATGTATTTAGAGTCATCTGCTACCTAGGACCTACTATAAGCCAGAGATTTTCATATATATGAGGACTCCAGTACAAATATGTTGTCTTCCTTGGATTGGAAGCATTCTCCTGTCTACCATCTGTCTGACAATCACATTGTGTGGACGGCACACTTCCATCAAACACTGCTGAGTGGCTCCTTCCTTCCCAGCAAAACACTCAATTTGGCCTTGAAAACCAGCCATCACTATTCTCAGCATAAACTTGCACTCTCCGTTCTGGTGGTCTGGCAACATATTTAGCAAATGCAGCAGAATCCAAGGACAATGTCTATGTCTTTACAGGGCGGGGGAGGAGGGGAGGATCACCTCCAGTGGCTTACCAGAAAGAATTCCTTCCTGAAATGAACAATCCTTGTCAGGCTAGGCCAGTGTCCACTGGAATATTATGGGTTTCCTTCTCAGCCTCAGGTGTAAGTGAAGGGGAAAAGCTTGAATGTAGAAAGAGTGTACATAATTGCAATCATCTGGGCTGGTGAAGCACTTGGCCAAAGCCAAGTGAACCTGAATAGTGGTGGGGGTTGTGCTCTAGGGTTGATCGTAAGTATCAGAATATAAAAGGACATCCATGAGTGGAGTATTGGCATGGTTCAGCTGACCACTGCAAAAGGAAGTCAAACTCCTCAGTACCACTTGCATGAATAACAAAAGTGATTTCAGTCTTTTCGGAAACTAGAACATAATTAGCAGAGATGAAAACTCTCTTCATGGAGATCATACTCTTGTGAATGTGCATTAATAAGAAAGTATGTCAGATGCTGTGTTCTCATCTAGAATAGTAGTAGGAACGTGGTCAGCATGGGCTTTGCAGCTGCCTTAATTCTCCCATTCTGCCATTTTTCAAGTGCAGCAATTTTTACAAGTTAACTAACCTTGTTACTCTGTTTCATTTATGAAATTGGAGTTCAAATTATATGTACCTAATAAGATGCTTGGGATGGTTAATTAGTATACCATCATGATGTCTCATAAAGGGAACATAATAAAATAAACATTTATTCATGTACTATATATGAATGATGATTATTGGAAACTGTGAAGCCATGAGTGCATAATGTAACATATCACATAATAAGATAATTTATAAAACTCAGTTTCTACATTTGACACAGCAAAAATATAAATCTTATTTTCTGTAATACAAATTAAATATATTAAGATCATGCAAGTTACTTTACACATCACCTCTTCAGTCTAGATTTTCAAAATTCCATTTTATCTCAATTGTACCCACACATTTTTCTTCAGGTTTTTTTAAAAAAATTATTTTTGAAACCAGCAATCTAAATTATGGCATTGTCTGTATTTTATTTACTCTGAGGGATGCATTCTGTAAGAAATAACTAATGATTTGATGGTTATTGGATTATTTTTTTTTTAATTTGAGAGAGACAGAGAGAGAGAAAAAGAGAGAGACAGAGAGTGAGAAGAAGAGGCAGATGATGGGTGCACCAGTGGCCTCTCAGCCACTGTGAACAAACTCCAGACGCTTGTTCACCCTTGTGTATGTGTGCGACATTGCATGTTTGCCTCACTTTTGTGTCTGGCTAAATGTGGGACCTGGGGAATTGAATAGGCTTTCTTAGGCTTCACAGACAGGCACCTTAAGTGCTAAGCCATCTCTCCAGCCCTTGGATTCTAATAGCTCTATTCCTAGCAGAAGAAATGTGAATACTTAGCTACAATGGTAATAGCACAATGTTCCACTTCCATCCACAAACACCATAAAAAAGGTTGTATTCCTGCAGTTAGGACAGACAGTTTTAAACAGCAAAGGCCTACTCATTCAACAGAGGTATTTCATATTAATGCATGAGTAATCACTGTTTAATGTCTTTACAGTTTTCATTCATTCATATCTGAAAAAGTGACTAGAGGACTGTAATGGATTACCAATGCAATGTTGCTGGTTTCCAGGACAATACTTTGGCCTGAAAAGGAGGATATGACACTAAGTATTCATAGTATTAAAATTGCAATTAATGTGATGTGTACTAGAATTATAATATAAAAGTAGAAAAATCTTATGATCCAGGAATTACTCTTTTGCATATAGGAAATAAGGACATGGAATCTGGACTCTGAATTTGGAAGTAACAGAGAATTACACACCTGAGCATGCTAGGCAAACACTTTATGATTAGGCAACATCCCTATTCCCCTATTATAATGTTATTTTAATTTATTTATTATTGCTTGTGATCCACCAAAGACACATTTAACTTGGTAAAGATTGTCACATGATGAATATACTGAAGGGTCACATGGTTTTCATTTACATTGATTTTTTTTTTAATAAAAATCATTCCAAGGCTTGGGAGATGGCTTAGTGATTAAGGTGTTTGCCTATAAAACTTAAGGACTCATGTTCAACTCTCCAAGTTCCATGTAAGCCAGATGCATAAGGTGGCACAAGAGTGTAAGGTCCCACATGTGCACAAGGTGGACCACACATCTGGAGTTCAATTGCAGTGGCTGGAGGCCCTGTATCACCAATTGCTCCCTCCCTCATATATGATATATATGTTATATATATATATATTTCCTAGCTGACATTGCTATGGTTTTGCAATTTCCATAATGAGGCCCATAAAAAAGAGAAAATTATGCTTTAATTATAAAAAAAAAAAAAGGTAAAAGAGGACCCAGAATATGTACAACAATCTTTTAGGAGAGACAAAAATCTTCTCACATGGTACAGTGTTTGGTTCTATTTTCAACACTTCTGGCATTGTTAACGAGGTATGTGAAAGGGGGCTTCAATTTTCTTCCTATTGTCTGTTTCCCTATTGCTTATAGCCCAGAAATATGGCTATATTATGTTTAGAAGCCACCTTTGTTATCATGATTACTGTTTTAAAATTTTTATTCATTGATTTGAGAGAGAGAGAGATAAAGAGGCAAACATTAACAGTGAGTAAGAATATGCCTAAGCCTTCTGGTACTGCAAACGAACTTCAAATGCATGTGCCAGCTTGTGGATCTGAATTTACTTGTGTACTGGGGAATTGAACTATGGCCATCAGGCTTTGGAATCAAGTACTGTTATCTACTAAGCCAACTGCTTAGGCAGCTTTGATGAGTTTTGAGTATCCTTAGTGTCTACTGCCATCTCTGAAATGGCCTCAGGCTAGCAGTGAGAACAGCACTCATATTTAGTCTGCCACTTCCTCTCTAATGTTTCCTAGGCCCTGGTAGACATGATAGAGATAACTCATCCCACGACAGGTACTCAGCTTTTTCTTCTTATCATTTTTACAGGTCTTGGGTCTTCTTTATATTCACCTCCATCTGTAAAAAGCAGGCTCTCTAACCAAGGGTGAGAGTATCATTGATCAAAGAGAATAAATATATTCACTTGGAAGACTTTGGTGGCTATAATATCTCCATTTAGGTAAAGAACAGTAGACGTTTTCTTCTAGTATTTATGTTTTTTCAAGCCATAGGTATTTAACTTGGTTTTCAGTACCAGGCAAAAATTTCGTCCCACTGAGAGGGTGTCATGTACAATCTAAGAGCAGTTGACTACTTCCATATCTATGTGCCACTTTTGCACCAGTAGTTAACTCTTTCAAGATTATTTGATTTTTTTAGCTTACACAATCCATTGCTTGTTCACACTTTGGTGATTTTCATCCCAGCAAGTGACAGAGATCTTTCCAATACTATGACAGCCACCCATTAGGGATCAAGTTTCCATCTCACTTCCACCTTAACTTCTTAATACACTTCCACTGCAACCTGTGGTATCTTCAGCAATAGGGTTTCATCATCTTAGTTCTGACGGGTAACCCAGTGCTTTGGAAAGGACCTACATTGTTTTGGTGCCTCATGTTCCTCTTTGACCAACAACTCACCATGGGCAAGGGAGGGTAGCTGGAGAACAAATTCTGGCCTTGGGATTTACCAGAAACAGACTGTGCTTTTAGGGTAAAACTTTCTCTATCCCAACATATTTTTGTTTGCTGAAAATATTAGTAACTATTTTCATCACTTTTATATAGACATTGTCTTTGTGTGCATATGCTGCAAACTCTTAACATGTATATTCCTAGCGAACTCCAGGTTACGGTGTTGTTAACTACATCTACTGTGTTGTACATTAGCTCTCTAGAATTGATGAAAGTCTGTGCCCATTGATTCATATCTCCCCATTTTATCCTCCCTAAGGTCCTAGCAAGTACCATTCTAATTTCTGCTCCCATGAGTTTGATGATTAAACATAAAAGTAAACAGAATTCTAGCCAGAATTGAGAGTAGCATTAATATGTGAATATGAACATTAAGTGGAGTGCTTTCCAGGGCAGTTTGGTGGGAATAATATATACATTTAGCCAGACAAGAGCAGGCTTTATACCCTTAAGGCTCATGACCTCCCCTGCCATAGACTTTTTTATTATTTTTTATTATTATTTTTTGGAGAGAGACACACAGAGAGAGAGGGAGAGTAAGACAGAGGTGGGCGCACCAGCAGTGTCTCAGCTGCTGAGAACGAAATCCAGATGTGTGCGCCCCTTGTGGTCAAGTGAGGCATTGCGCCCTTGCGTCACTTTGCATCTGGCTAAACATGGGACCTGGAGATTGGAACCGCTGGAGATTGGAACCAGTGTTCTTAGGCTTAGGAGGCAGGTGCCTTAACCCTATGCCTTCTCTCCAGCCCTGCCATAGACTTTGATTAGGTTTTTCAGTACCAGGCATGAATTCCCTCCCATAGAGTGGGCCCTCTGTCCAATTAGGGAGTAGTTGGTTTTGCCCAGAGCAGACATTACACTATTGCACACATTTGGTCATTGGGCCTGTCTGGCCAGACGTAAGGTTTCCAGTGCCCACTGTTTTCACCACTGATGATTTCTGTCTCCTATACAGCTGCATGCAGTGCAACTTTTTCCAGCTTTCAGTGGCTGGTCTACAGGGAGAAGGTTTTCTGCTCAGCACCAGCTTGCTTTCTCAGTGTCCTTGCCACTCAGGCAAGTGAGGTCTTCAGCAATAGGGTCTCACCATCTGTTTCTCAAGGGAAACCAAGGGCCTTGTCAATAGCCTGTGATGTTTTAGACAATACAGGGACCTCCCTGGCCAAGAACTCACTGGAAGGTATCCCATCCCAGGCACTGAAAATTTTCTAGTAACAATCCATAGCTTCTGGATGTGTTATTATTCAAAAAAGTAAGTTTATATAAGTCTTATTAAGAATATCTTGAATTTTGATTGACCTTCCTCCTGCCCCTCTTTTATACATTTTCTTCCCCTGGCCTCAATTAGGCATTTCCACTCCCTGTGATTTGTTCTTCTTCTTACATATATACAACACCATCCCCTTAAATCCTTCTCTCTCCTCCCTCCATTATAACCTTTTTCCAGCTTACTAGCCTCTGCTACCAATTTTTGGTTCCAGCTTACACACAAGTCTATACATTTGTACCTAGGATCCACATATCAGAGAGAACATGTGACATTTGGCTTTCTGAGCCTGGGTTACCTCACTTAGTGTAATCCTTTCCAGATCCATCTATTTCCCTGCAAATGTCATAATTTCATTTTTGTTTTCCGCTGAATAGAACTCCATCGTGTAAATGTACCACATCTTTATTATCCATTCATCTACATCTAGGCTGGTTCCATTTCCTAGCTATTGTGAATAGAGCAGCAATAAACATGGTTGTTCAAGTATCTCTAAGGTAGTGAGAAGAGTCCTTTGGATATATGCCTAGGAGTGCTATAGCTGGATCATATGGTAAATCTATTTTTAGCTGTTTCAAGAACCTGAACACTGATTTCCACAATGGCTGCACAAGATTACATTCCCACCAACAGTGTAGAAGTGTTTCCTCTTTTTCCGCATCCATGCCAAAACTTATTTTCATTTGTTTTCTTGATGGTAGCCATTCTGACAGGAGTGAGATGGAATCTCAAAGTAGTTTTAATTTGCATTTCCCTGATGGCTAAGGATGTAGAACACCTTTTTAGATGTTTATATGCCATATGTATTTCTTCTTCTGAGAACTCTCTATTTAGTTCCATAGCCCATTTTTTTAACTGGGTTGGTTGATTTTTTTTTTTTTTTTTTTTTTTTTTTTTGGTTTTTCGAGGTAGGGTCTCACTCTGGCCCAGGCTGACCTGGAATTAACTATGTAGTCTCAGGGTGGCCTTGAACTCACGGTGATCCTCCTACCTCTGCCTCCCAAGTGCTGGGATTAAAGGCGTGCGCCACGACGCCCGGCGGTTGATTTCTTATTGTTCTGTTTTTTTGAGTTCTTTGTATATTCTGGATATTAATCCTCTGTCAGATGTATAGCTGGCAAAGATTTTCTCCCATTATGCAGGTTGTCTCTTTGCTCTATTCAGTGTCCTTTGCTGGACAAAAGATTTGTGATTTCATGAGACCCCAGAATTGATTATTGGTTTTATTTCCTGAACAATTGGGATTATATTCAGAAAGTCATTGCCTATGCAAATATGTTGAAGGGTTTCCTCTATCTTTTCCTCTAGCAGTTTCAGAGTTTCAGGTCTGATATTAATGTCTATCCTTGTGCTGGTACCATGCTGGTTTTGTTATGGCTTTGTAATATAACTTAAAATCAGGTATGGTGATACCACCAGCCCAATTTTTGTTGACCAAAGTTGTTTTGGCTATTTGAGGTTTTTGTGCTTCCAGATGAATTTTAGGAATTTTTTTTTCTATTTTTGCATTGAACACTATTGGAATTTTAATGGGGATTGCATTAAATGTGTAGATTGCTTTTGGTAAGATTGACATATTCACAATATTGATTCTTCCAATCCAAGAACATGGGATGTCTTTTCATTTCAGTGTGTCTTCTGCAGTTTCTTGCAGAGATTCTGCACTTCCTTGGTTTAGGCAATGGTGAATGGGAGAGATTCCCTGATTTCATCCTCTGCATGTTTGTTGTTAGTGTATAGAAAAACTACTGATTTCTGTGTGTTTATTTTGTATTCTGCTAAATTACGAAAAGTGTTTATCAGCTCTAAACGTTTTCTGGTGGAGTCTTTAGGGTGTGTTATGTATAGAATCATATCATCTGCAAATAATGACAATTTGATATCTTCCCTTCCAACTTGTATCCCTTTTATGAGTGTCTATTGGATTATATCTATAGTAAAGACTTCCAGTATTATATTAAATAAAAGTGGGGAAAGTGGACACCCTTGTCTTGTTCCAGAATGTAGTGGCTGTAGGTTTGCCATAAATAGCTTTTATTATGCTGAGATATGTTCCTTCTATTCCCAGTTTCTGTAATACTTTTACCATGAAGGGACATTGGATTTTGTCAAATGCCTTTTCTGCATCTATTGAGATGATCATGTGATTTTTGTCCTTCAAACCATTTATATGGTGTATTACATTTATAGATTTGCATACGGTGAACCATCCCTGCATTTCTGGGATAAAGCCTACTTGGTTGGGGTGAATAATCTTTCTGATATATTCTTGCATTCTGTTTGTCAATATTTTGTTGAGAAATTTTGCATCTATGTTCATGAGGGAGATTTGTCTATAATTTTTGTTTTTTGTTCTGTCTTTGGTTTTGGTATCAGAGTGATGCTGGCTTCATAGGGGGAGTTTGGTAGAATTCCTTCCTTTTCTATTTTATGGAAAAATTTGAGAAGCAGTGGTGTTATTTCTTCCATGAAGATCTGGTAAAATTCACCACTGAATCCATCTGGGCCTGGACTTTTTTTTAACTGGGAGACTTTTTATAACTGCTTGGATCTCTGTACTTGTTATAGGCTTATTTAAATGGTTTATCTCATCTTGTGTTGGGCCCTGCCCCAGTATGAGGCCTAGTGGTTCTGAGCCCAGCCAGAGTTTACCTGTACTTGGCTCCTGGTGAGGCCAAGTCGAGCTTCCAGAGCCTGAGTAGAGTTTGCGACCTGTCCTTGGAGTGACTCAGCACCTAAGCTGAAACTGCCTCCGCCCAGCTGCTGCTGATGTGGTGAAATAATATTGGCCCTTATACCTTTCTCTCATCCTTTTCCCCACTGTCTCTCAATAAAGAGAGAGATTTTCCACCAGACGGACTTCTGGCTCATTGTGGTTTTCTTTTGCCCCGTGGCTTGGGGAGGTTTTTTGAGTCACCGACACCTGCCTTCCCGCTCAGCCCCGAGAGAGAAGCAGCTGGCCTGGCTCTCTCTCTCTTCCGCTCTACCTGCCGGTGGTGGAGGAAGAAAAGAACCGGCAATTGGTGCCCAACGTGGGGCGCAACAATCTTGATTTAATTTTGGTAGGTCATATAAATCAAGAAAATCATCCATTTCTTTCAGATTTTCAAACTTAGAGGCATATATATTCTTAAAGTATGTCCATATGATTTTCTAAATTTCTTTGGTATCTGTTGTAATGGTGTCTTTTTCATATCTAATTTTATTACTTTTTATTTCTTCTCTCTTTCTTTTGGTCAGATTTGCTAGGGATTTATAAATCTTGTTTATCCTTTCAACAAACCAAATCTTTGTTTCATTGATTCTTAGGATTTTTTTTTTTTTTTTTTTGGTTTCTAGTTAACTAATTTCTGCCCCAATCTTTACCTAATCTTTATTATTTCTTCTCACTGATTTTTGGTTTGCCTTGTTCTTCCCTTTCTAAGTACTTAAGGTGAAGCATTAAATTGTTTGCTTATGAGCTATCTAATTTCTTAATATAGGCACTTAGAGCTATAAATTTCCCTCTTAGAACTGCCTTCATTTTATCCCAATGGTTTTGTTATGTTCTATTCTGATCATCATTTTATTCTATGAATATATTGATTTCCTTTTTAATTTGTTCAATGACTCATTCATCATTCAATAGTGTACTATTTAGTCTCCATGAATTTCTGCATGCTCTGTAGTTTTTCTTGTTGCTGATTTGCAATTTAATCCCATTGTGGTCAGATAGCATTCAAGGGATTATTTGAATTTTCCTGTATTTGTTAAGATTTGATTTGTGTCCTAATGTATGGTATATTTTAGAGGTTGTTCCATGTGCTGCTGAGAAAAATGTATATTCTGCAGCATTAGGATGGAATGTTCTGTATATATCTGTTAGGTCCATTTGTTCAATGGCATCATTTAATCCAGATGTCTCTCTGTTTATTTTTTGCTGGGATGACTTTTCAAGTCATAAGAGTGGGGTATTGAAGTCATCCACTACTATTGTGTTTGGAGTTATCTCTGACCTTAAGTTTAATAGTATTTATTTGATGAAATTAGGAGCACGATGTTAGGTGCATATATGTTTAGGATTGTAATGACCTCCTTTTGGAGTGTTCCTTTAATAAGTATAAAGTGACCTTCCTTATCATTTCTCATTAATATTGGTTTGAAGTCTATCCTGTCAGATATTAGGATAGCAACCCCTGCTTGTTTCCTAGGCCCATTTGCTTGAAATACCATTTTCCATCCTTTCATCCTAAGAAGTTTTCTATCTTTATTAAGAGTTGAGTATCCTGGAGGCAACACATGGAGGGCTCCTGCCATTTAATCCAGTCTGCAAGCCTGTGTCTTTTGGTTGGGGCATTGAGGCCATTGATATTAAGTTATTATTGAAAGATATGTATTTCTTCCCACCATTCTTCTTGCTTTGTAGTGCTTCCTGTTTTCCCTTTTCTCACTTGATTTAACTGTTATTTGGATATGGTTTACTTCTTCCTATTTCCTGCTGTGTGTGTTTTGCTTTCTCTTCAGCATGAAGGATTCCTTCAAGTATTTTCTGTAAAGCCGATTTAGTTTCCATAAATTCCTTTAGCCTGTCTTTGTTGTGGAATGTCCTTATTTCTCCACCAATTTGGATACATAGCTTTGCAGGATAAAGTAATTGTGGTTGATAGTTTTTATCTTTCAGAACTTGGAATGCACCATTCCAAGCCCTTCTGGCTTTTAAAGTTTGTATTGAGTAATCTGCTGTGATCCTGATGGGTTTCCCTTTAAAGGTCACTTACGTTTTCTCTTTAACTGCTTTCAATATATTTTCTTTGGTTTGTATATTTACTACTTTAATTATAACATGGATAGGAGAGGATCTTTCTATGTTTTGTCTGTTTGGTGTTCTCAAAGCTTCTTATATCTGCATTGTCAATTCTTTTCCAATTTGGGGAAACTTTTCTTCTATGATTTTGTGGAAAACACCTACTAAGCCTCTGGATTGAAATTCTTCCCCTTCTGTTATACCTTGAATTCCTGTTTGATCTTTTCATAGTGTCCCGGATGTCTTGGAATTCCCATTCATACCTTGCTATTAGCTTGTCTTTCTCTTTGTTGAACTGTATTAGGTCTGCCACCTGGTCTTCTAGTTTAGATATTCTGTCCTCTCCTTCATCCATTCTACTGGTGAGACTTTCCACAGAGTTTTTATTTCATTGACTGTGCTCTTCAGAGCTAGGATTTCAGCCTGGTTTTTCTTCAGTATTTCTATTCCCTTATTCATGTCCTGTAATGGCCTTTTTATTTCATTAAGCTGGTTTTCTGTGTTCTCTTTCAGGAGTTTGTTTTCTTCTTTGAATCCTTTCATTTCTATTTCATTTCTTCTGAAGTCTTTGTCAGGTATTTAATCTAAAATATTCTCATTGGTGATCATTTCTGATGGATTTATAATTTTTGGTGGGATTACATTGTCTTTATTTTTTTTGTGTTTCTTGTATTATAATGTAGAGACTTTGCATCCTGAATTTATTTCATGCTTGAGTTTTCTACTTATCTGCAGTGTTCTTAGATGTGGTGATCAACCTTTATTATACTTTCAGAATATGACTTTAAGGGGCCAAGTGTAGCACTTGTACCCCAATACAACTGCAGAAGTAATCCTAGGTGTTGAGTTTTCTTGCTAAGCAAGTATTCTAGTGGACTGGATGGAACAATACACTGGCAAATTCTAAACTTCAACTGAGCAATATACACATTCAATAAAAACCAGCACAGTGTATACAAGTGTGGGGATTAAAACAAACAACTAGTCTTATAAGGCCAAAACCCCTAAGGGTGTGTGTTGCTTGACACCCTTAATCCTGTCAGCCAGGAGGTAGAGAATTCTGTTCTGAGTTGGGTCCCTGGTTAGCCTGGATCTGGATCAGACCCTGCCCCCAATAATGACAAAAACAGAAGACAAAGGCCCTATAAATCTGCAATCTGCAAGCATTAAAGGGAGCAATATTCAACACCTCATATACAGCTTATTTGAAAATGGTAAAGCCTACCAAAAGTGTGTAACCCATAACCTGCCCTACACATGGAAAGAGAGATTAAGAGAGATTAGCACTTCCAATGCAGTCTTATGCAGTCTTTTTGTCAGTTGGCCTCATTACCTTTTGGTGTGGCTTCCAATCTCACCAATGCTGAGTGCACACCTCAATCCCTCTGCGTTGTGCTGTGGAGCAGGAGCTCTGCTCAGCTGTGCTGGATGGCTGCTGCTGGGAGCTGAATTCTGGTGGTTCTGATGGTTGGGGAATGGGAGAGTTCAGGAAGCCTGTAGTGGCTCTCACCATTCCCCTGTATCTCTTTCAGTAGCTAAGCTTTTTGTTGTTGTTGTTGTTGTTAGATATCTGGGCTCTGTAAGGACTCTGATGCGGTTGGAAAGTCCCCTTGTTTGGTCTCTGCTGCTGCTCCTTGGCACACGTGGGCAGGAGTGCAGATCACAAGGATCAGGCCTGCAGGCTCCTCAGTGGGCTTCTGGACATTTTCCTCCTTTCTGGTGGATCTTGGTCTCTCTTGCTTTTCTGCTGTGTCTAAGATAAACCTATACTCCTGCACTTTTCAGAAGAGTTTATTTTGCTGTAGTTTTGCTTAAATCCCTCCCTGGGCTGGTTTGGCATGGCTCTTATGCCACCATCTTATCCGGAAGTCTCCTTATTACTATTATTTTTAACAACATCATTCATATGGATACATCATGTGTTAGTACCCTCTTTTACCTTGTCCCTGACCCCATTCTGTTGGGGACTTTCCTCAGTGGGGTTGCAGGTATTCCCCATGGGGTAGTGATTTATGCATTGTGGGAGCAGTGGTCAGTTATTTTTTGTTGGAGAGGTGTGGTAGTTTGAATATATGGCCCCCAATATATTCAATGTTTTATTACTTTATACTTTGCATCTACAATCACCTTCCTAGAGGCAATGTCACTGGGGGCTGGTCTTAAGGTGTTAATGGTGGGTTTGAGATTCCATTGTAAAGATATGCAAACGTGCCTAGCAGGAGTTCCTGAAGTGTGCTGTGTGACCTTTTGGCTGTAGTTTTTGCTCTGTGTGCTGTGGTGGCTGGTTGGCTTTCTCTCTCTCTTGCCTGGTCCTGTGAAGAACAGGCTGCTTCTCCTGCCTTTATGGAACTTCCCCTGGATCTGTAAGCTTCAATAAATAATATCCCTTCCTCCATAACTGTGCCTGGTCTGGAAGTTCATCTCAGCAAACCTGAAGCTGTCTGCTACAAAAGGGAATGCCTCTGGACATGATGTCTCAACCTGTGGTTCTTACAATCTTTCTGCCTCCTCTTCTGCAAAATTCCTGAGCTATGATGGGTGACTGAGTTGTAAGTCTCCTTCAGTGATGAGCTCTTAGAAGATCCTGGATCTCTGCTGTGGTAGGTGTTGAGTATCCTACGGGACTGTCTCCTACACCCTGGTGCTGATTATGATGTCATATCCAGAAGTCATTTCCCAATCCAATATCCTAAAACATTCTACCTAAGTTTTCTTCAAGTAGTTTTTTGTTTGTTTGTTTTAAATTTCTCACAATTCAGTCTTTAATTCATTTTCAGTTGCTTTTAAAATTTATTTATTTTTATTGACAACTACCATAATTTTAGACAATAACCCATGGTAATTACCTCCCTCGGCCCATTTCCCCTTTGAAATTCCACTCTCCATTATACCCTTTCCCCCTCCACCTCTCAATCAGTCTCTCTTTTGAGTTGCTGTTTGTGTGTATTGTGAGATATGGATTCTGAATGGATATGGCTATGGTGTCTGCAGCAGTGATCAGAGCCTCTGTGCTCCTCCTCTCCTCCTTCCATCTGACTCTGGAGGACTCACATCAGTAAAGATAGCTATTAGCATAAACTGTGCTTCTGAGAACACAGTGATGCAGATTAAATGCTTCTATATTGTTTTTGTTTTTTTTTTTTTTTTTGTATCATCATTGGGTACTGCTTTGCTTTTGACAGCTTCATTGCAATACAATAAAGCTCTTGGTGAGATATTTTATTTGGTAGGCTACTAATCAATCATTCTTAGTGAACCATGAGTACTGTGGCCCCTTGTTCACTATCTTGCATCAATTGTCTGCTGTGTGCATTCACAGGAGCTGAAGTTCTCCTCTCTTTGTGTTCATTCTCCTTCTCCCTGCTTCTCTTTCATTGTATATTTCAGGAAATAAGAAAATGAGAGTGAGAAGAGGACACAT
Organism: Orientallactaga sibirica; assembly: GCA_036365145.1. Taxonomy (NCBI): domain Eukaryota; kingdom Metazoa; phylum Chordata; class Mammalia; order Rodentia; family Dipodidae; genus Orientallactaga; species Orientallactaga sibirica. The sequence goes on from JAEOAD010000083.1 coordinate 7,439,215, forward strand.
CCTTTGACTTTTACACTGTACCCAGCAACTTGTTATTTGTGTATGAATGTGAAGTAGGTGTTAATATGGTGGATGCACCTATGTTTGCAGCTGCGTTCACTCCATACTCACATGTGTAAAGGCCAGAGAAAAATATTAAATGTATTCCTCCATTACTCTTCCACAATGTTTCTTTGAACCATCATTGAACCTAGAACTGTACTTTCCCAGTCAGACTGGCTGAGCAGTGAATAGTGACCTCTGATCTCCACACTCCATAGGTCTGTAGTTATAGGAATTCATGGCTACACCTGACATTTTATAACACAGACCTTCTCAGGCCATCATGCTTACATGGTAGCATGCACTCTTACCACTAAGCCATCTCCCAGGCCCAGCATTCAAAATATTTCTAAGTTAATTTGTCATTCCATAAAAAGGAAAATAATATCTGGATTTAAATCTTAAAGAATATAAATATTTCAAACTCCAAAAACCAGTGGAGCATTAATATGCTGTTTGAGTCAGATAAGCTGACACCAGTGATTGCCAATTTAAGTTATAATAGCCTGCTGACACTTTAATTGTAATCTCATGAGATACCCTTAGCAAAACTATCCACCAAAGCCCTCTCCTATCCCAGAACACCAGAAACAAAGGTAACAAAGATTCACTGTTTTAAGCTACTGAACTCTAAGTTTGGCTTTTGAAAAAATTTTCAAATAATTCACCATAACTTTTTTTTTTCTTCTCTAATTTTTCTTTGTTTCCTTAACTAACTCTACCTTTCTTTTTCTATTTAAAACACATTTTGATTCTCAACCTCTTTGAACTGTAAAGACTTTCTGTTTTTCCTTCAAACTGTTTTTATTTTTTTAAATGGTATATTTTAGTATCCTGAGATTGTAGCAGTGCAATACATGTGAATGAGATGATGCTTGCTGCCTTCTTGATCTGACCTGATTTCCACTGCAAGGAAGAGTTAGAGTTAGGAGGGTGGACAGTGATGTGTCAGATCTAGAAAACAATAAGCAAATAAGTTAGTAAAGAGGCATATATTATATTTTAAAACTACTAAAAGTATTGGTTATATTACAAAGTTGTATGTTGTCTATGTATAGAAAATATAACAAACTACTAAGAAAATCATACTTTTTAGGCTTAACTTTCTTCAGTTTTTTAAGTTGATGATCTGATGGGGACAATGAAAATATATAACAATATACATTCATTTCTCTTACTTCTCTCAAATTAACCACAGTTTCTGGTTAAGCCATTTTTCTTTTCTTTTCTTTCTTTTGTTTTATTACCTTTTTTTTTTTTTTCTGAGACAGATCTCCCTATATACCCCAGTCTAGAAATAGAAATAACTTGCCATATAGACCAAGCTAGCCTCAATCTCTTGATCTTCTCAACAAAATCTCTTTTGTTATTGGGTTTTCAAGCATGGACTATCACTTTATTTCTACTTTTTTAATAAAGGAAGACATAAGGCTAATTGATAATGAATGAACTCCTTTAAAATTGAACCCAACTCATTTTCATATTGAGAGCAAATATGCCAATATTCATTCTATGATGTGTTTATGTCTTCACACAGTCTTTTGTGGTGAAAATCCAAATTAATAATGTTCTGTGTTGCATTTGAGCCCATCTCTTCTTTAAGAGGTTATACTCCATGAAGAGGAAATCCTCTACTTAAATCCCACTGTTTGACAGTTGTGGAAAGGCTGCATTCTTTTCCTAAATCTTGGTTTTCAAACATGTTTACAGATGAGCCATTATGTCCCTGCTTACACTTGTGGAAAAAGAGGAATTTAAGTAAGATATTATATTAGAGCATGCTAAATACTGTATGTAACATCTACAGAATACAAGACACATATTAGGTTACCAATATTAACAACAAGATGGGAATTATTTTATTTTGGAAATTTCCTCAGAGTAGTTCATTCATTCATTCATTCTCATTAGCTATTAATTTCATCAACCATCACCCCAGGAGTTTAGGAAAGGCAAAGATATCATCTTTATCATATCTGGATCCAGGACATCTTGCATAATACTTGATGATTGACAAAGATGTCATATATTCTGACTACTGATGGGGATGATTGTAATAAGTCCTGAGAAACAAATGATGTTGATTTTACCTGAGGGTTTGACTTGGGTTAGAAAAAGGAGGACTATCAGAGCATCATTCCAAAGGTGTTACACCAGAGCTAAATTTAAAGTGTGTGATTCCACAGTACCATGATCCAGGCTGTGATGGGGAATTGTTGTTATATGTCTTATCAGTGTTATGTGATTTTAGGAATTGACAACACAGTACAGAGTAAAAGCGTTATTGTTTTGATTACTGACTTGAACAGGCATATCCAAAGATAAACTTATATGAGGGACAGTAAAAGTAGGGGAGCAATTCTAATTTACCTTGTATATACTACCCACTACATCATTAAATATAGCTGGTAATCCCACAAATAAAAACAACAGAAGCAGTCTAAGGCAACAAATGGCAAAGGTTGTAAAACCTAAATATTCCTTCGAACTATTTTTGTCACCCAGTTAAGTTGAACCCAAAATGAAGCGATATAACAACAAGGGCTGGAGAAGATGGCTTAGCAGTTAAGGCATTTGCCTGCAAAGCCAAAGGACCCCAGTTTGATTCCCCAGAAACTACGTAAGCCAGATGCACAAGGTGGCACATGTGTCTGGAGTTCATTTGCACTGGATGGAGAACTTGGTGAACCCATTCTCTCTCTCTCTCTCTCTCTCTCTCTCTCTCTCCCTCTTTCTACTCCTCTCTCTCAAATAAATAAATAAAAGAATGTAAAAAATTTTTAAAAAGAGATATAACAACCAAACTTGCTTTCCATTATACATTAAAATATATGTTAATATGAGTATTTAACAAAGCACTAGCTTATGTTTTACAAATTAAACTACTAAATCTAAAGTTAATAAAACATGAAAAAATGTACTTTTAATCTTAATTAGTGAAGAACATGAAAATATACAAAATTAGTTCTGGTGAACTGCTAGGAAGGGCTAATTTTTATTGTTGATAAACATGTTTTTAACATTTTCCAAATGCTGCCTTTAACATCCTTGCCTGTCAATTTTAATAAAAACAATATATAGTGTCAAGGAAATAAAGACTGTTGTTCAAGGTATTTGAGAATTCTAAGCAAAATGCATCTGATTTTTCCATATAGTATATCCATGTCTACCAGATATCTTCTCATCATTATCATTTCTTCTTCCTTCTGATTTTTTCCCTCCTCTGTCCTTGTGCCCTTACCATAAAGAAGAGGACAAAGAAAGAAAATGGGAAAAAAATATTACAGGCTAGGTGTTATATCTCCCTTCTCACTTCATTGATGCTGATGAGACAGGACAACCAATTATCCAGACATGCTAAGACTGCATGAAAAAAAAAAAAATAGAGAAGAGCAGGATTGCATATTGGCTACTGCCTGCCCATCAACACTATTAAACCCTGAGTATTCAGCCTGTCTTTATGGTAACATAGACAAATAAAATAACTTTCTGTCAAAACATTTAGCAAAAAGATAAGCTGTTTTTGATGGATCAGTTTAAAAAGTTGAAACAGAAAGCTAAGAGAAAATAGGGTTATGAAAAGTTAAGTAAATTGCTAAAAGAATAAACGTCTGGAAGCCATTAGTTTATGAGTTAATTGGAATCATACAAATAAGACTTCATGAAATCGTCTAGCTGCTCCAATTAGTGTTTCTCAAAGTTTAATTCAAGGTTAATCTGCTTCAACATCATCTAGCATGTTCTCTAAAAAAATGTACATTCCCGCTGTTAACATAAAATACTCTGCATAAAAAGGTAAAATACATTTCCTAAACTTTAAAAATTAAAAACAAAATAGCAAGTAATGCAATCAATAATTGTACAATAAAGAGGACAAATGCTTTGCAAATGAAGAAATACAAAATGACAGTAATAACATGGAAAAAGTGTCCATCATTAACCATCAAGAAAAGGCAAATCAAAATTCAAGTGAGATTCATTTCGGTTCAGTCAAAATGTTTTTTATGGGCTGGAGAGATGGTTTAGTAGTTAAGGCACATGCCTACGAAGCCTAAGGACCCCAGTTCGATTCTCCCAGTCCCACGAAAGCCAGATGCACAAGGGAGCACACGCATCTGGAATTCGTTTGCAGTGACTAGAGACCCTGGCATGCACATTCTCTCTCTCCCCCTCTCTCTTTCCCTCTCTCCGCTCTAATAAATAAATAAAAATAAAAGCCGGGCGTGGTGGCACATGCCTTTAATCCCAGCACTCGGGAGGCAGAGGTAGGAGGATTGCTGAGAGTTCGTGGTCACCATGAGACTACACAGTGAATTCAAGGTCAGCCTGAGCCAGAGTGAGACCCTATCTCGAAACACACACACACACACAAAATCTTTAAAACATGGTTGTCATGTATAAAATATAACAATGAAAAAAAAAAAAAAAAAAACACCAAACAAGATTTGGGAAAAGGAACTCTATTCAATGCTAGTAGAAATTAAAAGTATTGTGATAATTAGTAATCAATACAGATTTTCCTCAAAAAAAGTGAGAAATCATAACTCCCATAAGATCCAGCCATACTATTTCTGGACATATACCCCAAAGAATCAAAATCAGCTCATGATAGACACACCAGTACACTCATGCTTATTACTGTACTACTCACAATTGCCAAAGAATGAAATCCACCTATATCCTCATCACAAGATAAATGGACAATAAAATGCACAGTAGATACAAAATTGAATTAATTTCATCCACAGAGAATAATGAAATTAAGTCATCTTCAGAAAATGGTAAAATTGGACATAATTATGTTAAATAAACTACATCAGACTAACAAAGACAAATTGCATGTTTTCTCTCATGTGTGGAAACTATAAGAAAAATAGGACCAAAAAGTCAGACTATCAGAGATACAGAAGAAGTAGAGCAAAAAAAGTAGATGGTTGAAAAAAAATAATAAAAGAAGAAGATGGTTGAGAGATAATAAAGAGTAGCAGTGGTAATGAATGTGATAAAAATACTTTAAGGCTGGAAAGATGTCTTAGCAGGTAAGGCACTTGCCTGTGAAGCCTAAAGACCCATGTTCAACTCTCCAGATCCCACATAAGCCAGATGTGCAAAGATGAGGCAAGCACAAGGTCGCACATACCCACTAGGTGGCACAAGCATCTGGAGTTTGATTGCATTGGCAGAACCAGTGCACCAATTTTCTCTCTCTCTCTCTCTCTCTTTTGCTCTCTCTAAAATAGAAAGAAAAATACTTTAGATATGTAAACATCATAACAATTTATCTTACGTTTTTAAATCATTTTTTCAAGTTCTAAAGATTTTTAAATACATGTAAATATAAAATACCCAATTATATAAAAAGTCATATTTGGAAGTCAAAATTATAGCAATACCCTGTACCAAAGTGGGAGCTGTTTTTGATTGTCAATTAATATTGTTAAGCCTGAGATTGAGTGAACACATAATTCTATTTTACTGACAAAGTATATCCTCTTTTGAATCTGAATCCAAATTGGTATTTGACCACGCACAGACCACAGCTGGGTGTCTGCAGTCAGAGTAACGCTGTGCTAAAATTCCACACAAAATATTTGATAAAATTTCATTAAAGTGGAGCTGAGATTAGTGCCTTCTTTGCACACAGAGATTCAGAAGTGAGGTTATCTGAGCTTTTGGCTAAATACTAAAGGTCATAAAACACTTCTCTGTTTAAATGAATGCAGCTCTCGTCAGCAGTTCTCCATCTTTCAGATGACTTCTCCTCTGTTTCTTATTATCATTTCATTCAGAAAACATCCTTTCCACTTAAGGATCTGGGAACAACACCCCTATCAACATATAACAGATGTAGCTTTTATTCCCCTCCTATGATTAGTTTTGCTTGTCTTTTTATGCCACTCAGTACAAACGTGGGTGTCCAGGAGATTGTGTTTTCTTTTTTAATGTGTAGGGAAACAAGAAAACACTAGGCTCTCTCTTCAGCCCTAGAAAAAGCAGATCCCAGAATAATGTGTTCATTGTTTTACAAAGGAAATGTATTTGATGGTGACAGAGGAATACGCAGTGCTAGAATGAAAATGAGGCTGCAGAGGAAATGGAATGAGAAATAGTTTTGTCTTGGCCACCCAGAAGAATGAAACGATCACACACATTCACAGAAACATACCTAAGCACTAACAGCCACTTCATACCAACTCCTGATGCCAAATGAAATAAAGACGGAACTTCAGGGGAATAAAACAAAGGGAAAGAGTGCAAATGAAGTTGCCAAAGAAAACAGGACTAATTTTGCAAAGGACAGTGCTAGACAGGATTAGTTTGGACTAAGCTCACACTCCAGTGTAATTTGCAGTATATTTCAATACTTCAGAACAAGTATTTCCAGCTAGTTTTAATACCATCTCTGAGCCATGACTATCTAAATAGACAGTGGGCATTAAAGTTCACAGGGCTTGATATTGCCTGTAAAAATGGAGCCCTGCAGAATTTGATTTTATTACCCCCTTTTTTATTAGGCCCATAGCCAATGGCGATTAGAGTGTTGCACCATATCTGCCAGCATGCGTGAATGCCTGGGGATTATTTGTAACAGAATTTCAGTCTGGGAGCCAAGTTTCTCAGCCATACGTCTAGAATACTAATTCTTTCTTTTTCATACCCTCTATCAGACCTATGATACTCAGTGCCTCAGTGGAGGAACTGCTATCAGGACTCAGGCATTTAAATCTAAAACATCAGACCTCTATAAATAGTTAAGGAATCAAATCAGGAGAGATGAGGAACACGGGATCGTTTGGACATTTGTTATTGTCATGTTGTTTTTCAGGATCCAAATTACTTTGCTACTTCAGTTTCCAGTTGGAGAACTGCTATATTGATCTCATCTTCATGGGAGGCATTTTCAACGTCTGACTTAAACATCCCACAATTCCATGCTCTTCCTGAAAGCACATGTATATATCCAAGGTGGTGGGACATATGCAGGCAACTGCAAATTGATTATAATTTCAGGACTTCAAATCTTGAGCAAGAAACATGGAGAAGTCAGAAATCTGTAAATCTTCCTAAGAAGTGGAGCCAGGATGGTCTGCTTACAGTTGTTTTTTTCCCTAAATTTTTTACTTATTTGCAAGCAGAGAGAATTGGTACTTCAGGGCCTGTAGCCACTTGAAACAAACTCCAGATGCACGTGCCACCTTGTGTATCTGGCTTACGTGGGTCCTGGAGAATCAAATCTGGGTCCTTTGGCTTCACAGGCAAACACCTTAACCGCTCAGCCATCTCTCCAGCCCTGCTTACAGCTTTTACGCTCTTAAATATTGTCTATAGTTGCTCCATTCCTGGCCTATGTTAATCACCTACTTTTTCAGGATTATTTTCTTTCTTCTGATTTCTCTCGGGGCTAGTGTGTGCCGCAGTGAATTACTGTTCAGATATTTGTCTTTGTTTTAATGATTTTTTTTGGTGTGTGTGTACTTCCTTACCAAGTGCATTCCTAAATTAGTCTTTGGGGACACATGCATAACATATTCAATACTGAATTCAGTGCAGTCACTCCTTTTGCCATCAATACTGACTTTGCTTTCTGTAGACCAGTTGAAATATCTTCCCTATCATTTGAGCCTGATTCCTGCATCCCATTTGACAGCAGGTTAGAAAACATACTCCTACCACTATGATTTAAACAATGACTATTTAGTGGGTAAGTCAGACATTAGGCAATGTGCTGGCTAATGGCTGAAGCACATTTATCTTGTACCACAGGCAGTATGATACACTCGCAGAGTCTGATGTCCTGTGAGGCCCAAGCAGCTCACTGTAGTGTCATGTACAGAGGCTTTAAGAAGCAACAGATCAGAGTTTGAACTTAAGACAGACCAAGTGGAGATGGGTACATGATTGACACTTTCAAGGTACTGTTTCTTCATTTATAAAATGGAGCAAATAGTTCCTAAAATCAAGATGCTGTGAATTATAAATATAGTATGACATGTCAAGTACCTGGGTCAGTACTCGGTGTACATTTCATTCTAGCCTGTCCTTTTGTTGTTGTTGATGTTTGCTTGTTTGTTTTGAGGTCTTACTCTAGTCCAGGCTGACCTGGAAGTCACCATGCAGCCTCAGCATGGCCTCAAATTCATGGTGATCCTCCTACCTCGGCCTTCAAGTGCTGGGATTAAAGGTGTGCACCACCACACCCGGCTGTAGCCCATCCTTTATTGTACAGTGTGTATGCATATGAGATCGTCACATTTATGCACCTTGAATATATGTAGTCTTTGTCAGTAACTTCAATATTTTAAAATAAAAAGAGATAAGTCCTTTACTGCCATACTGTGAATCATATACTCAAGGATTTCTTCCCCCAAGTCAGTTTCATCTGGCTAAATTCTGTTAATGTGGAAATATTTAAATCTTTCATCATATGCCACAGAAAGCATTTCTTGGCTTCCTGTGGAGTCATTTGTGTCTACACTTGAAAATGTCTTTGTATTTTTATATCCAGAACAAGACTTTGAGGCTTGTACTGACTCATTATTTATCCACAGCATTTATCATAATGTCTGGTACATTACAGTTATTCCTGGAATTTCTACTTGACTGAACATAAACATCATATTCACAAATCCTTAGCTAATAATAATATATTAAGCCTCAGTTTATTCACTTATAAAAATATAGTAAGAAAAATGGCTTACAATAGTATTTTTGTATGGAGTCAATTAAAATGCTTGCATGTGACATTCAAGGTATAAATCTGTTAATTAATTGCTATTTTATTTTAGATTTCATTTTAAGAAAGTTTTAAAAATATTTTATTATTCATTTATTTATTTGCAAGGAGAGAGAGAGAAATGAATATGGGAAAGAAAGGTCCTCTAGTCACTGCAAACAAACTTCATGTACCACTTTTTGCATATGACTTTATGTGGATACCGGAGACTGAAATTTAATAATGCACTGGAACCATTGGACCATCTTGTATAAATAGTATAAATGGCAAAGCATCTTAATTGTAAGATTACCTTGCCAACCACTTTGCATAGCTCTGAAACTCTCAACGCCAGGGACTCTTACTGTTAGAGGTCTCAGCGAGAAGCACACACACTGAAATATATCGACCTAAGACTTTTCAACTCTGTGCACCAAATGGTCTGGACACTCACAGGCCATCTATTCCTTCAAATGTTTATATGACCTAGAATCAATGCACATGAACTCTGTTAAAATCTAATTCCATTCTAAAGAATTTAAAAAGTTAAATCAAACACTCTGGACAATCATGCAGGTTATTTCAAGTGGACTTGAGCCATATCACTTCTAAAATTTCAGGATAAGGAAATTATTGGTACTTATTCATGTCTTAGATGTCTTTCTAAATATAAATAAGTGATGTAGTTAAGATTATTTAATCTATTCCTTTTGTATTTCATTCAGACTTTTTGAAAATTTTATCTCTGGCTTGCATAAAAATGAAATCCAATATACCATATAGTTTAAGCAAATGGGGATTATTTTCCCTGTAGGATATTTATGTCCTGTCATACAATTCAAAATCTAAAAATGGGTCCATAAATGACATAGATGTCTATGCTGATCTGTTACAATATGTATATATTTGGATAATTGTTGTTTATAGCAGGAAATTAATCATTGTAAGCACATATTACACTTACCTTTAAAATACTGTTTTAATGATGTGGAAATGCTGAAGGGAAAATGAAATACAATTTTTATGTACTTTCAGTTCTGGTCATTTAAATTTACATAAACACTGTCAAAAGCATACTCCATACATTTAACAATGATTGTAATTGTTTAGCTGATAGGATTTGATTGATATTGATTTTTCATATAATTTTGCTTTTTCAACAATGACTGTGCAATACTTTATTATAAATAAAAATAAACATTTTAATGGCACTGTAGAGGTTGGAAATGAGCATGTGGAAACACATTTTTTTCATAAAAACTTATAGTATATGACATGCTAAAGGTAGGAAGATGCTCGTCTATTATCAACTGGTAAAGATTCAATTGAAGAAAGCTGAGATCATCTCAAGCTTGAATATTATTTAGATAAAATCTCATGATGTCTTTCCTCAATAATGTTGCAAGAAACTATTTGGACTAGTAGCTTTCTCTGATCCTATACAAGATGGCCAGTACTTCATCTTGGTTGTTATTATCCTACTGACCATTATTTACTCACATTTGTAGATTTCATACCTACCAATCTTGGAGACTGTGGTTGTTTGTGGAAATCAATTGCTATTTTATGGCAATACTGAAGTGGTGCCTAGCATACCAAGATCTTTAATTGTCCCTGAGTTTTTATAGCCTTTTCTCTACTACATGGTCTGAAATGTAATTTTCATGCTGAAGATTTTTGTGCAATCTCGGGTGGCCGTTTTGCCATGGCCATTACTTACAACTTTTGCTCATCTCTCTGTTTTTGATTTTATTCCTTCTAGACTTGATTTCTTGCTACTCCTGACACCTGCTTCAGTCTGATAAACTGACAGCTCCAATTGTAAATTCTGCCTGATGATTTTCTTTCCCCTAGATAGAAAATAGTGTGCTCCAATGGTTTATATCACTTTACAAACATCAGGATCCTGTCCCTTCCACTTTGGAACTGTATTGTTTAGACACAGACATTTTGTTCCCTCTGTCTGCTAAGCTTTACCCTGTCTGCCTCTTCCCTCAATCAGTGAGATGACATTTTCACCTCCAACAAGCTCAGTTCAGATGGTCTCTCAAGCAACTACCTTGACATATTCCTAGACCTGTCTGAACACCACGTGATAGGCTCTGCTCTCTATCACTAGAGTTTCTGCTATTTCATTCCATCCCCATGCTACGCCTGCTATAATTACTTGTCATTGTTTTGTCTGACTTATGGTATTTCTCATGCTTAGCAATGTTTCTTTCTTTTTCTACATCATACACAGCCAGGGAGTGGTAGGTACTGACAAAATTATCAATATATGAAATAAGCATAGCAGGCGAAGAAAAAAAAAATGAAACTAATCCCAAGAGATGAACAGTGAGGAAAAGTGAAGGGAGTCACATTCAATAAAGAAGTGTCTGCTTCTGAATACTGAAAAAGCAGTCATGCAAATGAAATGTCTAAAAGTGTGCCTTGCGTATGCAGATCTCCGCACACTTCCTGTACACAGCGACATCCTCCTTGGCAGGAGCACCTGCATTGGACTCTGACATTGCCCATGAATATTCTGCTTATAAAAATCCCAGCTTTTAGAAACCAGATGTCCCTAGCAGATTTTATTCGATTTAAGTTTTCAATTTAGTTCTTTGAAAGTTTCAGTGCTGAATTATGGATATTTCTAGCTGGAGTATTCAAGGTCTGTAATTTAGTTGAGGATGCAGGACATCATTTGGCATAGAGAGTAAGTTCTTGATTCTACTTTTTACAAAACATTTTTTGCTTGTTTCTTTGATCCTGTTCATTCTTTATGAGGAAGACAGATATTCATATGATTCTGACAAATTTTGATGTTTCTTGTTGCTATGAAATTCCATAGCCCTCCTGAAAATGGACTAGCTTTCTCTTTACTTATGTTCATGTGTTCTAGCTGATATTTTAGCATAAAGTTTTATCATAAATGGTCCTAGGTTGGCTATAAATAAGCCTGGGTTTGCAAGGTTGTGGTGCTTTGAAATCTACATTTTGGTCATGTATCACTTAAAAATAAGAGGTAGGAGGATCAGGAGTCAACACCCTATCTCAAAACTATATTTATTATAATAAAATTGTGAGATATTTATTAAGTGCAGCTAGCAATGTAGAGTAACTAGGAGTGAGTAAAGTATACACACTCATAGCCCCACAAAAGAAATTCAATTGCTATTAATGTTTGAAGTTATGTGTGCTCAGTGCCTTTGTTCTATGTAGCTTTTAGTGGGGCGATGTTATATACACAAACCATGAGATTTATTTTAGTTAATACTATCACAGTGTTTGGGTTCTAATTACAATTTGGCTGCATGTTAGCCAAAGGACTTAATATTTTTTTTTACCTTTCTGTTACCTATCAATGACTTGACTTCATCCTCTATAAAATAAATAGGTACCAGTCACGTGTACTGAATAACTACTTCATAAGTAAAACATTTCTACTAGACGCTATAGTAAGAATCGTGGCAATGATGATTGTAACAATAATTCAAATTATTAATGCTTTTAAAATGACAAATATTGTTTGAGATTAATATTTCCTACTCAGGAGAGAAAAGGGTAATGTTACAGAAAGACTGTACTTCCAGCAAAATAAAATCTGATTGTATATTGATACTCATGGATTAATCAATCCACTAAAACTGATATACTTGCCATAATGCTTTAATTAGAGTATAAATGAATCCCTACTATAGGGCAAAAATGTTCCCTTTACTGAATTCAAGTACAATTTCAGAGACATCAAATCATTCTCTAAGATATCTAACCATTATCCAAACTAAAGAAAGTGAATTACATTAATTTGCAACGTAATAGCATTCTTTTCCATTTTTTTTCTTCATAAAATCCTTTAGAGATTCTTTTCCTTACATTATGTTTACATACATCCTTAGTCACTATATCTCTCTTAGTCCCATGTATTTAGTAAATTTGCCTTGCCAGTAGTTATTTATGCAATGTAACTTTGTTGGCATTTATTATCAATGTCAACTAAATTTGCACACTTTGGAAGAGATATCTTTCCATAGATGTGAGACTGTAAGGTGTTTTCTATCTATTCCCCCACATCTACTTCTTTATCTACAGAACACTGGCATACTTACTATATTATCTTAAAACATTAAATAATGCTATGTTTGATATATCCTATTCATGGCCATTGCATTGCTCTGTACTTTTTAAAAATTCTGTTTAAAAATTGATCTAAATTTAATTTGGAGTTGATAGTGATTTCACTTTTGAGATTCCTGAATATTTGCGAGGCAAACTCAGAAAGAAGAGCATGCTATAACTCTCTATTTCCTTTTAAAATTTCAGACCAAATGTAAGTAGCAAAGAAGTGACCAGTTTCCAGAGATCATTAGTTGTGCAGTTCAAAGCCAGCTGTGTTTCTCTGTCCACATGTTGCTTTCTCAAGATGGTTTCACTTTTTTTCTGTCTAGAGTCAGTTGGCATTTTCTTTTTCTTTTTTCTTTTTGGTTTTTCAAGATAGGGTCTCTCTGTAGCTCAGGCTGACCTGGAATTCACTCTGTAGTCTCAGGCTGGTCTTGAACTTGTGGCAAGCCTCCTACCTCTGCCTCCTGAGTGCTGGGATTAAGGTGTGTGTCACCATGTCTGGCAGTTGGCTTTTTTTTTTTTTTTGAGAGAAAGAGAGAGAGAGAGAGAGAGAGAGAGAGAATTGGCATGTCAGGGCATCAGCCACTGAAATCAAACTCCAGATATTTGTGCTACCTCGTGGGCATATGTGACTTTAACATAGGTCCTTAGGCTTCACAAGCAAGTGCCTTAAATGCTAATCCATCTCTCCAGCCCTGTTGTTTTTGTTAGATATATTCTGACATAGATTATATTTTGAATTCTATTGCAAATTCTATTAAAAATTTATTTTCCCCATTATTTGGTTTTGGATAGCTTTTTAGATACGAATATTGTTAAATTCATTTATCAATTATAATGCTATAACTGAGCTATAAGATGGAAGTCTTATTGTACTATTTCTACTGGTTTTACAGTTTCAAATGTTTTATTTGACATAGAAACATTTTGGCACAGAAATTTTTATAAATTACTGTTATTCCCCTACCAAAGAGGAATTGACATAGAAAGCACCTTGGGTCAAAACAAAACAAAATAAAAACAAACAAAAACAACCAAAAGTGAGCAAATAAACAACAAAAGGAGTTTTATAGAGGATGTCTGTGGTCAATAATTGACTTGAAGTATAAACTTACTTTTTTTCTTTCTTTCTTTCTTTCTTTCTTTCTTTTTTTTTTTTTTTTTTTTTTTTTTTTTTTTTGGTTTTTGGAGGGGAGGTAGGGTTTCACTCTGGTCCAGGCTGACCTGGAATTAACTATGTAGTCTCAGGGTGGCCTTGAACTCACGGCAATCCTCCTACCTCTGCCTCCCAAGTGCTGGGATTAAAGGCATGCGCCACCATGCCCGGCTTAAATTTACTTTTGACAGGAATTCTTCAACCTTCTGTTTTTATGAAGAACAAGATGCCTTCATGTTGGGGTCCCTCCTAGGGCCAGCCCAGGAGGGGATGCAGGGTCTCCTCCAGGCAGGGAGTGAGAGGCGCAGAGTCACCACACAGACACCCGGGTTGGGTGGAAGCAGGCAGAGGGAGCTGCTGCAAACTCGTTTACTCATGGAAGTGTAGGGTTTTTAAGGGTTTGGGTGGTCAATGGTTGTATGGGGTTGCTCCCTTCTTGTGATCAATGACAGCCTGTCACTGGGCATGGTGGTTCCCTTCTTGTGACCAATGACAGCCTGTCTCTGGGCAGATTATCTTGCAGCAGGTTGTTCACAGGCATGGGGCTGTAGCTGTTGTTACCTCAGGCCTGTGCAGAATGCCATGTCCACAGAAGCCACTTCCTGGTTCCTCTTAGCAAGCCGCCGGGCTAGGGAACCTCATGCATTGTGCCATATACCTTCAAACTGGCATTCCAATTCTCTTCACAGGTTACTCTCATTTTAGTTCAACCTCATCCCTAACATTTTTCATATGCACATTCTTTCTCAATAACTGAGCGCATAGAGAAATTAAGAGCTGATGCATAAGAATGCAATTAAATATTATAACATTGATGTATGTAGTTAATTAATATTTTATATACATACACACACATATATATATATATAGACATATATATATGCTCACATTTATAAATGTTACAGATTTAAATTTGAAAGATGATTCTCCACACATAAACTTGTATAATTTCAATATAAAAATATAAGAATATATTTGTAATGGACCCATATTTCACAATTCATAAAAATTAAACTGTGTCCGTGTTGTTTTCATTTCATTGTTAACAGCTCAGGATTCTTAATTATTAAGAGGCATTCCTGTTCTGTTAGCATGAATAGGCTTCCTAATGTTACTAAAATCATCAGACAGGGGTTTAATTTCTATAGCCTCTCTTACATGGGCGACATGGGATGGGTCAATGGCACTCTATGGATGGTGTTTCTCCTGCCACTATGGAGAAAGGTAAAAGAGTCTTTTCCAATAACTGTCACAGAGTACAACAGAGCATTTTTTATTGTTTTTTATTTCATACTTTCCATCATATGCTGAAAATAAATTTTTAAAAATCCAATTTTTGTTCATTTAGATGTATCTCAAATGATTACTTATCCCATAAGAACATAAAGATTATGTTTTAAGAAGTTGAAAAATGCAAAAGACAAATTCAAAAATAGTATGAATAATATAACTACATCTGTGTTTGATCAATAAAACTTGATGAGGCAGAAATTGTATTTTCTCCCGGAGGCACTGAAACTAGTATACTCATAATGCTATGATTGTATTCCTGGTGTCACGAATAAGGTTAAAAACTATCTATTGCATTATTCCTAGCATTCTGGATACTAATGTACCAACAGGGGGTTATCTCTTCTGAGCTGTGAGATTTGAATTTGAGAAAATGAGCACAAGGAAGGGCAATTAATATAATTCAGATACCTGAAAACTTTTTTAAACTAAACACTACCTAATAAACTTTTTCTTGTCTCCTAGAGATATTCTACTAAAGTATCATCTTTTAAGATTGATAATGCAGGCTCAGTGTGGTATTTAGTAGCATCTCTCAGAGTGTGGCTCATGGACCAACTGTAATGCAGCTAATTTAAAGGCAGATTTCTTGGCCATGCCATGCCCTTAAAAGTAATTACTCAGTGTCTTTGGAAATGGGTACGTTAGCATATTTGCTATTTTTTCGTGATGGGTGTGTCTGCGTGTATGGGTACATGTGAGTATGTCTGTGTGTACATGATGGTGCATGTGTGTGGGTCAGAGGTCAACCTCTATTGTCCTCTCTGTACGTCTTTCTTATTTATTTATTTAGTTAGTTAGTTTTTTGAGGTATGGACTCACTCTAGCTTAGGCTGACCTGGAATTTACTATGGAGTCTCAGGGTGGCCTCGAACTCACGGTGATCTGCCTCTCTCTGCCTCCACAGTGCTGGGATTAAAGGTGTGAGTCACCATGCCCCACTGTCTTTTTTATTTTTGAGACAGAGACTTCCTTCTTTTTTTTTGCTGCTATGTGCGCAACAGTCTAGCTGGTCCACAAGCTTCCTCCCATTGCCTTAAGGGCAGCAGGATCACAGACACATACATCATTTTGTTTCTGTATGTATGGGGGCTATGGAGTTGAACTAAGGCTATTAGACTTGTCAGCAAGCACCTACAGCAGCTGAACTATATCCCCGGTACCCATATTTGCTATCTTCATTAGTTTTTTTTTTTTTTTTTTTTTTTTTTTTCCTGGCAATTTTTAGCCACTAAAGAATATAAAATATTAGCTGGGCATGGTGGCACAAACCTTTCATCCCAGCACTTGGAAAGGAGAGGTAGGAGGATCACCATGAGTTCAAGCCTACTCTGAGACTACATAGTGAATTCCAAGACATCCTGGACTAGTGCAAAACCCTACCTCAAAAAAATATAAATAAATAAAAATAAATAAAAAATAAAGTTTTTATTTATGCCATCTTTACCATGCTCCATAATCAGCTGAAGGGCTGATCCTAGAGCTACTGCTTTACCTATCTAGGGAAGTGGCTTATCTAAGGAATTTACCCTACATATCAAAAGTGGATGCTGTTAGCCAAATCAGCAATTTAAGAACCATAGTTCAGGCTTCACAACAAGGTTTTTCACACTCAGGTGAATAGAGTTCACCAGGTGGTTTCATTGAAACAAAGACTTATCTAAAATGTTTAATTCAGTGGGTCTGGAGTGAATCTTGCTAACACACGTTTAATAAGTTCTTGGATATAAACTCCAGTGGTTTGTCTGAGGATCACAATTGGAAGAATGCTAATATAAATACTCTTGAATCCTTTTAAGCACTTGCCCTGTAGAACTGTACCAGTTACAGGATCTCTGACATATCCACAAGTTTGTAGTTGACTAAGTAAGATGAAAAATACTAACAGGAAAAGTTTCCTTCCAATTTATCAGCAACAGGTGAGTCAGGAGAAAGTTATATCAGAGGTCAATGTCTGCTACCTTGGTTTCCTCAAAATTTATCCACATATAACAATGGCAAAACTGAAGTTACTGCTCTGTTTTATGTACAATGAATGTAAACAGGAAAAATAAATTCAAGGAAATATATGTATACAAATGATAGTGAGGGGCTGGAGAGATGGCTTAGCAGTTAAGGTGCCTGCCTCCTAAGCCTAAGAACGCTGGTTCCAATCTCCAGCAGTTCCAATCTCCAGGTCCCACATTTAGCCAGATGCAAAGTGATGCGAGGGCGCAATGCCGCACTTGACCACAAGGGGGCTCACACATCTGGATTTCGTTCGCAACAGCTGAGAGGCTGCTGGCGCGCCCATCTCTGTCTCCCTCTCCCTCTCTGTCTGTCTCTCTCTCTGTCTCTCAAAAAAAAAAAAAAAAAAAAAAAATGATAGTGAGAAAAGCATGATTTTTAATAGTGTACCAAATACATGTTGAAAATCAGCACTAAACTATTTTCCAGCTGTTAATGGTAAGTGAAACACATATACATTGGGAGACAGTTAATGGAAAAAGAACTGTGAGAAAGAAGTCACCTTGAGGATTGATGTCAAACAATCTAGTGCATCTAATGTCAATAAATCCCTCTCTTTCTGAATTCAAAGGCATACTAAATTTTAATAATAGTATTTATAAAAAATATTATTTCATGACCTAATCACTAGAGCTTGAGTGGATATAGAGCTCTGAAATAAATGACTTAGACCTTTCACTTACTTAAAAAATTACTAATAACCTAGTAGCAAGCCTGCCACAGTGGTACATTCTAGTGATTCTGACTCTTGAGAAGTTGAAGTAGGAGAATTAAGAGCTCCAGACCCACCAGGTTTACATAGCAAGTGCCAGACCACATGGTTTACATAAGATCCTTTCTGAAAAACAAAAACAAAAATCAAATGAAAATACAAAAGAAACAAAATCCTAGTACCATAATATGCTATCCATGCGAGCATAACACTTCACTTTGCTGAGCATAGTGGTGCACACATTTCATCCCAGCACTCAAGAAGCAGAGGTAGAAGGATCACTGTGAACTTGAGGCCAGCCTGAGACTACAGAGTGAATTCCAGATCAGCCTGAGCTAGAGTAAGGCACTACCTCGATAAAAAATCATGAGTTGATGTAATAATAAAATAGTAATTTACTCTCCACCACAAATGTACTTAGAGCATACTACACAGGTCTTGGGCAGGTAATCACAGGTGCTATGTGGTCTTGGGTACAAAAGCCATGTGTTGTCTGGAAGACAGAACTGATCAAAACACATTTTGCAATAGGCAAATCCACAATCAACCATAAACACACAAAATAAGAAGTTTTGTTTTATAGGAGGTACAATTTATCCATTAGCATGATTTTCAAGAAATTTATTATTTAAATGAAAATAGAGTGATATGATATTTGATCCGCTGGTTGTTTGCAGAATTTATAACTGGTACTTAAATATATGTCTTTTTTCTTTTCTTTTCTTTCTTTTTTTCGAGGTAGGGTCTCGCTCTGGCCCAGGCTGACCTGGAATTCACTATGTAGTCTCAGGGTGGCCTCGAACTCACGGCAATAATCCTACCTCTGCCTCCCAAGTGCTGGGATTAAAGGCCTGCGCCACCACGCCCGGCACTAATATATGTCTTTTAAGAGCAAGGGAGATTGCTCTTGCCAAACAAGTATAAGGACCTGAGTTCAGATCCCAAGGACCCACATAAAGCTAGACAGGTTTTGCACCTTCAGTAATTGTATCTCCAGTAAACTGGGGTGTGGAGATAGCAATATTCTTGGAAGCTTCTAATATATTTAGAGTCCCTTCATCAAAAAAGTGGGAGGGGCCTGGAGAGATGGCTTAGCCATTAAGGCACATGCCTGCAAAGCCTAAGGACCCCAGTTTGATTCTCCAGTAACCACGTAAGCCAGATGCACATGGTGGCGCATGTGTCTGGAGTTCGTTTGCAGTGGCTAGAAGCCCTGGTGCGCCCATTCTCTCTTTCTCTCTCGCTCTCTCTCTCCCCCTCTCTCTGTCTCTAATAAATAAATAAAAATAAAATCTTTAAAAAAAAGTAGGAGATAAGGATAAATTCGCAAGTTTATTCTTTGACCTCCACAACCTGACCATTTTATTCACACACTGGCATGCAAACACACGCACATACACACGCACACACACACACACACACACACACACACACACACACAAATGGGACTTTTAAAAATGGCATCTAATTTCATTTTCAATTTCTCAAATTTTTAGAAAAATATCCACTTTGAAATTTCTGCATGCTAATGAAGGTGGTTAGTGTCCTATGGCTGGTATGTAATGCATGCTAATAATGTTATTTCAAACAAGGGATGGTGACATATGTCTATCATCTCAGCACTTGAGACAATGAAGGAGGAAGATTGCCACAAATTTAAAGACTACCACATGCTACATAGAGAGTTCCAGGACAGCCAGGAATATATATGCATTCCTCAAAAAAAAAAAAAAAAAAAAAAAAAAAAAAAAAAAAAAAGAAAAAACAGAACAAAAACTGGCATTTTTTGCAGACTTGGGCTCCAACTTTCTATTGTTAGAAAGCTAGATGTAATGTTATATAATTGATAGATGATAAATACATTTATCATTTATATGCAGAGGTACTATTTAAAGTATAATAAAGCAAATTAGATTTCTGTCCATTAAATGAAAGTAGATTAGAATAGACACTCATAAGTAAAGAAATTCTAACCTCTGAGTTTTGGAAAGATACTTCTAAAATAATACAAGTATGGACCTTTACACAAACTATTGCATTTATATCAGCAATTATCTATTGTTCATATGTATATTATTTTAAAACTATACTTACCTTATTCTAATAAACATATGAGTACATATAAAGCCAATGAGATACACATAAAACTGTTTCACACCAACACCTAGGAGTTCTCTGACAAATATATTGATAAGTACACAATGCATATATTAAGGTAAATGTTACTGATGGCACTGATTTTTCTGAATTTAAGTAACTTGGACATGTATAAAAGGCATATGCAACATTTCAGTTGTGATACCAATTAATATATTGACATTGAGTATTATTTGTTTTAAGAGAACTCTTATATTTATGAAATCTTCACCTTATATATGTCATAATTCTTCTAATGACTGAATATATTTAGGCAAAAATGCAATAACAAAGCCAGTAACCAGAGATATGTTTTCCAATGCCAATAATCTGAAATAAAATTTTTCAGAGGTTATGATAATATTGATCAGTTGCTTTGAGATGCTTTGAGATAATGTTGTCTCATATCAATAGCAACAGAAGATGGGTGAGGAAGTGAGATGCTGCATGACAGGACTCTGTACTGGCAAAAACGTTTGTGAATCTATGTTTAATTTTGCAGATCCTGTAATCCATTTTCACTTCAGCTCACAATAAACTGATATTGGGTTATGCTATTAAGATTACTTGATTATGAAATTTTCCCTGGTGAATGAATTGATCTTCTTATTTGATGTGCCAAGATGGCATTTGCCATGTTTCCTTAAGAAACCTCTGGCATGAAATGTGATGTGAAATAATGAAAACTTATCTTCATGATATAGCTTGGTGCATGCTATAAGATATAGACATTTTACTTTTATTTGCCTGAAGGCTGTATTTACCTTTTTTTCTATTTTTAAAATTTATTTTATTTATCTGAGAGAGAAAGAGGCAGCTGGAGAGAAAGAGAGAGAGAGAGAGAGAGAGAGAGAGAGAGAGAGAATGTGCATGTCAGGGCCTTCAACAGCATAAACAAACTTCAGACATGTGTACCACATTGTACATCTGGCTGCCTTGCATCCTGGGGAATCAAACCTCCGTCCTTTTAGCTTTACAGGCAAGTGTCTTAACTGCTAAGCTATATCTCCAGCCCACTCTTGATGACTTTGCTCTCCCAAACAGCTTGGGTGGCATGTTCCAGCAAAATGAAACTAAGCAGCAAGTAGAAAGTTTCCACGTCATTTCCTGTTTAATGTCTCAGTACCTTGCAAGTGAAGTACAGGGCATCTTCAGTAATAGATTTTTACCATCTAGTTCTGATGGGCAATAAAGAGCAGCGGCAATAGTTGGTATGATTTTGGGGGCTTTCCGGGGGTCAGTGACCAAAATCTCATTGGGAAGTATCCCACCCCTGGCACTGGAATTTTCCAGTGATAACCTATGGTGTGTGGAATCATCATTATTCACTCATGCAAGATATTTGTCTTCAAATATTTTATAAATTATGTTTTAAAATTAGCTAGAAAACAAGTATTTTTATATGACTTTTCATATGTATTTTCTTCTCGTTAATTCTTTCCTGCATCCCCAGACTCCAGTCATAATTTAATACCTGTCTACCCCCAATATTCTACCAGTCTACTTTCATCACATATGCTGTACTATGCCCTCACATGAAGGACCCCCATAATTTTCCTCCCCCTCATGGCCACTTTCTTGCTTCCAGAACTCTACTGGATCTCATTCCATCTTGCATCTAATAATAAAGGATCTGCATATAAGAAAGAGTGAGAGAGGCCATGCGATATTTCTCTTTCTGAGTATCGATTCCACCCAATGATATTCCTGTCAGGTACTAAAAATCTATTCAATAGGCCATGGCTGGGGAATCCACGGGCCCAGAGAAGGAACATTACTTCCATTGGTTGGCTAAATGGGTATATTGTGCTTAGCAAATATCCTTCTAAATAGTTAAGTTTATCCACACAAATCAGTGCTCTTCTCCTTTTGGTCAGAGTATCTTCTTGTTGTAGTTGTTGCTGTCTTGGGAGAGGATGAAAATTTGTTAAAGTGCTGAGAAAATGATTTGTGTGTGCACCTTTCTAAATTATAAATCGATCTCACCCTTTCAAGATTCAGGAAACATTGTGGAAGAAGGGCAGAGGGAAAATGTAAGAGCCAGAGGAGGGGGTGCTATGGATCATGGTCTGCTGGGCATTACAGAAATGATGCATTCATGACCTCATAGTGACTTTTGTTACCTGCACATGACCTGCACAATATTGGGCCCATTAACATTCCACCGTGGGTGGTGAAAAAAAAAGGCATGAGCCTGCATCCCTCTGTGAGGAGTTATTGCCAAATAATAGTTGCTGGAGTAAGGGGAGATATTTTCTTCAGTTTATACCTACTGGTAAGATGCATGGGCTCTGGTAAATACCCTTCTCACCCATGCTCATCCAGAAATCATTAATTAAACTAAGTGTGCAACACACAAGAAAAAAAGAAAGAAGACTGATTGGCTTAGTGGAAGGGCAATGTGAAAGTGAGACAAGAAAAAGGTAATGGGAAGGATTGGTATCAAAATACATCATACACATGTATAAAAATTCTAACAAGGGCTGGGGAGGTAGCTCCGTGGTTAAAAGTGTTTGCTACTTAAGCATTAGGGCCTCTTGGGCTGATGGCTGCCAAATTCAACTCCCCAGTACCCAAGTAAAATATTGGGCACAGCCATGAATTTATGTAGTTCCAGCCCACACTGCAAGGTGACCAGAGGATCAGAATCACTATGGCTCACTGACTAATAGTAGTTTCTGATGAAACAATAGAACCTGTGTCAAGGATATACATAGCAATGAGAGAAAGATACTCCAGACTTTTTCCCTGGTCTATGCATGTGTGTGCATGGGAAGACCTCTGCAAAGACATGTAAATAAACCAAATGTCCCACACACCATACCACACACATGCTCTACACATATATGTGCACACACCCACACATACACACACATAGTCACTCCAACACAGAACAGTCATCAGCAAATAAACATTTTAAACAACTCAGAAGTTAATTGCAATATAATTTATTTGCAATAGATATAGAATGGGAACTTCACTTATTTTTTCCTAGTACAAAACTTTCTAGAATATACACTGAGATTTATTAATGTCATGAAACTTACCACATATTTGGGGCTGGGATTATCAAAGAGGAATAAAGTAAAGTATGATAATGTCAGGCATGGATGGTCTGGTAGAGAGTGGATCCTGTCTTTGAGAAATAAAATAACAAATATAGCAAAATAAATAAATAAATAAAAGCACCCATTTCTTATGGAAGTGTTAATCAAGGAAAAAAATCAATTTTGCTTTTCACTCTTATTTCACAATCAACATACAGGTTCTTAAAAGATGACTTATATATAAGTAGGAATAAAACTCAGTAACAGAGGCCAGTAAGCTAGAAAGGGGATATAAAGGGAATAGAAATGGAGGGGTTACTTAATAGGATTGTATTGTATATATGTAAGTAGAAGAACAGATTAATGGGGGTGAAAAGGCCTAACTGAGGCCAGGGGAACAGATTGAGTAAAGGAAAGGTAGAGGATGGGCTAAACTGACCCATACTCTTGCTGCTTCCTGCCAGCTATTGTGACAAAAAGTGGCGTCCAGCCATTGTAAACCCCTTTCTCCCATAAGCTGCTTCTGCTCTGGTGTTTTGTACAGAAAGGAGAAGTGGGGTTGAGAGATGGCTTAGCGGTTAAGGTGCCTACCTGTCAAGCCTAAGAATGCTCATTCAATTCTCCAGGTCCCACATTTAGCCAGACCCAAGTGATGCAAGAGTGCTATGCTGCACTTGCCCACAAGGGGACGGATGAGTCTGGAGAGGTTGATAGCATGTCCATTTCTCTCTCTCACTCTTTCTCCTGTGTCTCTCCCTCCGCCCCGTCTCTCTCTCAAAAATATAAATATAAAATATAAATATAAATATATAAATATAAATATAATAAATATAATAAAAAGGAAAAAGAAATGAGAAGCTAACTTCAACAGAAGGTTTGCAATAACCCACTCATAAGCTCCAAATAACTTGCACAAATGACTTACAGAACTCAGGGAAACTCATTTACCAGTGTATGACAAGATTTCACCAAGGACACAGAGACACATGGGGATTTTGCTCTCTGTGGTTATAATACCTTCAGGAACATCCGTAATTTCAGCATTTCAGCTGTGGTGGAATTCTCTGAATCCTTTTTTTTTTTTTTTTTTTGTTGTTGTTGTTGTTATTGTTGTTGTTGAAACTTTATTGCATAGGCATGATTATGAAAAGAATGGTAGGGAATTCCAGAATGGTCTGTCTGCTTTCACATTCTGTTTGTAATTTCTGTGTTAGTGTGGGCTAACCTGATATTAGAGAAGTCCATTTCCCTAGAAACTAGGATTATTTTGAAAGTAGAATTTCTGATTACAAACTAAAACTGTGTCATCTTCTATTTTCTGACCCTCAGTAAGTGATTGAATATCTCTCTGGTATGTTTCAGAATATGGGAAATAATTATCCTAAAGATATCTTGTCATGATGATTAGTGACCATGACAATAATAATAATGATGATGATATTACAGACTATAATACATCTTTCTCTTGACAAACAGCGTGGATAATTATTGCAAAACAACAACTAATCACTTAAAATTAATATACAGTTTTCTCGATTGGATCAATGGCAGAAGGGTTGCCTGGCATTCATGAGCTCTTAAGTATTATCTCCAGCACTGAAAATAAGTCCATTTTCTTTTTATGCTCCTGATGACTCTGAATATTTCTCAAGAATAAAATTGCCCAATCTTTTCTTTGGAGTCTCTTTTATTTCCTTTTTTTTTTAAAAAAAAATATTTTATTATTTATTGATTTATAGAGAGAGAGAGAGAGAGAGAGAGAGAGAGAGAAATAGGCAGGTAGAGAGAGAAAGAGATAATGGGCGCCAGAACATCCAGCCACTGCAAAAGAACTCCAGATGCATGCGCCCCTTGTGCATCTGGCTTACATGGGTCCTGGAGAATAGAGCCTCGAACAGGGGTCCTTAGGCTTTACAGGCAAGTGTTTAACCACCTAGCCATCTCTCCATCCCCTATTTCTTTCTTTCTTTCTTTCTTTCTTTCTTTCTTTCTTTCTTTCTTTCTTTCTTTCTTTCTTTCTTTTTTTTGTGTGTGTGTATGAGAGAAAGTGGTGAGTGGATGTTGTATGGCTTTTATCTACCTTTATCTACCTATATCATATGGAAAACACTTGAAAGCAAAAATTTTCAAGCAAACATGTGTACACAAGATATCTTCATAAAAATAAAAGGGACTCCTCTTTGGAGAGCTTCCAGGTTATTGAGTAAGTTGGATCTCCTAAAGAGTTGTTCAATGAGTGAGCTCAGAGAAACACTAGAGCATTTCTCTCAGACCTCAGTCCTCTGAATCTCTTCTTTCTGGATGCCCTTCAGTTCTATGCTTTGATGTATCCAACTCACTGGTTTGGTTTTTAGTAGACAAGTCATCCATTGAAAGTAAGTCTTCTTGAATTTTATAAACTCTAGCAAATGATTTTCCCATTTATAACCAAGATGGAAAGAAGTGGTGGATTATTTGGGGACCTATGACTTGGAAAGGACAAGACATGTGGGACTTCTTGCTGGCCTGTGGGAACTGATAGTGGGTAGTGTAAGAATTGAATTCAACTGTAAGCCTTTTGAGAATTGCTCAGAGTGGGGAACAAATATCCACATACCTAGTCACAAAAGTGACCTCTGTTTTGTTGAGATTATATAGTAGAAGAAATAATTTGTTTTCCTCTGCTCTATAGGAGCAAATCCTAAAATTTCAAGACAGTAATAGGCAGACCAGGAAATAAATTTCAGTCTCTTTTGATAAACAGTGATAAACATTTTTTATTATTTCTTTTGATTTTTCAAAGTAGCATCTTGCTCTAGCCCAGTCTGACTTGGAATTTAGTATGTACTCTCAGACTGTCCTCAAACTTACCATGATCCTCCAACCTCTGCCTCCTGAGCAAACAGATCTGAGTGAGAAAACAGAAACAAATCACTTAGCTGTACTAATTTTGAGTACTTTGAATCATAATACACATTAAAGAGAGATCATGAATGCATTTGTTTTATATTCTTCTTATAGCTAAGCAAGATAAAGAATTAAGTAGTCTAGTGGGGGAAATTAGTTATTTCAATATTGAAGAGGAAACAAAGTTTTAAAATCAAGTTTATAAACTGAAGACCCAGCAAAATTCTGCAAAACAGCACTGGTGGTAAATAGATCCTCCTTGACAGGTCTCTGTAGATATCTACTCTTAGGACAAATTATAGTCAAATATTACATGCAGCTTCCCTGGCTTGGGTTTTCTTATTTACATTAGCTACTGGGAATCTTTAGTGCTTAAATGTTAAACGGAGACTAGAGTCTTGCTGACTACACTAACATAGTGTATGCACAGCAACTTTTTCAAGAAGCCTAATAGTTTTAGCAAGTGTGCCTTGGGCATATTATCAAGTTGCTATTAGAAGCCATGCTGCTTTCATGGTTATTGATTCTCATATGTTCCTATCAAAGGATGAGCACACATGTATATTTATTCACTAGCATGTTAACATAAATGCCTTTGTAATGTACACAAAGCCATGAAAAAGAGGGGGTGAGTTCCTCCAACATATTACTTTCCTGATATCTGTGGAGAGTGATGGCAATTAAAGAGAATAAATATTAGGTGAATATATTAGAACATGTCATTATCCTCATTAATTGTCTCTCTGAAATCATCCATTCAAAGCCATACATTTCTTTTTCTATGTGTTATTCTTGGAGATGATGGCTATCTTTTACATAATGTATGAACTTGATTTAAGTGACTTTTTAAGTCTAAGAACATATAAAAGACATAAAATGTGTTTACCATCAGTTAGGTCAACAGATCAAATTTTGGAATCAATAATTACATATAGAGGTGGTCAAGGAACAGATTATTTTTTAAGATTTTATTTTTATTTATTCATTTGAGACAGAGGGAGGGAAAGAGAGAGAGGGAGATTGAGAATGGGCGCATCAGGGCCTCTAACCACTGCAAATGAACTCCAGATGCATGTGCATCTTACTTGGGATCTGGAGAATTGAACCAGGGTCCTTAGACTTCGCATGCATGTGCCTTAACTACAAAAGCCATCTCTGAAGCCCAAGGAACAGATTTTAAAATTGAGTTTTGCTTATAAATGTAACACATTGAGAAGAACATGTGTCCAATGGCTCCTAGAATCACTGATGCTAACTATAAATAAGAACCAATGTTGCTGATATGAAGGGATATTTACTAGCAAAACTACATACATCGTTTCCTCAAGTACCAGTAAAAATCGCCTTGGAAAAAGTAGCTAAACTGGTCATCAGTGTTGCCACTTCTTATGCTAGAGAGGTAAGCAAAGAAAATAAAATTATAAATCTGTTTTTCTGGAATCTCTCAGAACCTTTGGATAAAATAGGTTTGTGAGGTATAATGCATTGGAAGCAATGCTGCAAATGGTAAAACTCCTTGTGTACTATTAGGAATTATACTGAGGGCAGCCAGTTATTCTTAGAACTAAATTAAATGTTGCAATTACTGAGAAAATTTATAACTGTGGAAATCAATTCCTTCAGTGATATTCTTTTATTTACTTTCTTAGCATCATAGGTTAGTATCTAGCAAATTAGATTTGCTGACATGGTTTATAAATGGGTTTGATATTCAATGACAATGAGAAATTAAATATGTAATAGGCAATAGAGGGTATTAGCCTTATGTCTGCACACTCTAATACTATATAAAATAGTTGGACTTCCAGAAGTTTCACTATAGTCAAGAACAAAATAACTATCAATGCAATAATAATAAAACAGAATAAGTGGCAGCATATAGATCAAAATGATTTCATGATAAATAAAGGTGTCACCAACTGAGTACACAAAATGTATCACATATTTGGTGAACTAAATATCTAAAGACATATTAGTGAATTCAAAGAATTCATCACTAGAGAGCTTGCATAAATAGGTGTTATTAGAATATTTGAAAAAAAATAGCATGATGCAATTTATGGGCATTTGAAAACATATGCTCTGTGCATGGTGAGAAAAATATTTAAATTAATAGAGGTTATATCAATTTAAATATAGGAAAATGAGCCAGGCATGGTGGCACACGCCTTTAATCCCAGCACTTGGGAGGCAGAAGTAGGAGGATTGCCATGAGTTCGAGGCCACCCTGAGACAACATAGTTAATTCAAGGTCAGCCTGGGCTAGAGTGAGACCCTACTTCGAAAAACCAAAATATATATATATATATGAAAATGATGTAAATGTGTCATAGAGGAAAATGTTGGCATGTTCTCTGTTTTTTTTTTTATAATAAAGAACACATATATTACAGAGGATAATAATGTGTGTGGATAAAACTACCCACTTTAAGTCATGCTTGATGATTGCACAACCAATGAGATGCAGCAGGAAGTCCTTAAGTATAGCTTCCACAGCTGCCTCTCATAACCTTTGTTTCTTCTGGGTTTTCATTCTGAATCATTAACTTGCTGACTGAGGTTTTGCAGTTGTCTTACAGCAGAAGGACAGTTTACATCGTAAGGCCAGTAGAGTGACACATTGGACCCCAGGACATTGAACATCCACCATATTGTGCTTAGAAATCCTGTGACTATGATTTTAGTTATGTGATAGACAAAGTCATTCCTCATTAAACTAAATAACTCTTAAATTGTAAGAATTTAAAAAAACTTCTTTAATTGTTCAGAAATTTCTTTGAACACCTATCCTGAGGCTATTCATTAATATATATATATATATAGTGTTAAGTTTAACTGATGATAGTGGTGATATGTATCAAAATTTTAATGTTGATAGCTTTTATTACTATTTGTAATGAAAAGTAGATAACTTTAGGAAGATTATATGGTTTCATGGTGTCCAACTATTGGAGAAGTAAATTTCTCAAAAGTACATGATGTAGCAACAATATTAGAATGAATTTTTCCCCAGTTAGATACTGAAAACCCTTTGTTCTTATAAAAGGAACTATTCTCAATTTTTAATACACAAGAACATTTATAAGAAAGTTACATCTAAGAGGTGTAGGTACAACTTAACATATCTGATCTTTGACATTTCCAATAATTTTTAAAAATATTTTATTATTTATTTATTTATTTGAGAGAGAGAGATACAGAAATAGGCAGATAGAGAGAGAGAGCGAGAGAGAGAGAATGGGTGCGCCAGGGCCTCCAGCCACTGCAAAGGAACTCCAGATGCATGCACCCCCTTGTGCATCTGGCTTACGTGGGTCCTGGAGAATCAAGCCTCGAACCGGGGTCCTTAGGCTTCATAGGCAAGCGTTTAACTGCTAAGCCATCTCTCCAGTCCCATTTCCAATAATTTTGATACCAGATTAATGGACCAGGAAAGTTCTTATGCATCAGCCAGAACCTCCCTTTGCTCAAACACATTCCGAAGGCCTGGTCCCGTGGCTACATTTTGACAATTACACCCATGCTCTGTCTATTTTCAGCTCTTTCTCTGTGTTGTTCAGGACTTGCAAACATTGAGTGTTGAGGTCTAGGCTTTAGAACAAAGGTTTTCCAAGTGAATTGCTAAAATTATTAAAAATCTGTGTGAACATTTGCTGAGATTTATTACAACCTACCTTTCAAAGGGGAAGGAAAGAGGGAGTCCATACTGGCGGAAATGGAACAGATGGTAAAAAAAAAAAAAAAAAAAAAGGAATCTGACATTCCTGGACAGTTACTGTGTTTATTTTAGTGAAAGAAATAAGAAAATACTTTTAGAATTCTCTCACGAGAATATTGTAGTGATTAAATACATTTTTATAATGTTTCTCAACCAGTTTCAGTCCAATATAGCCTTATAGAAAGGCAACTCAAATGTCATTTTCATTTTTCTTTTTTTAACAAATGACAAAGTGAAGTAAGAAAAGTTTTTAAGAAAATGTTTAAATCAATGCAAGAAAGTGCAGTATGTTCAGCAATTCTGATCCATCTTTTCGAATGACTTTAGTTTATCATGTTCCTCAATATCACACTGCCACAATGGCTCACCTCAAGACTTGTTGCCAGTGTCTAATACCAAAATATAGAGAATTAAAACATGTAACTGTGACCAAAAATTACAACACACTCTTTGAGATTATTTGTGAATATCCTTTTTTTTTTTTTTTTTTTTTTTTGTGACTCTGTACCTCCAAAACATGGTAAGCTAAGAAGGATGCATACAATGGCCTATATTCTCTTTGTTTTGAGTTTAGGATTCCCTTTTCTTTAGTCTTCGGCACATTATTTTAAGTTAAAAAATGAAAAGGAAATTCCTACATAGAAAAACAGTAGCCATTTATGTCCTCTAGTAAAGTGTCAAAACTCAAAAAATACCTGTATCCTCCTTACCCCCTGTCTTTGGAGAAAGGTTGAATGCTATCAATTCTGTAGAATTTAAAAAAATGTAAATTAAAGCAAAATAAAAGCAGGAGTAATAAGATGGAGAGGAATGGGCAAAAATCCCCTTCCAAATGTTGTCTTTAGAAGCTCCAGATTTGAGGGACACTGTGAACACTGAGTTAAGAACAAAAGGCTTTGATGACAATGCATTGACAAACACCTAAATTTTCTCCAACTTCCTCTCTCTGCCTGAACTGTGAAAAACAGTATTTTTCTGTTAAGATATAAACACATCAGAAGAGAGACATCAATAAATTTTGCATGAACACACAGCCACATTCACACATGCACATGTATCTTTTCTTTCTTGCTTCCAAGCAGTCTTGGGAAGACAATAAGAATTCAGAAAGCACCCGGGTGAGGTGGAGCACACCTTTAATCCCAGGTGGGAGGCAAGGTAGGAGGATCACTGTTAGTTTGACACCACTCTGAGAATACATACTGAATTCCAGGTCAGCCTGGGATAGAGTGAGACCTTACCTTGGAAAAAAAAATCAGGAAGGGAAAGCTTCTTGGCTAGGCATCTTGGACCAGTTTATCCAGATGAAAATCATTCTGCTACAGTAGGGTATAACACAATATATCTCAAACTATTTGTCTGACTACATATATATATATATATATATATATATATATATATATATATATATATATATATATGATCTCCAAACATACAAAGGACACACAGAAAAAAACCCTCAAAAATCTTATGTTTAAAATACACAAATGATCTGAATGAACACATTTTAAATGACATACAACAGTAAGAAAAAAATATAGTTAATGTCACTAATCATCCAAAATGAAGATCAAAACTATAGTGAGATATCTCTACAAAGTTACAGTGACTACAATCAAGACTTCAAATAAATAAAATCACAAATGTTGGAAAGGGTGTTGAATAAGGGACTATTATTCTATGTTGGTTGAATTGAAAACATTAGAACTGTTATGGAACGTTACACTGAGGTTTTGCAAAGACATAAAGTACAACTAGCAGATGGCTAAGCAATCCTACTACAGGTTATCTAGTGAAAGGAAATGAAATCAATATATCAAACATACATCACTTTGTGATGTTTATTGCACCACTAACTATGATGTGGCAAAAACTGAATTGCTGAGTAAAAAAATGGTGTTAGATATTAAAGAGTATTTGCATTATGTGTAATATTTTACATATACGATGAAATATTATTCAAGTGAAAATGAAATATTGTTACTTGAAACAGCATAGATAGGATTTAAATGAGATTAACTTAAATAATCTAAGCATAGAAAGACAAATACTGAATATTCTCATTCGTGTATAGAAGCTATAAAACTTCATTTCATAGAAGTTCTAGTATATCTGTGATAATAGAGGCTAAGAAAAGAAAAATGAAGATGTACTAATGGGAGGATGAATAGCGGGTAGCAAAATACAGCCAGAAGAATAAATTATCTTGTTCTAAGAGGAATGGGATGATTATATTTTATAGCATTGTTATTATACATTTTATAAAGAATAAAGACAGAGGAGTTTGTCAGCTCCCAATACAAACAATAAATATTTTAAAATATGAAAATACAAATAACTCTGATTTGATCATTACATATTATGCATGTCACTATACCCTGATCATGTTGCACAAATTTGCCATGTGCCAAATAAACATTTTACAGACAAAAATTTACAAGATGTATCACAAATGTTGATGTAAGTATAAAATTGTTTAATAACTTTTGAAAACGGTTGGACAGCTTCTTTTAAAAAGTGAAGTATTATATTAGCTGTATTTACCAATGTTATTTGACAGTCTATGTTCATCAAGCTATAAGTTTGATGGTCAAAATAGTTTTATTCTCATAACTAAAACAAGTGGCATTCAAGTTTATTAGATTAATGGACAAATAGAATGTGATATGTTCTCTTGAGGAAGAAAGGCAGGAAAGAAGTGAAGGGAAAGGAAGAAAGAGGGAGGAGTTAGAAAATAAGACAGGCTGCTGATGCAGGTGACAATGGATAAACCTCAAAAGCTTTGTACAGAGCAAGAAAAGTGACATACAAAAGAGCATATTATATACAATCAGGACTCACATGTAATGAGTAAAGGTGCAGAAGGATCAGATAAATTGACTGGCTGCAAAGAAGTAAAGGAAATTTTTGGAATGAGAGAAGTATTTTTATTTATCTTTTGTGGGTGTGCATATGTATGCATTTATGATATGTATATGTTTGTGTTTGTATGTGTGTGCATGTGTGTGTGTGTGTGAGAGAGAGAGAGAGAGAGAGAGCATGTGTCTACTGCTGTGCACCTTTGGAGTTGAGAGGACAACCACAGGCACAGGCCCTCACCTTAGCTGGTTTGAGGCAAACTCTCTTCTTATTCTTCCTGCATGTGCCAGGTTGGCTGAACCACAAGCTCACAAGATTATCCTTTCATCACCTCTCATCCCTCGTAGGCTCTCTGAGATCACAAATGCATGCTATCATGGGTTCTGAGTAGCTGAATTTGGGTCCTCACATATGTGCCTCAAGTGATTTATCTGCTGAACCATCTTCCCACTCCTAGGGTAAGAGTTCTAATATAATAATGACTATGGGGTGATTCAATGGGCTGATTATGTGAGCCAAAACTGATTGCAAAATTTGAATGGATGTAATTTGTTACATGAATATCATACCACAGTAGATTTGATATAAGAGAAACTCCCAAGATTATCCATGAGGTTTAGAGCAGAATTTTATTGAGACTACTGCAGAACTAAGTTTATTCTCCATTATATAAGTCATACCTCAGTACTTCAGACTATGAGATGTATGCAAAGATAAAATGATGGATTAAAATATTTAATAGAAAAATTCAAACATACCATACATTTTTAAAATATAGGAGAATAAGAAGATCAAAACTGAAAATGAAGCTTAAGAGGAAAAAAGTTAGGAGAGTGGCAATGGCAAGTGAATGGCAGAATTTTATTATAGTTCTATTAAATTGCTGAATCAAGGTGTGCCTCATTTATATCTACTAGTTCCATCTCTTCTGTTTACTTGATGATCTATGTCCAAAGTGAATGAAAATATACTTCATCAAGTAAAACTACTGTGAGTTGCACTTTCTCACAATCCGTAACCATGACTGATATTTTGTGTATATGCAAAGATTTTTTTTCTGGAATAACTTAATTTTTTAAATTTATTTTTATTGATAACTTCCATAATGGTAGACAATAAACCCTGGTAATTCCCCTACTTTCCCCTCCACAACTCCACTCTCCATCATGTTTCCTCCCCCCTCAATAAGTCTTTCTTTTATTTTTATGTTATCATCTTTTCCTCCTATTTTGAGGGTCTTGTGTAGGTAGTGCCAGGCATTAGGAGGTCTTAGATATACAGGCCATTGTAAGCAATCCTATCCTGTGTTTGGCTCTTACATTCTTCCAGCCACCGCTTCTGCAATGGACCCTGAGCTTTGAAAGGTGTGAAAGAGATTTTTCAGTGCTGAGCACTCCTCTGTCACTTCTTCTCAGCACTGTGGTGCTTTCTGAGTCATCCCAATGTCAGTGTCATCTGAAAAGAGAAGATTCTCTAACCAAAAATAAGAGTAGCATTAAAATGTGGGTATGAATATTAAAAGAAGTGTTTGTTGGGCAGTTTGTTGAGTATAATGTATATATTTATCCTGACACCAGCAGATGTTACACTCTTAGGGCTCCTGACTTCCTTCACCATAGGTTTTCAGTATCAGGCCTTCAGTCCAATTACAGAGTGGTTGGTTTTAATTCATATATAAAAAAATAGAGGGCTGGAGAAATGGCTTATTTGTTAAGGTGCCTACCTACCAAGCCTAAGAAGGCCCTTTCAATCTCCAGGTCCCATGTTTAAACAGACTTAAAAGTGAAGCAAGCATGCAATGCAGCACTTACCCACAAGGTGATGGACACCTCTGGAATTCGTTCACAGTGGCTGAGAGGCTGCTGGAGCGCCCATTCTCTCTCTTTCTCTGCTTCTTCCTCTCTGTCTCTGCCTCTCTCGCTCTCTGTCTCTCTGAACAATAACAACAAAAAAAAAGTATGTTAGGAAGATGGCTCAGTAGGTAAGAACATTTGTTGAGCAATGTTAGGTCTTGCATTTATTCCCTGTCATCCACATTAAAACAAAACAAAACAAAACAAAAAAAACAAAAAAGGCATAGCCAAGCACATCTGTAACCCCAGCACTTAAGTGAGGCAGAGATGAGAGAATTACTAAGGCCTTGGTTAAGCCTGTGCGTCTGAAAAATGCAGAACCCCAGGTTCACTGAGAAATGCTATCTCAGAGAAATAAGATGGCAGAGTGATAAATGAGGATTCCCAGTGTCTTCCTCAATCCTCTACCTATGTGTGCATTTATGCACATGAATCTGTACACACGGAGTGCACACATCACACTCATCATGTAATACTACATAGTACAAACATCCAAAAACATTCATTATGAATTAATAACAACAATATTTTCAATAAATACTAACAAATCAATTATATAGTCACCTAAGAATAAATATGCATACATTCCTTCATTCTATCCATATTAAATATATCAATGTCTGGTTATCATTTTTGGCATAATTACCTACATCACAAATGAGAGAGCAAAATATTTAATAATTTCTATTTGTATTACATACACACACACACACACACACACACACACACACACACATGTATCTATATTTGTTTTCATAAATATATTTTGGGAGTTTTATTGTTTCAGAAAGATTCTCACGTAGCCCAAGCTGGCCATGAGCTTGTGGAGGAGATAAAAGATGACTTTGAATTCCATATCCTCAAAGGGCTGGAATTATATGTCAGTGTCATAACACTTGTTAAAAATGTTTTTCAATGCTTCCTTCTTAAGAACTATGACTTGCTGTTTTTATTTATCCACTTTCCCCAACTAACATTAAAGAATACATGCACATTCTCTTCCCCTCCCTCTTTCTCTCTCTCTCTCTCTCTCTCTCTCTCTCTCTTTCTCTCTCTCTCTCTCTCTCACACACACACAGGCACACACACACATTCATACACTCGTGTATCAATAGTACCTCCATTTCCTGGGACATTTTGAATACAGTAGGACATTTTAGAGAGACACATGGTAAGCATGATCATCAGTCTCTTCTGTAGTGCCTTGGCATTTATATGCTACTATTATCGTCATAAAGATAACACATAATCATTATTGGTTTATTCATTTTATGTTTCTTGGTTGAAATTTGCACCATATGCATGTTAAGTGTTCTTTTAGAGACTTTGGTGCACAACATTTTATTCCCAGAAGTAAAACTGAAGCACTGAGAAAAGCCAGAGTAATTACTGAGTATTTAAAAGTGCATGCATTCAATCACTTATGTTCTCCTGATTCTCTTACTGCATGATTTAGCCTTGTTTCTTTATTTTTCTGAAGAAAAATTTCCACATTAGCTAAGAAGTATTTCTGTGATGAGAGATAGAACATAGCATACTGAGACAATTCCAAGCACTGCAAAAGTATTTTTAAACTCATTTATTATTAATAGTAATGTTAAAAATAAATCCATTTATTGACCACCAGACCTGTAACCACTATTTTTTTATGGTAAGAAGTTTATATGATAACATATTATTATTGTGGTATATATATATTTTTTTCAGTAGTCTTAGAAAGTAATGATGAGTTTAAAACCAAACTTACTGAAGGTCACAAAGCAAGTTTGTGGTAAAACTGATTTTAATCTGAATTTAATGAAAAAAATCTCAGAATAGTATACCAGTTTTGACTCTGTTGGTTCTTCATCCTTCCCTTTCATTTCCTTTTTCTCCCTTCCTCGCACATCAAAAATATTATTCAGTATTAGTGGGCGAAGAAACTTTTTATATTGTGGATTGATAAATGTTATATAATTTGTGGGCTGTCAAAAGGTGATCACATAAATTAAGGGGGAAAAAAGATTCAGAGAATGGTATCCTATAGAGAAGGTCAGAGAAGCAAGCTTCCAAAATGACTTTTTTTTCTCCCTTGTTCCCACCCTCCACTTGCTTCCCAGGATAGCCTAGGAACTGGAATTCCTCTTCTTTAATATGATTAACAGAAACCAGAATTCTTTTAAAAATATTTTTTATAAGTTATGTGTATAGTATATATACAGCCATGATGGTACCATCATTAGCCTTCTCCCTGTCCTCACCCCATGAGTAATGTGGGTCTTGGGTTATGGGGGTAGCCATCAGTTATGCAGAACAGCCAATGACTCTGTGCATAATGATCCGACTCATGGCTTTAATAATGTTTCTGCCTTCTCTTCCTTAAATTTCCCTGAGCCATGTTGGGTTCATTTTAGGTCTATTTCAGTGAGGAGGCTTTGTGAATCTCTGTGTCTCTGGGTATCTGATTTGGTAGGGGTTGAGATTCCTTTGTGTCTATCTCCTTTACCCTTGTGCTGGTACCAGGTTCACCGATAAAGCAACACTCTTGCTCATTTCCACTATGACTCTATGGCTTCAGCTGGTGCACTGTTGAGGTGCAATGGGCTGATTCTCTCCTCAGGTTCTGCATCCATCTGAAAGACAGAAGCAGATTCTCCAACACAGAGTGAGGTCAGTACAAGATACATGGATAACCATTATTTTTTAGAGAGAATTTAATAGGTGTAGGCCCTCTTATATCCCACTATTGGTGGGAGCTTGATATTGGAGAGCAGGCTCACTTTTGGATGTAGTTCTGACTTCTTTCCTGTTTCCAGGTATGGGTTTCATTCCACTGAGCGGATTCATTAGCCAAATCTAGAGCAGTTGGTATCCCATCATGGCTGTGTGCCACTACTGCACTTGTGTGAGCATCATGTCAGGTTGTTTGCTGCTGAGTAGCTTAGACCCTGAGTAGCTTAGACAGATGTTGGTTGTTTTCCCCCAGTCACTCATGTAGCGCCTTCTGGCACTAGACAAGCTACCTGTCTGGGGACTGACTGACTCTCTTCCAGATTCCAGCCAGGTCTCTCCATGTTCTGTCCCAACAGCATATGGTGTCTTCAGCAGTAGGTTCTTACCAATAACCTTTGGTGGGTCATCAAGTACTCTGACAGAAATCTGTTTTCTTTTGGGAAACCTTGTAGGTCTCACAGATCACAGCTCATTGTGGATGTTAACCACATGCTGGTATTGTGAGTTACAGGTCAGTGCCAAGGGAATAGAAGGAAGAAAAAGTATAGGTAATATGAAAGAGAAAGAGAGAAGAGTGAGAAGAGGGAGTGATAGAGAGAGAAACAGGAGAAGATTGAGGTTAGTCTTCATCCTACCCTCTCCAGGCCTGTGATTCAGGTGTTCTCTCCATGTACCTGATGCACGTTTGACCTTTTAGTATGTCTTTCAGGATAAAAATTTTATGGTACCATTTCCATTTGGGGCCAGTTATTGTCCCCCCCACCCACCCTTTCCCTGTCCTCCCACCCCACCATCCCTATTGTCCAGTCCTCGAGATGTTTATTAGGTGTGTCAGCATCAAAGAAAAATACAAATTAGGACCCACAGCTGAGTGAGACCATGTGAAGCCTATGTTTCTGTGGTTGGGTGAATTCGCTGAGAATGATCTGTTCCAAGTTTGACCATTTTTCTTCAAATTGATTTGTGTCATTTTTCCCTTAATGCTGTGTAGAATTCCATTGTGTAGATATACCACATCTTAGTTATCCAGTCATCTAATCATGGACATTTGGGTTGATTCCAGCTCTTAGCTATTGTGAATTGAGCAGCTATAGACATGGTTGAGCAAATATCTCTGAACTGAGGCTTAGAGCTTTTAGGGTAAATGCCCAGTAAGGAGGTAACTGGGTCTGTTGGTACCTCTATAGTCATCCTCTTTATAAGTCTCCATATTGCTTTCCATAGTGGTTGGATCATCTTATATTCCCACTAACAGTGAATGAGGGTTCCTATTTCTCCACACCCTAGCCAGAATTTGTTGTCATTAGATATTTTAATTTTTGCTATCCTTACCGGGGTAAGATGGAGTCTCATAGATGTTTTAATTTGCATTTCCCTGATGATTAGGGATGCTGAATATTTCCTTAAGTGTGTGTTCGCCATTTGTATTTCTTTCTCTGAGCACTCCCTGTGCAGTTCTCTGCCCCATTTTGTGAGTGGATTGTTTTACTTTTATTGTTTAGGTTTTTGAGTTCTTTGTAGATTTTAGAAATTAGGCCTCTGTCTGATGTGTATCTGGCAAAACTTTTCTCCCATTCTGTGGGTAATCTATCAGCTCTGCTTGTTGTATATTTGTCGGCGAAAAAGCTTTTCAGCTTCCTGAGATCTCAATGGTTGAGTCATTGTTTAATTTCCTGAGCTACTAGGGTTTTGTTCAGGAAGTCTTTTCCCACTCCTATATCATGGGAAGTTCCTCCTACTTTTTCTTCCAGTAGTAGCAGTGTTTCTGATCTTATATTGAGGTCTTTGATCCATTTGGACTTGATTTTTGTGTATGGCTAAATGTGTGGATTGAGTTTCATTTTCCTGCATATGGTTATCCAGTTTGTCCAGCACCATCTGTTAAAGATTCTGTCTCTTTTCCAGTCTACATTGTTGGGGACTTTGACAAATATCAAGTAGCTGTAAATACTTGACCCAAAATCCTGATCCTTGATTCTGTTCCATTGGTCTATCATACTGTTTTTATGCCAGTACCATGTTGTTTTTATTACTATATCTTTATAGTATAGCTCAAGATTAGGTATGGTGAAGCCTCCAGAAATAGTTATTTTAATGCCCAAAGACAGTCTTAAAAACTTACAAATAAGCCAGGCATAGTAAACATGCCTTTAATCCTATCACTCAGGAGGAAGCCAGAGGTAGGAAAATCACCATGAGTTCAAGGCCAAACTGGGACTTCATAGTGAGTTCCAGTATAGCCTGGGCTAGACTGTGTCTCTTACTACAAAAGGCCAATAGTGATAATAATAATAAAAATATTATTTTTAGCTGAAACCACAGAGTAATTGGGGAGATAAGCAAGAATGCTGCTTCCATGCCAAACCTGATAATCAGTGCCAGGGTGTAGGAGACAGACCACAAGGATTCTCAACACCTATCAAAGCAGAAATGGAGAGGATCCTAAGAGCTCATCACTGAAGTAGACTTAAAACTCACCCACCATGGCTCAGGGAATTTTGCAGAAGAGGGAGCGGAAAGATTGGAAGAGTCACAGGTAGAGATACCATGCCCAGAGGCATTCCCTAACCCCCAAAATAACTGACTGCTGCTCCCACACACATGAACCACAACCCAATAGGGAATATCTGTAACCAGACTGAGGAATATCCACAACGAAATGGAAGCAGGGACAAGGGAAAAGAGGGTTAAAACACATGATGTATCAATATGAAATATATTTTAATAATAATAATAAAGAAAAAAACAATTACTTTTTACTCTCCCCAGCCCTTCTATGCAGATGTTGACTATAACAAATTTATCTATCTTACCTCTTACCTTGATTATAGGTCATAATATTCCCATTCAGAAAGGGTCCTACTTTATCCAGGAGAAAGGAAGCCAAAAGAGTAAGCCACTCCAGTAAGTCTTTTGTGGTCATACTTTTTTTTTTTTGTGTGTGTGTGTGTATGCAATCATATTTCTTCATGGTTATCCATGTTTTACTATTATGAAAACTTATATTTGGGCCTGGAGAGATGGCTTAGCAGTTAAACGCTTGCCTGTGAAGCCTAAGGACCCCAGTTAGAGGCTTGATTGCCCCAGGACCCACGTAAGCCAGATGTACAAGGTGACACATGCATCTGGAGTTCATTTGCAGTGGCCGGAGGCCCGGGAGCTCCCATTCTCTATCTATCTGCCTCTTTCTCTATAAGAAAGAAAGAAAGAAAGAAAGAAAGAAAGAAAGAAAGAAAGAAAAGAAAGGAAAAAGAAGAGAAATGTTTGGCACCAAAAGCTTCTGCTCCTAAAACCATACTCTAGCTACTTAAAAAAATAGCAACAACAACAAAAAAAATAAATGTATACATCTCCCTAGCCCTTTTGGTTTTCATTCTGAGGCCTTTGTGCCAGACATAACTGTGAATAATCTTTCATACTTTTCTCTTATAAGCCTATGTTTGATTGTATAGGTGTCAGTCATGTCCCCCACATCTGCTCATACAGAAGATAAAGTAGAAGGGAAATGATCAATCTGGCCTAAGTGGGGTTTATGGGACAAGATAGGGGCCATGTGTATATAACTATGCCATCATTACCTTTATAATGAAGGTTTAATATGCACAGTGGTCATGTTATTGTCCCTACTCCTACTCCTCTTAGAAGTAAAAGCAATGAAGTAGAGTGGAAGGTTTGCTTAAAAATGACATCCTTGGGGGCTGGAGAAATGGCTTAGTGGTTAAGATGTTTGCCTGCGAAGCCAAAGGATCTCAGTTCGATTCTCCAGGACCCACATAAACCAGATGCACAAGGGGCACATGCATATGGAGTTCGTTTGCAGTGGATGGAGTCCCTGGCATGCCCAGTCTCTCTCTGTCTGCCTCTCTTCTGTCTCTCTCTCTCTCTGCATGTAAATAAATAAATAAATAAATAAATAAAATTTAAAAAAATGACAACCTTGGGCTGAAGAGATGGCTTAGCAGTTAAGGCGCCTGCCTCCTAACCCTAAGAACCTGGTTCCAATCTCCAGGTCCCACGTTTAGCCAGATGCAAAGTAATACAAGGGCACAATGCCACACTTGACCACAAGGGGGTGCACACATCTGGATTTCATTCACAGCAGCTGAGAGGCTGCTGGCGAGCCCATCTCTATCTGTCTTCCTCTCCCTCTCTTCCTCTGTCTCTCTGTGTCTCTCTCTAAAAAAAAATGACATCCTACATTTATTCAGAGCAGCTGTAGTTTCTAGAACAATATTGGACCTATTAATACTTAACCACCTGTGGGAGAAGGATACATAGGCCCTAGACCTCCCAGGCTAACTAATGATAGCTAATAGTTGCTGGAGCAGGAAAGCCAGATTCATCAGTGGTTCAGTCACTGGTATGTTGCTTTCTATCTATGATCATGCCAGTAACCCTAACTTAACAGACTCGGTTACAGAAAGGCATGGAGGTATGTTGAGGATTAATGGAAAAGAAGAAAGGTGTTAATAGGCAGGGGAATAAGAGAGGGAAATTGGGGAGAATAAAATCAAAATACATAATATTTACATATAATAATGTCAAATCAAAAAATTAAGTAAACAAAACAGACTGGTAAGAATTATATTTCACAGGATGTTTGACACATTTCCATCAAGATATATCCAAATACCACAGGCTTCTCTAGGTCACAGAAAACTACCAGTTAGTGAGGGTATGGCTCTCAAGAGTAAGGGAGGGAAGTACCATGGGACATTGTCTACAATTAAAGAAGTTGTCAATTAAATAAATAAATAAATAAATAAATAAATAAATAAATAAACAAACAGACTCTGGAAAAAGAGTAAGGAAGAAATTTTGAAATAGTATAGTAATGAATGAAGGAGGTTAATCGATACAGAAACAATTTTTGCCAATTGTTGTTTATGTGTGGAATTCTTGGAGAAGAGAACCAAAGACAGTGAAGCTTTCTAGACAGGTGTCTGAAGACTGTGTTCATAGACTTCTTATAGTTTGGATCAAGAATGTCCCTCCAAGGCCTGTGTTTAAAGGCTAGGTCCCAAGCTTAATGCTATTGGGAGGTAGTGGGAGCTTTGATGTGTGTACCCTAATGGAAGTGCTTTAGATCACTGAGAATATGACCTTTAGAGGGATAGCAAGCCACCCAACTCTTCTTTTCTCTCTTGTACATCATATATATATATATATATATATATATATATATATATATATATATACAGATTATACCCTTTGTCCCATTACCCCTGTTCCTATTCCCCTAGGGGCACTTTTCAGTAGGTTATGGTATTTACTATGGGGTCATGGAAGTTTCAGTCAGCCCCTGTGGGGTAGTCAGGGACTGTGCCTCAGGGTATTCCTGCCTGCTCTGTCATTCTGTGGCTTTTAACAATCTTCCTACCTTCTTATCTGCAATGTTTCTTGAGCCATGGCAGACCTGTTGGCAGTCTGATTTAGTGTTGAGTTCTCTGTAAGCCACTGGATTTCTACATTGATGGGTTTTTATTGATCACCATGGCTGTCATCATCAACCTGGTGCTGGTTCTCAGGCTATCAGTAAGAGCAATAATCATGTCGACTCTTGTTCTCAATTTTTCCTGGGACCCAACAGATATGGTAGAGGTAGTCTCATGGTAGGCAGTTGGCAATTTTCTTGTTTGATCAATGGATCTTGGTTTACCTTCATTTTGTCTGTCATTTGTAAAATAGAATAGATTCTCCAACCAACAATGAGAGAATCTTGGGTTAAAGAGGATGTGAAAAAATAATTGAGAGACTTCTTTGAGTGTGCAAGGATTTTTGTGCCCTGGATACTATCTGGAAATTGAGCATGACATGGCTTCATCTACTCCTAAAGGCAGGTGAAGTCCTTCATCTTTCTGTCACTGTCCCATCATCTCATTGAAATTCTCCAAGTTAAGTGTAATATTTCCCAATATTACAAGACAGGAGACAGTTCAGTAGTGAGGTCATATTCTCAACAAGTAGCAAATGTAGGATGTTAAAAAAGAGGTCAGTCACTAATTTTAAATCACATATTCTAATCAGAAAGAATGATGTAATGAGAAAGTGAGTTTTCTTTGGAA
Organism: Orientallactaga sibirica; assembly: GCA_036365145.1. Taxonomy (NCBI): domain Eukaryota; kingdom Metazoa; phylum Chordata; class Mammalia; order Rodentia; family Dipodidae; genus Orientallactaga; species Orientallactaga sibirica. The sequence goes on from JAEOAD010000083.1 coordinate 7,482,518, forward strand.
TAATACAGGTCATGTCATTGCATAGTCGCCAGTGTGCTGAGTTTATTTTTTCAATTTGTGTTTGTATGCTTGTGTGGTGTTTGTGCATGTATGTAGGTATACATGTTCACATATGTGTAGATAAAGTTATGTGCTAAATTGAGTGTATAAGTATGCAGGTGTGTGAAAATCAGAGGTTGACATCAGGTATATTCTTTACTTTTAAAGACTGAGTCTCTCACTGAACCTGGATCTCACCAACTTGGCTTTCCTATATATCCATTGAGCACACATGGTACTCATGTCTCCACCTACCCAGCAGTGGGTTAAAGCCTCTGGCCACCATGACTAACACTTATATGTGCACAGGGGATCAGAACTTAGGTCCTCATACTTATGATGCAAGCACTTTGCCCACTGAGCCCTCTCTTCAGCCCCTTACTAAATCCAATAAAGAAAGACAATGATTATTTACTATTGAACAAATTCTATAGTTAACACAAAAAGATTCTAGCATTATCAGCCACTGTGATATGTGGAAATCTTTAATACCAGTTTTCCTCCAAATAACTGGAAAAAAATATTCTTGGATATTTCCTTATGCTGTTAGACATACTCAGACACAAATAATCACTTTCCATTCAACTAATTGTACATTTGTAAAGCTTTTTGTCTTCACAGACACTGTAGGAAAAAAAAAAAAAAAAAAACTAAATGCTGTACTGTCAAAACAAAGCTACTAGCTGTCTCCTCTTTTTATACCCATTTCAAAAGAACTTCACACAGTGGCTAGGAAAATGCCTGTTGGGAAGCCAGAGGCAAAAATCACCTCTCCTTAAATGAGAAAATATGTGAGTATGTCCCTTAAAATTATAAATTAAAATGCCTTGGGCAAGGCTAGAAGAAATGAAGCAGCAAAGCTGTATCACTGAAAGTAAGTATGTAATATGGGAGATGGGAGTAAAGGAGAAGACAATGGAAATTGGCTGGAACATACAACACATGATGTGATAAAATCACCTAAATTTTACTACTAGGTCCTGTTTCAATACTTTTTTTTTTTTTTAACTGTTTTCTCCATAGCCTCCTCATAACAAAAGTACATGTATCATACCAATTTTCACAGAAGAGGGATTTGGAACAATTCTGACCTAAATCATCAACCTAATCATCACTTGATCAAGATTGATTATGTACCCCCTACCTTTAGCTTCTCTCTTTTCCCTATATATTGCCATTGCCACATCAATTCTCCCAAGCATATGGTAAGGAAATTATTCTCCATTGTCCTCCTGCCACAGGCATTTTTTTTAATAAAAATTTGTTTATTTATTATTTATTTATTTAAGAAAGAGAAGGTGTAGGTATTTTGATTAAAGTTTCCTTTTCCCTCCATGTCAAAATGTTAATTGGCACAGAATGGTGTAGGCATGTAGGGGTACTGGCAACTACTATGGAGTCACAAATGGGTCACTTGGTTCATGTGAAGATCAAAGTGCTCCAGAGTAAACCTTCCCACACTGTGGCTCTTAAATTATTTTGGCAATTTTCTTTAATATTCACTGAACTTTTTAAGATGTGATACATATCTTCTGTAATTATGAGAGAATAAGTAAAGAGGAAAGACTGTCTTAGAAAAAAGAGAGTCCTCAGTGGAATGGAGATGGGGAGAGAAAATGGATTGTGAATATTGATGTGAGATTTGGGGTTCTGTGAGTAATTTTATTCCATAAAGATGCAGGAAATCCAAGAAGTGTGAACCACAACTGTTGGGTCCTTCTCTAAGACAGCAAAGAATTCAAAATACAGACTCAGGTGGGTCCTGGTAGGTCCTCCTGTGGCTGGCTTGGGAGGGGTTTAAACCATGCTAGTTTGCTGTGGAAGCAGGCACGTTGGTCCACCTTCCTGACTGAAGTGCCCCCTGGGTCTCCAATTCCCAGATGCCCTGAACCAGAGGGCAAATGTGTCATGGAGTGGACACCTTGTAGTTGTGTAATGAGCAGGCCAGAGCTTCCAGTTTCCCAGGTACCTTTGATGTACCTGTAATCTCCATAATGCAAAAAAGCCAATGAAAGTCAGAAAACTAACAGCTCTCCACCAAGGTTGCCTATTCCCATAATGGAAGCCTCCAATGAAATCAGAAAAATCAACAGACATAAAATCCCAAAATTAAAACACAACAACTAGTGAGAACCTGATCAAAAGAATTGCTGAACTGAAAGCAAGCCATAAAAAAATTGTATCAATGAAATTGAACAGAATCATCTCTTAGAGCATTTAGCTTTTTACAGTAGACTCAACTTGATTGAAGAAAACATTAGAACCCTCAAAAAGAGATATGAATGAATTGAAGGTGAGTTAAGAAATGGAAGATCTCAATATCTGATTGATTAAGCTTAATGAAAATATGATCAAATGTATGAATGATTTCCAGGAAGCCTCAAGAAAATCAGAACTCAAACTGAAATCATACATCAAAAAAAAGATAAACATGATGCAAAATAACACAACAGTAAACAAAAAATTAAAGAGGGTTACTAACTGAGTTACTCATGTGGAAAACAGAAACTCTGACCTGGAAGATAAGACAGAAGAAATTTATTGGGAGGCCAAAAACTTCACTAAGTTCAAAAATTCAAGTGAACAGAATATGAGGGAACTGTGGGATACCCCATAATGAGCAATCATCCTGATCATGGGTATATCAGAAGGAGGGGGAATCCAGGTTAGAGGCATAGAGAGCATATTCAACAAAATTATTGAAGAAAATATTCCCAATCTCTTAAAAAAAGAGGCCCATCCAGATACAAGAAGTCCACAGAGGACCAGACAGGACCAAAGAAGAAATTCTCCAAGGCATATCATAGTTTTAAAACTCTTAACAATGAAAGCAAAGAAAGAGTGCTAGAAGCAGCAAGAGAGAAACAACTCACTATATACAAAGTCATTCCCATCAGAATTATTTCAGATTTCTCAATGGAAACCCTGGAAGCCAGAAGGGCCTGGAATGGAACATGTCAAAGTCTGAAACACTATGGCTTCCCACCCCAGCTACTCTAATCAGCATAAGTGCCCCTCATAATAGGTGGTATAAGGAAAACGTTCCATGAAAAAAGTCAACTCTCTGATTACATGAACACAAAGCCAAACCTACAGAGAATACTTCAGGGACTACTCCATAGAGAAGAGTCAAACAATCAAAAGCCAAAAAGAAGATCACAATAATCAAAACCAGACCAGACTGAAAAAAGTGCAAAACAGAAGAAAGCACCAAAACCCATAAAGAACTTCATCCGATTGCAAGGATTAATTCAAATATCACAGTGATAACCTTAAATATTAAAGGTGTTAATCACCCATCAAAAGACCCAAGTTATCAGGATGGATCAAAAAAATGGGCCCTTCTATCTGCTGTCTTCAAGAAACCCACATCACCACTAAAGATAGACATCTCCTCTGGGTGAAAGGATGGAAGATGATATTCCAGCAATTGGAAAATCAAGTGGTTGATACTATATTAACATCTGATAACATAGACTTCAAACCAAAAGTAATCCAAAAAGGACAATGGAGGCCACTTCTTACTCATCAAGGGAATGATCCACCATGAGAAAATCATAATTATAAATCTATATGCACCAAACTCAGGTGCACCACAGTTCATAAAACAAAACCTATTTGACATCAAAACAGAAATAAATACCAACATCATCATAGTCATAAATACTCCACTATCATTAATAGACAGATCATCCAAGCAGAAAATCAACAGGGAAATAGTAGAGCTCAACAACACCATAGATCAACTAGACCTTACAGACATCTACAGAACTTTCCATCCCAACCCTCCAGAATACAGTTTCTTCTCAGCAGCCCATGGAATCTTCTTCAAATAGATCATATATTATTAGGTCATAAAGGTATGACTCCATAAATTCAGGAAAATTGAAGTAACCCTGCATAATGTCAGATCACAATGCTTTCTTTAGAAATTAATAGGCTGGAGAGATGGCTTAGTGTTTAAGACACATGCCTGTTAAGCCTAAGGATCCCTGGTCAATTCTCCAGTTCCCAAATAAGCCAGATGCACATGGTGGCACATGTGTCTGGTGTTTGTTTGCAGTGGCTAGAGGACCTGGCACACCCATTCTTGTTCTTTCTCTTTTCTCTCTCTCTCTCTAATAAATAAATAATCTCATAAAATTAGAAAGCTAGAAATTAACAAGAGAGACATTAAGATCTCCACCAGCTACTGGAGGTTAAACAACACATTTTTAAACAATGAATGGGTTTGTGGAAGAAACCAAAAAAAATAAAATCATAAAATTCCTAGAATTGACTGATAATGAAAACACAAAATACCAAAACTTATGGGACTCAATTAAGGCAGGCCTAAGGGGAAAATTCATAGCACTAATCCCTTTATAACAAAGTCATAAACAACCAGAATTAATAACTGGAATGTCCACCTAAAGGCACTGGAAAAACAAGAAAAATCCAACCCTAAGTGCTCCAGATGGAAAGAAATAATAAAGATCAGAGTAGAAATTAATAAATTGGAAACTAAGAAAACATTTGAAAAAAACAATGAAATGAAGAGCTGGTTCTTTGAAAAATTAAACAAGATTGATAAACCACTAGCCAATTTGATCAAGCCAAAGAGAGAGAGAGAGAGAGAGAGAAGAGAGAGAGAAAGAGTCTCAAATTAAAAAAAAAAATCACCTAATTACTTTTACTACCAATGATTTTGTTTAATTTGCATTTATATGATTACTAAATTTCTATTTGTGTATATAAAAAAAAGAAATGAAAAGAGAGAGGTCATAACAGACATTAATGAAATTTGAGGAATCATCAGGACATAATTTGAAAACCTCTCCTCCACAAAATTGGACAATCTGGAAGAAATAGATGAAATCCTAGACACATAACACCTACCAAAACTACACTCAGAGCAGATTTATCTCCCAACAAACCTATTGTATCCATGGAGATTGAAAAGGTAATCAAAAACCTCTCAAAAAGAAAAGTCCAGGACTGGATGGCTTCTCAATAGAATTCTATCAAACCTTCATTGAAGAACTGAAAACAATTTCTCTCAAACTGTTTCACATACATGGAGAACTGGGCATCCTCCCCACCCCTTGCTATGAAGCTAGCATCTCCATAATACTAAAACCTGAAAGAGATACAACAAGAAAAGAAAAAAGTTAGGTCTATATCTCTGATGAATTTAAATGCAAAGATTCTGAACAAAATCCTTGCAAACAGAATTCAACAACACATCAAAAGCATTATCTACACTGATCAAATAGACTTCATCCCAGGGATGCAAGTATGGTCCAACATATCAAAATTAATCAATGTAATACAACACATAAATAAACTTAACTATAAGAACTACATGATCATCTCAGTTGATGATGCAAAGAATGCCTTTGAAAAAACACAACACCACTTCATGATCAAAATGCTGGAAAAAATGGAGGTTTAAATCTCAAAACAATAAGGGATATATATAAAGCACCCAAAGCCCAAATAATACTCAATAGGGAAATACTCAAGGAGTTACCATTGAGTTTGGGAACAAGATAGGGATGCCCACTCTCACCATTGCTCTTCAAAATAGTACTAGAAGGACTAGCCCAAGCAATAACATAGGAGAAAGAAATCAAAGGGATTCAAATTGGAAAGGAAGAAATCAAGTTAGCCGTATTTGTAGATGATGTTATTTTTTATATGTGACCCAAAAGTTTCCATCTCAAAATTTCTAATGGTGATTAATTCCTTCAGTAAAGTGGTGGAAGACAAAATCAATGCACAAAAATACAGAAGTATTTCTATATGCAAAGGACAACTATACAAAGAAAGAAATCAGTGAGGCTGTCCCATTTTCAATAACAACATAAAAAGAGTAAATACCTTGAAATAACACTAACCAGATAAGTGGAAAGGCCTATATAAGGAAAACATTTTTAAAAACTCAAGAAAGAAATTGAGGAGGAATTGAGAAGATAGAAAGACCTCCCATGCTCCTGAATTAATATTGTGAAAATGGCAATCCTACCAAAAGCAATATACATGATATTTAATGGAATATCAATAAAAAAACCACCATCATTATTCATAGAGATTGAAAAATGATCTAAAAATTCATATGTAATGACAACAGGCCTCACATATCCTATTATATCCTTAGGAAAAAATAAAAAAATAAACACTTCTGGAGGTATCACCATACTCAATCTAAAGCTATATTACAAAGCCATAGTAACAACCCAGCATGGTACTAGCATAAGAAGAGAAACAAAACCAATGGAACAGAATGGAAGACCCAGACCTTAGGTCACGTAATTATGGCTACTTGATCTATGGCAAAGGTGCCAATAATGTAGACTGGAGAAAAGGCAGTATTTTCAACAAATTGTGTAGGACAACTTGGATGACCATATGTAGAAAAATGAAACAAGACCACTCATCTCTCTGTATACAAATCTCTAGTCCAAATGGATTAAAGACCTTAATACAAGTCCCAAAGCTCTTTTCCTACTTGAAGAAAAAAATAGGAGGGACTCTCCATGATATAGGAGTGGGGTAAGACTTCCTGAACAATACCCCAGTAGCCCAGGAAATTAAACAATTACTCAACCAATGGGATCTCATGATGCTAAGAAACTTTTGCACAAACACACCATAAGCATAACGAACAGATTTTCCACTGAATGGGAGAAAATCTTCAGTAAGTATACCATTGACAGAGCCTAATATCTAGAATCTAAAAATAACTAAAAAAAAAAAAAAAAAAAAAACTAAACAATAAAAAGATCAAACAACCCACTCCAAAAATGGGGTAGAGAATTGAATAGGGAGGATTACAAATGGTTAATACACACTTGAGAAAATGTTCAATATCCCTATCCATAAGTTAAATGCAAATTAAAACAACCATGACATTCTACATTGCTCCAGTAAAGATGGCAAACATTAAAAAATCCAACAATGACAAATGTTGGAGAGGATGTGGGGAAAGAGGAACACTCATTCACTGTTAGTGGAAATGAATACTTACACAACCACTATGGAAATCAATTTGGAAATTTCTGAAAAAAATGAACATAGAGCTACCAACAGACCCAGTTATTCCCTTTCTGGGCATTTATCCTAAATGCTCTATGCATCAATACAGAGAGATTTTCTCAATCATGTTTATAGCTGCTCAATTCATTATAGCTAAGAACTGGAATCAACCCTGATGCCCATTATTGGATGAATGGATAACAAAGTTATGGTGCATTTACATAATAAAATTCTACTTAGCAGTAAGAAAAAATGATACACTAGAATTTGTAGAAAAATGGACAGATTTGGAACAGATCATACTAATCAAACTCACACAATCACAGAAAGACAAATGCCACTATGGTGTGTGTCCCTAACCTGGACCTGTTTGAGATGCTGTCATACCTGATTGGCAACTCAAAGCCCACGGCATGAAACGGTTTGAGGGGAGGGAAAGGGGAAAGGAAAAACAAATACTAAATTAAATCCAAAATGAGCTGATACCATAGGTAACCTTTATTCTTGGAGATAGCCTAAAAGATTAAACTCTCAATAAGAGTAAGCAGGAAGCACCTGAAAAGTAGGGCTCTGGTGAGAGTGGGATGAAGCATAAGTGTAAAAAAAAAAAAATTTTTTCCTGTCTCTGACCTGTGGCTCCCTGTACCAACAATTGATTGCTACCCACATTTAGCTGTTTTTGGAGACACCTATGAGGTCCCCAAATCAAGACAGTTTTATGTCAAAGCACTTGATTACCTGCCTGAAGCAAAAACTAAGACCCTACTGCTGAAAATACCATGTGCTGCTGACACAGAACATGGAAAGAACTGACTGAAATTCAGAAGAAAAACAGTCCCCAGACAGCCTGTCTAGTGCTGGAAAGTGCTACATGAGCTACTGGAAGAAAATGGCCAATAACAGTCTAAGCAACCAGAGTCCTAAGCTACTCAGAAGCAAACACACTGACATGATGTTCGCACCAATGCAATAGAGGCCCACAGCCTCAGTGGAAAACCAATAGCTTTCGGATTGGCTAAGAGATCCACTCAGTGAAGGGGAACCCACATCTTCAATTGGGAACCATATCAGTAGTCTATGGAGACAAAGATTATGTTCTCAGTGTCAAGCTATCACTAGTCTTTGGCTAAAAGAGAGGTTACATGCATCAAATTCTCCCAAAATTAATAATGCTTTTCCCATTTTAACTATGCTAACTTCACTCTCCTTTAGAGCATCTGTTCTTCTTTTTCAGAAGGTAGTGAGACCAGAGGAGATAAACTACCTCTTGCAATTCAGCCAAGCCACAGTGAATACACAGAGGAATGGGGAGATGAGCAAGAGTGCTGCTTTCATGCTGCTCCTGATAATCAGTTCTAGAATGAAGGAGACAGACCCTGAGGATACTCAGCACCTACCAAAGCAGAGATGCAGAGGCTACTAGGAGCTCATCACTAAAGTAGACTTAAAACTCACCCACCACGGCTCAGGGGAGCAATTGTAAGTGCCACAGGTTGACACATGCCCAGAATCATTCCTTCCCCTGCCGAAAAAAAAAAAAATGACTTCTGCTCCCACAATGCATAAAACACAACACCATGGGGAATCCCTGTAACCCCACTGAGGAGTGCCCCCAATGGGATGAGGGCAGGGATGAGGAAAAAGAGGTTACCAACACATGATGTATCCATAGAAAACATATTGATAATAATAATATTTTAAAAAGAAGTTTTAGGGAGAGTTAGGATCCAGAGGGAAGTCTAGCAGAGAAATCAAAGCCAAAAAAAAAAAAAATACATGAATGTGACAGAAAAGATCAAATTAGATTCACATGTGTGCTTTATGACATTTATATGACTCAAACATGCAATTAGGATAAGCCTCAACATCAGAACTCAAGTGTGTAAAGGGGAGACCTGATTGGTTGGTGAGTTCAGTAGGACGACTCAGGAACAGCTAGTCCTCAGGTGTGCTAAGCCTGGGAAAGCTTGAAGAAGCAGGAAGCTGTTGCTGGAAGCATTGCTTGCTGCCATCTTGGATTATACACTGGTTCTAGTCCTGACAGGGCAACCAAGGTGCCATCTCTCTGGGCCTCTGTCACTGGCTAACTACCAATAAAAAAGCTATCTTGCTCCTATTCTTTATCAATATTATCAAATTCCAATATGCTTTATGTTCAAGTTCTCAATTAAAAAAATAAATTCCATCCTGTTTTTCCACCATTGCTTTTCCATCTGATTTCGGGACTAGTGGTTGACTTTATTAGTTTGGTCCACACTACCACTTAGAATCAGATTCTTGATCCTGAACACTAGTAATATAATCACCTCAATTAAAGTTACAGGAAGCAACTATTTGGAAGATTTGGCTTACTCAAGGGATAACTGCTAATGCAGATCAAAGAAATACTCTAAGTCAGAAGGTAATTTTTTCTTACTAATTCTGAATATTTTAAATCACATTTGGGTTGCTGTTAAGACATAGTTATTTCACTTTAGTAAGTAGCATGTTTATACTAGCAGGAAGTTTAATCTTTCATAGTTCCCAATTACCTTAACAATTTCAACGTCTTTCCTAAAGAATTTCTACTGCATTTACATTCTCTAGCAAAGAAACCTCTCATGGGATTGTTTTGTCCTCGAATGACAAGTTGCAAATGAGGCATTTTCTTTAAAAAAAAAAAAAAAAAAAAAAAACATTTCCAACTTAGGGAAATAATTTATCTAGGCAGGGAACCCTACTCTCTGACCCAGCACATGGGAACAGAGAACTTTCATCATCAAACTATAGTTTCATGCATTTCAAAGAAATACCACAAAGAAAATGAGCATTACATGATTTTTCTTGCATTAGAAAGGAAAAAAAAATATTATTCTAAAGCTTTAGAATTTGGCTAGAAATACAATTCCTTTAGCATTTATAACCCCTACACTTGAATGCTGATATTGAATTTAAAATTACCTTTCTGCTTTCTACTGTCTTTCCTTTACCAAAAATGTTTGGTGGTGAGAAACCAAGCACTGCTAATGTAATGGAAAACAGAAAACAAAACAAAACAAAACAAAACAAACAAACAAACAAACAAACAAAAAAAAAACAGTTATAAGTACAGACATCACCTGTCACAACCAGAAGAGAAATTTCACTTTTGAGAATCTGAAATTCCAAAGCATATCAAATCATGAGAGCAATTCTTGGTTCATGTTAAAAGATTTCAGCCATTTTTGAAATTTTTCTTTGAAATTGAAATAGTTCCAGTAGATATCCCTAAATAATGATGAAGCTCATACTAATATATGTTGAAATGTGAGTAAGAAAGTGGTGTGTTTATCCCTAAGTGAGACATCTCTAGCACACCCTCTAAGGCTCAAGAACCATTGAAGAAGAAATTACAGAAAGTATGTAAGAGCCAAAGGAAGAGTAGCAGTGCTTTGCAATACTTACAGACACAAAGTGGTCACAGTATTCATGGCCTCACATTGGCTACTTACACAAGACTTGCAAAATAGGAGACAGAAAAAAATGATGACATCAAACAGTGAGACTATTTGGAAAGAAGAAGGGATTCAGTGGAGGGGGCATTCAGGAGGGGAAGGGGAAGGTGGTGGGAAAGGATTATGATCATTATACAGTGTCTATATACAGAAAGGTTGTCGATAAAATGTTAGAATGAAGAAGTGTGACTAAGATAGATACTTCTGGCGCCAAGGAACATCTGAGCTACCATTATCTCATCATACATGTTTCACTCTACACCTGAGTCTACAGAATGATTGTCCTTGAACCCCCTGTGCAAAGTTCCTTAGTGGCATCTCTACTTATAGATATTTCTTCCTTCTTTCAATGATTAGAAGACATATCTCAATTTAATCCTATCTCTTAGAAAGCACTTTGATATAGAAATGATGTAGACCTTAGATTTCCAAACATCATTTCTGTGTACCTGATCATATTATACCTAATCACTTGCTCCAAATATTATAACTAGCACAGTAGTTTATTCTAAATATAAAGTTGATAAATATTTACTTTTATAATATTTACATGATTTTCCAAGAAATTATCTTTCTAATATTTTATTTTAACTTATGAGAGAGAGAGAGAAAGAGAAAGAGAAAGAGGTAGAAAAAAGAGAGAAAGAATGGGTATGCCAGGGCCTCCAGCCACTGCCAATGAACTATAGATGCTTATGTCACCTTGTGTATCTGGCTTATTTGGGTCTGGGGGAATCAAACCTGTGTCCTGTGAATTTTCAGGCAAGTACTTAAACATTAAGCCATATCTCCAGGCTTAAGAAATTATCTTGAATGGTTAATGGTTAGCATTTTAGGACTGTTCTGTTATTTGGTTTCTCTCATAACACTTAGAATTTTATAGTTTCCATTGATCTGGATCAATAACTATTTAAATTGTGCACTACTTTGCATTTCAAGAATTATATACTACTGAGGACTAGAATATGGTACTGCAAAAATGGCATGTTAGCATGTCAAGATATCAAGCAGTTTAAGCTGAAGAGTGGAAGGGACTCAGAAGCCAAGCATCTCTGAACGTCTTAGTCTTTTTTTGTTTGTTTGTTTATTTATTTATTTGTTTTTTTGAGGTAGAGTTTCAATCTAGTCCAGGCTGACCTGGAATTACCTACGTAGTTTGAAGGTGGCCTTGAACTCAACTCACAGTGATCCTCCTACCTCTGCCTCCCGAGCTTGTTTCCTTCTCCTGACCCCGTTCTCCTATAAAGAGGGACACAGAAACTAGTTTCCTTTTCCAAGGCAGGTCATAGAAATTTGAACCCCTCTTCCCTAAATCAGGCTATAAGACATTAAAAAAAAATCTGTCCTTTCTCTTGTAGAACAGGGATGTGATGTCCATTACTGAGAAGAAAGTCAACCTATGTGGAGGCCAAAAGTAGACTGAGTAAGCCAGCCTTGCCAAGCTTCCTTCTTCAGAATTACTCCTGTTAGATTGTTAGATCTTACGGTGTCCAGATATCTCCTGCATGACTCTGTCCTCTCCCTCAAACCTCAATATAAAAAATATTTTCCTTGAGTAGTTGCAAACTCCTTTATAAATGTTTTGTGCCACATAAAACTTTTTATGAATTTGCCATTTTTATTCTTCATAAACTGTCTTTTGTTACGGAAATGGTGGCCACCTTAGCTCCTGCTAGATAACGAGGTGTATCATAGACTTTTACCTCTAAAATACTTTCCAATTCATAGATGTGGATTTAAAAAAAAGTTTAAAAATAATTAAGAATTGGAAAATGACCTTTGAGTTCTGGGCATTACAGGAGAGGCTAAACTCCCTTACTGCATTCCTCATCTGATATAAGGTGGTAGCTGCAATCCTTAAAGTCACAAAAACATTAGGCATTGTTAATTCCCATGATCTATTGAATTCAACTGTTTAAGAAATAAACCCTTCTACTGTGATGCAGCTGCTGACAAGAGGCTAAAATGTTTAGACTCAGGTCTGAACATAGTCTTGCTTAGATCTTCCTAAGGTTGCAGCTAAGGCCAGTAGGATACCAGTATAGTCCAATGCTATTTCAGCAGAAAGCAAGACTTTCTTATAACTGATGTATGGATGGATACTTCCATGGTGTGATGCTGCCCTTATGACCAAATAGTCACTTCTAGAAGTTTTTTTTTTTTTTTTGAGAGAGAGAGAGAGAGAGAGAGAGGAAGACAGATAGAGATGGGTGCGTCAGCGTCTCAGCTGCTGCAAACAAAATCCAGATGCATTCGCCCCCTTGTGGTCAAGTGCGTCACTTTGCATCTGGCTAAATGTGGGACCTGGAGATTGGAACCAGCATTCTTAGCCTTAGGAGGCAGGCACCTTAACCGCTAAGCCATCTCTCCAGCCCAAGTTTTAAATGTGTATCCTTAATCACATTCCCTCTATGTACTTAAAAGTGAAAATTCAACACTATTATTGGAGGTAGGAGATAATGGAAATAATGCATCCAAACAAGATGGAAGACAAAAGGAAAGTAAATAATAAGAAAATTATATAGACCTGAACTACAGAATTAAAATTTTAGAAGTAAAAAGTGTATATTTTTAAAAAAAATAGTTAAAATGCCCATATCTTGTTTTATACATTCACTAATCTAAATATAAAAAACAGTGAACATGGAACCAATATAATTACATCTCTTTATGCACATACACCTATATAATATATAAACATGTCTTTGATACACATGGGGACATGAGCTCTATGTGACAAACCTTTCTGTGAAGATTAATATAATTGAATCAAAATTACACAACTAAGCATTTTGAAAATGTGCAAGAGTGAACTTGAACTATTTTCTTTTTACTAATTTGACACTTTATAAACACATGCTGAGTGCAGAGAGCTAAAAGTCAGAGTCCATTCTTGCTAGAAACAAAAAGAGATTAAAGAGTTGAAATCTATATTGCAGTCAAAAATATGTTCAAATGTTCCCTCACAGTATCTTTGAAAATCTTAGCATCACATAAATGCTGACTGCATCTCCAAGTGCTGTCGATTTTTTACGTTAGAAATAGATTTGAATTCATTTACCACAGGGCACAGAGGAAAGAAGAATAAGTCAGGAAGATCTCAAAGTGGAGATGCTTAGACACAAGAGACAGAAGACAAGCAGGAGGTAAAATGTAATTTTGAGGGAAAAGAAATCATAAGATAAGATTTGATTTTTTCGTATAATTTTTCTGAAAATGCAATTTGTAACAAGTTATATTGTCTGTAAAAGAATCCCTACTGCACTTTTAATGTGCTTTTTTAGTATCTGAAACATAAAAGCACATCAGAATACTTCATGTGCAAACCGTGGCATTAAACAGATTAGAGAAACTAAATGTCATACAGTAACATGGTCGGTGCTTGTGTGGTTAATTTAGTAGAAAGGCAGAGAGACGCTGCAGGAGACACTTTTTCTAGTTATGCACCCTGCAGCTAAAATACCTTGTATACCTTTTTTTTTTTTTTTTTTTTGAAGGAAAAATAACTTTGCTAAAGTGATAAATTTAAAGCTTATGTGATTTTTCGATTGTATCTCAGATGAATTACTCTTGAACTGGGATGTGTATTCAGAGAAATGAATGTTAGAACGGACATGGTCCCATGTTCCCTGGCAGACTGTAGTCCTCCTGTCCTGAGGTCTTCCTTCTTTGTTCACCTCACTGCTGTTATCTCTCCCAATGTCATTGACACTTCAGACAAGATTCCATTCTTCTCATAAGCATCTCCTTTTATTTTACATATACCTGTAATAATTACAAGGTTTATTATTTATAGACAACTGTAGCAATGCAAACATCTAAGATTTTCTGAAACTTCTTTTCTTATAAAATAAAATTTTGACTTCTGGCTTTTTAAAAGAAGTATTTAGTTGATAAATAAAAGTGTATATATTCAAGTTTTACAATGTGATGACCTGTAATATCTTAATATTATATAGAGATTACCACAGTCAAATTAACAAGTCCATCATCACTTTAAGTGTGTGTGTGTGGGGGGGTGTGTGCAAGTGTGTTTACATATTGCTTGGGCATTTAAAATCTGTTCTCGTATCAAATAGAGTAATATAATATTATTAACTATAGTCAATATGATATATAATTGGCCCCATGCCCTACACCCACACTCATGGGTACCTTTCTATTTCTGTTTCTAAGGTTAGCATGCTTTTTTAACATTTCTTGGTCTTCAGATAGGCACTAAAAGTACTTTTTTTTTTTCTGCCTTTGCTTAAAAAATAATGCATTGAGAGTTGACATTATCTGGCCACTAGGTCAGGAAAGTTAAATTGGGCATCATGTATTCTCATGGGTCTTAAAACAAAGTCCATCATTCTTGTTAATTAGAGCCTTCCCTGTGGTTTCTAACTGAAATCACCTTGGTTGCTTCTCCTGCTCTCACCTGATTCTAATTAGTCTCATTGGAGCATTAGCCCAGCAACCTCACACAACCCCCTTCCGAACTCATGATTCATCTCATTTTAAAAACTGATCATTGGGCTCTGAATATCTGCTAGGTAACATGTACAATTGTGAGATCCATCACTAGGCAGCTTGCTAATGGTAAAGAATGGCCTTCCTTGTGGCAAGCATTATAGAGTACCATTGCCTAATGCCCTTTAACTTGGGTAATTAAACACATCAAGAGTGGAGATAATTTTTTCCCAGTGGGGGTCAAGGCAACTGGAACAACTAAAAAGGATATACCTTGCCTTGGAAGAGCTGACATCGCTATAAAACATTTAAACAGGTTTAATGAAGGTGCTTTCCATATTGGGTCTAAGCAGTAAGTAATCACTTGGCCTCTTGAATTCAGAAAAGGATGTTATTGCAGGAAGTTTTAAACATAGGTAGTGATACATGGGAAAAAAAAAAAGAATCTTTTTTTTTTTTTTTTAATATGCCCACACTGTCATCTCTGGAACATGAGAATCCATTCATTACTTGAGGTGACCAGAGGGACTTGGCAGATGCAATTAAGGTGCTGGACTTTTGAGGTGGAGAAATTATCTTGTTTTATCCGAGGAAGAGAAATGTAATCATGAGAACTTTAAAAGGCTGTGGCCAGAAAAAAAAAAAAAAAGGCTGTAAAGTAAAAATACTAGGAGGGAGGCAAAGTTTGTGGATCTTCAAGTAAGAAGCATGGATTGCAGGGGTATAACCTGCAGAAAGTCTCTCCCAGCCCCTGTAGAACAAGTGTGGCCTGGTCAATACCATGAACTCA
This sequence comes from Orientallactaga sibirica, assembly GCA_036365145.1. NCBI lineage: Eukaryota > Metazoa > Chordata > Mammalia > Rodentia > Dipodidae > Orientallactaga > Orientallactaga sibirica. The sequence goes on from JAEOAD010000083.1 coordinate 7,498,289, forward strand.
GCTCATTGACATGCCTCATTTGACATTTAGGGTGAAAAACTGTAGGGTTAAACTTTAGTGTTGCTTTTAAGTCACAAGGATGAAATAATTAGTTACACAAGCAACAGAAAATTAATATAAATTAGAAAAAGTCAGTCTCATCTGAAAACCAATAAGAAGCCAGCTCAATGTTGTAATCCCGGTTCCCACTGATGTGTAATAAATAATACAAACTCAAATGTTACTTTATTCAAAGGGTAATGGTAATTTTATTAGTTAAGTTTTGGAATTGTGACCAAAATATTGGGAGACCAAGTTGAAAGATGAAAGATTTATTTTGGGTCATGTCTCAAGAAGTCTCTGTCAACCGTGGTAGGGAAGACAGAGAATGTCATACGAGTTCAGGACAGAGCAGAGGAGTTCAAATCATAGTGGACAGAGAATGTAAGAAGCCACCAAAGACACACCACCAGAGGTCCACTTCCTCCATCTGAGCACCACCTCCTAACATTGACTAGTTCCCAGTAATGCCAGGGTATATCTCATTCCATTCATTAGCTAGGAACCCACCTGACCTAAGTGTCCCTGGCAACAGCATCACGAACTCTAAGATGTGGGCCCCTAGGTATTGATTAGTCCAATCCATTTAACAATCAATATTAGACATCACAATAACTTTTGTTAAAGACCTCCTGTGACTACAATGACAATTTCTGATACATTGTTATTGATGAGAAAATTCAATCTCATTTACATAAATTGCTGTGTTATACCATACAGATGTATGAAAGAAATTAAAAATTCAAATATGAGCTTGTTTGACATGCGAGCTTCTATGCCCACAGTAGTACAAATTTCCTTAACTATGAAACAGCTTCATAAATAGATTTTTTCCTCTTTGTTATAAAAGATCTCTTAAGACATATTTTTTAGAGAGTTGTGTTCATCATGGTTTTATTAAAAATATTAATTGAACCCCAATCTCTTAAAAAGTAGGAGGAGAGAATAATGAATAAAAATAATATCAACAATGAACTTGGAGTAATCCTGAGTGGTACTAGTCTAAAAAAATAGAGCATGTGTATATGAATATGATCAAATATGCTATGTAAATATTTAAAATGTCATGATGAAACCATTTATTTTGTGTAATTATATTTATATATATTTTATTAGTTTGTTTATTTGAGAGAGAAAGAAGCAAAGAGAAAGAGAGAGAGAGAGAAAGAGAGAATGGAGAATGGGCATGTCCAGGCCTCCTGCCATTGAAAATGAATTCCATGTCAGGCGTGGTGGCACACTCATTTAATCCCAGCACTTGGGAGGCAGAGGTAGGAGGATTGCCACCCTGAGACTACATAGTGAATTCCAGTTCAGCCTGAACTAGAGTGAGACCCTACTTCGGAAAACCAAAAAAAAAAAAAAAAAAGAAAGAAAGAAAGAAGGGAAAGAAAAGAAAATGAACTCCAGATATTTGCACCACTTTGTTCATCTGGATTTATGTGGGCACTGGGGAATCAAACCTCTACCATCAGACTTTGCACCAAAGTGCATTTAACAGCTGAGTCATCTCTGCTGTGCAATATTATTTTATATAATTATTATACAGAATAAAATATAATACATCAAATTTCATCTGTAAAAACAAAACCAGAAGGGCTGGAGAGATTGCTTAGTGGTTAAGGCTCCTGCCTGCTAAGCCTAAGAACCTGTTTCCAATCTCCAGGTCCCACGTTTAGCCAGATGCAAAGTGATATAAGGGTGCAATGTCGCACTTGATCACAAGGGGGCACAAACATCTGGATTTCCTTCACAGCAGCTGCGAGACTGCTGGCGTGCCCATCTCTAACTGTTTCCCTCTCCCTCTCTGTCTTTCTCTGTGTCTCTCTCCATAAATAAATAAAATAATAATTAAAAAATTAAAAAAAACAGAAAGGGTATGATGTCTGTTAATGAGACCTCACATATGCATCAATTTATGCACTTACCATGGATCTAAGATCTCTGTTTACTCTAATACATTATATTCAAAATTACTATGAAAGGTATGTATTATTGGTAGGCTATAAACAAGAAATACATGTGATTTAAGAAAAAGCGAGTTCAAACAATAATGTATACATTTATGAGAGGTTTTCTTTTATTATGAAATTTACAGTATGAACATATTGCCTATTGGTCATATTCCCATAAGGCTACCCCCTCCCCATTCTATTGAGGGCCTTATTCAGTGGGGTTATTAATATTCACTGTGGAGTCTTGAATATACTAGTGTCTTTGTGGGGACAATGCATCAGTATACACCTTCCCACCCTGCAATGTTCTTTGAGTCTCCTTTAGTGTTGAGCTCTCTGCATCTTCTGAATTTCTGTTTCAGAGATCATGTTTTAAGAATGTTTCCAGGGGAATATAAATCACAAAGGCTGGAGGAGTTCTGTGAAGTCTTCTTGCACACATTATTTTTCCAGAACTCAGCAATATTTGCAAACATCCCATAATCAGATAAGAAGTATGGGAGATTGTGGAATATGTCTTTGATAAACATGCTAGTGTTAAAGAGTATATTTTGGAAATTAGAATCATAAAAATAGAGATATCACAATAGGCACTTACATGGTAGAAACACAGCTTCATTTCTAATATGCAAGTCTATCTGAGAATAAAAATAAATTTTTAATACATTATTTATAACCGTGAGCATTGAACCTGCTCTTCACTCAGAATTAGGTAAGTCTACCACCTAGTGATATTCTTAGCCTTCTTATCTCATTAGGTTACATAGGATGACTTTGAGTTCACTGTATAATCTAGGCAGATCTTCAATTTGTAATTCTCCTGCCTCAGTCTCTTCAGTAACTGGGATTATAGCTCATCAGTATCAGGTTGAGCTTCAAATTATGTTTTCTAGTTGAATTGTAGGTTTATATTTAAACAGATATCTTCTCATATAACTAAATATTTTTGTTCCTCTTACTCCTTTGTTTTTGTCACAAAGTTATATTAATAATTTTCTTGTCCATTTAAATACTAGCTTTTGAGCTGTAAAGATGGCTGGCTTTGCAATTAGAGCACTTGCCTGCAAAGCTTAAAATTCTGAGTTTGTTTCTCCATTATCCACATAGAGCCAGTTGCACAAAATGGTGCATGCATCTGACGTCTGCAGTGGCTGGAGGCCCTGGCATGCCCATTCTCTCTATCTGTCTTTCATCTATCTCTCTCTGCTTTCAAGTAAATAAATAAAAATATTTTAAAAAATGTTTTAATTAGTAACTTCTGTGTATTTAATGACTTTATTGGCTAACCCACTGTGATGAAAGGTCATAAAATATACATTACATATTAAAATATTCTTTTAGCTCCAATTTTGTAGCAAGGAATTTGAAATATTTTTAATTTCTGAGAACCAGCAACTCTTCAGAGAAGGGTTGCACATACTTGGAAAAAATGAGATAGTATTGCAATGGCATATGCTTAAGCAGAATTTGACCTATATTATGATAATATATTTGAATACCAATGTCATTGTGTGGTTGTTGGCAGAGGTCTTACCATTTTTCTATATTATTGAATCCAACAGTCACCTATAAAAAAGTCTTATTTTTTTTTCCCAAGTGTGGATAATGTTCTGCTTCCAGATGGATGTTACATTATGAAAAATGAAAATCTAGATTTGCATGACAAATGATATCAAATATATACTAATATTCTCTCTCTTCCTCCTTCTCTCCTTAATCCCTCTCATTTTACATATGTAATTTATATAAAACATGCTATGTAATTGCAGTTCTAACTCTAGCCTTTAATAACATCTGATGTAAGAGAGATGGGGGCAGAGTACTGGTCTTATGAATAAAGACACTCATTGTTCCCTAGAAGGTCATGTTCTTTCACATAATGATGAGGCAGATAAAAAAAGTAATTGTGGGGGCTGGAGAGATGGCTTAGTGGTTAAGGCACCTGCCTCCTAAGCCTAAGAATGCTGGTTCCAATCTCCAGGTCTCACGTTTAGCCAAATGGAAGGTGAAGCAAGGGCACAATGCCACACTAGACCACAAGGGGGCACACACATCTGGATTTCATTCTCAGCAGCTGAGACACTGCTGACGCGGCCATCTCTGTCTTCCTCTCCCCCAATCTCTCTCTCTCTCTCTCTCTCTCCCTCTCTCTGTGTCTCTCTCCAAAAATAATAATAATAATAATTGTGCATTTCTAATGAGAGATTGTTAAAAGAGATAGCTATACATGTGCCTACAGAGAGAGGCATTTGTGAATCTATAAAAAAAATGCAGGTAGTTGGAGTACCAATAATAAAATTTTAAATTTCCTAAAGAAGAAGTGTTACCTACTCCCATGTGAACACTGGTAGTACCTAGCCATCCTGTTTGTCAGGGCTGAACACAAAAGTATTAAGCACATTTTGTCAGTCTTTTGTAAGTAAAGAATGTGCATTGCTACCAAATCTGTATTATTGACTGTGGATACATGACTTGCTAATAAGAAAAACAGAAAAGAAAGAAAAACACTACAGAGGAGCTCTGCATAGTCCATCACAGTGGGTCTATACTTATGCAAAACTCATGTGCACCAAAAACACACAATTGACAATTCAGTTTGGGGAACAATCACATCAGAATCTTTAATACAGAATGAGAAAGGTTATGTGTATGCTCTAGAAGGGAAACTGTGAGGCATCTCAGGGATAAGGATGACCTTACATAATTTCACTGTGCCATCCTTCATTTACTCATGAATTAGCTTAATTCCTTTATTCCCACAGGAAATTTTTTCATCATTGACCATTGTCTTAGCTGGAGAGGAGGAAAACTATACTAATGAAGATCTCCTAGAGTGAACTGCATGTGTGTGTTTGTGTGTGTGTGTGTGTGTGTGTGTAAATTAGAATCAAAACTCAAACACATTTTCTTTTCTAAAATAATCATAGAGAATAAATTTATACTCTCTCCTTTATCTGTTAGTTTTAAGTAGAAGATACATTCTTTTATGAAAAAGTAGGTGACATGGGTAAGGAGACAGTGTGAAAAAACAACTGGCTCATGACAAAGACATAATTCAATTCATACAACAATGATGAACAGGATACTGTACCGAGTAGCGAGCATCCTCTAGTGGTTCCAACTTGGATCCCGGCCAGGTCTCAGCTGCCCCAGAGTGGCCAATATGAGGGGAAGATTCCATAGGGGTTGTAGTGATATGGCAGGAGAGAGTGGAAAAAGAGAAAACTCTGTCCTCAAACCAGAGCTGACAGAGACAATGGTGGGGGGGGGGCATTGTTTACAGGATCTTAAGGAGTTGTGGGAAGCAGGGGCTTTGTCAGTTCTGTGGACTGGAAGTCCTTTATCCACAGATGCTTCTCTGTGGCCAGATGGCTCCAACCCTGCAAAAGTGTCCACAAACCTGGGATATGCTATCTCATGGTGATAGAACCTGCAAGATTCTGAGAACTGGGGTGGGAGGAGCTATAATCTGGAGAGTCAGGAAGATTGAGCCACAAAGCCATTATAGCGTTTTTCTCTAGTCCTATGTTCTTTGACTCTTCAATGAGTGTCAAGTGGGCAGACAAGGGACAAGAGAGAGACATGGCTCAGGTCTTTACCCATTTGATTTTAGTTCTGTTTCTCCATTAGGGGAACAGGCAGGGTGGAGTGAATAAACCAGTCACTCCTCAAACCAACAGCAAGAAGAGACAGCCTTTATTCCTTTCCTAAGGAAATTCTATAAGACAGCTAAAGGGGTGTTAGAGAGGGACCAGCAATTCAAGAAAGAACTCTAGTACTGATGTGGACCCCCAAAAGGGAGCATGAGTAATGCAGAGATAGCAGACTAATCCAGGAGGCAGAGGATGACCTGGGACTCAGGGAGTCTGATAATGAGGGCTCATTTACTGATGGAGGGCACTATTGTGTTTCTTTCCTTCTTAGACTTTTTGTTTTGATCATGTTTTTTTTTCTTTCAGCCTTTCTCCTGTATATATTCCTGTTTTTCTACACTTTAATGCAATTTCCCTGTGAAAACCTACCAATAGTACGAGAGAGAAGAAAAACTTATTGGATGAGCTGACATTCTCACAGGCTCTCTTTGAGAAACTGTGCAGAGGGCATGAATAAATAAAAGAGAAAGGCAGCCCTATTACCTTTGGCTACTCTGTGCAAAGTCAACTTTTAACCAGCAGAAAAGGCTTTTAGTTTGATTAATACTTTAATTTTGAGCAAAGAAATTACAAATTGAAAATATCTATTAGGTCATCTGGGTTGGCACTTCCGCATTACAATATGCATTAGGACGTGTAATTATCATCTCTGAAAAGAAAGGGAGAAAATCTGACCTCTCCCACATAGCATGGCCTGTCCTAATTTTCCTGCATCTGTAAGCCCATCAATAAGGAGGTCTTTTGGGAGACCAAGTATAGTAGCTTAGGCCTGTCTGTAATCCCAGCGATTGGGAGATGAAGGCAGGAGGATTGAGAGTTCAAGGCCAGCCTGGGTTACATTAGACCTTATCTTACAAAGAAAATAAAAATGTCTTGTAGGTATTGTACTTACTCTCTTTCATATGTTCTATGTTAATTCTCCATAATTACTGACTAATAAGTGTAACAGGGAAGGAACAGTCTTAAAATGGAAATAATATAAGTCTGGCATTAACACCTTTCCATAACACAGGTGGACCCCGCAGTATCCATCATAGTAGCAATTCTTCTTAAGACACTGAATTTCTCCAGCCCTGTTTTCACGTAAGGAGCTCACTTCTTTCCACACAGGCTGTGGGCTTAGCTCAGGATTATATCCATACTGTACTATAGCAGCACTGGAAATGCCTCTTTGATTATTCATATTAGTCTCACTGAAATTACCCTGTATACTGACACTGGGAAAAGTATTTAATATACAGAAACAATATAAAAAACATAATGTAGATCATTTTTGATTTTATATTCCATCTACTTTTGCAAACATACAGCCCTTTATATTTGTCTTTCTGCTTTTCATTTTCTTATATCCTGGCTCCCCATTCCTATGCTGATTAAACCATTACTTCTTTAGAGTTCATTGTATTTTGAAAAGTAGTATTCATATTACAACACATTGATTTACTCTGTAATATCATTTTTTAAAAATGATTTGTTTATTTATTTGCAAGGAGACAGCATCAAAGAGGAAGACAGAGAGTGAGTAGGAGCATGCCAGGGCTTCTTGACAGCAAACAAACTTCCACATGCATGTACCACTTAGTGCATATGGCTTTACCTGGGTACTGGAGAATTGAACCCAGGCCATCAGGCTTTGCAACCAAGTACCTTTAACTGCTGAGCCATGTCTCCAGCCCCTGTAATATCATTTTATCTTATCAAATTATTTTAATATCACAGAACCATTGAACCATTCTATTTATTGGTTGGGTTATTGTTTGTTCCTCCAATGAAATGCACACTCCAAAAGTAGGTACTATTCCTGAGTTTATTGTTTTTTTGCCATCAGTTCCTAAAACTGTACCACATACAACTTAAAATTGGTGTCATTAGTCTATGAATAAAGAGATGAAATGATCTATTTTGACATAGTAGCACCAAAAAAAAAAATTCATCCCATTCATACATTTAGAGAGGAATTGATATGTATACCATGTCTTTTACCTGGGTTTTAGACATAAGACTTTGATTAACACCTACATGACATGACTCTCTTGAGGCCCATCAAACTGTACATTAAGCCTATTATTCTCTTCCAAGAAATATAATATAAATATGTTTCTCCATTACTAATTTTCAGATATGGCTTTTAGTTTGTAATAAAAATAATAAAAACATTCACTTTTTAATTTATATGAGCAAAACAGGAATTTAAGTGTACAATCTCTCAATATAACATAAGATAAAGAAAAGCACTCTTCCAGACACAGCATGAGAACCCGTTGAGAGTATAGTGAAGTCACCTTCGATAGTAATTCTCCAACTTCTTACAGAGACTGTCAACGCTACATGATGTATTATGCACATTTGTATATTCCTGCAGGATTTTTTTGTTTTTAAATACAAAGTACATGTAACAGCATAACTTGGCCCTTGGCTAATGCCTGAGAAATTTGAATTTTCTCTCATTTTACCCTCAGTACGCTACATTATAGAATGAATCATGTACCCCAAACGTTACGTTGATATCTTGGCCCTAATACCTCAAAATGTGACCTTATTTTGTTGTCATAGATGAAGCCACTGATAAGACATTGTGTTGGAGAGAGATAGGTTCTTAATCTAAATGACCAGTGTGAGAACAGAGACAAAGATTGAGTTATGCAGTTGCATGTCAACGAGTTCAAGCATTTCTGGTAATACCAGAAACTGAAGGACTGAAGTATAGACATGGGCCAGATTTCCCCAAGAGACTTACCCTGAAGAACAAGGCCTTATTGTTATCCTAATTTTAGGTTTCCAGTCTTCAGAATTAGTAGGCAATTTCTTTTTGATGTTTTAAACCAAAAACAGTAGTGCATAGTTATCCCTTGGTGATCAGCGAACACTGCTCTTTGCACCTTGTGAAGACATCAAAATTCACAGATGTTCAAATTCATCATACACAATAAAATGGTATTTTCATATGAACTGTAAATATTCTTTGTCTTATACATCCCATTTAAATACTCTATAGATTGTTTCTAGCTAATATGATAAAAAATTTATGTGAATGGGTTTTATAAATCATAATTTAGAAAATAATGGCATGTAAAACTTTGTATATATTCAGTGTAGATGGCAGTTTAATACTATTTGTGGTCTGCAGTTTGGTGAATCTACATCCACAGGTTTACAGAAATGGCTGTGTGTGTGGGGAGGGTGCATGTGTGTTAATAGGAAACTAGAACACCCAGGAAGACAGCTACTGAGCTATGTTCCCAAAGAAAAGTGCTTATTACCTCTCAATCCCATCCCATGACTCTTATCACACTCTTGTTATCATTTCAGGACTTTTTTTTCTTAGTAGTTGTGATGTTCAAAGAGCAGACAGGTCTGTATCTTCAATTATGTAGGTAATCACTATAATGTCTCATCCTAAATCAGTCTCCCAAGTTTCAGAAGTTTTTAGTGCCTATTATATAGCCCTTGCCTATTGCAGCCATGTCGTAACTCATTGCCCCAAGAGATACATATCACCAAACTTAGTTCTCTGGCAGATTTAGACAGATATGACAAGTTCCCTATAATATATCACATGGCATACCTAAAAATATACACATCACATGTCTGTGCTTTTCTTTAATCTTATTAGTTTACAGTATTCCTCATATACTACACTACAGTGTTTTCCTCCAACAATGTCAGCTGTTGATTTGTTAGTTTTAATTTTCTGAGACTTCTTATGGCAGGTAGTTGAGAACTTTCCCTAGGTTTCTGCACAATTCTGCACTTAGCTTTATCTTGCCATCACTTGGTGACTCTTTGAAATGTCCATAAGCTGCTACTTTATTGCTCTTCTGCTGGAAGAGTCAGGAAGATTCATGTGCTGGTCAGATTTATCCAGCATCTTAAGCCAGCACAGCATGAGAGCTCATCCTCTTTCTGACATATAGCATGCCTATCAATTGATATTTAAGAGTAGCTGATTAACAACAAATGACTCAAGCTTCAAGTCCTATGTGTGGGCTCAGCAACATTTATGAAGACAGATTGTCATTGAGAATGGCCAACGTTTCATCAGGAAAGGACACATGTGTTATATTATTGATGTTATGTGGCATTTCATGGCAGAAATATTTATGGATAACATACAACAGGATATGCTAACCATGCTTTGTTAAGGATGCATTTGAGCAAATGATGTTTAAACTTAATGCATGTGGTTTAATAGATGTTAATCTGGGAATAGAATCCTTATAATAATAATAATATCTGTATTTGTTATATTGTCAGGTGAATAAATACAGAAACATGATCTAAATTTTGTAATTTACTGGCAGACGTAGGGTATCTAAGGTACCTGTGACTCCAAATCATGAACGTAGCCAGAACCTCATAAATGTATCCTGTAAACTTACCCATGACACTATGCTCATGAACTTAACTCTCATGTCACTCCTGAAAGCTTCCTGCTACATGGGAGGTTTCATCTTCACTTTTACTCTAAGCTCATCTGAATGACATAGTTTGTCAAATTTTCTTTGGTCATGAAGTTCCTCACATTATCCAAACAGATTTCTATCTGCAAAGTTCCTAGCTCTTTTCACCAATATTATTTTAAATGACAATTTGTAATTGTATATATTTAGGATACAATGTGAAATTATACATTTATTGTGCACAATACAGCATGATTAAATCAAGCCAATTAACAAAATGAGCCCCTAATTTACTTATCATTTATGAGACATTTAAAATTTATTTTTAGTTATTTAGAAATATTCGATATGTTTGACTATAATTATACTGCTCTGCCACAAACTTCAGAAAACTTGATTCTCCTGTATGGAATTTTGTACTGTTTGATTGATAAGTCCTCATTCTTGTCTTACCCAACCTCTAGCCTTTGATAATTGTCATTTCACTTTCTGCTTCTATGAGCTCAGCCTTCTTAGACTTCACATATAAGTGCAGAAGAGAGGAGATAAAATAGAGACAAGGTAGAAGGAAGAAGAGGGGAGGAGAGGAGAAAAGAAGATATGGAGAGGGACATAGAGAAGTAGGTGGTTGAACCAGGGGAAAATAAGAAAAGGAGAGAGAGATAGGAAGGAGGGAGGAAGGCTGATTCTCAAAAAGAATTGAATCATGGGCTGGAGAGATGGCTTAGGGGTTAAGGCGCCTGCCTCCTAAGCCTAAGAACGCTGGTTCCAATCTCCAGAGGTTCCAATCTCCAGGTCCCACGTTTAGCCAGATGCAAAGTGACCCAAGGGCGCAATGCCGCACTTGACCACAAGGGGGCACACACATCTGGATTTCGTTCACAGCAGCTGAGAGACTGCTGGCGTGCCCATCTCTGTCTTCCTTTCCTTCCCTCTCTCTCTCAAAAAAAAAAAAAAAAAAAAAAAAAAAAAGAACTGAATCAATAATGCTTATGTTACATAAAGTTCCTAAAACACAATGTGGAAATAGACTGTTCTGAAAGCCAATTTAACATTTACTGGCTATTAAGCAAAAAACTAAGAAGCCAAATATAAGCACAGTTCATTCTGGTGGGGAGCATCTTACTTTTTACATTTTGTGAAGGCCTCTATCAAATTTATTTATTAAAATATTTTATTAAAATATGACCAGTAAGATAAAAATCCCAAAACTATTTGTGGTTTTGGCTGGAATACACTTATCTGAAGACAAAAGAAACAAAAATGAGCTCTAGATTTAGTGTTTTTCTTTGAGCACTAATCTCAATGACTTCCAATATTAATTTAAGTTACAAATATCTCACCTTAAAGATTCTTCTGTCAATTACACAGTGACTATAAGCTTCTCCAAACAAAAACCAGAGGAAAAAAATCCGAGTGCATGCAAGTTATAAGAGAAAACTAAAATGTGGACATCTCAAGAGAATAAGCAACTCTGTAATGACTGGGTTAATAAAAGATCATGCAATGCTTCTCCAGCCTAACATAGTGCTTGCTGATGTTAAAAGTATCAGTGTACTCTTAAAGTAAATGAGAAGTATGTACTTAACACAGAAATCCTTGTAACATTGTCATATATATAGCCCTTTAGAGTTAGGAAGAGAATAGTGGGGTTGAGGTCTGATATTTTAAAACAAACATCAATTTATTTTATGAAGCTCTTTTTTCCAAATGAAGAAAGGTGTCTTGATGCCTCTCATGAATATCTCCTGCAACAACCCTGCCATCACGGTGAAAGGGAAAGTGACTCCCTCGTGTGTCTTTGAGAATGTGAATGCTGGTCTGATTTGATAAGGCACGTAATTTCATTCTTTCCTTCATGTGTTACATACAGATATGCAGAATACATCTTAGAGCAAAATAAAATTAATTAATTAATTAAATAAATTAAGCATTGTCTCCTCTCATTTCTTCCTATCTGTTTTCCATTGCTTTTCATTTGCACCATGCCTGCCTGGAGTTGGCATGTTTAGGTCTTATGTATTCATCCATATCATGCCATCATGACATAGAGCTTTCAGCTAGTGTCTCCTTTTCATCTGGATTGGGACTTTTTAATATTTTCTATTAGTCACATTCTTTCATGGATAGCAAGATAAATGTCTATATCTTTGTCATCATTTCTTTTCTTTCCTTTAACTGTGTTTTTTTGCATGAATGGGGGATCATACCCTGTCGTTGTGTTGTGATCTACTATCTTATTGAATATACTCTGTACATTTAACATGTATAGGTTAGCAAATAAAAACAGGCTAATTTATTGTTGATGTTATTGGTGCTGAAGTTTAATGACTTTATTTCACTGTCATTCTCTCAAGTGTTGATCAAAGGTCTCCAGGTTCAGTCCTGGAGAGATGGCTTAGTGGTTAAGTGCTTGCCTGTGAAGACTAAGGATGCTGGTTCAAGGCTCAATTCCCCAGGACCCTCATAAAGCCAGATGCACAAGATGGTGCATGCATCTGGAGTTAGTCTGCAGGGCTGGAGGCCCTGGCGTGCCCATTCTCTCTCTCTCTCTCTCTCTCTCTCTCTTTCTCTCTCTCTCTCTTATCCTCTTTCTCTGTCCACTTGTCACTCTCAAATAAAAAAAAAAAAAAAAAAAAAAAAAAACAAGGTCTCCAGGTTTTATCCTTACACCTGCTGGCCAGGGCTTCCTTTGTGTCAGCCTGCATACTGTGTCACTTTCTTTACCTCAATAATAATTATTTTATATCCCTGGGAATGCAGATACTTCTCCATCAATCTAGTCATGATTCATCCATGAAGTTTAAGTTCAAGTACCATCTTGCTCTGTGTTCTTTCAGCTTCCCCTGTTTATGGACTATTAAGCCATTTTCTATCTTTGTTCTGGATATGTTGATATCCTTATATTAACATTTTATCCATTCCAAACATGTTGTCAGCTCCTCATATCACAATTGTAACATAATTGAATTGATCTTAAATCCATTAACATAATTGAATGGCATGATTTTTATCTATCTCTTCCACATTTACCATGGTTTTACAACTTTGCTTCATAAAAACAACATGCAAGGCTATATAAATTATTTAATTTTGTTAATTCTGACTCAGTTGAATAAAGTACAAAATCAATTATAGAACTTGAGGAAGGGATTACTGAGGATTTTTCCCTCTTAGGACACCTCCCATCTGGTGGGGGGGCTTTTAGTTTGGAACTCTTCTGCTTTTCTTTTAATATTTCTTATTTCTATTGCCGATTAAATTAAATATTTCATAATTTAAAAATATTGAGGAAGATAAAGCCTCAAAACTTACTGGTTCTGTAAATGCAATGCATATATAAGGTCCTATTTATATGACTATATTAGTCACTTTATTTTTCCTTGGGAGTGAGGCTCTATGCTGTTTGTGTAACATCGAGTTCACATATTTTCATATCCCACAGCTGCATACATATTAACATGTACACAAATGCACTGTCCATCTTTTTGTCTTTCTTATGTTCATAACATTAATGAACTTTAGTCAGTCATTTTCTCAATCACTAAACTAGAAACTCCAATGATTTACTTTTTTATAGTTTATTCACGATTCACTAGACTCCCTTAATCTTAACATTCAAAGGAATATTTTCAGATTTTCTTTTGTCTTCTTGTTTCCCTTTTATGATAATTATAATTACAATACCACATTAGTAAAAGTTAAAGAAAAAAACTACCTATAATCATCACCACATGATATTTAGTCATAAGAGGTGGGATTATTTTTAACTAAAACTATCCCTCTGATATATTTTCTAATACTTATCAGTAATTTTTCTGGCCATCAAGTGGGGAAATTGAGGTCTTGTAGTAAAATATACTTGAGTCATGTTATCTGTGGTAGTTATTTTACATAAAACGTGGGTTTTTATAGGAGCAAACCATTATTCTTTTAAAAATATTTTTTAGATATTTAATTATTTAGAGAAATAGAGAGAATGTGTGGGTGAGTCTGTATTGGTGTGCATAAGGGTTTGCCAAGGCTTCTTGCCACTACAAGATAACTCCAGATGTATGGGCCACATTGTGCATCTAGTTTTATGAGGACACTGGGGAACTGAACCTAGGCCAATAGGCTTTGCAAGCAAACATTTTTAACCACTAGGTCATTTCTCCAGCCCCTTTAAAATGTGCATCCTTGAAGTCCTGATCCACCTCTACCTCTTTACAAATATCCTACCAGCATGGTCCACTACGACCAGCAGCAAAATATTATTTTTAAGGGACATTATAGGACATGCTTGTGAAAACCTTGAGTAACAATATTTCAAGTAATCAGAACATTAACCTGTTTCATGTGCTTTAAAGACACCTGGGAGAACTAGTCATGATCGCCAGCTTAATAGGCTATAGAGCCATCTCAAAGATAACTTTTGGGCATGTCTTGTGAGGAAGTTCCAAGATTAGGTAATTGAAGTGGAAAGACCCACTGTCACTATGAGTGGCACTGTCTCATGTGCTTGGGATTTGGACTATAGAAAGAAGACAAAGCTATCTGAGCACCAACGTTAACGTCTCTCTGACTGCTGACTATGGATGGAATTGGACCAGCTGTTTTGTTTCATATTCCTGCCTGCATGCCTTGTACACTGTGATTGTCTGAATACACTGGAACTGTCAGCCAAAGTAAACCCTTCTTAAGGTGATTTTATCAAGCATTTTTGCATGATTTGCAAGGAAATTATCTAGCAGAATGCTACAGATTTATGACATGTGATAAAATGATTATTTATTTATGCTGAACTCAGAGATGATAGCACTGTGACTCATGCCTGAAAAAAATATACATCTCACATATATATTTTATCTACAAAGTTCACAATATACTCCCTAGGAATCTAAAAATATTTTACCACTATATATATATATATATATATATATATATATATATATATATATATATATATATACATATATATATATATATATATATATATATATATATATATATATATATATATCAAGTTAAGACAAAAAACACAAAATTTGAAAATATGTCAGTAGCTTGGCCATGCAAATGCTTGTTTATGTTTTGAGACACATTGAGGCAGCACTCCTTGTCCAACCTTGGCTGCAATGTATATTTCAAGCAGCACAGATCTCCAGTTTTTTCTTATCTGTAAGTGATCACAAAAAAAAAAAAAAACATGTACTAAGAATGAACTGGTGAAATTGAAAATATGGAATTCATTAGCAATGAAGATGAACTTTACTGTGTTTGGACTCACAAGTATTAATTACAGGCTGTGGTTCTAGAGCCTGTTCACTGTATGAAGCACGTTCACTATGGATGTGGTCATAAAACCCTTGCAAAAATTTCTTATTCATGCTATTTTTCTTCCCTAGACAGGAAATAATTATGTGTATGCATGCACATGCATGTGTATTGACCTATCACATACCAACAATGAGAAGTGTAACCAATGTTTGTTTTCATTCCAACATTTAGGGAAGTGTTTGGAATATTTCCTTTTGGTCATTTTAGGCATTATCCTATTTAACACAATTAGAATTTCATCTTGAAATCTAATTTTGTAATGTATATATAGAATAAATGTAAAACAGTACCCAGAAATAGATTGTAAGTCAAAAAACATTTCTAGAGGCTTAAGAGAAGGCTCAGTGGTTAAACGGATTTGCTCCAATGCCTGATGATCCAGGTTTGATTCCCAATATCTACATTAAAGCCAGATGCAAAAAAGCAATGCTTGTATCTGGAGTCCCTTTGGAGGGGCAGGAGACCCTGGTGTGTTCATTCTCTCTCTTCCTTATATGCTCTCACCCTCCTTGTAAATAGATAAAAAGTTTTCATATTCATTTTTTCCTTCAGGCTTATGCTTTTGACTAGATGTTCAGTAATAGCAAGAATTCTGTCTCATGAAGCACACCTCAAATCCAATTTAAGAGCAGCTGGATATCCCCATACCAGATATTCTACTATTGCACTAGTGGACATATCTTTCCTAGCTGGCCAATTGTGTAGCTTTAGGGTCCATTGCTGGTGTAAGTAAAAATTAAAAAAATGAAACCCAATAACATTTGAATAGCATTGGTACATGTTATAAATAGTTGTATAAATATAAATAATCATCCTGTATCTATATTTAACACACACACACACACACACACACACACACATATATCAAGATTATCACATACACTTTAAATGCACTGCTTAAAATTATCATAAGTGACATTTCATTTTGTTTTCAAAGAATTTAATTTTAATATGTCCCCAAAAGTGTCTCCATACTAATAAAAGTATATATCCACCCTCCCACTTTGCTGTCTGAATAATCATCGAGTATATAAATGCATTCAACTGTTTTTGTCATTTCTATCTTTGGATGTTCCTTTTTTATTAGAGTGGATATCTTCACTTATATAAAATTTATTTTTAATCAATTTAAGCACTGAATTCAGCTTTCCTCTCATTCCATCTGCTGGTTGTAATCATCTGTTTGATTTTAAATTGTGTTGCATAACATTACTTTGTCCTAATTAAGACATAACAAACTTTAAACTCATTATAAATATATGAAAGTATGTGTTTTCTGGAACTTGATCCACATATTATGGCAAATTAAACCAGACTATCATTTAAAATTTTGAATTTAACCTGTTATGATGTGGCTAAACAATGTCCATTTACTCTCTTAATTAATTATATGAAAATATTTGCTAATTTATTTTTGAAACTCTTGTATAGATTAATTGCTATATGGAGTGTTATCTTTTATTTTACAGATTGCTTTCTTCTTTGTTTTCAACTCATGTTATCTGTGCTCTAATGGTACACATAAAATTTTACTCTATTGAATTTATGAATTTTGAAAAGCATATAGTTTTAATTGCAACCCTAATCCAGATATTAAAACATGTCTTTGTTCTTAAAAAATTCCTTATGTCACTTTTTAAGTGTGCCAGCTTCCTATTGTTATCAGAGAAACCTGGCATAATAAACTCATAAATAAGAAAGGTTTATTTTGGCTCACATTTTCAAACGTGCCAGTCATGATCAATTGTCCTTGATGCTGTGGGTCTGTAATAAGGCAGCTTTTCTGTCAGACCCATACTGCTGTCATCATGAAGGTGGGATTAATGGGGAGGGCCGTGCCAACTTTCTATGATCTCCTTTGGGGGTATACATCATAGTTTTAGTTGATAATTTCATAAATGAACATGATATATTTTGATCACATTCATCCCCATTATCTTTTTATCTCTTCTTACTTCTGCTAAACCCCTTATTCTTCACAGCTAGTCCCCTCCCCTACTTTAATGTCCTTTTTTGGTAACCATTCCATTTATTTAGATTGCTTGCATGGCCATGTCGTGGGTTGTTGTTTATTGGATCATGGACAACATACCAGCGGGTGTGCCACTGAAGCAAGTGACTTTCCTTCTCTGAGGAATAATAAACTGCTGTATTTCCTCAGAGCAGGATAAATCCTCATGAACTTTTATTTCATCCAAGAGGGGCCCAATACTGTGCAGATCTTGTCAAGGTAACCACAGCTGCTGTGATTCTGTGAATGAAAAGGCCATGCCATGAGCAAAAGACAGACTCCTACAGGACTCTTCCTCATCACCTGGCTCTTACATTCTTTCTTCACTTCTTCCATGATATTTCCTGAGCCTTAGATGATAGACATGCACAGTGTGGTCCACTCCACAGGAATCAATCCATACCTTGAACTGCAAACCTGGTCAAAAGACTATGATTTGGGAGATAATAGACCCTCATGTAGATCCCATTACTGCTGATTTGCTAAATGAGCATCTTAATTTAAAAATACAAATTCTGTACTTTTCTCCTCCTAGTAGCCAGATATAGATCTATCTTTCTAATACTCCATTGGATAGAACAGTTATAAGAATACAGAAGACAAGCTACAGATATATTATAGGAATGATGTAGTCTATATATACATTCTCCCCAACCCACACATATACCAAAAAATAAAAATAAAAAATAAAAATAAAAACTATTGTAAATACTCATCCCAGTGAAGGAGATTCATAAACAATGAGCACATCATATGTAGAGCTGTTTATATCAATCGACAAGTATTACTGAATGCTTATTGTACACAAACACTGTTTCAGATACAGGGCTGACTTCTCTATGAGATTATACTACATCAATTTGCCCCTTACTCTGCTCTGTTATAATTCTGATCTGATAGTTCAAATATTAGAGGGAGAGTTAAACCCTTTTTTACTGCTTTTTGAGTGAAATATCAAAAGTGATTTGTATGTACTTAAATCTTCCTCAGTTATTTTAATTAAAGCATTTACTTAACTTTAAAATGCTTTATAACTAAGTACCTGTTATTAGTTTATTTATGTTTCTCTCAATTTGATATGCTAAGTCCTATCCTCCAGGACCGGAGAACATGACCAGTTTTGTAGTTAAGGTTTTTATAGAGATTAAGTCAGCATGAGGGTACTGGGGTGACCATGAAACCAATATTATTGAGATCCTTGTAAGAAGATAAAATTTGTATACACATGCACATAAGGAGAAGAAAGTGATCTATAGTCAAAAATAGGCATTGAGGTAGGATGGTGTCTGTAAACTTGAAACCAGCCTGAATCTACAGAATTTCAGGTCAGCCTGGCCTAGAGGCAGACCTGACTCAAAACACAACACAAGGCTGGAGAGATTGCTACTTAGGAACTTGCCTGAAAAGCCTAGTGACCTGGGTTCAATTCCTCAGTACCCATGCATGTAAAGCCAGATACACAAAGTAGACCATGTGTCTGGAGTTCATTTGCAGTGGCTGGAGGCCCTGGCATGTCCATACTATCTTTCTGTCTCTCTTTTCATTATCTCTTTCTGCTTGCAAATAAATAAATAAATGAATAAATAAATAAATAAATAAATAAATAAATAAATACAGCATCATGCACACTTACACATGTGTGTGTGTGCACACACACACAGAATGAAATAGACATTGCCCTCATGATCTCATAAACATCTAATTTTGTCAACACATCAATCCTGTTTTAAGCCTGTTTGTTTAAATAATGTAAATTTCTATTCTTTAAACTACCCAGTCTATGTTATCCTGTTACAAACAATAGACCTACTACTACTATTACTACTGCAATATTACTTTAATATTACTACTTTAATTACAAAACCATTACTACTTATAAAAATAATTATTAAAAAGACATGGGGTGGAGGGATGGCTTAGCAGATAAGATGCTTGCCTGCAAAGCCAAATGACCCAGGTTTGATTTCCCCAGTACCCACATAAACCAGAAGCACAAGGTGGCACATGCATCTGGAGTTGGTTTCTAGTAGGTGGAGGCCGTGGCATGCCATTTTCTCTATCTGTCTGTCTCTGTCTCAAATAAATAAAAATAAAATATTTTTTAAAAATTAAAAAATGACATACAAATCTAGACCTTTAGCATTTTGGAGTCCTTTTAAAAATACTCTCCCCTGTTAGACTCATACTGTATTCCCAGCTTGAAAGCATAATTTCAGGAAATGTGTTCACACACAGTTGGAGCCATACATAAAGACCACAATGTCTTTTCTGAAGAGCTATTTCTTCCTTTGACATTGCATTCATTCAACTTAGTATATTTGGAAGAGTGTCAGGATCTGCAGCCATTGTCTGAAGAATTAAAACACTAAGGTCTAGGCAGGATTTAAGCTGGCACTGTGAAACCCTCTCTAAGGACCATTCTTACAACCTCTAAGGCTGCATGCCTCCAAGAAGCAGGTAAGGAACACCCACATATGCCCTTTAGTGTGGGCTGCTGCCAGCTTGGGCTTATGCCTGGACACTCCCCAGTGAGGCCTTGAAAAAGTGTCCCAGGATCCTGTCTGAGAAATTGTGCTTTTTTTTTTTTTTTTTTTTTTTTTTTGTGAAAGAGCAAAAAGAGACTGGATGTTGGAAAATGATATGGTGAGTGAGAGGATGGCTGTGAGTTTCATGGGAGACCTTGAGCGGAGAAAGCTTTCTCCACATGAAGGACACAAGATGAATGAACAGAGTCTTGAAAAATAAAATAATGACACTAACCACAGCAAAAGGAAAGATAATCTCTACCTTTTCAAAATGTTAGTTCTTTCCCCACAACCTCTCTTTCTGACATCTTGAAGCCTGGATATCTTTTGCAATTCATGGGTGCTTGTTCTCACCCTTTGCTAACCAGGCATTCACAGTCTCTGTGTTCCGTCCCTGTGGTCTTGATATTCTTTCCAGTGTTATCTACTAAGAAGAACAGGCAATGATATCACCTTCCAAATTCTGTGAAGAATAACTATCATTTCTGACGTTCTCAAGTAAGACATAAATATTTTACTATCAATGCTTGTTTAAAGTCTGTTTAGGATTTTCACAACTATAAAAAATTGTGCATCATTGAGAGTAAAGTTGGACAAACTTGGCTTAGCTTCCAATAAATATGACTTTGTATGAGACTCAATGTCTGAGGGTTTTCATGTGTCCTTTTTGTAAAGATGCCCCACCTCCTAACATGATTCTACTGTTAGCTGTCATTTCCACACAGGAATATTTAACTCTCATAAACTATATTGCATCTGTATAGCTTTGTCTCATCAACAGAAGAATTTCATTGTTTTAAGAAAACATCATGGAAACTGCTTTCCTAAAACAAGAATTTCTGATATTGACAACTTGACACAATATGAAGCACCAATCCTTAAAAGTAGCATTGTGTGGTACCAGGAGTGCTATGAAGAATGTATCCCCTCCATGAGACCCAATTATCCTACATCTTCCCATTAAGCATACTAAAGTCATTTGCATGTAAATTCTATTCACAGTGTGTTATTCTTACTGTGGAACTGTGCATGAGAAAGGACACTTCCAATCACTTGTAGAAACCTAAACAATATTTTAATGTATTTGCTAAGTTTTGGTAAGAGAAATAATTACAAATATAGTAGGATGCAAGTAAGCCTGGAGGACACATATATATGATTTGTAAGCATATACTAGAGGTATATCTGCTTCTTCATTTTCATTTGGCTGGGGAAATTGCTCAATGGCAAAAGCACCTACTATATAAAAATGATCAAATGAGTTTAGATCCCTAGAATCCATGCCAAACCAGATGCGGTTGCATGCATTGGTAACCCTACAAAGCCTTTGACAAGATGGAAAGGAGACGGGGGGAATTACCAGAAGCTTGTGAGTGGGGTGGTCTGGTGTACACAGAAGCAAGCTAGAAGAAATCCTGTTTCCAATAGGCATAAGGCCAGTCTAATACCCAGAGTTGTTACTGACCTCCATACACAAACTGTGTAAGGCACACACACACACACACACACACACACAAAGAGAGAGAGAGAGAGAGAGAGAGAGAGAGATTGAGAGAGAGATTAAAATTTATATCTTTTCTGAAGACAATCTTGTCATTTTCCTCTTTATTCTTACCTGTCATGAGCTTTCACTGAGTTGGACACTGAAGCACTCTCAAGCTGTTTTTCGGATCAGCCCAATGGGCTTGTTAGTGGGTATTATATATTTTTTCCATTTCTTAGTCACTGAAAGACAGCTGAGGGATAATTTCTCACATGGCCTTGTTATCTTGCTTCTGATATCATGTGACAACTGAGGGATAAAGTTAAAGTAGCAATGTTTCATTCACCTCATAAAGCTTATATGACTTTGAAGCATAGCCTGGCATATTAGAAGAAGTTAGTTTGAAGCCATGAGTCAGGAGCAAAGGCATATGCTTCCAAGGGGGAATACCTTAGTCCCCATGCAATACATCAGTTATGCACCAAATCATCTTCATAACATGGCTCTCAAATCCATCTCTTTGTAAACTGAAAGTATTTCAGAATATTCAGTGCTTATGGCTGGAAGCATATCCTTCATCAGATTGCAAGCTTCTACATGCCTGGTGCTGTGAGTTGTGCCAAACTCCAGGGAAAACGATACCCATCTGTCATGGACTCAAAGATACTTAATATCATGGCCAAAGTTTTACTTCCAGTCAATGTCAAATATGACATCTGAGCCCAGATGAGAATAACTTAAAATTGTACTATTTCCAATACAATGCAAAGACAAGGTCAAGAGCACAACGAGGCTGTAAGAAGACAGAAAAGAAGGGAAGCAGAGATTCATCATCCTCCGTGAAGCTTTATACTTTTTCTTATCATCTCCCTCATAACCAAGTGCCCTTCTTCTTCTTCTTCTTCTTCTTCTTCTTTTTTTTTTGCAATTATTCCTTTAGTATTGGCAGTGCCATTCAATCTCTCTGTCAATGTCTCTCTTCTGTAATAGAGAAAGATAAGCACATTCTTAGAAAGGAGCACAAAGGGAGCTTATATATGTTAGTTGAATAATTATTAGAACTCATAGGCTTATTTAAAGATTTGGATGTGAGCCTTACACATGGGATAGGAGATAGAAGCGTGGCTTCAAACTCTGTCTCCTGCACTGCCATTATTTGCATAAGCAACAGGACACTATGTCGACTGTGGGTGAATTAGATTTTCATAGCGAAGGTTAAGATGAGAACAGGGGATTATGGTATATTCGAATGGAGTGCCGGATACAGTGATTCTGCATCAGTTGAATAATTGCCTGCTTGTGGGGGTTTAGATGATTTGTTCAATTA
Organism: Orientallactaga sibirica; assembly: GCA_036365145.1. Classification (NCBI taxonomy): domain Eukaryota; kingdom Metazoa; phylum Chordata; class Mammalia; order Rodentia; family Dipodidae; genus Orientallactaga; species Orientallactaga sibirica. The sequence goes on from JAEOAD010000083.1 coordinate 7,521,001, forward strand.
CACATGCTTTGGAAAAAACTAAAGAGTGTTATCAGTGGTGATTGCTCCACAGCAAAGAGGGAAAAATCATCCATTAAAGCTGCACATTTTGATAGCGTTGGGTTCTCTGAAGTTTTCTGATTTAAAGCTCTAATCACTCCTTCTTATTCTCAACCATGTGTAAATTGTATGAGAAGATTCAGACATATTTTGCTCATCAGGAAATTGTACATTCTGCTCCCAAATAAAAGGAAAATACAATATTGCTTTCAAGTGGTAAAATCAAAAGCTTTAAAATCAAATAATCTATGCTTGAAACTGGTTGTGAGCTCCATGAAAAGGGGAGAAATTTTGCAATATAAAACAAAATAAAGCAAGCCTATTAAGTTTGTTCACATGAAATTACAACTAAATAAAATTTAAAGATTAAGAATCCATTTCTGGAAACCTCATGGTAATTTTTGTCATGATTGTACTAATATTTTATTATTCTATTATTTAAATAGTAATTGTCTAAGATTAGATTATTTAGATTATAATTATTTTTAAAGTAATATTGTGTAATATTGTTTGTGAGTGGGTATATTCATGATAATGTTTCATTGTTACCACTGTACTTACTCATCTTTAAAATTTAGTAAGAAGAATCCTAGGAACTCCTGTCCCCATGATATATAGGAATAAATAAAACACAGTGATAATTCTATGAAGAATCCATTGATTGGTTGATTTCAGAATGCTTTTGAGAAATGATGCTGTGGTATCATTCAGAATTCAAGTTTGGAATAAAGTAAATTCCAGGACACATATCATCAAGAAGTCTACATGATGGCATGACTAATAATAAAAAAATAATAATATAGTATTAATTAGTTAAAAGATTTTACAAGAGTATAACAATTGGAAATATTTTACAAATAGTATTTTGTGTCACCTTGTAAACACTCTAGAAATCAGATCAAGTGTTTTGTTATTGTTGTTCCCATTTTTTTCACAGTAGAAATCCTACGATATTTGCTCAAAGTCAAATTGAATTAGTATCACTATCTAATTATCAAGACCTGACCATTCAGTGTTCTGAAGTCTTAATGTTATGCCATTCTGCTTGTCCCAATGCTGTTATTGTGGGAGAGAAAGCATTCTCTTCTGTCTTTCAAGTGTTCATTCAAAAAATGCTTACCACACATGACTTTTGGATGCCAGATTTCACCTACATTATGCACTATTAAGCCAAGTAGACAAAACACCTTTCTTGGATTTGCTATGAATTTCAATTGTAAGACACTAAAACTTTTTTCCAATGCAATGCAAAGACAAGTCAGGAGGTCAACAAGACTATAAGAAAAGAGAAAGGAAGAGAATTAGAGGTTTATCCTTTTCAGTCAGCTCAATATTTTTTTTTGGGTTGGGTGTGTTTCTTGAAATTATTAAACAAGTTTCATCTTCCCATGGTACATGCTTTTATGATGCACAGCACGGCTATCTTTTCACTAGGATTCTAGGCTTCAAATGTCCTGGCTCTTCATTCTTGGTTTATCATTTACTATGAGACTTGAACACTATTGTAAATATCAACATCTTAATGACTAATGTACAAATAAGCCCATCTTCAGTAGCTGTCTCACATCAGGGTTGAGAGATACTATGGACAGTAACTTCTTGCAGCACTTTTTGATTAGTGCATAGGGAATGTATTTGCTGATTCTTCACAGTGTTGCTGAAGCTCTTTCCTCTTGATGTAGGAAAATCTTCTTTCTTCTTTCGTGACTATTTATTTGTTTCTTTCTTCACTGATCACCTAACACAGTCCAGTCAAAAGAGGATGCTTACTGAATATTAGAATTTAATGGGGAGGTATCAAACTCTGAGGCATCATGCCAAACATGTCCTCTAGCTTAGAATGTTTTCTACATAAGTATTTTGCTTTAAATATCATGAATTCTGCATCATAGTTCTGATTGTATGTTCCACATTAATTCCTCTTGTGTGACTTCCTGGCAAAGTTGAATAAATTATGTCCATTTTATATTTGGTATGTTATCAATTTTATGAATTATTCCATTAATATATGTTAGAGGCTTTGTAATTAACATTCATTAAAATATTTCATGGTGGGGGGGGGAACTCTCCATAGGCTGAAATGTTATCTAATCAGGGATCAAGCAAAGTTGCAGTTTTTCTGGTTATGGAAGAGGAAAGATTTCTGGATAGATTCAGCTTGCTGGATTCTGCATGCATTTCCAGTGTGTGCCAGAAAGCCATGTAAAGGAAATTTATACAATTTTGAATGCCTTTTCATGCCCATACTTCTCCTTACTTAGAGAGAGGTCAGTATGTGACTGATTGGAGCCTCAGTCCCTTTCAAAGTATACTTGAAAAAATGGTACTGTTCCATTCCTTGGATTAGGTTAGAGTCAGTCAAAATAAGAAGCACCATTTTTATTTCATGCACACAAACTCCATGACAATGTGGTTGTTTTGAGCTTGACAAACAAATACACAGCTTCTTAGCAAAGGTTCCTTCCTCCTTGCAACTTGATCCATCCAGGATCAAGCATCGGTTCTTTCATAGCACGTCCCCATGTTGATAAGTGAGCATCAGAGTTCAGACCCAAATTACCTCAGAGATAGATTATTTAAGGCAGAACATCATACCAAATTTTAGACAAAGCCACCCATGAGGTGAATGCTGACCATTGGGACTGAGGATGTCTGCATTAAAAAGGCAATTGACAAGGGTGCCTTTTCATTTGGAAAGCAAGAAGAGTGGCAGTTAATTATAGTGTTCCAGCAATTATCCTTTCCTGCCCTTAAAAAAAAAAAATAGCAGATGTTGACATAGCTACCCACAGATGTATATCCTAAATGTCATTGCCTAAAGTGTCCCTTTCTGTCCCTAAGTGATTTCCCAAAGCCTTTAATTGAAGAACTACATATTTTAGACTGAACACCTTCTGGATGACAATTGAAGAGTGTGAAATAATTTTCCTTCTTTCTTTTGATTTATATAGCTAAAACCAGCCTTAAGTACTGGAAGATTTTATCAAATCTGTTCATACTGGATGCTTATCTACTGCCATTTCTTTCTATGTAAGGATCATATAGGTAAAATTGCTCATATCTCATTCTGACAAGAAGCCTATTAGCTGAGAAAAGGCAACTTGTTTCATTTTCTTGCACGTATGTTCAAAGAGACACTCGTTTATATCAAGGAAAGTTCTCTAGCCCACTGCCTCCCAAAGATTCTTTTCTCAATGTTTCAAGTACTGCAGAAAAGAAGTCACCTTAGCTTGTTCAGGGGCCACTACATTTGTGGTCCTCTTCGCTGTTGTTCAAACATATTTCCTTTACTTTCCTTTGTATTTCCTTGAGAAAAAGTCTCTTTTTCAACCCAGAGCTGCCAATGGTCAGTGAGTCCCTGAATTCTTTTGTCTCTTCATCCTGTTCCCAGGTTGGGATTGCAGCAGTGACCGTGTCCAGCTTTCCAAGTAGTTTCTGCAGAGTCAAACTTTGTGGTCTCCAAGCCAAAAAGCCCTCATGGTTAAGTGACAAGGCAAGCACTTTTAATTGTTGAGCCATCTCCCAAGCCCTAGGGGCCATTTAACAAATAAATTAGTGGAATGTTTCAAAAGTAAGAATAGCGCTTTTGAGGAAATAGAGCAAGACACATCTCTACTTAACTATTATACACAGTCAAATCTCAAATAATCAGAATAACGATTATTTGTAAATTTCCCTAATAAGGACAATGTGATTATAATGAAGATCACATTTTTAAAAGTAAATGTATGAAATTATCAAAAAAGTTAAGTGAAAGAGAACAGGGTCACAAAAATAATTAGAATACTGAAAATGAACAATGTGTAATTGTTGTGGGTTTTGAGAGTCATAGAGACTTTGTGCACTCTGGATGGGCTGAGCTTAGGAGTTAGAGTATGAGACACTCAATGTTCACTAAAGTTCCTCAAGCCAGTTGCTCTCAAGTTCATTGTCTTACTACTACCAAATGCAAACATGGTAGAAGAGCAAGTTGAACATGGTGCATTAGAAAATAAAGCAGAAAATGAAGAAAGTAAACAGAAGTGTCTCCAAAGCTAGAAAGCTATACCCTTTGGGATGTAATTCGAGTATCAAGTCTGGGAAGACTGGATTGGTTACTCTGAATGAATGTGGGAGGTACCTGATAGGCTGATATATTACACAGAGTATTGGTTATTTTTTTATGTGTCAGCCAGCTGATTGTTCTGGTAAGTCAGCAAAAGTCAGGACTTTTGTCCTTTTGGAAGAAAGGGCTTTGTGGACTTTAGTTCCCAGATTCTTTGTGTTCATCAGTTCTGTCAGATCAAACATATCTATATATTCTCTTTGGGCCTGTAACTAGCTACCTACAAGTAGGCTATTAACCTCCTGATCCCTATGAAAATAAGTTGTTCAATTAGATACTTTGCAAAACTCAAAACTGAAAACTAGTGTTAAGGAGATATCTCAGTCCAGTAAGTGGCATCCTTGTAAACTTGTGTTTGATCTGGGATTAAAAAAAATAACAATAATTGGGCTGGAGAGATGGCTTAGCAGTTAAGGCACCTGCTTCCTAAGCCTAAGAACCCTGTTTCCAATCTCCAGTGGTTCCAATCTCCAGGTCTCACATTTAGCCAGATGCAAAGTGACGCAAGGGTGCAATGCCACACTTGACCACAAGGAGCGCACACATCTGGATTTCATTCACAGCAGCTGAGAAACTGCTGGCGCTCCCATCTCTGTCTTCCTCTCCCTCTCTCTCTCTCTGCCTCTCTCAAAATAATAATAATAATAATAATAATAATAATAAGAAGAAGAAGAAGAAGAAGAAGAAGAAGAAGAAGAAGAAGAAGAAGAAGAAGAAGAAGAAGCAGCACAGACTTGGTGATAATTGTGTTTGAACCAGCTGCAGGGAAGCATAAATGAGCAGATGCCTAGCTCATTTACCAGTCATTTACCAGTCAGTGTAGTCTACTTGGGAAGAACCAGAGCAATGAGAGACACTGTGTCAGAAAGCTAAATGACACCTGAAGAATGACATGCACGGCTGTTCTATATCTGGTCCCCATGGTCACATACTTTCCTGCACACACATGCACAAGCACAAGCACATACACAAATAATAGTTAAGAGGAAACAGTTGATGTGGAAAAAAAAATAGAGATCAAAATATAAACTACAGAACTAAACCCCAAATCCCTGAACAAAAACAAAATTATAGGCAAATGAGATAATAGGCATAAACATTATAAATCAGTAGTTAAAGAAAGACTCTTTAATGTGTGCTTGTTGAATAAATCATTAGCTACAAAGAATAGGTAAAATAATCTTTTACATATAATTTTAAGTATACCAAATAACTGAGGGTAAAAAATAGCGTTTTAAAGTTTTATAGCTTATCTATAACATCATGCTATTATCTTAGTGCACAGAATAGGTTTTAAGATTATGTAGCAAAACATAGAACATTAAACATTAATTTTTTTCCTATAAAATTTAAATTGGTTCACAATAAAAGAAAGGGAAAACATAAGGCAGAGATTGACACACAGTTCATATAACATAGAAAACTAATAAATATTGAATGTCATGTATCCATAAAATATCATATGTATGTATGAGGAAAGTTAGACATCCTATAAGAAAAATGCAGCAGAATAATTCATAGAACAGAATACGTGAAATGTAAAATCACACAAAGAATCATATTTGCAATCAATGAAACAAATACCAAAATGACATTTTTCTTCATATACTTAGGTGAAAAATTATTTTATAAAATCTTGTCAATATTTCCCAGGTATAAGATGTATAGTCTCCTTAGGGTGGTGAGATTACCGGGATGGGGCAAGGGGACATTTCAGGTAGAGCAAAAGGAATCCTACAACTTAGTAGCTCCTCTGAGAGTCAATACTGTAATATTTAACAGTCCACATAGAATGTTAATTGTAAAACATGATGAACATTCAGCAAAATGATAATGAGAGTATTATAGCATATTTATGAAATCTCATATAATGTCCAATCAAACAAACTAGAATCATCAGTGCTATGCATTTTTGATATCAGAATCACAGGGAGCCAAGATAATGAAGATACAGGTTTATTGTGGGGAAGAAGCTAGGTCCTTTGCCTTTCTTTCAGTTCACACAGGTGCTTCTGATACCCCCAAGGGAGAAGCATGAGTTGGAGTCACATCTACAAGCAAGGATAAATCTAGAGGGTTCAAGAATATCACATAAAATATGAATTTGTATATTTGACCTTTGAAATCCTCCAACATAAGACTCATGTGTAATTATGATATAATCATCTTGGAAAAGTATAATATAAATCAAGGTCTCTTTCACCAGAAGATAGATTTTATTGTCTCTGATATCTTTACATTTTTTAATAATAGAAATTCAATAAAATAGCAAATGCTAAGATTCATTGTTATTTTGGAAATTGGTCATGTATTTGAACTATTTCCCAAGCTAATTTTAATATAAAATGATAAATATATTATGATTCCAATTTGTGAAGATATCCAATAATTTCCACTTGTAAAAGTGACATAGTTTTAGATTATCATTATGTGACATTGATATCTATTAATAACTGAAAATTCTCCTTGAGCTACAATTAAGCAAGGCAATAATATTGTGCATGATTGTTTACTTTAAAGCAGATTTACTTTTGAAAATAATACATGTCTTAAAATATTCAAGAAAAATAGAAGTAAGCACTAGTGTCAAAAGATACCACATTCCTCTACCACATCGAGGTAAGTTTGAGTTCCACACATAACAATATGATGAACAACACAGATTGTGCATTTTCCTCCTTAATGTACCTTATGGATGCCATTTCATCTTTCAGAGGAGGAAGTGAAGGCACAGAGAGACAAAATGGGTGGCCTGATATAAAATGAAGTTTGATATGAACCTAGGATTCTGTGACCTTAACCACTTCAAGGAACTTCACTTCCTGCTTTAGAATCTTTGGCTTAGAAGGTAGTTGACTTTAAGAATCTTCCCCTACCTCTCTTTCCTCAGCAATAATATTTTGGTCTCCAGGTGGCACTGAGGCTTGTACAGAGCAACATCATAGCTTGTAGACTTTGACTCTGAGTACATGGAGTTGGTGTCTTGAAGCTTCCAGGGTTGTAGCTCTTGGAAGCTGCATAGCCACCCAGGGTTGGGTGGGTGGCCTTCTGAGCTGTATGACCCGGAAACATTCAGGTGATCTTCATTTACCAGGGAGCCAGTGCTCTGTGCAGGATGGGATGGGTGTCATTCCTGCTTGCAGCTTTCTTTGCTGATTTCCTTCTGTAATCGTCAGTATGAAGCAGGTGAGGCTGGCAGGGACAGCCAACAAGCAAGACCATGACACCAGTTCCTCTAGGCACCTCTAAACCATTCTCATCCTGGCTCCCACTTTCCCTGAAGCCTGGAGCTCACCAATTATGCATGATTTTATTATCTTCTCTTTAAGACTGTGTTTCTGGTCAGAGACACAATAAACACAATAAGTTCATGGCCTAGACTTTTGATGAGCAGTGTTCAGATTGATTTACTAAAAATGGCTTCTTTCCCTATTTCCTTGTTTCTAATAAGATGGTAAATAGAGGTCATAGGGTCAACTAGAAATGCATTCATTCCTCACAACTACACTAATTTATCACTGAATAATAACTCACACAAATTATTTTAAAATATGATTCAATATGTATATCTAGACCTTAATTCCCATTTGTCTTTGAATAGGATTTTTCTAACTTTGTGTGAATAGGAGAATTCAGCACTATTTGCAGACTTTCATCTGTATTATATAGCATATTTTACATTATCCAACCATTTGGCTTAACTTGGAAATAAATGAAACAGATGAGTATATCCAATATTATCTTATTTATTTATTTATTTATTTATTTATTTATTTATTTAATTTTTGTACTCCAGTGGATTTCCTAACAAATGATGTGACTACTTAAAGCAAAGCTGACAGGAACAGTTGCAAACTAGACTTTTCTGAGCCTGCTGGAATAATCAGGCAACAGTGTGTTGTGCACATTTGAGAAAATTGGAACAAAGACAAGAAGTTCCCATCAATTATTCAGAAAGGTCGTTTTAGATGAGTTTTTGCAGGCTGATGTAAAAGATTGCTTTCTTTCAACTGTCAATTTGATATGAATTGAAATCTCAGTAATAGCCCCACAGCTCTATAATCTGTTGTAATTTATACTGTTTTAATCCTTAGATAGAGCTGTTGATAAGCATAAAAATTATAACGACTCGATGGCAGATGCAGGGATATTGATAAAATGTCAGATGTAAAGGACTTCTATATTTATTTCTCTACATTTATTTCGTTGGCTATTTTGGGGCTTTGATTATGGCTTCAGTTTGGGTTTAGATTATTTTACTTCTTTGTTTTGCAGATGTCAAGGCTTCTTATAAATTAGTATATCTAGAACTCTCAGTCATATTCAGTTTTTGTTTGCATGTGATAGGGAAGTTATAACACTGCTAGAAATAACGAGGGGTGAAAAGGCAAGAATATTTTTGGAGGAAAAATACAGAAATTTAGTTTGTATTTAAAATCCCTATTTATTTCCTTGTTTTTCTTCATAGAATTCCATATGAAGACGGGAAACTAAATCTATTCAATGCAATAAATATATTTTTTAAATTGAATAAAGGAATTCTGGAAAAACTGAGATAGTAATCATGAGATGTTATGGAAAAGAAAAAAGTATTGTCTTTATATTAGGTAATGAATAAATTCAGGCTATCATAGGACTCTGGATGAACTATATGAATATTAACATCATATTAAAGGTACAGAACTATATGCTTGAATGATAATATTTCTGAGATATAAGTATCAACAAACTTCACATAAATTGTCACTTAATGGTAATTTAATTTTATTCAGGTAGGTAGGGTCTCGCTCTAGTCCAGGTTGACCTGGAATTCACTATGTCGTCTCAAGATGGCCTTGAACTCACGGCAATCCTCCTACTTCTGCCTCCCGAGTTCTGGGATTAAAGGCGTGCGCCACCATGCCCGGCTCAAGGAAGGCTTCTTAATACAATGAAATACTACCTTCATTTCATGTTATTTATTTCCTTTAAATAAACGTTCCAAGAAGTGTGTGTGGGTGTACTGGATCTCAAGACTGGAATCTGAAGTTGTGTAGTTTTATTTTGGTAGAGGACGTTATGTATGGATGGAGCACTGTAACTTGGAAGCCCAGGCTGTCTGGGAATCCACATTTGAATTGAGTGGCTTGTTATTGATGGGAGGTATACTGTCTGACTTTCACAAACAATTTTAACTATACCTGTGCCCTTGTTTGGAGCTACATCCATCTGTATTGTTTAACTGAAAGCAGGGAAAATTTGTCCTCAGGGGACAGCTCTCAATTTCTGTAAATTTGATTTCATAAAATCAGAAGGTCATGGAGAGTGACACTGCTAAACATCTTAACTCATGTAATCATAGCTTTCCACTCCAAAATATCCACATCATGATGCCAATAGTGATATGGCTGAAAAGAAAACCTATGACAAAAGTGTCAGATAATATTGTTACAAAGGTGCTTTTAAGCTATATGTAAATGTAATTACCGTCTATAATATTTAAAAAACTAATATTATTCTTTTGAATTATTTGTCTCCCAAAATAATTTCATGGATCACTGGTGAGTTTTGTAATTTATTAAATGTAAGGATGAGAGATTTGAGTAGTGATGTTCAAATTTTAAGTTTATAAAATCAAATTTTCAACAATATTTTGAAGAATACATCTCTTAATTGTAACTTTACTCTGTAAATAATTATAGGACTTTTAATAACATTTAATTATTTATTATTTTATTTTTTACCTTATTTTTTATTTAGATTATTCCAATCTTACATTCATAATGGTGACTCCATTATACTCCTCCCTGTCCTCCCTCTTCCCAAGGCACCCTCATCAATGGGGAGGTAGTGATGTGTTACTGGGAAGATCTTTTGATCTCTCATCTGGTGGTCCTTGCTATCATGGGCATAGACACTATGGGATAACCTATTTACCAGCACGTAAGGACAGAAATGTATAGATTGGTTAATGCGTCAATCTTGCATGAATGACCTCCTCTCTTTTTGTTTCACTACAAACATTTCTAAGTTCAAATATTTATCTACTTACCTAGATTAATAAATGCATTATTGTGTTTATCAGTAGAAAGTAAAGGAAATATTATTTTGAAATCTGTGTTTCTTAATGCTTTGGCAGAAGCTTTGGTTGAAAAGAGTTTCAAATCCTCATGGTAACTGGATTTGTGTTAGGGAAGGAATCACTCCAGCAGGGAAACCTTTGAAAAAAGTTTTTTGTTAAAAAAAGATCACTTCTTCCCCTCTCTGTCTTAATTGTATTAGTTACTAAGAATAAGTATATGTTCCAAGAGTTAAAATTGTCATTCCTTTTGGCGCATCCAGAAATATCAGTTATTTCTGTTTAACAATTTTGGCTGAGTTTCTTTTTTTTCCCTTTTTTTTTTTTTTTTTTTTTTTTTTTTTTTTTTTTTACCTTTTAATGGATTTAGGTCATGAATGCTTTTACTAGCAGGATGAGATTTGTAGCCCTTTTCAAGTAAATGTGTTATCTTTAAATGGTTTGACCCTAGTTAATAACAGAGATAGAGATTTGATTTGAAGAACCTGTCATTAAATGGACTTTTCATTGTTGAAACTATCTCTAAGTTAATGGTCATCTACTGTGTAAGATGTACTGCCCTAAGGGACTCCTGAAGTTAATCAGCAAGTAGCCTAAGTACCATGGCTCCCAGGCATGGCTGCTCGTTACAATCACCTGGAGGAACATTTTAAACTCTTGACATTGAACACGTATCAGAGAATTTAGATCAGAGTGCATAATCAGAGTTCATGCATGAGTGTGTCTCAGGTGATTCTGACATGCCATCCATTTTAATATCTTTGCTGTAGAATATATCCACATATGTGACCTATGTACTTCTTACATCACCATTATCTGACATGCTGGAACCAATCCAATTATACGGAATCAAAGTTTGCTGGTTAGAAGTGGTATCACCAACATGGCATGTTTGGAAACCCTGGATCACCTTCGCCTCTGCAAGACTATGCAGATTAAATTATAGTTATAATAATTTTTGAAAACAGCTAAGAGATTTCTGCACTTGAACACACAGCCAAAGAAATCCTCATCAAAGTGAGTAAAATATTTATCATATATATATATATATATATATATATATAATATTTAATCCTATATATTATATTTAATCCTCAGAGTAATCCCATATATTATATTTAATCCTCAGAGTTCTATCCCCTAACAAGACCTGCATATCATGGTAAAAGAGGGGAGTGTCTCCAAGCACATGTCTTCTTCTTTAGTAGGGACAAAAAGACTAAAACCTGCACCTAATACTGTGTGTTTTCAGGGAGTTGTCCAAAGGACCGCTTTCTGTCTTGTGCTTTGAGTATTAGTAGTGGATGCACCAACAAATGCCTGAGGTATGTTGAGAACAAAGGGATGAAGGGCATGCTGCTGCATCAGAGGATCTGAATGTTTACAAAGACACTAGGATGAATAAGTATGAGAAATAGAAGGAAAAGAAAAACTTCAGCTGGAGAATAACATACAGAAACCAGGAAATAACATATCCTCTGAAAGAATATAAGAAGCCCCCATGTCCAAGATAAAGGCTGAATGGAGAAATTCTCATGCTATGCAAAACTAAAAAAAAATAAGAATTGAAAATGTGGCTATTTTATCAAATATTATATTTTTAAATTATAATTATACAAAGAAACAGAAAAAAGTTAACCTCAATTATGACACCAAGTTATATCTCAAGAAATGAAAAGACTATAATCTAATATCTGTATGTTGACTCAAAGGTTCAAAATAATGGATTGAAGACTAATCTGTGTCAAAAGAGAGTGTAGCTAAATGAAATCAGGAAAAACATATGTGAAAAAAATGAGAATATCAAAGATAGAAGGATAAAAAGGAATCAAAAGAAACTTGAGTTAAATAATAAAGTAATTGAAATTACTAATTTATTAGCAATGAATTCAATAAGCAAGGCAAATAATTATCAAATTTGAATGTAGGACATTTAGCATTACTGAGGCAGAAGAACATATGAAGAATTAAAAAAAAAAACCAAGGAGATCTTAATAGAATTGTAGTATTTTGCAAAGTGGGTGAAATTATTTAAATAGATAATATCTGGATAGTTGTATAGACAGATGACAGATATATATATATATATATATATATATATATATATATATATATATATGAATGGAGGTGAAGAGTAAGGACAGTATGTAGAGAACTATTTGAATATTCAAGTCCTCAAGCCATAAATTATTAGGAATAAATGGAATATATATATATATATATATATATATATATATATATATATATGTGTGTGTGTGTGTGTGTGTGTGTGTGTGTGTGTGTGTGTGTGTATTGTTTAAACCAAACAACACATAACCATAAAGCTATCAGATATCACACAAAGGAAAATCTTGAACATTTAAATAGGAAAATTACAAATCTCACATAGTAGAGCTAATTTAAGTGTATTTGGTTTCTGAGCAGAATTTTTTTATAATTCTTATGTTTTTTTTATTGACAATTTCTATACTTACATACAAAAAACACATGATATTTCCCTCCCTTCTCCCATTCCACTTTAGAACTCCAATCTCCATCATATCCCCTCCCTCTCTCCATTAGTCTCTCTTTTAATTTAATGTCATCATCTTTTTCTTCTGTTTTGAGGGTCTTGTGAAGGTATTGCCAGGCACTGCAAGGTCATGAATATCAAGGCCAATTTCTGTCTGGGCAGTCGCATTGTAAGAAGTCATACCCTTCCTTTGGCTCTTCCATTCTATCCACCCCTTTCCGCAATGGTCCCTGAGCATTGGAGGGTGTGACAGAGGTGTTTCAGTCCAGCAGAATTTTTTTTAATTATTGTTTTTATTATTGACTTTTATACTTACATACAAAAAACCCCACCTGATATTTCCCTCCCCTCCCCCCATTCCACTTTAGAATTTTTTAAAAGATATTATTTTTGAAGCCGGGCATGGTGGCGCATGCTTTAATCCCAGCACACGGGAGGCAGAGGTAGGAGGATCGCCGTGAGTTCAAGGCCATCCTGAGACTACAGAGTGAATTCCAGGTCAGCCTGGGTCAGAGAGAGACCCTACCTTGAAAAACAAAAACAAAAACAAACAAACAAAAAAAAAGATATTATTTTTATTTATTTATTAGAGTCAGCAGAGAGAGAGAGAGAGAGAGGGCATTCCAGTTCCTCTAGCCTACAAACAAGCTCCAGATGCATGTGCCACCATGTACATCTGGCTTATGTGGGACCTGGAGAATCAAATGTGGGTCCTTAGGCTATGCACGCAAGTGCCTTAACTGTAAAGACTTCTCTCCAGCCCTCCTAGCAGAAAAATTACAGGCAGGATTAAAATAGGAAAACATATTCAAAATTCTCAATGAAAACAAATAAGTTGACAACTAAGAATATTAAGTGAAAAAAATTCATGAAATTGATGCTGATTTTTAAGATTTTCTCAGGTATATAAAACCTAGGAATTTTAACACCAGTAGACTTATCTTACCAGGATCTACTTAGTGTTGAGCTCACAGAAACTTCTGTATTTCTGTGTCTGTGTATTTTGAATGTCCTCAGTGTCTATCACCATCACCCTGGTGCCAGTTGTCAGTCTAACAGCGCAAGAAGCACTCTTCTTGCTCATCTTGCCAATTCCTCTGTGGGTTTACCTGGACCCTAGCTGGTTTCTGAGGAGTGGCTCATCTCATGACAGGGATTCAGCTATATTTTCTTGTGTTATTGATAGATATTTATTGTCTTCATTTTTTGCTGCCTTCTGTAAAAGAAAAACGTTCGTCAGTGTAGAGTGAGATCAGCATAGGTAAGAGGGGATAGACTTAATTAATTTAGAGTGATTTTGAAGGGTATAGCTTCTGTTTGGGGCAAAGACTACTGAGAGCTTCTTATTTGAGTCTATGATCCTGTTCTCCATAGGATTCTGACTTGGGTTCCCAGTACCAGCTATAGGTTCCTTTCCACTGAGCCAATCAGAGAACCATTTTTTCAATTAATTGTGAACTTTACTGTATGAACATATTGTTCATATTCCCATCAGGTTATACTCTGATGTTCCTTTTCCCTGGCCCCCATTCCATCTCAGTGGAAATATTGATATTTACCTTGGAGTCATTAATGCATCAGTCTTTGGAGAGGAGAAACAATGCCTCAAGGTACACCATCCCGCCCTGTGGTTCTTACAGTCTTTCTGCCCCTTCATCTACATTGTTCCCTGAGCCTTGGAGGGCATGCTATAAATAACCAGTGTCCAGCTCTGAGGAGCCTCTATTTTTTCTTCTTTGATGAGTTTTGTGTCTTCACAGGGTTTACAACCATCTTCCTGGAGGAGGATCTCATGTTAGAAATAAAATGTATCTTAGTATTCAAGAAGACAACCTTTTTGTTTGTTAGTTTGTTTAAAGAGAAATTTTGTCTTTTTTCTAGTAAATGAATAAATTTTATTTTAATTAGTATAACTTTATATTAATAAAGTTGGTAATAGTCTAAATAGGTTTGTTTTCAATAGATATCTCTCTCTCTCCATACACACACACACACACACACACACACACACACACACACACACATATATATATAACAATATTTTAAGATAAGGGATTAAATAAGTTTTTTTTTTTTTCAATTTTGAGGAGGTATCAGCAAACATAAGAAAAAACTCTATATTTGACAGGGAAGCATTTGAGGAAATGCTTCTTATTTGAGCTAATACCACAACCAAATGAGGATAAAAGAATAGGCATGCCAGCAGCCCCTCAGCTGTTGTGAACGAACTCCAGATGTGTGTGACCCCTTGTGGGCAAGTGCAGCATTGCGCCTTGTGTCACTTGCATCTGGCTAAATGTGGTACTTGGAGATTGGAACCCGGTTCTTAGGCTTAGCAGGCAGGCACCTTAACCGCTAAGCCATCTCTCCAGCCCCCTTTCTCTTTTAAAAGCTAAACATCAGAAGGGGAGATGTCTTTATATGTGAAAATGTTTTCCTCAATGTTGCTTTAGGACAGAGTTTTTATTTTCTAATTTATAGTGAATCTATATTCTATTTCTATGCTTGATTATATATTTAAAAGTAAAAAGAAAGAAAGAAAATATGTCTTGGATATATCTAAGATTAAACTTCCTTATTATATAAAATATTTTGCATCTGTCCAGGATAACCATTGACTAGGCATGGGGTGTGTGTCTTCGCTCCAGTGACTGTTTTTCATTTCCTGGAACAGGCTGCACTGGCCATTCAGTGTCACTCATAACATGAGCATGGTGTGAAGCCACAGCTTTATTGGCTGTTTCTCCCTCCTCTGAGCATCTTTGCAAAACTTTCTCAACCTAACAGACTCTATCAGACCATAAATCCATCCAGGGTAAAGTTTACAGTATATATGTATATATATTATATATATTAGCTGAATTATTTAGCTTACAAAAATGAAAATGTATGAAATATAAATTTACTTATTTTGGTTTTGATAGTTATAGAAATCCCTTTCTCAAGACATCAGAGTTCCTTTTCCTTGAGATTCCAAAGCAAACTTGTCCAACTTCGCTGAGCAGGAAGAGTTCCCATTTGCTGTGTCTTTGCCTCTAGGAATCCAAGAGAAGAGATGAAGGATGCCTTTAAGATTACTTTCCAGGAATGGAGGGATGGCTTAGCAGTTAAGGCATTTGCTTGCAAAGCCAAAGGACCCTGGTCCAACTCCCCAGGACCCATGTAAGCCAGATTCACAAGATGGAGCATGAGTCTAGAGTTAGTTTGCAGTGGCTGTAGGCCCTGGCATGCCCATTCTGTCTTTCTGTCTCTCTGTCTGTTTGTCTCTTTCTCTCTCTCTCTCTCTCTCTCTGTGTGACTCTCTAAAATAAATAAAACTGAAAAAATAGAAACCAATTTTTAAAAAAAAACATGACTTTCAAGATCCCACCTAAGCCAGATGCACAAAGGTGAGGCAAGCGCAAGGTTGCACATGTCCACTAGGTGGCAGAAGTGTCTGGAGTTCAATTGCAGTGGCTGAGATCCTGATATACCAATTCTCTCTCTCCCTCTCTATCTCTGTTTCTATCTCGCTAAAATTAAATATATATATATATATATATATATATATATATATATATATATATATATATATTTTCGGGTTGACAGGGTAAAAAGAGGCCATTACTAATGTGTTTAGTGCACAGAATATAGAAGAGTGGATGTCATTTCTAAAGATATCAAACTATATTTACCAAAAGAATTTCAAGAAAGGAAAGTTGCTCTTTACAAAGAAAGGTATGCTGGACAATGAAACAGCAAAATTGTGATACCCCTGACTTCTGTCTAGTGTGATCTAGTCAGTTTTCTTTCATTGCAGATCATATATGTGTGGGTGTGTATATGTGTGTTGTAACATGTATATTTATATGTAGTAAGGAAACACACATATACACAGACTATGTGATATGTCCATTGCAGAGAGAGGAGCACAAGATAATTTAAAAAAATTAAGCTGTGAGATGTCTATCACACTTGCGATTCATAGTGATTTGACAGTGTTCAAGCCACTGTGCATTTAGCATGTGTGAAAATTGCCCTCACTTAGACAATTCCGACATTTGTCTTCTTTTCTCCAACTTTCAGTGACACAAGCCTGAACATTTCTTTTCCACCTTCTAATTGATTGTCTGCACTGTATTTTCGGAAGACCCGCATGTCAACATTTAGGCAAGTGAAATGCCAGTACCATTGCAAATAGGGGAATAATTGTGTAACTTGGACATTTTTTATAATAATCACATTAGACAAAAAAGATGCATTCCAGGGAGTTTTTAATGGGTCTAATAGAGGTCTAGGGACTCAGGGGAGCAGAAGGCTATAGGCCAAAGAATTTCAACCACTGTAGAAGGAAACTAATGGCCCATTAAAGCACACCCTGGAGTGCTTTATCGTTGTCATTGGAATTAGAATATATGTCTTTGTTTTAAAATAGAATGCTGCTTTGATGACATTTTAACATGTAGCCTGCATTTTCTACACTGGCTATGAGTACCTTAAATGTTCAGGCAGAAATTAAACTACAACAGAAGCAAATTAAACCTTTGGTTTCACAAAGGAACTAGAGACATTATGACAATTAAATTACTTTTAAAGGGCTTCGAAGTTATTCTTTAATCCAATTATTTTACAAAGAGTTTGGTTGATACATATTTAGGTAGCTACATAAATGAAAAGATTAATGTGATCCTAAGAAATATTATGTCTAGAATAACTTTATTGATTGACCTCAGATTTTCAATACCTGTGCAAGTGTCTCTAAATTCCTTATTTTTTATTAGAATAGTTTTAACATTTAGATTGATCCATGAAACATGTATGTGGTAACATACTTTTGGAAAATTCTAAAACTGGTACTATTTTTAAAGCATGTTTTGTTTGGATTCATGGAAAATTAGTCTTTTTACTGAGCATATAACCTCTGTTAAACAATAGTTTCTGTTTACAATTGTAAGTACAGACCTTTTAAGATCAAATATCTGTTAATAATCATTAACATATAAGTACAAATCTTCATGCCAAACCTCATGACAAATCTCTCTGTACACTTATATCAGTACTTGTGAATATAAGGCCCAGAAAGCCCAAAATATACAGAGGGAAAGCAAAATATTGCTTGCCATGGTGTGAAAAATTGTTCAGCTGATGATATGGAGCAGACAAGGAAGTCCCTGTCATTTCTGTTTTCAGAGGAGCAGGATAGAGTGCACTGTGACCAAAAATTTTCTCCTCTCTTCTCTTCCTCCTCTTCTATGGAGACACTGGGTTTGAGTCATTGTTTATACAATTTGCTTATTAGCTCAAAGAAAGCATCACAAAAGGAATCTGTGAGCTGACTCCCCCCCCCCCCCGCCACCGCCCTCGGCCCTATATGTACCTTTCCACAATATTCATACCTATGAAACCTGGGACTGATTTCATATTTATTATAACATCTTTTAAAATTTATTTTTAGGAGTCTCATTATCCCAGTAGGTAGTGTATCAGTCTCATAAAATGCATTTTTCTTTGTTGAAATGTCAACGGCCAGGAGTATGATAGAAATTGCACTCCCAATTGTTCTCTACCATAATCTCTCTGTCTCTCTCCCAGTAGCCTGAGGAGTTTCCCTTTCAGAGACCTCCACATAGGTGAAATCCCAGGTTTTGTAGGTATGAAGCTAGAATGAAGTCTGGTAAGAGCCAAGAGCTGATGCAAAGTTGGAGAATTTATTAAAATGTAGAAAGAAAAGTGCTCTAGGAAGGAGAAAAATGAGAAAATTCACATCTGCTAAAACATAACTGGGCTTCTCTCAAGTTACAATTTCAGAGAAAGAATATGATGCATCTGTGTGTGGTTACAGCTTTCTCAAAGGAACGTCCTGCTTACCTCAGTTTTTGGTGACTCTTAAGATGCACCTCTGAAGATTGCAAGGCAATCATCTCACTCAGTGCACTCTAACTTTGATTAGAGAATGTAACTTGTTAAAGCATTTATCTTAGTGGGGAAAAAAAGTTCATGGGAGTATGACTTAGAGGAATGAGAGGTGAGTGATAAAGATTCATGGTCTCATCTCAGTGTGGGCCATGTGGTCTTTATCAGTGGTGTTTACAGTTTGTAGTCGGTTATAACTGGTCTCTGTCTTTTCTCACCAGTGAAAGTCCATTCGATCTCAGAAACAGAGCCGCTGGTGCCCCTTTTTCCCATGACATTGCAGTTTTTCCTGTCTTTCTTACCTGCCTTAAAATACTACTATTTAAAGGAGATTCCTAAGCCAATATCTTAATTACTTTTAACTGAGATGTTTACCTCAACACAGCATTAACAACATTCATAAACTAATACTAATCTAGTTTTCTTATAAGCGTTGGGAAAAATTATACTTTTCTTCCTTAAATGGTAACAATGAATGCTTGAAAAGGGTATTTATAAATGTAAACTTTGCACAATATTTAGATACAATCATAAGGAGGGTTTTTTGCAATTAAAATATTTGATATTAAATATTTCCAATGTACATTTGTTTATGTATGTTCTTTATGTATGTGGGTCTATGTATGAGTGCATTTGACTGTAAATTAACATGTGTGTGGAGTCCAGAGAATTATACTGTTTGCTTTTTATTTATTTATTTATTTATTTTATTTACTTGACAGATTGGGAGAGAGAATGGGCATGCCAGCACCTCTAGCCACTGCAAATGAACTCAGATGCATGTGCCACCTTGTGCATATGATATATATTTGGGTCCTGGGGAAATCAAACCTGGGTCCTTTGGCTTTGCAGGCAAATGTCTTAACCAATAAGCCATCTCTCCAGCCCTGGTTGTCTTTCATTTAAATATTTCTTTTGTTATGTTTTATTCTTTAAATATTTTATTTATGTTTTGAGAGAGAAGCAGAGGGAAAGAAAGAGATAATGGGTGTTCCAGGGTCTCTGGCCACTGCAAATGAACTCCAGACATATGTGCCACCCTATGCATCCGTCTTACATGGTTTCTGGGGAATTGAACCTGGGTCCTTAGGCTTTTCAGGCAAGTTCTGCAACCACTAAGACATCTATCCAGCCCCTGGTTGTCTTAATCATTCTTCACCATTCCTTTTGAAATAGGATCTCTGTTTAAACTCAAAGTGCACTGATTCAGATTGATAAGCAAGCCAGCCAGCAAGTTCTAGGGGTCATCTTGTCTGTGCCTTCCCAGTATATGACACCAGATGCAACCATCATTCTCAGTATTTTAGGTAAGTTCCAGGGTCAAAACTCAGGCCAATGAACTTCTATATCAATCACTTTACAGCATTAGCAATCTCCCCCAAACTTACATTTAATTTATATAGTCTATTGCCATTTGACATTATTTAAGAGAAATGCTTAAAGCGCAATGGTACACAGCAGATGCTATTAAGAAGTGAGGCTATTATCATAAGCAGTCACAACAGAAAGAGTAGTGATATGGAATAAATTGGGACTATATATAGCATAGGATAATAATTATTACCCTGTAAGTTTCAATGCTGTAAGATTCAGTTTATGGGAATGTTTATGAGTGAAGTATGTGTGTGTGTATGTGTGCGCACATGTGCATATGCATACATATTAAAATCATTAAATTTAGATGAAAAAATCTTTAACAATTGGAGAAATAAGATCACATATATGCACATAGGTCCAAGTTTGCATGGTAGTCAGAAAACTTCTTGCTATTTGTGTTTCTTTTTTTATTTTATTTTTATGTATTTTTTTGAAAGAGAGGCAGACAGAGAGAGTGAGAGACAGAGAGAGAGGGAGAGAGAGCATGGGTACACCAGGGCCTCCAGCCACTGCATACGAACTCCAGATGCATGGATCACCTTGAGCATCTGGCCAACATGGGTCCTGGGGAATAAAACCTGGGTCCTTTGGCTTTGCAGGTAAATGCCTTAACCACTAAGCCATCTCTCTAGCCCATTCTTTCTATTTTTGTAGCACACTTCTAAGTGTATCTATGTACCTAAAGTCAGGCCTACTGAGCAGCATAATCATCAGACAACTAGGTATGTGTGTAACATAGCTGTGATCATATGCATTTTCCCATTATCTAATACTCAATGCATGGAACATAGAAAGGAAAGGGTTAAAAGCATGCACACGTTTCTGCCTGATGGAAGCATCTGAACTTTTTCATCTTACATCATCTTTAAAGCAGTCTGGTCCAAGTCATAGTGTGCTCCCAAGTTGCATAGTTACATGTTTCCTGAAATATTACATTGAACCAAATCGTAATACATTCATATGTAGAACTATGGATGTCAAAGGAAATTTAGAGCATGCTGGTAATCCTAGGAAGGGATATAGAGTGGATTAAGAGAATATCATAGGGTAAAATTGTTGCTGCATGATTTTTTTAAAAAAAAATAAGAATCCTGCAATTATAACTCATCTCAAAAACCTAGTAGCAGACAGCTGCAAGGATCCACTCCTAATCTTTGAAGAACACCAAATTCTTTTATTTTTCTTAGGCAAAACTAGGTTCTTTGAGAACAATTGAACTTTTTAATGTTATGTAACATATTTGAATTAAAAATATAACATGTTCCAATAGTCAAATAAAGATGTATGGCTATTGGAAGAAGAATATTGGAGAAAAAAATGTATAAGAACATTTCAATATATAAACTAATCACATTCAGTTTTTAATTATGCATTTACCTGAACCAGTAGTTAGCTTTGCTCAATAGATTTATATTTTATTTCAATTCCAATCAGTAGAAGAAACCAAGTAAAAGGAGCCTTTTATTCATTTTTTTCAGAAGAATGTAAATCTTATTTTTCAGATATTAATCTGATTTATGCAAATAAATTAGTGAGCAAAGGCAAATTTCGTAAGCTTGTAGTACAAATATATTACATAAATAAATATTGTTCATATAGCTCTCAGTTGATAATTAATCTTTTATTAGTTATAAGTAATGGAATGTGCTTGGTGCAAACTTGGTGAATAAACCCATTCATTATTTATATTTATTTCAAGTAACTTACAAGAATGCAATTAAATATGGGCTCTCAAACACATTTCCTTAGAATAGCGGATTTCACATAATGAATGGTCCTTTAATGACTAAAGTGGGGTTAGTTGTTCTTCACTTTCTAATTCCAAAATTTTTAGACTGCACAAAGGAATATTAAAGATTTTCTGCACGGTTAATAAATCTTGAGGGATCATTTCTGCTCTTAATAATGCTCATAAAATAGGAAATAGAGAAAAGATGAGAAGTCAGTGACAGAAACAGTCGGGACAAACAGGTCCCAACTAATACTCAAATCTGTTTTCATCGACATTATCAGGCTCAGAGGTAGTGAGGAATAAGGCTATCTAATGAGTAGAATTAACTTGTGAATCGACTGTGAAGAAACATCTTAGAGTTACAAAATGGAAATATAATTTAATTTGAAATCCAAGAACTCTGATATAGTTTGGACTGATTATTTAGATAACCAAAAGGGGATCCAAATATTTCACTCAAACATGTTTCATTTAGATGTAAAGATTGTTTTGAGGTGAAGGAAAAATCACACTCTTGGGGAGTTTCCCAACTTATCTGTCTCTGCCTAAAAGCAGGGTATAAAATTCTACCCCAGGAAAGTTATGTACTTGAAACCCCTACACATACACACTTCTTTCCCTCATAGGGAAATCCAAACTTTCCTTGGGTCTTTTTTTTTTTTTTCACCATAGCATATTGTCCTTGATTAAAATAGCACATGAGGGCTACAGAGATGCCTCAGTGATTAAGGTGCTTTCAAAGCCTAAGGATCTAAGTTCCATTCCCCAGTACCCATGTAAAGCCAGATGAACAAAGTGGCACATGTGTCTGCAGCTCCTTTGCAATGGCTAGATCCCTGCCATGCCCATTCACTCCCCCCCCTTCCTGTCTCTCACTCTCAAATAAATATTTTTAAATGACACATAAATCCTCAAATTTAGTTGATTCTGTGATCTTCATTCATTCATTTTCCATGTGCACATGGAAAAGCTAAAAATATTAAAATAAAATAAAAATAAATCAGGAACTGGGTGTGGTGGTGCATGCCTTTAGTCCTAGCACTCGGGAGGCACAGGTAAGGTGATAACTGTGAGTTTGAGGCCAGCCTGAGACTACAGGGATATCCTACCTCAAACAAACAAAAATATATAATAAAAAAACACCTACCTCAAACAAACAAAAATATATAATAAAAAACCAAATCATTCGAAAATGCCTTTACTTAGGTGAATTATTTTTCATCTTACTCCACAGATCTTACTAACTGAACTTAAGAGGGCAAAAGAAAGTGCCTTATGTGTTTCTGCCACCCATATGACACATAATCTAAACTTTGAGTCAGAAACTGACCAGTATGTCACTTTCTTGGCATTATTTCAGACTTCACAACACATAGTAAGTGACTGTGTAGACCCCAGAATTCCCTTTCAAATACTCATAGCATCCACTTTGAGTTTCCTCGTGGAAGAAAGATAACAGGGATAATGGTGGTGGCATAAGGCAAAAGGCTAAGAGAAAATATCAAAGCAGAGACCAAGAAATTTAGAGCAGAAATGAATATTAAAGAGAGTTACACTCATGGTTACCCCAAGTTTAGAGAAATTATACAGGTAGTAAGATTGGAGTTTAAAAAAGCATCCACATGAGAGATTAGCATATAAGGGAAATACAAAAGTGGTAGATTCAGAGACCAGAGAAAAATCATATGTGTAATTAAAGTGAGAAATTACCACAAAGTATAAAGCACAGGGAAGTAGAAAAACTACTCAGACCAAGAGCAGTCCTGGGCTCTCCCCATCCAGCCTGGTTGGGTGGGGGGGAAGCAAGACTCACATTATCCAAGCAGAGGTCACGGTGAAGAGCAAGGGATGGAGAGAGATACATAGACCAATAAATAGATGATTGATAGATGATAGATAGATAGGTAATAGATAAATAGATGATAGATAGTAGATAGGGGCCAGAATAAACAGCCTTATAGTCAATTAAAATGTATTCCTCCATCAAACTTAAGTATGTCAAGAGGAAGACCAGACTGGTTTGTTGATTTGAAGGTGCAGGCTTCAGAGGCAGCCCACATGGATAGTGAAGGCCACCTCTCTAGATAGCATGCTAGACTGGGGGCAGCAGGGCACACTGAACTTGTTCTAAGTTTTGATCAGACATGAGTTTCATTCATGCCATGGCCAGGTAACATCAGTTTTCTCTGGGCTTCAGTTCCTACATGAAACTGCCTAAAGGAAGCTGACGTCCTTCTCTTTCTACTTCAGCTTTACATGGGTACTCACAAATTGAACCTGGGCCAGCAGGGCTTACAAGCAAGTGCCTTCGACCTCTGAGCCGCATTCCCAACACTCTTACAACCCTTTAAGTTTCAGTTCTACCTGAGTTGTTCTCCTGGCTCTCCTGAGCCTCCTTCCTCTTTTTAAGAGGGAATATTTCAGTTCAGAGGAATTTGGTATACAACACTTCTTTTGTCCTCCACCAAACACATTCCCCTTCACTGAACTCCTTTTTTCTAGCAAAACCATCTTCTTTTTTTAATATTCTTTTTTCACCCTTTTCCCTCATCCCTGTGACATGTTGGTGAATTCATTTTGATGGAGGTAGTAATGGCTGCTGTGAGGTCATAATGTCTTAGTCACTTCATGTCCTGAAGATAGTGCCCCAAAGTACTCCTCCCCATCCTTGGTTCTTACTTACTGCCTTTTGTTCCTTCTGCAATGTTCCTGAGCCTCAGAGAATTTTATATATGTCCCCACTAGCACTTAGCTCTCCATGTTATATGATACTCACAGGCATCTGGCAAAAGAAGCTTTATAGAGTTCTAAATAAAAAAAATGGAATTATAAATTGTAATTAATTTTAAGTTGCAACTTATTATTCCTAACTGAAACTCTGTAGCTGTTGCCATTTTATGCTTGCCAACTTCTCTGGTCCAAGCCACCACTATTTTATTCCCAAAATTTATCAGTTCATCATTCTTGTAGTTTACCTATGCTGTATTTGCCTTAGTGGGTCTGGCATATTTTATTAACAATATATATTTAGGTGACATGATAATTCCATGGTGAGCCTGACAACCTGCACCAGGGTGATGGAGATAAACACAGAGGATATTCCAAATATAGCAAAGCAAAAAATATAGAAACTGATGAGAGCTCAACACTAAAATAGACTTAAAACTTACCCACTAAGACTCAGGGAATTTTGCAGAAGAAGGGGCAGAAAGCTTATAAAGGCCACTTAGTGGGAGGGAATATACAAGGCATTGCACTCTCACACTCAAGCACAATTACTGACTGCTGCTCTCACAACTCACAACTCATAACCCCATGGGGAATACCAGAAATCCCACTAAAGAGGGCTCTCAGTAGAATGGGGTCAGGGAGAAGGGAAATGATGGTAGCAACACACCATGTTTCCATACATAGTTTCTTCTTAATAAAAAAAAGAATAAAATGTTAGTTCTTTCCCTCTCTGACACACACATGCACACATTAAGTATGAATGTACATAACAGTTTGTTTATTCATTCATTATTGCATGGAACATGAGTTGTGTTTGTATCTTGTCAGTTGTGAATAATTGTTGTGGGGTAACTTTTACTCTGGGGCAATGCAAACATACATCTATTCACTGAGATAGGGCACAGATGACAGATCAAATGATTACACCAAAACCAGTTTGAATCAATGAATTTATTGGGGTCCCCTACAGAGCAGGGAGAGGGGTTTCTTCCAGTAGCATGTGTGACTCAAGAGCAGGTGCATCACCCAAAAGCCCACTCCAGCACAGGTGATGACTCAAGGAAGCTGCATTTCTGAAACTCACTGTATATCCTGGAGGCAGGCCTCTCTCCAGGAAAGGTGGGGTGTTTTGGCCTTTTTCACCAGACTTGTGGACTACCTGAGTTCCCTGAGCTTCCTTCCTCCACCCCAGGAGGGAAAATACTATTCATCACTGATTGTGTAGCTATCTCTGAGATAATGCCATTCTTCTGACATATATTCAAGACATTGTTAGTTCACAGGGTGGCAGTATTTTTACTTTTTGGTAAGGACATATGTTGATAAAAATGCTGGTTCACACACACAT
Source organism: Orientallactaga sibirica (assembly GCA_036365145.1). Taxonomy (NCBI): domain Eukaryota; kingdom Metazoa; phylum Chordata; class Mammalia; order Rodentia; family Dipodidae; genus Orientallactaga; species Orientallactaga sibirica. Next base: position 7,546,794 of record JAEOAD010000083.1, read on the forward strand.
GTACATACTTACATACATACACACACACATATATTAGTATATCCACGTATTTCTGTGTTTTCTGAGGGCCTAGGACAATCTAAAACTCACTGCAAGTAAGCACATTTGGGACCCACATCGTGGTCTTCAAGGAAGGAAGTCAGAGATCCTGAAGAAGTGTCTGATTCAGAGCACAGTGCAAGAGTAACCTAATGATGCTTCACTTAGTAAAACAGAAAACAGGAAAAAATGTAGGTACAGGGCTAGAGAGATGGCTCAGCTTTTAAAGTTTCTTGCTTGCAAAGCCTGATGATCCAGGTTTGATTCCCTAGAACCCACATAAAGCCAGATGTATAAAGTAGCACATGCATCTGGAGTTTGTTTTCAATGGCTAGAGGTCCTGAGACACTCCTCTCCCTATCTATTATGTGTGTATCTGTAGTCTATATATTTATCATCTATTATCTATCTATCATCTATCTATTTATCTATCTATCTGTCAACTATCTATCATCTATCCATCTTCTATCTTTCTATATACATGAAAAGAAATAATTTTTAAATGTAGGTATAGGCAGAAGTATGTTAGATTTTTTTGTTTAATATTAGGCAAACGAAATTTTATGACAGTTTCTATTTTCTCAGCAGATTATGATACAAATGTGTAGCAGAGACTGGGCTTGGTTTCCCTGAAATATCGTTTCCTGTCCTCTACTTCCATGGGCTTGTTTTGCCCCAGCACAATAAATAAAATGATAATTCATTATGATGTTCATATTTTGTATATTTCTTAAACTTAGTTAATATAAAATATATTACAATACAACCTAAATATTATCATTCATCATGCATGTGCACATGCACATTCAGATGTATATGGCCTCATGTGTATATGCAGGTGAGAAAACACATGTGTGCAGATGCCAGAAGATAACCTTGAGTGTCAGCTCAGGAGTGCCATCCACCCTTTTAAGATAGGGTCTGTCACTGTCCTGGAGCTCACCAATTGGACTAGAGTGGCAGTTTAGTCAGCCCCAGGGACCTTGTTATCTCCATCTCTTTAGCACCGGGATTGCCTGCACATACCACCATACCCAGCATTATATGTGGGCACTGTGATTAAAGTTAGTTCCTAATGTTTCTCAGGTAAGAACTTTTCCAAATGAGCTATCTTCCCAGCCTCTGTCAGACTTTCTTGATATAACATTATTTATTTTCAAACTTTTTTGAAGCTTTTCAGTAAAATGTAAACTCCATTTCTGCCAATAATTTATTTTTTCACCAAGTTACTATTGGCCTCATTCAGTAGAAGCTACATATATAGAAATAGATAGATAGATAGATAGATAGATAAATGATAGATAGATAGATAGATAGATAGATAGATAGATAGATAGATAGATAGATAGATAGATAGATGATAGATAGATAGATAGATAGATAGATGATAGATAGATAGATAGATAGATAGATAGATAGATAGATAGATAGATAGACAGACATATAGATAGATAGGGAGAATGGAATGCTTTTTATCATTGATGAATTCCATTCCAGAGACATAGTGGAGTACCTGATGGGCTTTATGTTGATAATAAATGTTCACTTAATATCAAAATGGTATTTTGGGATCCTACCCCTTATATAAAACTTTATGTGAAACTTAGAAGTTATGTATAATGTTTAATCTGAGTCTTTCCTAAGCATATTGTCCAACAGTTTTTCTGCTGATAACTGATTTGAAGTAATAGCATAGGAACACTTCTCTTGATCCTGTAGAGTATTATTACTTTGGAAGAAACATTAAGGTATACTATACAATGTTCATGTTCTTGAGTGCCAGTTTTTGAGGTGTTTAGTGGTTAAATATGAAGACCAACACATCAAATATACTGTTTCCTTTTAGGAAGATTTGTTCTTAGTTTGCTGAAAACTCTGGCGAGGTTAATTATAGCATTTATTTAAATTGTATTATAAAAGTTTTAGAGTAAATGCTCTCCCGGGAATTGTAAGAACAGTTCAAATTGAAGTGGTCATTTCTGTCATTTTTTTCAATAGGGAGGCATGGTTCCAGGTTGTACATAGACAAACAATATATGAATAGGAAATACTGAAGCAAGACTAGGAGTGTTTACTACATAATCGTTTTGAATGAATGACAGCTTTCATCCTTGCTGGCAAGCCTGCATCCCTAAATGACACTTTAGATTTGACATGTGATTTTTCTCATTTGGTATCCCACCTTCCCTTGTTGTTCAGAGGGGATGATGGAGGCTAGTGTTTCATAGAAAAGGAAAACAGTAGGGATGACCTTCACATTGCCTGGAATAGATCTTATCGATAATTCTAAAATTATGCCAGAAAGTGTATTTCCTACTTTTGGCCTTGACTACCTCTGTTGGCTGGAAAGTGCCTTGGACAGTAATTTCCCACACAGTGACTCGCTCTCGGATAGCACAGAGTGGCTCTAAAACCCTCATGAGAATGCCTGACAGTGAGCATCAAATGGTGATGCGTACTTAATGAAGGCGTGAGAAATCTCCTGAAAATTGAATTCTGGTGTCTTCAATCAGTCAAGAGTCACAACAATTGTATCAGGATGTGGGAAGCAACATACCCCTTGGAGAAATGGATATTTTCAAAGCAGAGAAATAAAAAGAGCTGGGGGGGGGGGGTTACTCTGTGAGGCTTCCTTCCTCCCGAACTTTAGAAGTTTATTTGATAGATCTTTAGACATATTTTATAAACAATTACATCATCTCTCCCCTTGTTTATTTATTTATTTTTCTGTCTGTTTCATTTTTCCTTTTAAACTTTGCAGACACGACTTCAGATAAAGGCTTCATGAATTACCAAGTGTTACTACCTTGGTAAAATGAACCTTCCTTCAATTTAATTTTCTCTCCTTTCCCCCTCCGTCCCTCTCTGTGTCTCTGTCTCTCTTATCTGCCTCCCTTCCTTTTCTTGGTTCTCTTCTTTTGGCAGTGGTGAGGTTAGAACACAGGGCCTCTCACATGAGTAATCCCACCCACAGCCTTTAATTTCCTTTTTATCTAATAGAAAAACATCTTTAATTGAACAATACTAATTTGTCATGTTCTCACATCCCACAGAGTGAAGGGCCAACTTTAGTTCAGATACTAAGTGAACAGTTAGTTCTTTTTTTTCATTTTTTAATTATTTTATTTATTTTTGGAGAGAGAGACAGACAGACAGACAGACAGACAGACAGACAGACAGACAGGGAGAGGGGGACACATAGAGATGGGCCCGCCAGCAGTCTCTCAGCTGCTGTGAACGAAATCCATATGTTGCGCCCCCTTGTGGTCAAGTGCGGCATTGCGCCCTTGCCTCACTTTGCATCTGACTAAACGTGGGACCTGGAGATTGGAACCTCTGGAGATTGGCACCAGCGTTCTTAGGCTTAGCAGGCAGGCGCCTTAACCCCTAAGCCATCTCTCCAGCCCTGAACAGTTAGTTTTATTAGGGTTATGACTCTTCCCCTTAATGAGAGAAATGGATGTGCATAAAGTCAACACATTTGGGATAAGAGAGATGTCATTGTTCACTGAGTATGGATGGGTTTAAATTCTGCCATTGATCATAACCTTTCCAAGTGTCATTCAGCACCTAAGAACACAACTCACCTCACAGTTCTTCAGGAAAATTCAGCAAGCTCACTTTGAGAAAAAAACATACAGTATTATAAAAATACAGAATGCGCAGGAGAAGTAGTGTAATTCCACCACAAATCCTTTGCTTAAGTACCATTAGAAAATGATTGTGTATGATATTGAGATAATCGTCTTTGAGTCACTGAAAATGGCTAACCCCCAGAAGGGGATCAAAGGCACACACAAACTAAGCAGAATCACAAGGATACCGCAAAGCTCTGTGAGAACACAAAGGAGACACTTCACAATAGGTTCCTTTGAAGACAACTACAAAGGAGATGGCAGCACTCAGAACATTCACCCAGGGTCTTTTAAAGGTCGACAACATGGATGGAGCCAGGAACAGCTGGATGAGGCCAATGTCACTGAGTTTCAGGGCATCTCCAAGGTAGAACAAATTCAGAGGAACTCTCGGGTGGAAAGTAGGGTTTCTTTCACAGTTGGTGGGTACTGTGGAAGGATTTTTTTTTTTTTTTTTTTCCTTTTGAGGTACTAGGTTTGGGCCTATGGCATCACATAAATTAAGCAAGTATTCTGCCACTGGGCTACTTCACTATTCCCTCCTTAAAAAAAAAAAAAAAAAAAAGTTTTAAAGAAGCATCTCCTGGAGGTTCTTGGGCTGTCCTGAAACACTGCATTGCCCAGGAAGGATTTGAACTTGAGATATTCCTGTCTCAGCATCCTGAGTAACTAAATTTATACATGTGAACATGTAACAAGGGGTGCTTTTTACTTTATTTTTATTGTCATAAAAACACATATTTTAAAAACAAGATTTGTTTGTTGTTTCTGCCCCCCCCCCCACCGACTTCCACACAGGTGTGGGACTCACAGCTGCTAGGCTATACCCATGTTGGTGAGGTTCTGAAGTCAAAGGAATGCTTTTCTACTATTATAGTGATCAGTCTTTTGAATTAGGCTACCTTTGAAAGAAGGTATTTAATGGCAAAGGATTTTTTTTGTTAGTTGTGTTTTTGTTTTTTGTAACTAAATCAATCTTTCATGAGTGCAAGCATCTTCTTTTAATATTGTCAAGAGCTGGGAAAGTAATTTTAAATTTCAACAGCAGATCTGGAAGTGCACATCATAGGGAAGAAGGTGTTTTTATCAGAGAGGTTGGTAAAAGGCTACATTGAATAGAAGATGTTGAATTTTTTTGACCTTAAGATTATACTTAATAAAACATATAACTTCTATTAGACCCTCATATGTCCACACATATGAAGGCAATCCTCTGCAAAGTAGGCCTATTATTTATTTAACTTCATATTGCTTCATAAAGAAGAAGATACAGTTCAGAATTGGATCATGGCATTTGAGTTCATTGTCTTTCCTAAGGAGGTAATTTCATATGATTGATGATAGCTTTTGATGGTTATATCTTTGTGGCCTCTCTGACATCATTTAGATTGGAAGAGTGAAGTGTGCTCTGAAGGAAATCAGTTTCAGCTCATCTCCATATCCAGAAGTCACTGGTAAGTACTGAATATATCCATTTTTGGATGTTTTGCCACAATAGTCTATGTTTACATTCAGGGACAACTGCGGAAACTTGCTTTTGTGTTGACTTAACCACTTCTATATATATATATTTTTTTTTTCTTCCAACTCATCTTGTAATAAATGAAAGTCCCTGGGCTGGAGAGATGGCTTAGCAGTTAAGGCACATGCCTGCAAAGCCTAAGGACCACGGTTCAATTCTCCAGGTCCCACGTAAGATAGATGCACAAGGGGACACAGGTGTCTGTAGTTCGTTTGCAGTGGCTAGAGGCCCTGGTGTGCCCATTCTCACTCTCTTTCCCTCTTTCTGCCTCAAATGAATAAATAAAAAAATAAAAAAATCTTAAATAATAAATAAATAAATGAAAGTCCCACCAATCCATGGTTCATAAGGAGATTCTTCCAAAAGCTTTCTGTCATAGAAGTTCCCAGCACAAACTTCTTCATGATACTTGAATATAAAATGTCATACATATAATTATGTATTTGAATACTTAATCCCCAGTTGTTGGTACTGTGTAAAAAGGTGGTGGAACCACTCAGTGTTGTACTCTTGCTTGAAAAAATGTGTGTCACTAGTGGCCACCCATGAGATTTTATATCCCAGCCCCACCGACTGTCATTTGAGCTCCTTTGTTCTCTGTCACTGTCTCTACCACCCCCCTCCATTACTCTCCCTCCCTCCCGTTAAGGTGGCAATGTGGGAGAGGTTTCCTGCTCCTGACATGTCTTTCCCCTGCACCATGAGAGACTCTACCCTCTGGTAAGCTGAATTAAACCTTTTCCTTCTATAAGGTGTTTCTGGTCAATCATTTTGTCCCAGAAATAAAGTAACTGGTAGAATATTTAAGAATGATTGGGTATTATGACCTCCTGCTTAATGGGAAGTTGCATTCCAAGGAAGGTATCCATTCAGCTGAACTCTTCCATGACATTCTATAATGCCTCATCTCTTTGCGGTTGTTTCCCACCATGCTTATTTTATTAGCACATAGGTGATAATGTAGAACTACCTCATTAACTTGAGGTTAGATAACAGCCATTTCACTTGGTACTTAATGCACTGGAGAACAGTTTCCCCTCATTAAAACACCTGCCCTTAAGTGCTATTAGACCAAAATTTCTTCTGACATTGAGATATCATCTTGTTTGAGTCACCAAAAATGTTTACTACCATAAGATGACCCAGGACACAGACCTGATTAAGCAGAAAGGAAATATACTAAAGATTTGTTACCCGGGGAAAGACCATAGGATTAAACATCCATTTTAGTAGAAGCAGAGTGATATATATTAAAGTTGATTATTTGGCTAATCTAACTGGAATAATTAACATCACAATTGTATTTACAGATGGAGATTTTGTAGCCATTACTGCCTGAGAGATTTTAGCCATCCTCTAGCTCATGTCAGGGCTACAGAATATATTATGCATAGAGGGGACATAATGCAGTTGCTGGCATTTACAGGCTTCACCAGTATTCAACATGGTTGATTATGCAGAGCTGAGAAAACTGTAAAAGCAGCTTTGTAACTTTTCTAAGGATCCTGGCTAGTAAATTGTGTTGTTGATAATTATTCACAAATGTCCAAATTCTATAATTTAATAAAATTTATAACTTTTGGATAACCTATGTTTCATTTATATTTTGATAATTTCCTTTGGCATTTTTTTCTGGGTGTCACAATCAACTCTCAATAAAGAAGCAGTGTTCCAAATGCAATTTGAATATACTACAGTTAGGGCCCACAATGTTGTTAGGACTGCTGGTGTCTAGCGTCAGTGGCACTGTTGTAGATTAGAATATCACCATTTGTTTTTAATGTTTTGAGGTAGGTTCTCCTCTCCTCTACACAGAATCAGTAGTCCCAGGCTGGCCTTGAACTCACTGCAATTCTACTACCTCTGTACCCCAAGTTCTGGGATTAAGGGCAGGTACCACCAGACCCAGAAAATGTCACCATTTAATTACTGGAGAAAGTAATTAAATAAGTACAACAGAAATATGCTACCTCTTCAAATGTCTACATATCTTATTTATGTTTTTTTTCTGCATCTCATGACACTATGTGTGAGATTACCAAAGTGCATCTGGAAGAGAGTACCGGCAAAAGGCACAGAGCCACACAAATGAGTAGTATTACTCACCAAGAGAACAACATAGATGGTTAGAGCAGAAAGACAAGGAAGATCCAAGAAACCAGATTCTCCTTAATTACTTTTATAAAACCTTTCAGTACTGGCTAAATCCAACATTCATTTATCAGGAATATCTCCAAATATTTTCAGCATTGTAGCCTTTTGGGCTGGACAAATATGAAGGTTGCATGAGTACTGGTATGTAGCTAATTGAATTAGCTAAGAATCTTATTCTTACCAACAAGATATCAATCATGAAAAAGCCAAAGAATGTGTGAATTTATCGCTGAGAGCCTAATTTTGTAGCAGATTGTATGCTTGCAAAACTTAATTTTAAGGAGTTAGTTAAGCCATTCCTTGCTGGCCTAGTGTGCCTTGGAATAAGTAGTGTATTAATGACTCAACTGTAACATAATAAATATGTTCTTCTAATGTACTGTCACCATCTTGACTGCAGAGAAAAATAGTTCCTCATTGTTGGTCTTTAAATAATGCATAAAAGTGTGTGTCGTGTATGTGTGCTAGAGGAAGGCTAATAATGTATACTTTAAATTTGGACAGTTTGAGTATTCCTTCTTATGAATTTGATAGGAAAAAAAATGTTTACATATTTAGAAACTTTATTTATGAATTTTAGCCAATTATTTATCAGAAATATCAATTGTTTAGGGAAATTTACATCCCTTCCAAATCTGATTTGTAATATGGAGATACTTGCACCTAAATTAAAGAGTGCACTGTGAAGACCAGTGAGACCAAACTAATTACTTAGCATAAGCATTCAAACACAGTAAATGCATCTTAGGGTTGTCTTAAACTCATATGCTCTACCTTATTTAAAGCTACTAGCAAGGAAACACAGATTGATGGCCTTTAATGATTAGTATTTTCTCTAAAATCCTATTTGAAAGTTTCATGTAAAGATATGCTGAACCAACATTCAGTTATAGTTTTGGTTTCCTTCTTTTCCAAAACACAGTGTTGGGTTGCTAAACCAGTAAAATAATGATGCTTAGGATGTCAGAAAAGCAGGTAAGAGATGCTTCCAGGCAGCTAAAAGGAAACTATTAACACATCTCTTTTGCTTCATCACATGCTGATTAAGCTGCATGGAAGTACTTTGGAGGCTGAGACCTCCCTAGAGAGATTGTAGAAAGGTGCAGTCAGGTAGAACACTGCTCTGAGCTAACCTCCTTCACCTATTCTTGCTTGGAAAACAGAACTACTCTCTGGGAAATGGATTGCCCTAGATATGGGCAGGACAAGATAATGCATCACAGAGATTCTATATATTGCATTTATCATCTGCAGGAAGAAAATTACTTATGGAGAGTGTAGATAAAACCATTACACTTTGACTTCAGAAGAATTACAATGCAATCATAGCTAACAGATAATTATAGTACAATTAAGGTAACGAGTTAATTATTGTATTAATTGTCAGGTTAATAGAACTCCAATATGGATTTTAAAGTCTGCATTAAATAATAGGGAATGACGTTACATTAAGAATATTCTCCAGATAGCATATCCTACAAGAGTAGTTTGTCTTCCCTCAAAGATTTATGAATGAATATTTACTCCCTTGCATCCAATGCATTGGAAATATCTAAAGAAACATAGGGAACATCAAAAATATGTAATGATTGCAAACTTTTTTATTGTATTTTACCTTTTTTAAATTAAGCACATACTTTATAAGGATACATTATGTGTTGGTACTACCTTTTCCATCCTCCCTGCCCCCATTCCACAGGAAGCCTCCTCAGTGGGGTTTCTGGTATTTTCCTTGGGGTTGTAGGTTATGCATTGTGTGAGCAACAGTCAGTTATTGTGGGAGACAATGCCTCTGTGTATGATGTCCCAACCTGTGCCTCTTACAATCTCTCACTCCCTTCTTCCACAAAATTCCCTGAGCAGTGGATGGGTGTGTTATAAGTCTACCTCAGTGATGAGCTCTTAGGAGCCTCTGGATTTCTGAATTTGGTATATGTTGAGTATCCTCAGCATCTGTCCCCCTCACCCTGGTGTTATTTGTCACCATGACTCACCATGGAAACAGCACACTTGCTCCTCTCCCGACTTCCTCTGTGGTTTCACCTAGGTCTTGACTAAGATGCAATGGGTGGTTTATACCCTGGGGTCTTGTTACCTTCTGAAAAAGAAAACAAATTCTCCAACAGAGAGTGAAGTTAAAATTTAGTCCCTCTTTTAGCCAAAGACTAGTGGGAGATTTACATTGGAGAGAATAATCTTTGTCTTCATGGGATTCTGACCTGGTTCCCAGTTCCAGATATGGATTTCATTCCACTGAGTGGATCTCTTAGGCAACCAGAAAACAATTGGTTACCCACCAAAGCTGTGTGCTACCATTGCACTGGTCTGTACATTTTGTCATGCTGGTTGCTTCAGAGAAACTTAAACCTCTGCTTGCTCAGAACATTGTTGGTCACTTCCCCCAGTAGCTCATGTAGTGCTTTCCAGCACTAGATGGCCTGACTCTCTGGGGAATGGCTTACTTCCAGAATCCAGCCAGGTATCCCCGTGTTCTGTATTGGCAGCATTTGGTGTCTTGTCTTCAGCAATAGGGTCTTACTTTTAACCTAACATGTGTAATCAAGTGTTTTGACTGAAGCCTGTCTTGTTTTGGGAACCTCATAATTCTCTTATCAACAGCTCAAATAGGTGCTACCCACCTATTTCTGATACTGTGAGTTATAGATCAGAGCCAATTTTTTTTAAGGTTAGGCTGCATTTCACCCTCTCCAGGGCTCTTCTTTTTGGGCACTCTCCCTATACTCCTGTTGAAAGTTATATCTTTTAGTCTGCCTTCAAGGAGAAAGGTTTCTATGGTACCAGTTCATTTTGGGTTGTTTTGTGTTTATTCTCCCCACCCTCCTTTCCCCTCCTCCAATCTCTTCCATCCCTATTGTCTGCAAATGTTTTTTTTTTTTTAATAATTTTATTCATATATTTGTAAGCAGAGAGAGATAGAAGAAGACAGAGAGAGAGAATGGGTTGCCAGGCCTCTAGCCACTGCAAGCAAACTTTCCACACATATTCCATTTTGTGTGTCTGGTTTTATGTGGGCAATGAGGAATCTAACCCAGGTTGTTAGGCTTTGACAGCAATGCCTTAACCACTGAGCCATATCTCCAACCCACAAATACATTTTTAAGTAAATGTATAATTTGGGATATGACATTATGTGTAGTTTCAAATTGCTTAATTTGTCAGAAGTCACTTTTGTCCTAATACTTTTGCTATTTACATTTCTTTTGAGGTTGAATTACACTTTTTCACATGACACAAGCCATTCCCATAACTGATGATGTTTAAAGTTGGTGTATTAGAGAGAAAAACCTTGAATAAATAAATCCTGGACTAATTCTCTTGCAAGTAATTAGGCTTAGTAGAAATAACATATTTGTAGTTTTAGAGCCTGCATTCCAACATAATCTCTAGTTTGGGTAATATCAAAAAAACCTCATTTCTTTAATCAGTCTCATCATCTATAAATAATATCTGCTGCTCATGTGAACAGAGTCTTCATCATAGTCACCATTGTTCTTGGTGCTTATTTCCTAAGAAGGGAAGGCTTGATTGGCTAAGGGGACCAAGGGTAGATAGATGATAGAAAAACAATAGATAGATTTCTAGGTAGGGAGATAATTTTGTTAGAGATAAATGATAGATGAATAGAAACAAATTGTCCTTAGAATAATAATTATCAATGCTAATTTTAAAGTATACTTTCTTAACAAGAAAGAAACAATATTCTTCCCATATTTAAAAAAATATATTTTATTTATTTTTATTTATTTAATACGGAGAGAGAGAGAGAGAGAGGGAAATTGGCAAGTAGAGAGAGAAAGAAAATGGTCGTACCAGGGACTCCAGTCACTGCAAATGAACTCAAAGAGAAAGCAAAAGGTTCTGGGAAATCCAACCTGGATCCTTTGGCTTTGAAGGCAAGCACTTAACCACTAAGCCATCTCTCCAACCCGCTCCCCATATATATATTTTTTAACTTTTTATTTTTTTATTATTTTTTTGGAGAGAGACACAGAGAGAGAGACAGAGAGAGAGAGAGAAAGGAAGACAGAGATGGGCATGCCAGCAGTGTCTCATTGTGCATCCAGATGTGTGCACCCCTGGTCAAGCTGTGGCATTGTGTTCACTTTGAAATCTGGCTAAACATGGGACCTGGAGATTGGAACTTTGATTGGAACCAAGGCAGGTGTCTTAACCGCTAAGCCATCTCTCCAGCCCTCCAACCCTCTCCCCATATTTTTTAATCACCCTTTATCTTTGTTAACTTTATAAAGGTTGGCAAGAACATGAGAATATTGGTTTACAGAAAAATGAACCAACTTCCTATAAGGCTGAAATCCTCAGCTCCATCAAGTGCATAAGAGGTTGTGTTCAATCATCTGGCCAATAATTTGATCAAATATGCCAATGTAATGACACCTGTTAATTCAGAGAACATCCTGGATGGTGAGAACACATAGGAACCTACAAGGACATCCTCCTAAATCATTTCACCTGAAATGTTTTGAAACTTTAAGTCTTCCTCCTTATGGTATGATGCTATAGCAACAAATGTATGCTTGGTATTCATACTCATCCCTAGGGACAAAGTTCTCCAACTCCTTGCATTTTCTTCAGTGGCAGGGGAGAGAGCTGCCTCTGTTGTCATAGTATTTGTTCTTTGCTTCCAGTGCTAAATACAGGGGTTTTGAAACTTGAGTACTAGGTATGACATGATGATCTCCTCTTATTCATAATAAATCATTGTCCAATATACCCATGTTTATATTGAGTGGTGGGCTCCTGGGTGGAGTCAGGAGTGTGGTTACCAAAGACACTGATCATGTGATTAGAAATTCAAATGTTTTGTTCTGTACATTGTGGTCTCAATGGAAGAAGAAAATAAGCACACATGAACAATGAAGTATCATGACTACATATGTACTGTACTTGAAGGTCTTCACAGAGTGTCTGGGGTAATGAATGTACCCACATTCCAGCAACACAGAACAACCCAGCCCCACAGGCTCAGAAGCCTGTGTGCTTGGCACCCATCAAACTCCTTCATATGGTTGCCCAACTATATTCTTTAGAATAAACTGATCAATATCCATGAAGTACATTTTATTGAGTCCTAGCAAGTTACTAAATATGGAAGGAAATAAAACATAAGAACTCACCATTGTAGACATTTGGTCAGAGGAACTAGAGGCCTGAACCTATTGTACTTGTCTCAGTGGCTGGAGAGGCACACCCAGTTTTGTTAAAAATAGTTTATTTGTTTCCCTTTTTCTCAAATAAATAAATAAACAAAATAAAATATATTTTTAAAAAAAGAACTCACTATTGTGTAGACATTGTAGAGAGAGAGAGGAAGACAGACATAGAGAGAATGAGTGTGCCAGAGACTCTTGCCACTACAAATAAACTGCAAATACATGTGCCACCTTGTGCATCTGATTTCATATAGGTACTGGGGAATCAAACTTGGATTAGCAAGCATTATAAATTAGCACCTTTAGCCACTGAGCCATCTCCTCAGCCCAAAGGTCATTGTTTGAGGAATTAAGTGCTACAATTGAGGCCTGAAAGTTAACTCTTCATTGTTATAATCAGAATTTAAGATTTGTTAAGATATCAGCTGGTATTGGGAAATCTGTTGGTATGGGGGTGAAATTCTACATATATTTGCTGTCAGAATTTTTTTGCTATTTTATGTGTGTTTTACTTTGCTGGACAGAGTCTGACTTTGTATCCCAGGCTGAACTTTAACTCATATCAAGGCTTCTGCTTTAGCCTCTGAAGTGCTTGGGATTAAAGGTATGACTTGCTATGTTATATATATAATATAATATGATATAATATAATATAATATAATGTAATATAAATATATAACAGTAGGAGTATCACTCAAAATACATATGGTAAAAGCAGAAGGCAGCTGGGCTGGGCTAGGTGGCACACTCCTTTAATCCCAGCAATTGGGAAGAGGAAGATCACAATGAGTTCAAGGCCACACTGAGACTTTGTAGTGAATTGTGAATTCTGGTCAGCCCAGGGTAGAGTGAGACCCTAACTCGAAAAACCAAAAGAAAACAAAAGTGTGAATATGATGGCATTTTAAAATGGGACCTTTACGATGTAATTATTTCTTTTAAAAAAGTGGCCACAGAGTTGGTTAGCTTGTTCTATCATGCAAGAATACAGATAGAAGTTGACTGACTATAAATGAGGACATGAGCCCCTCAGCAGACACTTGCCCTATAAAAATCTTAAGCTTATATTTCCCAGTCACTTAAACTATTGTTTAAGTCACCAAGTGTTTGGGGCACTGGGGATGAGTAGCCCATGGTAAGATACTGTCTTATGCACTACTTCCTCTGGCTGTTTATTGAAGCCTTTCATTATAAAATGTTAGTTCTTTTGTTAAAAATTATTTTTTTGAGAGACAGAAAAAGAGGAAGAAGGAGAGAGAGAGAGAGGGAGGGAGGGAGAAAATGGATGTGCCAGCATCTCCAGTCACTGCAAGTGAACTCCAGATGCATGTGCTACCTTGTGCATTTGGTCGTACCTGGTACAGAAAAATCGAACCTGGTTCCTTAAGTTTTGCAGGCAAGCACCTTAACTGCCGAGCTGTCTCTCCAGCCCCAATGCTAGTTCTTGAGTAGGTCACTTTCCTAAGTTTGGTATCATTCCACTGAGTGGTGGAACTTGAATTCAAGTTGAAGAAATCTCTGAATTTATGGCCATGCTGAGCAATTAAATCTTAGAAGTAGTTTAAATATGAATTCTGAAGCTATTACCAGATTTCATGTTTTTTTTTTCTGATTAATTCAGTGTGGTTAGGGATTGTTGATGACATTTTTTTTTTTTTGGTTCAGAACTCAACAATGTCAACAATTGTCCTTAATAAATTAATCATGTTAACTTGAGATTAAATATAACAATTAATTTTCATTTTAAAGCATGTTAAAATATGCCACTGTCTAATGACAGTTTACTTTTTTTCAATCACATCAGTGCTCCAGACATAGTCATGATCTTTCAAAGCTTGTCTTGATTGGTGGTTTTCCCTCAATTTTACAAAGGCAAAAAGAGAGAAGAATCAGTAGGTATTATAATATTCATCCTTACAGCATTGTCTAGATGCTAGAGGATGCAAGAAAAGAGCATGATACAGATGTGATGTGAAGGTATACAACAGAAATAGATGCTAATGGTTTAAAGTTTTCTACATATGCTTTCCATAAAATGGTAATATTATAAAATCTAGCAGATCTGATTACTTATGGCTTGTTTTTACTCCAGAGCTTCATATCACTGGTATATGAGGAAGAAAGATAGGCACTAAATAAGGAAATGACAGAGAAAAGCTCAGTCTGTGAGACCATGATCACTAAACATCACAAGAATGTATTTTTTCTCTTTTAAATTTATTTATTTTTTTTTATTTTGGAGAGAGACACAAAGAGACACAGAGAGATAGGGAGAGGAAGACAGATAGAGATGGGCGCGCCAGCAGCCTGTCTGCCAGTGCGAATGAAATCCAGATGTGTGTGCCCCCTTGTGGGAAAGTGCAGCTTTGCACCCTTGCGTCACTGCATCTGGCTAAAGGTGGGACCTGGAGATTGGAACAGATGTTCTTAGGCTTTGCTGGCAGGCGCCTTATCCGCTAAGCCATCTCTCCAGCCCACAAGAACTTATTTTGCTAAGGAATGTTCTTGTAGGAGTTCTCCAATTACAAGCAAGTCTGGAATGCTAAGTGTTCACAACTGTGTTGGTTTTGGTAAATTGCTGCTGTGGTCTCCACTGCCATTCAGAGCAAGTTCCTCTCCAGGTCCTTCTTCCATTCTCATTTTCATACAAGGAGCAGGAAGATATGTAAGTTATCTGGAATTGACTCCAGAAATGTTTGATATGAACTCTGGGCACTGTGTATCCAGTATTACTTTCAGGATCACAGCCTTCCACATCCTCTGAGTTTTGAGTAGTATCACCAGTTTCCTTAGTATTTCAGACACGGCGACTTCTCATACTGAATTAGCTGTGAAATATGGGCAACCACAAGGTTTGACAATCTTTCTGGAAATCAAACCCCAGGAAATAAATTGCCAAGCAATCTTCCTTACCATACTCCACATGCATCAGTCAAGTCTGTTTTTATTTTTTTTTTCTCATTTTTCAGTACCTCCAAGAAACTTAAAAGGAGAGGTGGCCCAGAGAACACTCCCTGACATGGAAACTAAGAGAGAGACACAAAGATAATGGTTTCTGTCACAGAGCAGAACTGCCAGTGATGGCTTTTCCGCAGGAGTTATAAAAGTGAGGCCAATACTCTGTGTGAGTTCTGTCTCTTGCCTCTGCCACTGAGATACACAGAAGCTCATGAATATGCTTTCCTGCAGCTGCTGCAGCTGCCCACTCCGCAGAAAGAAATCCCAGACACATCTCCAGTGAACTCATAGGTAAGAGCAACACAGGAGAGATGTCCTTGCATATGCTGAGCTCGAGTGTCCAGGTGACCATTCCAAGTGCACATGGTCAATATCAATGCCAACCAGTTTTCTTGCTTGCTTTAGTTTTCTAGGTCTCTGCTGTTGTTTCTATCATTGATTTTTTGTCTTTGTCATTCATTTTTATTTCTTCTTCCCCATGCTATTGTATACTCGTTAACTGGTTCAAATACACAATTGGAATGCAACATTTCATTTCTAATTGATCATCTCAAAATGAGACTAACCTCTGTAACTAATAATACAAGTCCTGTAGATTTACTTTCTAGCTCACTATTCTCATTCTGCTCTCCTCCTGACCTGCAAATTCTTAGGGTCACCAGACCTGTGACTCATGTATTCATCTCTTGCTTCCTTCATTTCACTTTTTTCATAAGATTTGGCAAATGATCCTGAAACTTTTAAATATCTTATTTCATTAATTTTAATTTGAGAGAGAGAGAGAGAGAGAGAGAGAGAGAGAACTGGCACACTACAGCCTTAGCCACTGGAATTGAACTCCAGATTCTTTTGCCACCTAGGGGCATGTGTGTCCTTGTGCTTGCCTCAACATTGTGCTTCTGGCTAATGTGGAATGTGGAGAGTAGAACATGGGTCTTTAGGCTTCTCAGGCAAAAGCCTTAACTGCTAAGCCATCTCTCCAGCCCATGATCCTGAATCTTAATGTTAGACCTATGAACCACGTCTGAGAATGCAATGATGTATTTAAGACTAACCGGTAACCATCTGGCTGTATCAAGAGATCAATACCAGGGCAAGTATTAGTAATGAGAATTGTATCCCCTCACTCCCTTTCTCCTGAATTTCAGAAGAAACACTGGCAGTGTGGCACAGAGATTTTATCTTTTCCCTTCAGGTGATGTTGATAAGAAACATAAACCTATTCATATTCACCCACTTTAACCAAGTTTAGGTCCTGAATCTAAATATATTCTTGTACCTCAGTATCACCCTTCCTTATTGGGGCCTCACAATAACAAAGGAAGCAAGTGGGGCTGGAGGGATGGCTTACCAGTTAAGGCAGTTATCAGCAAAGCCACAACACCCAGGTTCAATTCCTCAGGATCCACATAAGCCAGATGCACGAGGTGGCACATGCGTCAGGAATTCATTTGCAGTGGCTAGAGGCCCTGGCATGCCCATTTCCTTGCTCTCTCACTCTCTCTCTCTGCCTCTTTAGGTCAAATAAATAAATACGTTAAAATAAAATATATTTTAAAAAAAAAAAAAAAAAGGATGCAAGCAAATCGACTAGTAGCTTGGAACCAGTGACAATGATCATAAAATAAAAGAAACATACAAAATAATAATAAACTAGAACATGTACACACACACACACATGCACATGCATAAACACATATTTCTTGAAAACATGTCCTAAATCTAACAAGCTGATGTTGTACATAAAAGAATATATTTCTATTTAGGCATTGAAAATAAGAGTGTATTAGGAAGACAGGAGACAAAAGGAAAGAAATGAGGAAGAACAGTAATAGAGAAGTAAGAAAACTCAGAGTCCCTTTAATAAGATTTCAGTAACAATCTTTAAACAATTTCTTGAAGCTTTACAACTCTTTTTTAATGTTCTTTCTTTATTTATTTGTATGGACAGATAGAGAGACAGAGAGAAGAAAGACAGAGAGAATGGGCACTTCAGAGCCTCAAACCACTGACAATGAACTCTGGATGCATGTGTCCATTTCTGCATCTGGATTTACATGGGTACTGGGAATTGAACCTGGCTTGTCAGGCTTTGCAGGCAATGTCCTTAACTGCCGAACCATCTTTTCAGCCCCATATGTTTTCTAAGTCTTAATATAAGGAGTAGTAGCTCATAGGTTGTAGTTAATAGGAAGATTAATCCTATCATTCTAATGAAACTTATCATTAGTAAATCTCAATGGGTATAAATGGCAAGGTAGTAATTTCTAGCATATTCCAAGAGAACGACACCCCATTCAAAAACAAATCCATTGTTTAATAGGGTTGGGAGTATGATGAGGGTGAATAAGAATAGTTATGGCTGTATTGGAGTGTAATTGGAAACAAGGACATGGTGAAATTGTTCCCATTGTTACAAGTCAAACTGCATTCTATGGTGAAACTACAAAATGTCTGAGAAATATGGAAAGTAATCATCTCACTAATGGAAGGCACCTTTAGTAAAGCCGGGCACACGCCTTTAATCCCAGCACTCGGGAGGCAGAGGTAGGAGGATTGCCCTGAGTTCGAGGCCACCTTGAGACTACATAGCTAATTCCAGGTCAGCCTGGACCAGAGTGAGACCCTACCTGAAAAAAAAAAAAAAAAATCAATGCATGTTTCATTGTCTCATAATTGTCAAACAACAGTTAGGAAAGGTCTGGTGCTAAGGCTTGGAATGTAGCTCAGTGGTAGAACACTTCTGTAGCATGTGCAAGGTCCTAAATTCAATAACCACTGCTAAAGAAAATAGATGTATGACACTGCTATGTAAAAATAAAGAAATTCACTTCTTATTGCTACATGGGATTTAGACTGCATGCCAACATTACAAAAAACTCAGTTTTTACACCTCTCGTTATCAGTATTGCATCATGGAGCAAGCATTAAAGGATGCCTCAAGGATGTCCTTGAGGATCCCGGACATTTTTGAAATACTCTGTTGACTTGGGTTATATTGTGGTTCTTTAAACTGAAGAACTGTATGACACTGACAAATTTTCTTTTCCCATTCTGGTAATACCATATTCATTTGTAAAATGCAATAATACCTTATATAAGAATAAATGAGAAAAAAATGACATCTAGTTAGCATGTGCAGAGCACATGCCTTTCATAGCTTGATCCAGAAACAGTGTCCTCCCTTTGCCATTAGTCACTTATAGTTGTGGCCAAATATGAAAAGAAGCAACACAAGGAAAGAAAGAAGGGAAGAAGGAAGGAAGGAAGGAAGGAAGGAAGGAAGGAAGGAAGGAAGGAAGGAAGGAAGGAAGGAAGGAAGGAAGGAAGGAAGGAAGGAAGAGTGGGTCGGAGGGAGGGAGGGAGGAAGGGTTTGTTTTGGCATGCAGTCATAGGGATACATTCCATCCTCCTGGTGGGGAAGACATAGAAGCAGGAGCCTGAGAATGGCTCGTCTTACTATATTCAAAATCAGGATGCATAAGAGGAATCAAAAGTGAGGCTGGTCTATAAAACCTAAGGCCTGCTCCCAGTATTCCATTTCCTACAGCCAGTCTCCAACACCTAAAGATTCGAAAACCTTCCCGAACAGCATGACCAGCTGGAGACCAAGTATTCCATTACATAAGCTTATGGCAGATATCCTGCACTCAAGTCACAACACTGGTGTATAATAGTGGTTGGAATTACTGTTTCTAATCTACAGGAATCCACAGAAAAGATGAGTATCTGTGGACTTACACATACTGTGATAAGAATTGCCCCGAATACTCAAAGCTGTTTTCCATTGAAAACTTAAGCAAATATATTAGCAGAAAGAGTTTGATGGATAAAAAGCAGGGTATAGAGTACAGATTTATTATTTGTTCCTCTTTTGTTTTATGGCACCAAGCGACAAAAATCCAGTGTAGTTGCTTCTGCATAGACATTGACTTGAAATTGGCCTAAAATAGTGAATTGCTCTGCCCAAAGCAATGTCAAACCTGTGATATCTTTGAATATATTCTGTTGGTCTTGCTGTCCTTGTCTCCTTTTTTATCTTGCTCTTTTCTTAAGCATAGCTTCCCTGATTATTATGGTATTTGATAAAAGAGAATACTACATCTTATATTAATTTTAAAAGTGAAATTTGAAATAAGACAGGTCTGGTTTCAAATGCCAACTGGGCTAAGTCAGTCACCCTGCAAACATAAGTCTCTGTTTCTGATAAATATATATATATATATATATATATTCCATTTAGCATCAAATGAAGTAATTAGCATGTATATATTAAACCCCATGTGATCCAATTATATATATATATATATGTAATGTCTTTAGCAATCTGAACTTTACCTCATAAGTTTATTTTATTTTCAGAATAAAATTGATAGTGTTTGTCCTCCTTGTATTGTGGATTGGTTTCAGGCTCATAGAGTATAAGTGACCTAATACTGCAGTGCTATTAACTACATAGCCAACTCTTCAAGCACAGGACTCGTAACCTGAAAGTCCACCTACATAGCCATGGCTCCACAAGGGAAGTGGGAGGGCTACCATAACAAATCTTTTAAAGCATAAGTGGGATGGTACATGGTAAACCATTTATCCTGTATTTGGAAATATTTTTCTTTCCTTTTTTTGGACTCTAATGTTTTCATGTGAAACATCCTCATATTTATTAATTTTGTTTTCCTTGTATTTTGTTGACATCATTAGCAAAAGCCCACTCCAGTCAGTTATGACAATTATGAATCTAGTTTTAATGTCTGAGAGATTCCATTTAGCATCAAATGAAGTAATTAGCATGTGTATATTAAACCCCATGGGATCCAATCTACTTACCACCATCACATCATCTCTGTTTTGTACATCTTTGGAGCATTTGTTAAGTTCAAGGACTCGTATGCAGTGGTACATGTGTATATGATTTGTAATAACTGCAAAATACCTGTATGCAGATTTAGATTACATTCCCCAACCCTGCCCCCAAATGACCCTTGAGTCCTTCCTCCATGGTCCCAGGAATACTTTGAATTCTATGTCTGGCTTGTCTCCACTTTTGATTGAGTCTCCATTTTTTCAAATAGCACTTCAAAGTCCTCTGCTGATATTAGTAAATATTTCCATCTTAGATTTATCCAACTTGCCATGTCATCACCCCTGATTATCCAGCAAAATTCTGGAAGACTCACCATTAGAAGTCTTGGTGCATTTAAGGTACAATTTAATTTCCACGTCCCTATTCCTTTACATAGTTCTGGTTTGCAAAATACTAAAGATAATAACCAAAAGATTAAGTTTAAATTTAAAAGAAGTGGCTATATCTGGAAAGAGTCTAATATTCAGACATCTCTACTTTCTTTTCTCTCCAGAATTTTTTTTTCTCTTTATTTCTGTTTTATTGAAGCTGCATACCCACTCTCACGTACACTTATACCCAAGATTCATTTCAAAATGAGTGGAAGATAACTTCACATTGCACCCTTACATGCTTTTCTATTTATGTCCTGAAAATAAGAGTACTATCTTGCATACCAGACATGGTGGTTTAAATCAAATGCCACCCCCCAAAATAACTTATGTGTTCTGTGTGCTAGGTCTTTTGCTGATGGAAATTTTGGAGGTGGAGCCAAATCCCCCGCTGGTGGTGCTGTTACAGAAACTGTGAAAAGTTTAGGATACCAAGCTTTGCTGGAAGAAGTAGGTCATGGGAAGGGTGGGTCTGGAGGTTATAATCAGACCCCATATGCTACTCTCCCTCTTCCTCTCTTTATCTCCTTCCTCCCTGGTGCTGTGATGATGTGATGCTGGCTTCCTGCTCTTTCAATGCTTTCCCTACTGTCATGACCTCTAACTCTGTTACTCTAAGCTGAATTATTATTATTTTTCTTCTTTAAGCTCTTTCTGCTTGGGTGTTTTGTTCTGGCAATAAAATAACTGCTATAGATCCTTATTTTAGAAGTATTAATTCTAGACAATGCCAAATAAAATAATTAGCATTGATTCAATATTGTTATTTACTATTCTGTTTAGATGCAAATTTCTTTAATTGCTCCCATTATTTCTTAGTTATCACAGTTTCTATATGGTTGTCTTTTAAATTAAACACCTTTTCTCTGTCTTGTTTTTTCAGGTTATATTTATTTACTGAAATTCCCTGTACTAGTTATCTTATAGAATATCTTACCATCTATATCTGTATTGACTGAATTATTTTTTCTTGGGAATTTTCATGTTAAATGGTACATAATTGGATAGTATATATTTTCTGCTGCTGTTTGGTAGGGGCATATTCTCTTGTAATCCAGCACCAGGAAGGCTAATGTAGGAGGATCCAGAGGTCTAATATACCAGGTTTGGCTATGTAACAATATTCTGTATCAACAATAATCATAATTTCCTCTAAATTATGTCAAGAAAAAAAAATTCCATTTTGGAAGATTCTTTTCTATGTTTTAAATTTTTGTTCATCGTAGAACTCTCCATGATCTGGATACTTTATGAACTTACAGAACATATGTAGTATTTCACAAAAACAAAAACAAAAAACAAACAAACAAACAAACAAACAAACCAAAACAGTTCCCTGCACACGGAGCCTTGTTAAGCCAAGGAAAAATCATGACTATAGCTTGCTCACATTTCTAGTCCCTCAGGTAATTCAAAATGTTGACAATTTCAACTGAATTAATTAAAACATAAATAGTATCACATGGGAGACACCTCATTGAATTATTCTTCACAACACTGACTTGGAAAAAAAAATCTTATTTTCAATAAAGAACAGGGGAGTGGAAGGAAGTGGCAAGACAAAGAAAAGAAGTGACAGGTTTCAGGAGTTATGCCCCTGCACTCACACACACCACCCCAGCCAGCCAAGTGGAAAATACCTGGGACATGCTTCCCTTCACACACCTGAGGCCTATGGGATCTAAGATTAGGTGAGGTGTGAGAACACCAAGGGCAAGGACAGATACAACTGTCAACTCACTGCTGGTGGGCCCGAAAAACACCCCAAAAGGTAATTGGTCTAAACTTTACTGGAGCAGAACCTATACCCAATCTAGTTCTAGAGGCTTCAACTGAATTGAAGATGGTTTCTCCCCTATCAGTGCAGTGCAGATTACTACAGGAAACTTCAAAAGGAGAGAAAAAGCTCAAAACAAATTCCACCAAAGATCAAAGGACCATATATTTAATTTATTTTATCATATTTTGCCTTTTGTTGTTATGATTAATTTTTATCATTTATAGTATTTTTTGTTTTGTTGTCTATTTTAAAATTGCTACTCTTGTGCAGGAGAGATGGCTTAATGGTTAAGGCACTTGCCTGTAAAGCCAGAGAATCCAGGTTCAATTCTCCAGGACCCACATAAGCCAGATGCACAAGGTGGCAAATGCGTCTGGAGCTCCTTTGCAGTGGCTGGAGGTACTGGCAAGCCCATTCTCTCCCCCCCCCTTTCTCTCTCTCTCTCTCTCTCTCTCTCTCTCTGCCTCTCTCTCAATTAAATAAATAAATAAAACTCTTATTTTTAAAAATGGTACTCTTGCATATATCTCCTAATTGCTGCATTTTTCTTTATATATTGTTTAGTTAGTTTTTTTAATATATTTTTACATATTTTTATTTGTTTATTTGCAAGGGGAGTGAGAGAGAGGGTGAGGGAATCAGGGTCTCCTGCCACTGCAAATGAATGCCAGATACATGTACTACTTTGTTTGTACATCAGGCTTCATGTAGGTACTGCGGAGCCAAACTCAGGACGTCAGACTTTGCAAGCAAGCACCTTACCTGCTGAGCAATCTTTCCAGCCCTAAGGTAGGGTTTTTAAATGTTTTCTATGTTTCTCTACTCAGTGTATGTGCACTAATGTTCCCATGTGGAACTCATATGTTTTCTTTCTTTTTTCCCAACCTCTTTTCTTCTTTTTCTATTCCTTATCAAACCTTCTTTATAACTCATGAATATGATCTTCCATAGCCTCTAAGATCTGTAGACATTAACAGTGCCCCTACTTTGCTCTTCCAGTTACTTTTATCATTTCAGTCTTTGTAACACTTGATCTGGGCTAGAGAGATGGCTCAGCAATTGAAGGCACTTCTCTAAAGCCAGATGGCCTAGATGTGATTCCCTAGTACCCATGTAAAGCTAGACACACAAACTGGAGTATGCATCCAAAGTTTGTTTGCAGTGGCAGACATACACACACACATTCTCTCTCTCTCTCTCTCTCTCTCTCTCTCTCTCTCTCAAAAATAACTAAATAAAATATTGAAACAAAGAATACATGAGATTAAAAATAATCCTATCAGGCTGGAGAGATGTGTAAGCAGTTAAGGCACCTGCCTGTGAAGGTTAAAAAGGCACATTCAAATCTACAGGTCACACATTTAGCCAGATGCAAAAGTGACCCAAGCATGCAATGTAGCACATGCGCACAAGGGGGCACATGCGTCTGGAGTTCATTCACAGTGGCTTAGAGGCCCTGGCATGCCTATTTTCTACCTCTCTCTCTTTCTGTCTCTCTCAAATTAAAATAATAATAATAATCCTATCAACAGATTTAACCCACATTGTATAAATACCAAGGGAGTAACATAAGAAACATGAAACATGAAGGAAAATAACTTCTTCAAAATTATTAATATCATGGAAATTAGCCTTCAGCCAGGCATGGTGGAACATGCCTTTAATCCCATCACTGGGGAGGCAGAGGTCACCCTGAGAATACAGAATGAATTCCAGGTCAGCCTGGGCTACCGTGAGACCTTACCTCAAAAGATCAAAACACCATTAGCCTTTAGTGGGAATGAATGAGACAAAAGTATCAGACAGAGAACTCCTTCACTTCATAACCAATGAAAGCATACACATATGCTTCATCCTCATTGGAATCATCTAGCCACAGGAAGCTACATAAAATAAGTTTCTCTATCCACCCCTACACACAAATACATGTATGTCCATAACCACATATTTTCATGTGTATTTTATGAATTTTTTGATTCACAAAAGGTAGTCTTTTTCTGAATTATGAAAAATGGTCAGTTATTTTTAAAAATGAATACTAAATTTTTGACATTTTCATCTTTAGAAATTCAGCCTATTCACAAACCTATCATTTCATCAATTTGGAAACTGTTCATTTTCTTGGTAAGTTTCTCCCTTTAAGAATACATATAAAAAGCAAGTTATTGTGCCACATTTTTAAACAGATCCCACAGGGAATTGAACTTTGAATCCATGTTGAGAAGAAAATAAATGTGCCCTGCACCCTGCTTTCTGCAATGACAAGGCATCTCTTTGATCTCCCACTCCTTGCTTACCTGCGTGGCCATTATGAGTTAGCAAAGCATTACTAGAATGCTCAGCAGACACCTGCACCCTCACCCTGGCCACTTCTTCTACGAAAGTGCTATAAAACCTGTCATTCAACATGTATCTACAAGGGACTATCTAATTGAAGTTGCAAAGGAGATTGTGTGGAGGAAAAAAAAAATCTCTTAGCAGAAGTACTTCCTTCTATCACAATGTGGCCCTCCCAGGCATTTTATCCTGTATCTACTAGAGCTTCAAAAGGAATACTATCCTTCAACTTACTTCACAGCCCTAACACTTTAAATCATTCTGTGTCAAATCCATCACAAAGAACACAGATGTTTTGCATTATTATTAATCTATAACATCAGTCATCTTGATCCATCAGTCTTTTAGACTAGCCATGTAGAATTAGAGGACTTCCAGACTATTGCATCATCAGCTTCTCACTTTGTGAACTCATCCATGCTCAACCTTTGTTAGTTTGTCCTATATCTGTTTCAGCTAGTTCTGGTCTGATTTCCATTGTTTTTTTTTTTTTTTTACAACATTTACCCCTATATACTAATTATAGTGAAACTAATGCTAAGGAGAGTTGGATTATCTTTCATCTTTGCACTTTTGAAAAATCATTGATATGTTCCAGTACCATTATGTTCTTCTATTCACACCTCCAGAGAGTTGAGTGGTAGTCCTGAGTATTTTGAAATTAATGGTAGCAGTAGGCAAGGTTAAATATTGACAACAACAAACAAAAATGAGGCCAAACATAAAAACAAGTCGATTGTACAAGGTGACAAAAATGGCTTGCTTATCCCAAATAAGTTCATATCCTACTACCTACAATCATTTGGTGTTACATTTTATGGAAACTATTAATTTTATAACTAATTCATTCATTTCTTTATTTCCAAGGAAAGAGATGGGGAAATAGACACACAAGGCCTCTAGCTACTACAAACAAACTCCCGATGCACGTGCTGCTTTGTGCACCTGGATTTACCTGGGTCCTTAAGCTTCACAGGCAAGTGTCATGGCCACTAAGTGATCTTTCTATCCCCATTATAACTAATTTTATGAATATGAAATGGATTACCTGGAAGCATCAACATAAGCTTGGGTATAATTAAACATACTCTCATAAAGTAGAGAAAAATTTGATTCATTCACAGAGGACATGGCTATCTAAAAGTGACTGAGTTTGGTTGAGAATGTTAAGCATGAGGATTTGTTGAAGCAACCACAAGCCACAAAAGGTCAGAATTCAGTAATAGGGAGATGGGTCAGTTAGTAAAACCCTTGCTGGGCAAGCATGAGGACTGGAGTTCAGATCCACAGCACCTACAAAAATGCTGTGGGTAGGTATGGAGTCCTGCTTTGAATACCAGTGCTCAGGACACCTAAGGCAATCTGGATAACTATAGTAGCTGAATTGGTGAGGTCTGGGTTATGAGAAAACCTTGCCTTAATAAATGAGGTGGACAGTGATCAAGGAAGATAACTGACTTCAAACTCTAGAGAGCACATCCGTGCACACAAGTGCATGAATACCACACACATACATGGTCAGAAACAAATGTCAGCAACCATGAGAACTTAAATGATGCAGAAGTAGACTTTCTACTAGCGCCTCTGAACCGGTCTTGAATGGAGCCCAAGTCCTTCTTACTACTTGCTTGAGATAAGAGTACAAAACAAGAACATATGTACCTAACAACAAAGTTTCATAGAACAGGAAACAAAATGAGAGAAATGGAAAACAAATCAATAATTGTAAGTGACACTTAAAATACCCCTTTCTTAACAAAGAAATAGTAAGTCATTGAAAATTAGAAGACCTGATCAAATTAACCTGTTAACATTTTAATTATTATTTTTATTTTATTTTAGTATTTTATTTATTTATTTATTTGAGAAAAAAAAACAGAGAGAGAGAGAATGGGGCCATGCCATGGCCTCTAGCCACTGGAAAAGACTTCAGACACATGCACCACCTTGTGTATCTGGCTTATGTGGGTACCAGGGAATAGAAACTGGGTCATTAATCTTCATACATAATTTTGTTAACTGCTAAGCCATCTCTCCAACCCATACTTTTATTTATTTATTTTTTATTTTTAGTATTTCGAGGTAGGGTCTCTCTCTAGCCCATGCTGACCTGGAATTCACTCTGTAATCTCAGGGTGGCCTCAAAATCACAGCATTCATCCTACCTCAGCCTCCCAAGTGCTAGAATTAAAGGCATGTACCATCACGCCTGGTCCCCATACTTCAGTTTTTTTAAAAGAAATAATATAAGTCATTTCTCATTGAACACAGATTACCACTAAATAGACATTTTGACTCATAAAATATATTGGTGAATGATAATAATAGTAGCCTAAGTTACTACTAACAGGAATAAACCACAAAACTAGAGACATTAAGGACACCAGGGGAATGTTATAAACAAAACATGTTAATACATTCAGTAACTGAAGTCTTAAAAGGCATAAAATATAAAAAATACATAAGTATCCTAGATCATCTTATTTCTATTAAATAAACATAATTCTTGCTTAATTTTTTCCCCTGAATAAAGTATGGGACCGCATAGCTGTAATACTAAATTCTGCTACATAACAAAACATGAGCAAGTCCTGACAATATGAATATGGAAGGGAAGACTCTTAACTCCGTTTATGATTTATGATACAGTGATTGTCACACAGCAGATCTTCACTTTCTGATTTCATGAGAGTCTTGAAGGCTAGAATAAGCAATATACTTTCCCCACTGAGACTCACACATAGTTATTGTAACAG
Source organism: Orientallactaga sibirica (assembly GCA_036365145.1). Lineage (NCBI taxonomy): Eukaryota > Metazoa > Chordata > Mammalia > Rodentia > Dipodidae > Orientallactaga > Orientallactaga sibirica. The sequence continues at coordinate 7,574,402 of JAEOAD010000083.1, forward strand.
AATCAAGACTTCAAAATATGGAATTCTGCATATACAATTAGTTGGTTTCCAAGGAAGACACCATGACTGCTAGACAGAGAGGGTCATTGTTTCGTGACTGGTTCTATTCCATTGAATTATGATATATAAACTAATCAACCTCTTTTTTCCCCTACTCTCTGTAAAGTTCATTTTAAAATGGATCACAAATTTAATTGTTAGTGTGAAAATTGCAACTTCTAAAGGAAAATAAAACATAAATGATCTTGCATTAGAGAACATGTTTTAAAATAAGGAACACAAAGCATGATATGTAAAAAATGACCTAGTAAACTTCGCATTAAATATTCAGTGTTTCAAAAGACACTGCTGGAAAATGCTCATGGAAGCCAAAAACTGGGTGAAAAGAACTATAGGAAGTATAAACCATGAAGCATGTTTATCCACAATTCATAAAGATTCATAACAATAAAACATCTCATATGCTTAATGGACAAGACTTGAAGACATGTTTACAAGAGAATTTATTGATTGCATGTGAATCCATTAGAAACTGAGAAGTACCATCAGTCAATGGGAAAATGCAAATCAAGGCTACAATTAAATAGTAATATATACACATTAGGTGATCTGGAAGTAAAGAATTATAATATCAACTTTTGGCAAAGCAACTCTACATCTGTTTCATACATTGCTAACAGGAATAAAAAATAAAGCTCAAAACTTTGTGATAGAGTGGTTGTTATAAAGCTGATAGGCATTCCACTACTCTCATCCAGCAATTCTACACCTAGGTACTTAGTCAAAAGGGGTGCAAGGCGGTGGGGGGCATATTCAAATATTTCTAGTAGTTTCTTTATAATAACTAAAACTGGATACCAGAACAAAAAGTAATAATAAAAAAGGCTGGGCGTGGTAGAGCATGCCTTTAACCCCAGCATTTTGGAAGCAGAGGTAGGGGGTCACTGTGAGTTTGAGGCTACCCTGAGATCATATAGTGAATTCCAGGTTAGCCTGGGCTAGAGTGAGACCTCAAAAAAAAAAAAAAACACTGGACACAATAAATATTTCTTCAACTGATGAGTGGATTAAACATTGTGATATATCAGTACAAAGGAATATTATTCAGAATTAAACAAAGTTAGTATGCATATGTAACTGCATGGGTGCACCTCAGAAAAATTGTTCTAAAAAACTTGTTCTAAGGGAATGAAGCTAAATACAGATAGGTGGAGTACAGGGGCACTTTATGTTGTCTTCTGTCCTCACACATGCACCATGTCATGCATTCCCATACACATACCACACACACAAATAAATATATAATAAAATATATATACATATATATAATATGTATATATAAAATATAAATATATAAATAAAATATAAAAATGTTTAAATTTTCTAAATCTCTCTTTTAAAATATTTATTTACTTATGAGAGAAGGAGAAAGAGAGGCAGATATAGAGAAAAATTGTAATTCCAGGTCTTCCAGCCACTGCAAATGAATTCCACATACATGTGCCCCTTATGCATCTTGGTTACCTGGGTAGTAGAAAATTGAACCCTAGTCTGTAGGCTTTGTAGGCAAGCACCTTAACTATTCCATCTCTCCAGCCCTAAATATCTCTTTTACTCACTAGATGAAAATTGAATTTCTCTATATGTACATGTATTACAAAGATAAAATGCAACAATATGCTGTGTTCTCATCTGTACTGAAGTTTGGGGGAGAAGAGGCTGATGAGGTGGAGAATGGTGGTGATCTAAGCACGCTAGATAGAGAAGGAGCTGAGATCCAGAGACTGCTCCCTGGTGACTGTTTCAAAGCACTTTCCTCCTACTCATGTGGAAATGAATAGGGTTCAGGCAAGTGTTCTTCACTGTGAGAGATTGTTTTTCATGAGAAAGAAATCAATGTTCATTGCAGGCAACACAAATGCTTCAGACATTTGTTGATTTGAGGTTACTTGGCCAAATATTAATCTTCATTTTCATTAAAGATTTGATGTTTGGCATTGGCATTGCCAATAAATCTAATGGATTAAATTATGTGGAAGAAATCACAAACTATTGATCGTCATTCCAAGGCTGAGATGGAAATTACTTATATTGCAGTCTGAAAGACTGTACCAAAGTTGCTGACTTTAGAGGGAACTACATGAGCAGAGTGGAAGTATGACTAGTATGTGTGCAAACAATTTACCTTAGGGAATTACAAGACTTCAGTCAAAATTTTTGTTGTCAACCAACTCCATGCTATTTAACTAGGATTTTTCTCCAAAAGTAATGAAGTAAAACAAAATAAATGGAGATGTGATGAAACATACTTCAATGTTTTAACGCAGAGCTCCACCCCCTGGAAACTTAAACATTGATATTTTATAGAAGCCTTTATCTCCTGAATTAAATCTTATTAGCAATTCCAAAATATAACCCCATTAACTTCCTGATAGAAAGAGAGAGAACAGAAAATAGAAAAGATAAGTCAAAGTTTCTCATTTGAGATTGATGAATACAATTTACATTCTCAGCAGCCTGTTTGAGCAATTGTCATTATATCAAGAGCTGTCCTAAGAGGTTATATGGTAAAATGATTTCTCTGCATTTGCACTTGTTTCAAAGGTAACTAACTCCAACACTATTGCAAGCATGACAGTTGCCACTCAGTAAAAAATGATTACAACTGAATGAATTTCCCAGGTTTGTCATGAATACAGGACTTGGGCAAGAAAATAAAATGTAGTTCACGATCTATTTTTCATCACTGCATAATGTTATGCTTCATAATGTTATGCTTCACTGATCTATCACTGAACCATAACTGCTGGGCCAGAGGATAACCCACCTTAGGAGTGACCAACCTGTGGGCTTTCCTCAGGCCTTGAACAAAGTCTCTGGCTGTAGGTGGACTGATGAGTTAGTTCCTTGATTCTCCTACCAAAGTTTTGGCTGATGATCCATGTATCCCCTTGATGCAGCTCACTTCCTTTGTAACAAAGATCCATTTGGGAGCAAAGCATTTTAAAACTGTTCCTTTGCATTGTTCACAATGATGTTGAAGGTTGTTCTGTGATTGTAAACTATTCCAATTGAGTGTTCTCCTCTCCTTGTCTGATGCACTCATATCTGCCCTGTGTTCTTCACTTGCCCATCACCTACTCTAGCACCACCACCAAATACCTATTTAAAATGGATAGTCGGCTTCACCTCTGTTATACTCATTAGCAGGGAGCTCTGCTTGAATTTCCAGATGTTGGAAAATGACCTTCACATTAGTTTTCTGCATGTAATTATTGCAAATAGCTAGGATGTTTTTCAAAAATGATCTTCCAAAATCAAATTAATTTACGAATCACAGGGAAAATTGGTTTTATTACTTTTTTTCCAGAAAGGCAATATAATATTTTTGTCAGAGAATGAGTTTATGAAGGGAACAAAAACATTGATAGTATTGTACATGACTGTTATTTGAAATGTGCATTCCCATCATAATTTCCAGGTATTAATTGTACAATAAGATTGATAATTATTTCCAATAAAAAGCCATATATTATTTAGGATTCTAGTTTACATTAGTGATGGCTATCACAAGAAAAATATTTCTTACTTTAGTTTTTTTTTTTCCTAAAGTCTGTGATTTTTGTTTGCAATGTGCATAAATTTAGAAATTTTATAACTGTGCTATAAGTTCATGGGTTCTTGAGGGCACATACACTCTTATTAGAAATATTTAATTAAATATTATATTAGTCACATCACTTCTGTGTTGTGAGTAAATGCTTAACAAGAAATAACATCAGGAGGGCTGGAGAGATGGCTTAGCGGTTAAGGTGCCTGCCTCCTAAACCTAAGAATGCTGGTTCTAATCTCCAGCAGTTCCAATCTCCAGGTCCCACATGTAGCCAGATGCAGTGACACAAGGGTGCAATGCCACACTTGACCACAAGGTGGTGCATGCATCTGGATTTCGTTCACAGCAGCTGGGATGCCACTGGCCTGCCCATCTCTATCTGTCTTCCTCACCCTTTCTCTCTGTGTCTCTCTAAAAAAAAAAAAAAAAAAAAAAAGAAAGAAAGAAAGAAAGAAAGAAAGAAAGAAAGAAAGAAAGAAAGAAAGAAAGAAAAAAAGAAAAAGAAATAACATCAGGAATCTAAGCCATTATTTTGGCTTCTAGTTCCAGGGGTTACAATCCACTACAGCAAGGAAGGCAAGGCAGTGGGATCAGGAGACCCACTGGGCATATTGCATCCACAGTCTTGAAGCAAACAGATAGAACTGGAAGTGGGGCCAGGATATAAATGTCTCAAGGCCTGCCAACTCTAATGTACTTCCTTCAATGAGGCTCTACATTTTCAAGATTTCACCACCTTAGTAAGTAGTGTCAGCACCTAGTGCTAAAGTGATGAAACACTTGAACCTATGGGAAGCATTTCATATTCAAATCATAGCATAAGTATATCTGCCTATTCATTTATTTGTCTCATTTCATATAGTATTTATTCGTTTAGACAAAAAAATTCAGAACAATATCAACAAACTGGAGATATGAGAATGCCAACATGCTACGAGCACTTCAAAATTAAGCTTCTTTTCCCTTGGCACTGACCTGTAACTCCCAATAGCAGCATATGGTTAACATCCACAAGGAGCTGTTGATCAGTGAGACCTACAAGGTTTCCCAAAAGAAGACAGATTTATGTCAGAGTACTTGATGACCCACCAAAGGTTATTGATAAGACCCTACTGCTGAAGATACCATATGATGTTCTGAGGGAACATGGAGAAACCTGGGTGGAATCTGGAAGAGAGTCAATACTCAAGACAGTTAGCTTGTCTAGTTCCAGAAGGCGCTAAATAAGTGACTGGGGGCAAACAACCAACATCTGTCTAAGCAAATTGTGGTCTAAGCTACTCAGCAGCAAACAACCTGACATGATGCTCACACAAGTGCAGTAGTGGTGCACAGTCCTGGTGGGTTACCAACTGCTCTAGATTTGGCTAATGGATCTGCTCAATGGAATGGAACCCATACGTGGAAATGGGAAACAAGTAAGAACCATATCCAAAAATGAGCCCGTTCTCCAATATCAAGATCCCACCAATAGTGGGATACAGGAGGGCCTACACCTATTAAATTCTCTTTAAAATAATAATGGTTATCCATGTATTGTGCACTGACCTCACTCTGTGTTGGAGAATCTTCTTCTTTCTTTTATTCCGATGGACGCATATCCTGAGGATAGAATCAGCTCATCGCACCACAACAGGGAACCAGATGAAGCATTGAGTTATAGCAGAAATGAGCAAGAGTGCTGCTTTATTGGTGAACCTGGTACCAGTACAAGGGCGAAGGAGATAGAAAAAAAGAACACTCAACCCCTACCAAATCAGATATCCAGAGACACAGAGACTCACAAAACCTCGTCACTGAAATAGACCTAAAATGAACCCAACATGGCTCAGAGAAACTCGCAGAAGAGGGGGTGGAAAGATTGTTAGAGCCATGAGTTGGGTTATTATACACAGAGTCATTGCCTCTCCACATAACTGATGGCTACCCACATAAGGCAAGACCCACACTACCCATGGGAGAGGACAGGGAGAAGGCTAAAGATGGTACCATCATGGCTATATATATGCTATATACATAACTAATAAAAATATATAAAAATTAAGATAGAATGGCACAATATGTTTATGAAAATTAAAGTTTCTGAATGCTACAATGTGCTAAAAATGCCTGTTGAGCAACATAAAAAATGGTAACCCTCAATCTTTTTGAAGACATTAATGAAAGATTGTAGATAGAAAAAATATTTGCAATGAGTTTTGAATGACTTTTTTTGATTTTGTTTGTTTGTTTTTGTTTTTCAAGGTAGCGTCTCACTCTAGCCCAGACTGTCCTGGAATTCACTATGTAGTCTCAGGGTGGCCTTGAACTCATGGTGATCCTCCTACCTCTGCCTCCCCAATGCTGGGATTAAAGGCAAGTGTCACCATGCCTGGCCGGACTTTTATTTATTTATTTATTTTTGACAAAGAAAGGAGTAATTTTATTGAAGAGTAAAATATTAAAGGTGGTTGAGTGGATCTCAGATATGTATAATTACCTAGAAATGGATGTTTGTGGTCAGATGCTGATGTCTGTTTGAATAGGTGGGAGGCAGATTGTTAAGAAGTCTGTACATATGATTTTAAAGCTTCATGTCAATTTGGAGTCGGAAGAACTGAGGACAATAAAATAACATAATTCTTAAAATATAGAATTATTTTAAAGTTTATCTTTAACAAACAAATATAATGAATATTAATTTTTATTAGTTACCTATTATATATAAGGTATATGTGATCAGGAATTATAGTGATATTCATGTTTAATATATTATTTTCTCATATAATTTAGATGAGCTATAATTAAGAGTAAATTTTCATAAATAATTCATATGAATGAGCATTCTAATCTAAAAACATTAGTCTTAAGGTTATTGACTCTATTTGGAAAAAGAATAAACTAGCACCTTCTTCCTAAAACTTATATTTTTTCTCAGGTTTTCTGAATCTTTTCTTGTTTTTTCTCTCATTCTAACACCCTTTCTTTTTCCTCCCTATGCTGGAGTAGCATTGCCTGATTTCAAAAGGAGACCTATAATGATTCTGCCTTATGGAAAATAAATGAACACAGTAAGAAACTGTTTTTTACTTTTAGGGAAATCTTGCAAAAAAAAAAAAAAAAAAACTCTGGGACAGGAGCGATGGCTCAGCAAACATGTGCTTCTTGTGCACACATGAGAGCCTGAGGAGGCCTGAAACCGCTGGACATGGACACAGGAGGAACCCCAGTTCCCCAAAGGAGAGCAGTGGCCATAGAAACATCCGTGCTCTTAAAAAACAATAAGCAATCTCATCTCAGCTAAGAGCAGATGGAAGAACAATGGAGTGAGGCATGCTACATTTGGCTCTGGCTATAGCAGGGTGATGCCTCTGTCCCTCCAGTAACAGGTGAATATATGGGACATTGAAAGGACACATACACTATACACACACACACACACACACACACACACACACCCTGCAACATACACACAAGCCAAAAAAAAATGGTGGATGAGTCTTTTGTTTTCAGCCTGCCATCTACATGTGAACTTACTACAACAAGTAGATAGCAGCTGTTATTTCATATATATATATATATATATATATATATATATATATATATATATATGCATATAAAAGCAAGGTAGAACAAAAGAGATTACTTGGGGAGGAAGAGGAGGAAGATGTTCAATGAAAGGTGAGAAAAGATAAGGTAATGGGATGTGAATATAAGGAAAACATCCTAATACACATGTATTAAAGAATCATAGTGAATCATTATTTTGAATATTAATTTTAAGAAAAGAAGGGATTGTCCTTTTGAGATAATGAGATAAAACATGTAAAAGCACCCAGCATGATACTGTTTATGTTGCTAATAACTGAGTTAGTGTATGTAACGACAACTCACAGTTCTCTCAGCAGCTAAAACATTCTTACAGTGAGTCGTGCACCTCTAGGAGTGATAACCAGCAGGGTTAGAACAAAGAATGAGAAAAAAATATTGTTCTGGAAAGTGAATTCCATCATGCATGGCACAGATAAGTTGTCACTGTCTTTTCCATTTCTTGGAATTGTAAGATTTTTAGGTGGCTCAATATTAGAAAATATAATCCAAGGAAAGATAATATGGTGAATTCAGGGTAACTGATCCATTTATCTTCATGGAATCAAAATTCACAAACACCTGGTAAAACAGAAAATGCAAGTATGTGTACCAGCAGCTGTTTGAATTCCCAGATAGAACATCAACACTGCCTTCTTCCAGGTGCCTTCTGACCACCAACAAGAGCTTCCCGGATATAAGACTGATCCTTTCACAGTGGAAATCCAGAATTGACTGGAAAAGGAGAAGTCATTAATTTCTGAACCAGATCTGAGATAGGAATTGGTTTACAAGTGTACACTTCTGCACAAAAATGAATTTGTACTCTGGATAGATGGTGGATAAAAAAGAGAAAACTAGGTAAGGTAGAGACTGAAATATTTCATGGAGAGATATATAAAGGCAAGCTCATGAACATTTTGGCATTTTTTTCTTTGGAATTACTTGGTGAAACACCTGTTGCCTAGTTAGTTCCAGCATTTTAAATGAAATAATAATCAAGTTAATAAAAGGAACAAGGTAGAAAATCTTACTGACCCAAACATTCAGTTCAATAAAAAAAAAAAAAAAAAAAATGGTAGAAAATCTTACTGACCCAAACATTCAGTTCAATGAAAACAAACAAACAAAAAAAAGTAGAATCCTACCAGGTATGATAGGACATAGCTGTAATCCTCTATTCAGGAGAAAAATACAGGAAGATCAAGAATTCAAGGTCATTCCTGGCTATATACCAATCTTGGACTATTATTAATTAATTTTTTTGAAAATATTATAAAGGAGGTAAACTTGTGTATCTTAAAGCAAGATGATCTAAATGTATCACATTCTCAGTCATAATCATACCCTTTACTTCACAAGTCACTAACCTTATAGCACTACTGCCATTGAACAATTTTATCTATAGTAAAGAGATAGGCACTCAATTAAAAAAAAAACATGATTCATTTTGTGCATTATCTTGAGTCAACTTATTTCTTTTGAATGAATTTCAAACAACAGCTGGTTAATTAATAAGTCTAAAGTAGCGAGCATGGAACAGTTGGCCTTACTGCAATCACTGTTTAATAGAAAATACATTTTGAACATTCAGCCTGCTTGATTTGTCTCCCCAGTTAGAAAATCCTGTTTCAAACCACATGTGGTGAGGTTTAAATACGTTTTTCCTGACCTTAGGGGTTTGACATTCTTAATGACTAATTGTTTTCTGAAAAAGAAAGGAAAATATAAGTTTTTCAGTAGGAAGTACAGTTTCGGTGACAATTGCAAATTTAATTTGAAGACTTAAATTAAAAATAAGCTTTCCTTTATATTCATAGTGTTAATAACGTGATCAAGAATTTACATGAATATAACGCAGCAGAGAAATACAAATAAATGTCTCCTATGGCTTCTGCCTTCAAACATTTACCATTTCCCTGGAGAGACCTTTGCAAAGAGTATATATTTGTACATATTTTATGATGTTATTATAAAATTATTCATATTAAATAGATGGCTATTTAATTTGGGCTAGGATATGTTAATAAGTTGAAGACATGTCCTTAGGGGTCCCTGGAGCAGTTAGTGGACAAAGGACAGCACACGCATTCATGGATGTGAAAAAGAAAAATGTCATAGAGTTGGGTAAGAAGTATACTTCTGTTTCTTTTATTATGCCAGATTCTACTCTTTTGAAAGCAAATCTAATATGCAACTACTGTTCCATAGTCTGTGAGTTTGTGAAATTGAGATTGGAGACATGATAATTATATTAGAATACTGTTTCAAAGGGGTATAAGTGGTATTCTGAGTACGGAAGGATCATACATGGCTATTGAAACCTTATTTGTGCTTTCTAGCCTGGTTTTTACTGACAATAGTAGCTTGGTTTAATATCATATCTAAATAATGTGACATCTCATGGATGGCTTATTTAGTCAATTGTATGAAAATGTTCATAGTTCTGTCTCTATTTCCCAAGCTTAGATCCTTTATAGCAACACATTTCTATGTCAGATACCATCACATTTTAAAGTCTCATTGAAGAATTGTAAAAGATACACAGAGCTCCTTTTAGGTGCTGCTAAATGGCTAGTCTCTGGAAGTATGTCTAAGTTTAGACTCCCATTCAAACAATTGAGTATGTTACAAAACTGAATGAGTTAAAACAAGCACTGAGCTGTGTTTAATCAAATTGTTGTTAAGGTATAAATTTAGAATGATAAACATTACAGGTACTCTAAGAATTCAAGTGTCTCACCCATCATGCTACAGCACAGCACATTTTTAAGCATTATAGCAAAAACTACTAGAGATATTGAAAAATGTAAAATAATAGCATAGGTGTTTTGAATACTCATAGATATCAATAGCTTCTATTGAAGACCACAGGGGAAAGGAAATAGCAACTAAAATTAACTTACAGGCACCAAAATCCATAATAGCCACCTACACTGTTTTAGAAATATCATTTACAAGTATGCACAATCTCCATGCTGTCTATAAGGTGTTTAGTATATTTGTACTGCATAAAATCATTTATTCATCACAGATATGTAGAGTAAATTTCATAGTACAAAGAATAGCAACCAAGAAAATTACACCTAAGTCCATTTTGGAGAAGACAAAATTTTAATGAAATCTATAATTTGAATATTGTGATGGTTAATCTTCATTATAGATTTGATAGGATTTAGAATTGCCTAGATTCTGTGGATGTTTCTGTGAGAGTATTTCTACCTATTTAACTGAGGCCAGAAGACTCACTTTATATTTGGGTAGCATAGTCCATGACATGGATGCTGTACTGATTAAAAAGGAGAAAGGCAGCTGAGCATAAACATGCATCCACTTTTTACTTTTTGACTATGAATGATATGAGACCAGCCACTTCATTTCTTTTTGCCTTAAACTATGAGTCACAATAAAGTCTTTCTTCATTAAATTGCTTTTGTTAGGTCACAGCATTTGTGAAATACATAGTTAATATAAATATCTTACCCCTTATTCTTTCCATAAAATATAGCATTGAAAGAGCCTTGTATAGTTGAATAGCACAAATATTGTGAAAGGAAACATGTTCTCTATTTACAAGCATTGGTTCAATAATTATGTATTGGATTGATGATGAGTACCAAGGTCTGTTAAGTAATTAAAAAGTATCATTAGTTCCATCCCTCTCAGAATTGGAAATATTCCTGATCCACACTGGACAATAACAAACTTGATACATTCCATAATCATGACATGAAGTATTTCTGGCTAAAAAAAATGTTTGCCTAAATAATCTAATTTCTGTCTCCTAACATCGTTCCTTTATCATATTAGTGCTATTTACTTTAGCCTCCTTATTGGAATCCAGTCATTCCCATCTCTCCCTGTATCTCAAGGCTCAGACTATAGCACATACTTTCTATATAGGGTCCGAATTATTGTTTAATTTTTATTTGTTAACAAAGCTATGGCTTTTATTTAAATTATGTGGAAATATCTGAGCCATTTTGTTGATAAACACCTAAATGGGATAACATAGTGGACAGTTTTTTCTATATGTTCCATAATCAAGAACAATTATAGGGAGACAAAAAGAAAGAATTTTTACATGTTAAAAAGACATTTTCTCATAAAAATTGGGAAATCAACACTAGTCTATCCAGGATAGTCCTCCTATACCACACCACTCACACATTAAGATTTATTTTCAAGGCTGGGAGATAGCTTAGTCGTAAAGGGATTTGCTTGCAAAGCCAAAGTACCCCGGTTTGATTCTCCAGGACCCACATAAGACAGGTGCAAGGGCAAGGTGGTGCACACCTCTGGAGTTCATTTGCAGTGGCTGGAGGCCCTAGTGTGCCCTCTCTCTCTCTCTCTCTCTCTCTCTCTCTCTCTCTCTTTCTCTCTTTGGGTGAGTCAACAATGGAGAAAGAAATAAGAAAAGTTACATGACAAGTCTCAACAAAGTCAGAAACAGAATTTTTTAACAACAACAAAAAAAGAATTCTGTCATGCAGATCTTTACTCTTGAAATAAAATAGGAACAGTGTCTAAGAAAATGAGAAGTGTCAAGTAAAAGGTCATAATGTTAAGTACACATTTGCAAAGAATAAAAGTTTATTAAGTTGCTAGAGTGTATCTGTTTCACCTTTAAAAGGAAGGAGGGAATAAAATTGGAGGCCCAACAATATAATTGTCAAGATGGTAAAATCAGGGGCTGGAGTGATGGCTTAGTGGTTAAGGTGTCTGCCTGTAAAACCAAAGGATCCTGTTTTGACTCTTCAAGACCCATGTAAGCCAGATGCACAAGGGGGCACATGCATCTGGAGTTTGTTTGCAGTGGTTGGAAGCCCTGATGTGCCCATTCTCAATCTCTCTTTCTCTCTCTTGTCTATTTATCTCCCTCTTAAATAAATAAATAAATAAATGTATTTTGAAAAGATAGTCAAATCAAAGTGAAAATAAAAGGTTGGAGAGATCACTTAGTGGTTAAGGCACTTGCCTGCAAAGCCTAAGGACCCAGGTTCTATCCCCAGTACCCTCGTAAGCCAGATGCACAAGGTGGCATGTGTCTGGAGTTCATTTCCAGTGGCTCGAGGCCCTGGAATGCCCACTAATTCTTTCTCTCTTTCCTTCTCTATGTGCCTCTCTCTCAAATAAACAAAATTTATATATTTTTAAAATTTGGTTTCATGTAAGTAGAGATACTGTTATCATACATCCCCAAATGTAATGCCTGGTGAATGGGTCACATTAGGGAGGGAGATTAGAAGGGAGATATAAAGAAAAATGTTGTAAGATGTGGTTTTAGGAGAAATCAGAGACTTTTGAAAAGCTATATATAGTATGGCTTGATCAAAATCTGACTTTTGTAAGATGTTGCCTCTTTCACAATACAATTACCCAGGAGGTAATGTTTTGATAAGTAGATAACTGATTATATCATATAGATAGAAAATATAAAATAATTGTAGGGTTGTACTGTTGTATATACCTTATATATGAAGAGACTAGACCTTGAGTTTTGAATGCTGAATACAAGAGAATGGCACATCATAAACTGAAAGTATAGATTAGAGTATTATAGTGAGATATTTTTGGGATCTAAACTGAGTAGAGTAAATTTGAGTGTTTTGAGGAGCTTTATTCTGTCATGAAACCATCGACTTTAGGGATCATTCTCCTTTCAGATATCTTCATTGTTCATCTTTAGGAAAGTACATGGATGAAAGGCCAGGGTAGGCAAACATTTTTCTTAAAAATCTCTCTCTCTCTCTCTCTCTCTCTGTGTGTGTGTGTGTGTGTGTGTGTGTGTGTTGTGTGCTTGTGTGTGTGTGTGTGTATGTATGTATGTATGTATGTGTGTGTCTCATGTGTATACCTTTAAAACATTAGATACACAACTCACAACGCACCAAAGGAAGATGTTAGCAGGTGTTAATATACACCGTTCCATATCTCCAAGCATTTACTGTATTAAAAGATCGGCCCTACTTTTTGTCTTCACTAGTGAAACATTTGTTTCCTAAAGATGTGTCTTGGTAGAGAGGCACATTTCAATGGGGAGACATTCATTATTATCCTAAACAACAATTTGTAAACTACATTCATCTACACAATATATAAAAGACTTTGATGTAAGAATGACCAAATATACTTTCCACATGTATATAATTAAGATTTTCCAACATAATGTTATATGTAAGCATGTGGATATCTTTTAATTTATTCTGTCATTTAGATATATGAAGTGGGGGTAACACTTGGTTAGCAACACATGTTAAATACTTTTAACAGACTGGAGAGGTGGCTCAGAAGTTAAAGACATTTGCTTTTAAAGTCTGTCTGCCTGGGTTCAATTTCCCAGTACCCATGTAAAGACGATATACAAAGTGACATATGCATCTAGAGTTCATTTGCAGTGGGAGGAGCCCCTGGTATACCCATTCTCTCTCTCTCTCTCTCCCTCCTTGCAAATAAATAAATAAAAGTATATAAAATAATACTTCTAACAAACTATTGTTTTGTTTTGTTTTTAATACTTCAAATGTTATTGGCTTTCAAATCACTAATAGCATTAGAAATACCTTAAAGTAGGGGCTGAATCCCCAGTACCCTCGTAAGCCAGATGCACAAGGTGGCATGTGTCTGAGTTCATTTCCAGTGGCTCGAGGCCCTGAATGCCCACTAATTCTTTCTCTCTTTCCTTCTCTATGTGCCTCTCTCTCAAATAAACAAAATTTATATATTTTTTTAAATTTGGTTTCATGTAAGTAGAGATACTGTTATCATACATCCCCAAATGTAATGCCTGGTGAAGGGGTCACATTAGGGAGGGAGATTAGAAGGGAGATATAAAGAAAAATGTTGTAAGATGTGGTTTTAGGAGAAATCAGAGACTTTTGAAAAGCTATATATAGTATGGCTTGATCAAAATCTGACTTTTGTAAGATGTTGCCTCTTTCACAATACAATTACCCAGGAGGTAATGTTTTGATAAGTAGATAACTGATTATATCATATAGATAGAAAATATAAAATAATTGTAGGGTTGTACTGTTGTATATACCTTATATATGAAGAGACTAGACCTTGAGTTTTGAATGCTGAATACAAGAGAATGGCACATCATAAACTGAAAGTATAGATTAGAGTATTATAGTGAGATATTTTTTAGGATCTAAACTGAGTAGAGTAAATTTGAGTGTTTTGAGGAGCTTTATTCTGTCATGAAACCATCGACTTTAGGGATCATTCTCCTTTCAGATATCTTCATTGTTCATCTTTAGGAAAGTACATGGATGAAAGGCCAGGGTAGGCAAACATTTTTCTTAAAAATCTCTCTCTCTCTCTCTCTCTCTCTCTCTCTGTGTGTGTGTGTGTGTGTGTGTGTGTGTGTGAGTGTGCTTGTGTGTGTGTGTGTGTATGTATGTATGTATGTGTGTGTCTCATGTGTATACCTTTAAAACATTAGATACACAACTCACAACGCACCAAAGGAAGATGTTAGCAGGTGTTAATATACACCGTTCCATATCTCCAAGCATTTACTGTATTAAAAGATCGGCCCTACTTTTTGTCTTCACTAGTGAAACATTTGTTTCCTAAAGATGTGTCTTGGTAGAGAGGCACATTTCAATGGGGAGACATTCATTATTATCCTAAACAACAATTTGTAAACTACATTCATCTACACAATATATAAAAGACTTTGATGTAAGAATGACCAAATATACTTTCCACATGTATATAATTAAGATTTTCCAACATAATGTTATATGTAAGCATGTGGATATCTTTTAATTTATTCTGTCATTTAGATATATGAAGTGGGGGTAACACTTGGTTAGCAACACATGTTAAATACTTTTAACAGACTGGAGAGGTGGCTCAGAAGTTAAAGACATTTGCTTTTAAAGTCTGTCTGCCTGGGTTCAATTTCCCAGTACCCATGTAAAGACGATATACAAAGTGACATATGCATCTAGAGTTCATTTGCAGTGGGAGGAGCCCCTGGTATACCCATTCTCTCTCTCTCTCTCTCCCTCCTTGCAAATAAATAAATAAAAGTATATAAAATAATACTTCTAACAAACTATTGTTTTGTTTTGTTTTTAATACTTCAAATGTTATTGGCTTTCAAATCACTAATAGCATTAGAAATACCTTAAAGTAGGGGCTGAAGAGATGGCTTAGTCGTTAAGGCACTTGCCCTCAAATCCAAATGACCCAGGTTCAATTCCCCAGTACTCACATAAGCCAGATGTACAAGGAGCTGCATGCATCTGGAGTTGGTTTGCAGTGACTAGAGGCTCTGGCACACCCGTTTTCTCTCTGCCTATCTCCTCTCTATATCTCTCTCTCTGCTTGCAACTCTGCTTGCAACTTAATTAATTAAAAAATAAATACCTCAAATTTTATAAGAATTCTTTTTTTTTATTTTTATTTATTTTTGGAGAGAGACATAGAGAGAGACAGACAGAGAGAGAGAGAGAGAAAGATAGAGAATGGGCGTGCCAGCAGTCTCTCAGCTGCTGTGAACAAAATCCAGATGTGTGCGCCCCCTTGTGGGCAAGTGCAGCATTGTGCCCTTGCGCCACTTTGCATCTGGCTAAACGTGGGACCTGAAGATTGGAACCGCGTTCTTAGGCTTAGCAGGCAGGCGCCTTAACCGCTAAGCCATCTCTCCTGCCCAATAATTCTTTTTACTTTAGTTAGTATGAGTGTGAGTTGAGCAAGTAGACTTTTTCTTCCTCAGTTTCACAAGGAAAAATGATGTGAAAAGAAAGCTGAACAATCAGTCTGGACAATGACTATAGAAAGCTTTACAAACATGAGCATCTTTTTTGTTTTCTTTTTAACTTATTTGCCTTTCTAAGACAGTAACTGAATATAAAACTTATCAAAACTTTTTCAGGTCATTTCTCCTTAAAACTCAACAAGGTCACAAGAAAGAAAGAAATGGGACAGATTTTATTAATTCATTTTAAAAGATGGGGGAAATGAGGCATAGGAAAGTTTAGTTATCAACTCTCATTTTTCTATTTTACATAGCTTTATAAGATGCAAATACCAAATAATGCACCTTGCAGTCAAGCACTTAAAGATTATGCTATGCAGAATCTAGTTTGAGGGGATATTAAAGGGCCAAAATAAGTTTGGAAAGCTCTAGTTTAAATATAATTAAACTCTAATGTGGGGGGTCCTAAAAAGATATGCTAGACTGAATTACCTTTTATCTTTCTTAGCTAGAGGAGTTGGCAAGGCTTCACAGATGAGCAAGGGCAGCAAATAACCTTGAAATAGACTTCTTGTTTTCCAGTTTTTGAAAATAAAATGTTGAATGTCATTTAAAATAAAAATATGCTTGCATATACTTAGCTTTTCTTATCTCAGATGAATATTTCAAAACTTTTCTTTTTAGATGATAGACTTTAAAATTAAAGGATAATTCTAAACCTGGAGACTTTGGTTTCTAGGGACCAGTAAATGTGTACACATATATGTATGAGGTTAGTGTGGTGGTGATCTGGTTCTGTGACATGGTGGATTTTGAGGACTGAAGGAGTGTTCTCAGGGATGTCTGATAACCACACTAATAGGTTTAGATGTGAACTCAAAGTGTTGAGTACGATCAGCTATGTCATTTATTTTTCCCCCTTGTGTGCCTGGATCACTTTTGAGTGTTGGCATCCCCTTTTATTTGCCACTGAAAGGAATGATTTATGGCACTCTAAGGCTCCCAAGACTGCCACTATGTTCTCTAGCGTGGCATTCACAACTAACTTCACAGGACTGATTGAATCTTCATTTCTTGGTAGACACAATTTCGAGTAGAGAGTCTAACCTTTGTCTCTAAGAAACCTCTGTTCCACCAGAGACAACCGATGTCCCTAGTTTTCTGAACCCTGGTTTTCCAATCCACAGTGAGGGTTTTAGCACTGAACAGAGCTGGCCCAATTCAACAAGTGTCACTATAGTAACATGATATTGTTCACAAAGCATAAATCTTGTATATCCTCATATGGGATGTCTGAAAATTGATTTCTAGGAATAGTGAGGGAGGAGAAATTGTAAGAGCTCAAGGAGCTAGTTGACAAATTTCCAATCTTAGGAAAGGAAGCCATCAGTTCTCATTAGAGAAGGTTACCCATTTCTAGCAAGTACCAGGGCCAATAGGGATATCAAGGTTTCTTCATTTTCTTCCTTCCAGTTGTTTTTCAAGAAGTCCTTCATAATTTACATTTAGAAAAAGTGAGCCACTTGAATTTCTTTTTCCTATTGAGAACATATCAGTACACAGAAAAACGCAGTGCTCTACTTTCACTGTCATTATAAAGCCAATATTTATATGCAATTTTGAACCCAAATTTTCAACTCAAAAAATAGCAAAATAACCTCCAATTCATCTTTATAAAAATCTCTTTCAAAGCCTTAAACCTGCTGATATGCCTATGTAATTTCCAAGTGTGAGGTATATATTTCTAAGTATTCCAACATGGCCTTCTCATCATAAAATATAAGTTGGGTGACACATTTTAGAAACTGGTGGATTCATCACTCTTTCTATATAATTCATTGAAAAGAAAACAAAGTTATGCACAGCAATTGCCCATGCAGCTGTTTTGGTGAAACTCTAAATCATTCCTTCTCATATTTCATAGAGTCACCATAGTCCTAAAGCCCATTTTCTCCATAGCCTTTTGATTTAGACCTAGATGTTAGTAATTTCATTTGTCAAACAACCTATATATTACTTACCAATTAAATAATCCATAATTCTCTGAACTGTTAACATGCTAGAGAATTTTTAAGATCATAAGTATATATTTTAGGGAAGTATATACGCAAACCATCTGAGTCACTTACTCTGTTCTTTTAGTGAAGGAACTTGAACCTGTCATCCATTTTTCAGATACTATTACTCTATACTTGAGTAAGTAACATGTATTTTCTTGAATTCATTACTGTTATTATTTCATAACCAACAAGCAAGTGTTGCTATGAATTTATTGCAGAAGAATTTTTCTCAACCTCCTTTTCATCCTCTTCTTTTCTCTCTCTTGTTTCCCTCCGTCAATCTCTCTCTCTCTCTCTCTCTCTCTGCCTGTGTTGTATCCTACTATATGTAAACAAATATGTAAATATAGAATATATTTGCCACTAAATATGCATGTGTGTGAGAGAGATACAGAGAGAGAGAGAGAGAGAGAGAGATTTTCCTATATACCAAGAAGCAATTAATTCTGTTTAGACACCAACTGGTTTTCCTCTCATTCAATACATTCCTTCTACTATCTAAATTGAGATACTCTTAATTCCCACAGGTTGAAATTAAATCACACAAGATGTTCCTACCTCAATTACCACCTCAAATCTAGGCTCCTGAACTTACAATTGGTTATAAATTGGTATTTCCACAACTTCCTCTTTGAGTCCAGTTAATTTGTTAGTGCTTCATATTACTCTGGGAGACACCCCTGATGACCTATTTATTAAAACTTACTTTAAAGAATACAAAGGATGTTTCCTACTAGATTAAAGATACATAGAACAAGGTATTAAAGGCATTCCAAAAGAATTTTTGTCCTTGTATACTCTGGGTGTGCACAAGTTCTCTTCCTCATAATCTGCAAGCACCCAGATTCTAAGTTATTGGTTATTTTGTTTATTCATTCTTACTTAAAAGTTTATAATGCATAGACATGGTTTACTGGTTATTAGCGAGCAACTTAGTCTTTAGGTCCTTATCTTTCCAAGAGGAGAAAAGTTAGGACTGAAGATTTCAAACCTTTAATCATGTCCTGTTCTTTGTTACTGCCAGCCCCTATTCTGATGCTATCTCAGGAACTTCAGATACTTCCAGGTCATCCATACACATTAGTCAGAGAACCCAGTGATTTTAGGAACTACTCACTATGAAAAGAGAATAAATATCAAATAAAAATATTGTATGTTATGTTATTCTTCATCTCTGTCTTTCCCCAACTCTTCTTTTTTCTCTCTTTTCCTCTTGCCCATGAGTTCTTCCTTCTCCACACATTTTTTTTCCCTCTTCCTCAAAGTCATACTTCTTCTTTATATGTTTTCATATCTGAAACCCTTTCTTAAATGGCCACGAGAAGTTTTAATACGATATATGTTCACTTGAAAAAGTGGATTAGATGAAATTATTCTTCTATTAAATTAGTCATTTTGCTATGCACTGAAAGAGACTTCAAATAACATCTTTAATCTTTACTACAATCTTAAAAAAGTATTATGAAGAACTCCCTTTTCAACAGAAGAGATAATATAAACTGAAATCATTTACTTTGGAATCAAGGACCACATGGAGATAATCGTTAGTAAGCACAAGGATGCAAGTTTCCTTATATAATTTTTTTGTTGTTGTTCAGAATTACCTTCTGGTTCTTTTCTATTTTATTTTTTCCTATTCCTGGATTAAAAAAAAAAGAAAAGAAAAAACTTTCCAAGGCCTTCAAAATTCAAACAACAATAAAAGAAAGTAACAAAATACATTTGAAGAAAAATTGGAAACAAGGCAATGTTTAATTCATATCTAGCTTTAAAAAGTTGTAAATTGATGGGGCTGGAGAGATTGCTTAGTGATTAAGGCACTTGCCTGCAAAGCCTGAGGACCCGGGTTTGACTTCCAGGACCTACATAAGCCAGAAGCAAAAGGGCGCAGATCTGGAGTTTGTTTGCAGTGGCTAGAGGCCCTGGTTCGCCCATTCTCTTTCTCTCTACCTGCCTATTTCTGTATCTCTCTCTCTTTCTCAAAATAAATAAATAAAAATAAAATTTAAAAAATGTCGTGACTTCATATTTGATATTTCATTTATCTTTTTTATTTATCTTTATGTTTTATTAAAATTGAATCAGGTGTCTACAGAAAATGTTTTTCCAAATTTTATTAACAACATTTTTTTTTCAAAATGATTTACTTTTTTTTTTTTTTTTTTTAAGTATTTTGCTTCATCTTAGGGGTACTCAAACAAATGATCTATTGTAGACATCCTCAAAAGAAACCTACAGAGACAGTGAAATAGGTTGGGTAAAAGTAAAGAGGTAAGGTAAAGTGTGCTTTCTAAAAAAAGATTAGCTGCTGGGGATGACATGCTCAAAAAGCCTGAGTTGAGACCAAGTGTGTCCCTTACCATGGATCCGACCCATGGTCTCCTCGGCTCATTTAGCTTGGCAAGGACATCTACTTCTTTCAGCTGTACAGCTCATGTTTGTTGTCTTGATCTTTCAGTTTTCTCTCCTTATCTTGGCTTGTTCTTTCTCTTCTGTGAATGATCTGCAGGCCAGTCATGACGCCCGGGAGTTAGACTTACTGCCAGCTTCTGATGAGGCGATTTTGTGGAATAGTATTATGCAAACAATAGGAGCTGTGTTCCCAGATCAAACAAAAAATGGAATGAAAAACAATGGGTTTATTACAACAACAATAAACGGTGGGAGCACCCTGAGGCTACTCATGAGGGGCGTATATTTGATCCTAAAAGCTTGCTTCCTCCAGGGGGTCAATATCAGTGTGACCCTAAGAGTGGGAGAGTGACACTTAGGATCTGGGACAGGAGAGATTATAGAGGAAAATGGGCTGATGAGTTAGGTTTTATTATTTAGCTGTTAGGGATTTGAGACCCTATGACTGTTTATCCAAAAGATGAGAAAATACAACTTCATAAAGACTTAATTCAGGCATACACTTAGCAAATGCAAGTTGGATGTAATGATTAGGTTATAAAGTATTGCTTGCAGAAAGGAAAAGAAAGACTTACTGAGCTAGCTATAATTGAATAATAGGCACCTGTTGTAGCCAATCTGTCTCTCACCTTTGCTAACTTGCAACTGAAAACAGGATCAACATTTAACAAAGAATGAAAAAGAAACCAAAAGGAACTAGTGCCCCATTATTCAAAAAAAAAAAAAAAAAAAAAAAAATTGGTCAAGGTGTTTTTCAAAGGTGTTTTTCACAGTTAATGATTAACAGTGTTTGCTCATAAAGATTGTAAGGGATGGGGTTAACTTTCCTGTAAATATTATGTATTTGTAATTTTAAAGAAGATGTTTTTCACAACTAATGGTTAATAGTAAGTGCTTGCTCATAATGATTGTAAGGGATTGGGCTAACTTTCCTGGAAATATTATGTACTTTTATTTTCAAAGATTTTGCATCCGTGTCAAATTTGGACACACTTTTGTTTTTTGTTTTTTCCTTTTGAATCCTATTTCCTTGTATGAGAAAAATAAAAGACTGAGGTTTTGTGGCAGCAAGCAGCAGCACAGCAGAGAAAGAGCATAGCACAGCAGAGCGAGCGAGCGAGCAAGAGCAAGCAAGCGAGAGAGAGAAAAGCTAGAGAGCGTGAGAATGAGAGAAGGAAAAAAGAAAATGAAAAAGAAAAAGAAGAGAGAGAAAATAAATGAGAGAGTTAGTGAGAAAAAGAGTGAATGAGTGAGTGAATGAGAGAGTGAATGAGAGAGAGAATGAGTAAGAGAAAGAGAAGAAAAATGGCTTGCTGCTGAAGCCCGGCCTGTCAGCTTGTACCAACATGTCCTAAGTTTCGTTTTGTTTTCGCCTCTCCCGTTCATCCCAACTCCGTGGTCTCACCCCTTGTTGATGCTAGGGCCGGACCCCGGCAATTAGCCTCTCTTATGAGGGACTCTGGATGTGGATTATACTAGTAGGTTGCTGCCTATAAGAGTAGGGGCATGGGGCATTATATATTATGTCAGTTTGCTAGTTTTCATGAGCCATACCCAGAAAATATTAGCCTCAGTTGTGATGCATCTCTGAGTTCTTCTGTTAGCTGAACAGACCTCTCCAGAGAAAGATGCACATTAATGACACTCAAGGTAGTGACACTAGCCTGGTAAAGCTGCTCTAGGTGAAGTGTCATCATGGGCTGCTTGTATGATTTCATGAGAATCTGTTTAATTAAGACTTGAAGCTCAGAATATTCAAGGAATAATCATAGAGGAACTGGTCTTTGTCATGAAAATATTATAATAAAATAAATCACCTAGAACAGTCTTACTTTGACTGGCATGAATTTTCTGCTAGCTTCTTTATGTGCAACCAGTTTGAGAGAAGTTTTCTGGTATATTATTTCCTTCAGTTTTCCAGTTCTCCAATGCTGTCACTTTCTCCTTTTCAGTAGTTCATAGGTCTGATTTCAATGTTTAAATTCTGGTTTACTGTAAATCTCTTCAATCTTTTCTATAAGTAGACTGAATAAATGATAAAGAACTTTGAAATAAAAAATACAAGGATGGATGTGGTGACACATGCCTTCAATACCAGCACTAGGGAGGCTGAGGTTGGAAGGTCTCTGTGAGTTCAAAGCCAGTCTGAGACTAGACAGTGAATTCCAGGTGAGACTAGGATAGACAAAGACTCTACCTCAAAAAGGCAAAGAAACAACAACAACAACAAAATACATTATCTTAACCTGAAACAAATATGGATAAATATCATAACTTTGCATCTATAGTATTTAAAAATAAAACCTGATATTATTCAACAGAAGACTTTGTTAAAAGTGACATTTATAAGGCAAAGTTACTAGTGTTCATTTTGCATAATGATACCCAATTTAATTTCATCTTGAATATTTATTATAATAATAATTTAATATATTTTATGAAACAATTATGGAAATATTATCAAGTTCAAACAGATTTTCTAAACCTTTTAATTTAAAGCAAACACTCATTGACCTCCACACTGATTATTCTATCTAACCAGGCACTTAAAAATGACAAGGTCATACTCATGGATGTGACATTTAAACCTTTTCAATGCCCTAAAACAAATTATCCTTTATTCACAAATCCAAAATAAAATAGCAAGGTCAGGAGAGTGCATTCTCTGCATTTACAACCTGAAGAAATCATTAAGCTTCTATAATTATCTTTGTCTTATCAGAAAGCAGCCAACCTCCCTCCCCTTCCCACTCTGGTCATCTAGGTCATTGTGTCCTTTTACTATTTCTCAAAAAAAAAAAAAAAAAAATAAATAATGAAGAATTCTACATCCATTTGGGGCTTAGGAAGGAAGGAAAATAACAAATGCTCAGACATTATTAAGAAAGCAAGCAGTTTGAACTCTGGGCCACATTATAAAGTCAGTCCTTGTTTGCTTCATTTTTCATTTTCATTTTACCACTATTGAAATCTGTGATCAGGAAAACAAAATTCTGAACTGTATTAGTTAAGCGGGGCAGGGACTCAGCTGTGTTGACTTTGAGATGCTAATGTGTTTATGTGGATAGCTTTTAACCATGGATGGAAATATACACAGATAACCCCAAGTATTTCAACTTTTGAGACAACTATTTGATTTAATATGCAATTAAAAGTGGCATATACATTATTGCCATTAAATTGTGGGAAGTGTATTAAGCTAAGTTTCTGAGGACTGATATTTACAATATACATTTTCGGGCTGGAAAGATGGCTTAGGGGTTAAGGCACCTACCTCCTAAGCCTAAGAACACTAGTTCCAATCTCCAGTAGTTCCAATCTCCAGGTCCCACGTTTAGCCAGATGCAAAGTGACGCAAGGGTGCAATGCCACACTTGACCACAAGGGGGCACACACATCTGGAATTCGTTCTCAGCAGCCGAGACACTGCTGGCACGCCCATCTCTGTCTTCTTCTCTCTCTACTCTCTCTCTCTCTCTCTCTCTCTCTCTCTCTCTCTCTGTCTGTCTCTTTCTCTGTGTCTCTCTCCAAAAAACATAATAAAAAAATAGAATATACATTTTCAATTCTTATTCTTAAGTTAAGAAAATTATTATCTTACCTTCTGACAGCATTAATATAAATTGTTGCACTTCCTACTACCTCAGCTTCCCAAGTGCTATGACTATGAGATATCAGGATCTCTGTGAGATCAAGGCCAGCCTGTGACTGGTATAGAGTGAGTTGTAAATCATCCTCAGCTACACTGAGACTGTGCCTCAAAAAACTAAACTTAAAAATAAAAAATAAATTTCTGTAGGTAGTAGAACATTACTTAGGACCAGTTCTATAATAGTGATTATAAGCAAAATTAAAAGCAGATAAAAGCTTGCCATTGAGTATTTACATATGCTGTAAACTCCCTCAATTCTTTTTACCTCCATAAATCCTACTTTATTATGAAAAAAAAAAACAAACAATGAATTGTTGGAAAGAAACAACTCTCACTAACCACAGTATTGACAGAATAAATTATGGAGAACATTTTCATGTAATGGATATTGAAAAGTATTTTTTTAAATTGCTTTATTTACTATTACCCCCAAAGCCCTGGGAATTGATATTACCATTTTAAATTTAATTGAGCTTTATATGTGTAACTTATATGTAGAACTCATTCAAGGTCAGACTAGTAGTAAGTGATAGAGCCTTAACTCTAAATGTAGGTATATCTTATATCTAAAGCTCTTCCACATAAAAAATGGGATTGCCCTTTGGAAAGCAGTATACCATCTCTAAAGAATTAATAACTGATGCCCAACTTGTCAAATTTGTAGGATCACACACAAATATTTTCATCCTGGCAAAGAGGCAGGGAAGGAGCCTTTATTAGAGAGGCATCTGCTGGGAATCATTTTCGAATGATTTAGAAGACGTGCAAACTGTTAGCAATAAAGATCCCATTGTGAGCATATCCTACAACGCTGGTAGAGCTCTAGAAAGAACTGATATATTCAAGATTATGTACTCAATAAGAAATTATAACCAAGGTGACATAACTTTGAAGCTCTTCGTGCACACACAAATTTGCATTTCCTGCACCATCCTTTATTCTGCCCAACCTAAGAAAATCTAAGTATTGTCAAGGCACGGACACAGTAGAGTGGAGGAAGAGATAATAATCTCAGATTTCTGAGGACTTTGTATGGCATTCATTCCCCCATGTGTAAAGTAGTTTATTAGTTTCTTTCTCTGAGGGTAGATAATCAACACTGAATCAATGTCTACCACCATAAAAACCCACACCTAATCTAAGAATGGCTAAGCAACATAGTCAGTAACAGCACAGTATTTGAAAAATACCAGAACGAACTGTAATGTTCAAATTCACCATGTTCTTGGACTAAGGCTTTAGAAATTAAAATATCTCAAAATTGTAATATGATAATAATGTCAGAAAATATATTCTTCACTGTGAAATAATACTATGTGTGAACATAAATTTAAGCACATTGTCTGACATGTAATTAATTCTCAATAAATATAGGAACTATTACTGATGTGGGATTTGGGGGTTCTGGAGGGGTATTCAAAACTTGTGAACCTCACCTTTGGATCCTATTCTATTTTAAATAAAGAATTGATAGAATGAATTCAACAAGGATACATTATGAATTATTGAGCTTATTTAAGGAGGAATGACAAATTGTGGGGTTTATGGAAGGGAAATTTAGATCAAGGAAGAAGGCTATAATAAAGTGATGAGCATGTGGAACGTAGGAGACATGTATTCATGTGGAAAACACAGCGTAGTCCATGAGACTCATTTAAGAGAAATTGAAATTAGGAAAAGACTGTAGTGGAGCCATAAGCATGTATAAGGTAGAACCTAGGAGTTTGTGTAGGGAGACTTAGAAGGAACACACATAGCATCCACCTTGTGCTTCCCCATGGAACAGAATTAAGAGGGCAGATGGTGGTGGCTTAATAATAGCAGAAGGAACATATCAAAGCAGAAGCCAAAAAGTTCAGGTGAGAAATTAATAGTAAAGAGCGTTACTCCTATGGTTACCCCTAGTTTAGAAAAATTGCACAGATAATGGGTCCAGAGTTAGAGAAAATACCTTTATGGAAGGGATCTAGACTGTTAGAAAAATATGCATGTGGTAGACTCAGAGAACATAGGAAAATGGGATGGTATTGTATATATCTCAGTAGAACAGATTAATGGGGGGAGAAAAGGCCTAAGTGAGGTCAGTGGAAGAGATTGAGTAAAGGAAAGGTGGAGGGAGGGCCAGTCAGAGTCTAAGAGGATATAAGTAAGTCTTATGGAAACCTACTTTTTTGGACAACGGAACACTCAGAAGCCATAGATTGTCACTAGAAAATTTTCAGTGCCAGGGATGGGATACCTTCCAATGAGTTGTTGACCATGGGGGTCACTGATACCCCCTAAGCATTATAGGTCATTGCTAAGGCTCTTGGTTTCCCACCAGGATTAGATGGTAAGACTCTATTGCTGAAGGTTCCACATACTTGGGCTGGAAGGTCACTGAGAAATCCTGCTGGAGCTGAACTGAAAACCTTCTCCATACAGACCACCTGACAGAAAGCTGGAAAAAGCTATGCTGCATGCAGTTCAGTGGAAGAGAGAGAAATCACCAGTGGAGATACTCAACAGTGGACACTGCAAGCCTTAAATCTGGCCAGCCAAGACAAATGAGCCAACAGGTGCAATAGTGGCATGTCTGTTATGGTAGAACCCAACTGTTCTCTAGTTGGACTAGAGGCCTGCTCCATGGATTGAATACATCCCTGATACTGAAAACCTACAACAGGGGTAGTTCTGAGCCCTAGAGTTGTAATGTCAGCTGGTGTCTGGCTAAATGTATATACTGCGCTGACTAAACTGCCCAGTAAGCACTTCTCTTAATGCCCTTACCCATATATTAATTCTCCTCTCACTTTTGATTACAGAAGCATCTCTTTGCAGATGACAGTGACCTTGGGATGACTCAGAAGGCACCATGGTGCTGGAAATAATTGACAGAGGAGTGTGCAGCACTGAAATATTTCTATCACATCTTCCAAGGCTCAGGATCCATTGAAGAAGAGGTGGCAGAAAGAATGTAAGAGCCAAAGGAAGGGTAGGACTCCTTACAACATGTTCCTCCAGACACTGACATAAGACCATAATTATAAGAGGAAAAGATCATGACATCAAAATAAAAGAGAGACTGATTAAGATGGGGAGGGGATATGATGGAGAGTGGAGTTTCAAAGGGGAAAGAGGGGGAGGGAGGCAATTACCATGGGCTCTTATCTATAATTATTGAAGTTGTTAATAAAAAACAAATTAAATTAAAAAATGAGAAGTTACTCCAGAGTATAAAGTGGAGACAAGCAGAAGAACTACCCAGGTCAGGAAGCAATGTTCTGCTCTTCCCTCCAATATCCAGCATGGGTGGGGAGTGGGAGGAAGGCAAGCTCACATGTATCCCTGTACCCAGATCAAGGAGAGAACAAGCACGAGAGAGAGAGATTGAAAATGGATTCTTTCATCAGAGTCAGGTATGCAAGGAGAAGTACTAATTCGTTTTTAGAGCTGAAGGGTGGACTATAGGGCATCCCACTTAGGTCATATACTAGACTGGGCAATACAGGGCACTGTAGCTGTTATGGATGAGTCTCCATCAGATGTAAGTTTCATCCATGCCAGGGAGAGGTGGCATCTGTTCTTTCTGGATCTTAGGTCCTAACTGAAACTGCCTAAAAGAATATCTTCCTCTTATTTCTCCTTCATTACTACTGTTGAACCTATTATAATTTTATAGTATACGTTTAAAAATAGTTACATTGGAAATCTTGAGAAGAAAGCCAGATGCAATAATTCAGATAATAATATGGAAGTATAATATTATAAGTATTAATATTTGATTTCCTATTATCTTCTGTCAGAATGTATTCCTATTCATGGGCATTAAACATTTCATTTTAAATGTCCTCTATTATAATTTCATACCCCAAAGAGAAAATTATTTTAATCTGAAAATAACATATTTCTTTAAGATGAGTGGTTCACTACATGTATATATAGTCAGATGACCTCAGATAAAGTTGTTTAAACTTCCCTTTTATTTTTCAGACTTTATTACAAGGTTCTTAGAAGTGCTCCAGGATAGTGGTTCATAAGGGTTGAGCTGTTCGAAAACACCAACTAAATGAATAAAATAGGAATAGTATTATTTGTGAAGGGTTCTCAAGAAGACACAGTAGTTTTTGTCTCAATTATCATAATATAAGTAATTCAGAACTGATTTTAAAAGAGCAATGATGGAAATAGTCTGTGCAATATGCTAATTTTGTATACCTAGGTGGGTCTATCACAGTTTATCTAGTGGTTATAGGTGGAGGGTTTGCAATTTAGCTCAGATACAAGCTACAGAAGCAGCAAAAATTCTCCCAATTCCTCTATTTCTTCTTTTGGAAGACATGACCAACCTGACTAATTTGCAAGTAAACTAGATTCTACTTAGTA
The DNA here is from genome assembly GCA_036365145.1 of Orientallactaga sibirica. Lineage (NCBI taxonomy): Eukaryota > Metazoa > Chordata > Mammalia > Rodentia > Dipodidae > Orientallactaga > Orientallactaga sibirica. The sequence continues at coordinate 7,602,787 of JAEOAD010000083.1, forward strand.
GCAACTAACTACAAAAGGACAATTATAATTGTCAAGTAAATGAAACTCATGTGTTCTGGAATTATGATGAAATGGATCCTAGAAATGACAAAATTTCTACATCTGAATACCTATCTTTTCTGTCATCACTAATCACAACTTCTGAATATTTTAGGTCTGGAAGTATCTTGAGGATAATAACTGTATCTTGATTAAGTTAGTATTTCTACAGATTTATGATAAATACTTAGTTGTTTGAACCACCATCAAATGTAAGAAGGCAATTTGGTGTCTTCCTAGTGATATTGTGGTTCTCAGAACTTAATTCCCTTTGGAACTCATCCTAGCCAAGGAATGAATTTGTCTATGTTAATGGGATGAGGACAGGGACAAAATGAGATATTTAACGAAATGATGCCTCTTTGCTTCTCATTAACCTTGATGTGATGCTTGTTCAAATCATTTCAAATTCACAAATACAATTGGCATTGTGTGTCCACCGTCTTTTCTTCTTTCCATACACTGTTAAGCCTTACATAAGATATAGTAAACAATTGGGTATACTTAAGTCAGTATGTGACTATGTTAGAAATGAAAATGGAATGAGTAGAAAAAAATTTGTTTTACTCCTCTCAGTTGAGAGATATGAATGCTATGGCTCATTCTTAGACAGCTCCACCCCAAAAATGAAACAAAACAAAAATGAGATATTGGTGGCAGAAATAAATAATCTAAATGTGCATCTCAAGCCTTTGTATCTCATATCTTTTCTACTGCATCTTTATAGTTCTAGAAACGTAGTGAACTGTGCTCCCTTTCTGTTGGCCTGGTTTTTTGTGGAACATCAATTTCAAAGTGCACAGCAGTTAAAACATGGCATCTATGCACAAGTTATGCATTATGGGCATGCCTATTAAGTCTAAGAATTTCATCATCTATAAAAGCATTCTTTGATTTGGAAGTTACCCGTGAGACACCAGCTTCTGTTTTGGTTATCTACTTCTGATTTGATATGTTGGCAGCATTCCCCTCAGACACCAGTCACTGTTGTAATTCTCAGCTGGGGGCTGCACTTCTTACTCTTGCTGCAGGTGGTTAAGGTTCTCACCTGGAGAGCACTCAGGTGAACATCTGTCACGGTATGTCACAGCAGAGGGGATCGTCTCCCGCTGTTCTCATTCCAGCAAAGTAGCATGAGGCAAGGCAGCATACTTCACAGCTACATGAGATGAATGCTTGTAGCTGCAAGCCAGGAGAACAGTAGTTTAGTTTTCCCCCACCCCTCATTTTACCTGACTGGATTTTACAAATATAGTTAATCTGTACTAGTGAGCGGGTGAGTATGTTCTTTATGGTAATCAAATGGCTTGGTATACTTAAATGAACATTTAGCACTGAAAAATCTCCCCATATTCAAATCTTATTAGATCATGCTTGGTATGAGAACAAAAACAATTTTTACAAGCTACTGGAAAAAAAAAGAAAGAGGTATTTAAGTATATTTTATGAGAATCCCTTGATTACTAATTTAAGAATTATTAATTGAGTAAATATCCTCAGTAAACTCAGCATCAGGTCTAGTGTATGCAGTAATGAAAACAACATGTGCAAGTAGCACTGCAACTAGAGAGATTTTTTTCCCTGCAAAATGTAATATGTATTTGTTTAAAAAAATTATCCCTGGCAAAATAAAGAATTTTTGAACAATTGGATGTTTTCTTGCCAGATAAGCAAATGCCTTACAGTATAACAAATACAATTAATATTCAAAGTCATGGCCCTAAAGCCATTCAATATCTTGAAATGTCTTAAACACAAAAGACCATCCTTTTAATCCTGTTAACCCTTTCATCTTCTTGAGTCGCTGTGTTATTTTCCTAGGTATGGAAATGAATGGAATAATTCAAATTTTCTCATCATAAATCTTTCTGGTTCCATTTCTGTCATTGCAATTCAAACCCTTTGCACACAGAAAGATTTCTGCAAAACTCTCTAGGCTGATTATATAGCCTCAAGTCTATTTTTTCACCACATAAAACATAATGTTTGCTTATTATTCCGTTACAAAAATTGGAAGTATTACTTTATTGCTGAGCATATTCTATCCATATCCAAGTACTAAGGATTCAGACTTAACATACATTTATGACCATGGTATTGTCTCAGCTATTCATGCCAGGACTTGTATAGATATAATTTCAACAAAAATCAAATGTTCATTTTTCCATTTAATCAAGCATTTGAAAAAGCAAAGAACATGTGTTACTGACTCTGCCATATGCTAAAGTACACAGTCATTCTACCTACCTTTAAAGTTAAGGTAGTATATATGTAAGGCAGGACTTGTAGATGACCATTTAAAGATAACTATCAAGTTTATTATGATCATGCTCCTGATATTATAAGGATTGTTTCTAGCACACAAATTCCTAGCACACAAATTCCTGAAGAATATATTGTTTTGAGAGGTTATGCTATACAGTATATTGCTAGCTTAAAACAGTTTTTGTTAAAATTTAGTAACATTTTTGCAATATGCTTATTACAAATAGGTAAATCATCAGATTTTCAATTAAGTGGGATAGCGCATGCATTTTTTATTGATAGCAATGATTTTATTGAACGTGAATCTGGTGTACAGAGCTCACCTTTAATCCTTCCATGTAGGATCTGAATCCTAACTAACAGTTGCTTTAGGCCTAATCGACAGCCTGAAAGAATTTACAGAATTATTAAAGTATAGAAAAAACATGGAGAGTGAGCAAAAAACAAAATTACAAGACCAAGCAGTCATTGAGAGAAATAAGGAAGGGATTCCCAGGTCAAAGCCAATAGTAATTATTAGGAAAGTCAAGTGGTGCAAAATGCCTACTCTCTGCAAAAAAGCCCTAGATTACTGATGCTCGATTGATAATATTTTCATCACACATTGGATTATTTGAAATTTAAGCTTTTTTTTTAAAGGTAGAGGAAGTCTTAAATCTATTGTATGTGCACAACTATTCATGAGAAAAAATGAAAAATTGAATATATATTCTAGGATTAAGCCTAGAAAACAAATTTGAGGAGATAGATTCAGTTGTCTATTTCTCAAAATGCTCCTTATTTCTTCTATAACTCAAGTCTCTCCAATGTTAAGTCCAATAAAAAACTTGTAGGTTCACCAGGACATGGTGGCGCATGCCTTCAATCCCTGCACTCAGGAGGCAGAGGTAGGTGGATCACCATGAGTTCAAGGCCACCCTGAGATACATAGTGCATTCCAGGTCAGACTGGGCTAGAGTGAGGCAGACCCTACCTCAAAACAACAACAAAAAAAAAAAAAAAAAAAAAAAAAAAAAAAACTTGTAGGTTCAAACATTCCATTCTGAGAAGTCATAACAGTATTTTACCAGCTCAATAGCTTCCTTCTCAATTGAAAACATAGATAAAGGTGTACAAAAAATATATGCCCCTAGGCCTGGAGAGATGGCTTAGTGGTTAAGGCGCCTGCCTGCTAAGCCTAAGAACGCAGTTCCAATCTCCAGGTCCCATGTTTAGCCAGATGCAAAGTGACAAAAGGGCACAATGCCGCATTTGACCACAAGGGGGTGCACACATCTGGATTTCATTCACAGCAGCTGAGAGACTGCTGGCCTCGCCCATCTCTATCTGTCTCCCTCTCCCTCTCTTTCTGACTTTCTCTGTGTCTCTCTCCAAAAAAAAAAAAATATATATATATATATATATATATATATATATATATATATATATATATATATGCCCATGGAGATTGATGATGTAAAACATACCATAAATACTAAAAACATCAGGATTATGAGAAAGGAAGCAATTCAGAGAAAAAGTATAAAACCATAAAAAAGAATCAAAATGTAAGAATAGGCACAGAACATAAGCAAGCAGAAACCACAAGTGGATAAGTGCAGAGGGTAAATAAATAGAGTAGATGTATAGCAACAAAAAGTCTTTAATCAGAGACAATAATTAGCTCTTCCTTTGTGATGGCAGAATATTAAAAGCCAGACCCCTGGGTGCCAGCTACTGAACAGCCCACAGAAATAGTCATGCTAAGTCATGGGTTGTGTTACATACTTGCAACCTGGAGCATTCAATAGGTGAAGGAAAATCAAGAAATCCAGACCAGGCTGGAGAGATGACTTAGCAGCTAAGGCATTTGCATGCAAAGCCTAAAGACCCAGGTTTGATTACCCAGTACCCACGAAAGCCAGATGCATAAGTTGGCACATGTGTTTGGAGTTCATTTGCAGTGCTGCAGACCCATTCCCTCTTTTTCCCTGTCTGCCTCTTCCTCTCATAAATAAATAAATAAATAAATAAATAAATAAATAAATAAATAAATAAATAAATAATATTTTTAAAAAGCCAAACCAGTCTGACCAATAATAAAAGCATACATCAAAACATGCAATAAGAGAGCCGGGCGTGGTGGCGCACGCCTTTAATCCCAGCACTCGGGAGGCAGAGGGAGAAGGATCACTGTGAGTTTGAGGCCACCCTGAGACTACATGGTTAATTCCAGGTCAGCCTGGATTAGAGTGAAACCCTACCTCGCAAAAAATAAATAAATAAATAAATAAATAAAAATACAATAAGAATTCTGGTCAAGATGTTGTTGTCCTAACCTTGCCTCACCTCACAGGGAAGCAAAAGCAAGACTCTGAAAGTTCAAGGGGTTTTATAGGGGTTTGCTGATTCTAGTAGGCTTCCCTTGGTAGGGTGTGGAGGAGCAAAATAGGGAGTCCACTGATTCCCACATTCTCGGGTAGCCCATCAGTTCCCAAATCCCCTCAAGCAGCTGTCCTGGCTGCAGTCCCAGCAAGCGGTCCCTCCTTCACTAATGGCAGGTCAAGTGGCCCAAGCTAGCAGGCTAGGACTCTGCTCCAGGCTTTCCCGCCATAGCAGTGAAGAGCTCCATGGGTGTGATCCTGATCCCACTCATTGGTCCTAGTCTTTCTAAGCTCCACATGCAATTGTGGTCTCTGTCTCTGGTCCCACACTAGCCTTTCTGAGCCCCATGCATGCGAACCATGTCCAGTTCACCACTGCCCCTGCCCACCCCAGAACAGGGACCCAGGCCAGCAGGCCAGTGTCCCTGCTCCAGCCTTTCTGAACTCTGTGTATGATTGCCCTCACACTCACCACTCACCACTGCCTCCTCACTCCAGGCCAGCAGGCTAGCATTCCTAACCCTATGCTTTCTGAACTATTGTGATAGGCAGACCACAGTGAAAAAGGAATAGCATGAAAAATCAGATGGAAGTAAATCCAGTTAGATTGCCCAGTTCCACAAAGGATGTCTCTAATCAAAATATAGAAGAGACAATAGGATCAGAGCCCCAAAATGAAGAGATAAGCTATGCAACCTTGGCCAGCCAAATAGCAGAACTTGCAGACACTCAAGAAAGAGCCAATAATCATATGAATGGTGTCCTTGCGAGATTATACCTAATAGAAAAGTACCAGGAAGGGTTCCAAAGACAGTTAAATGATCTGAAGGAGAGTGAAATAAAAAAGGACCTCAATGTCCAGCTGGCTAAGCAAAATGAAGACAAAAAAAAAAAAAAAAAATGCAAGGATGGAAAAAAAAAAAAAAAAAAAAGATGGTGTCCATGTAAACATGCCTTCACCTGGTGGTGAAGGAAAGGCAAGACCTTTAGGGTTCATTAGGGTTCAGTGGGAAGGCACAGAGGGGCAAAGTAGGAAATCCTTTGATTCCCATGTGCTCGGGTAGCCCACCAGTCCCTCTATCCCCTCAAAGACCTGCCTTAGCCTCAGTCCCAGCCGCAGGTTCCTCCTGCATTAGCTAAGCAGACCCAGGCCAACAGGCTAGTGTTCCCCCACGCTAGGCTCCCTCTACCACAGAGCTCCACAAGCAAGCTCCATTACCCACTCTGCCCTGTCCCCACTCTCTGTGCATGCAGGAACCCCACTCACACACTCACACACAGCCCCGACCCCACCCTCTGTGCCTGCATGAACTCTATTTGCTCAGTCCCCCTTGCTGCCCCACTCCCACACTCCATGCACGAAGGAACCCCACTAGCTCAATACTGCTCGCTGCCCCACCTGCACCCTCTGTAACTATGAGAACTCCACTCACTCAATTCCCCTTGCCACCACACCCTCACACTCCATGGGTGGGGAAACTCCACTCTCTCTGCCCACTCATCTTCCCAACCCACTCTCTGTGCACATGGGAAATGCACTCACTCTGTCCTCCTTGCCACCCTGCCCCACCCCACCCTCTGTGTGTGTGTGAACTCCACTCCCTTCCCCCACCCACTCACTGCTACCCCACCCCCACTCACACCCCCAGGCACTGGAATTCCACTCGTGAACCTCCTCCCACACTCACGGCTGCCCCTGCACAGGAACTCCATGCAAGAACTCCACCCCTCACTGCTGCCCTGCTCCCCCCCAGGCACAGGACCCCACACACCACTTCCGTTCCCCTCACAGCCTCCCTGCCCCCTGAATGCGGGAACCCTACATGCCAGCCCTATCACCGCTGCATCCAACCACCATCCTGAGGCATTGGAACCCCTCCCCACAATTCAAATGCCATCCCCCCTCACTTCTCCACCCTCCCTCCCCCAGTGTGAGAACTGGACCCAGACCAAAAAACTATTCTTCACCACTTCAGTAGCCTTTCTATATGCAAAAGACAAAAACACAGAAGAAGAAATAAGGAACATTGGCCCGTTTTCAATAGCAACCAATAAATAGATAAATAAATAAATAAATAAATAAATAAATAAATAAATAAAATACCCTGGAATGACATTAACAAAAGAAGTGAAAGTCCTATTGTAGCAGAGAGCTTCAGGTTTGCTAAGATGAACTTCCAGTCCAGGCATAGTTATGGAGGAAGGGATATTTAATGAAAGTTACAGATCCAGGGGAAGTTCCATAATGACAGAAGAATCTGGCCTCCACTTACAGGACCAAACAAAGAGAGAAAAGCCACAAGCCAAAAGCCACAGAGCACAGCACACCACACCACAGGAACTCCAGCTAGGCACACTTTGCATATCTTTAGATTAAAATCTCAAACCCAGCACCACACCTTGAGATCCCCTCCCAGTGACACTGTTTCCAGCCAGGTGGCTGCAGATGCAAAGTACAAAATAATAAAACATTGAACATATTGGGGAGCATCTATTAAAACTACAACACCTATACAATGAAAACATACAAACACTCAAGAAAGAAATGGAGGAGGACTTGAGAAAATGGAAAGACCTCCTGTGCTCCTGGATAGGCAGAATTAATATTGGGAAAATGCCAATCTTACAAAAAACATTATACTGTTTTAACACAATACTAATAAAATAACAATCCCAACTTCTTCACAGAGATAGAAAAAAATGATCTCAAATTTCATCTGGAATAGCAGAAGGCCTTGGATATCCAAGCATATCTTCACCAAAAGAAACTCCTCTGGAGGCATCACCTTACCTGATTTAAAGCTGTACTATAAAGCCATAGTAATAAAAACAACATGGTACTGGCATAAAAAACAGGAAGATAGACCAATGGAACAGAATTGAGGACTCGGACTTTGGGTCAAGTAACTACAGCTACTTGATATTTGACAAAGGCCCTACCAATGTAGAGTGGAAAAAAGACAGCATCTTCAACAAATGGTGCTGGACAAACTGCACAACCATATGTAGGAAAATGAAACTCAAGCCACACATCTAGCCATACACAAAAATCAAGTCCAAGTGGATCAAAGACCTCAGTATTACACTGGAAACACTGCTAGTACTAGAAGAAAGAATTGGAGGAACTTTTCATGATATAAGAGTGGGAAAAGACTTCCTAAAAAAAAAAAAAAAAGAAAAACAATAGCTCAGGAAATTAAATAATCACTCAATCATTTGGACCTCATGAAGCTGAAAAGTTTTTTCATGGACAAATATACAATAACCAGAGCCAACAGATTGCACACAGAATAGGAGAAAAATATTGCCATCTATACAACTGAGAGAAACCTAATCTCGAGAACCTACACAGAACTCAAAAACCTAAACAATAAAAAGTCAAACAATTGTCTCACAAAATGGGGCAGAGATTTGCACAGGGAGTTCTCAGAGGAAGAAATACAAATTAAAAACACACACTTAAGAAAATGTTCAATGTCTCTTATCATCAGGGAAATGCAAATTAAAACATTTATGAGATTCCTTCTTACCCCAGAAAGGATAGTAAACATTAAAAAAAAAAAAAAAAATCTAATGACAACAAATGCTGGTGAGGTTGTGGAGAAATAGGAACCCTCATTCACTGTTGGTGGGAATGTAAGCTGGTACAACCACTATGGAAAGCAATATGGAGACTCCTAAAAAGAATGACTATAGAGGTACCAACAGACCCAGTTATTCCCTTACTTGGAATTTACCCTAAAAGCTCCAAGCCTCACTTCAGAGATATTTGTGAAACCATGTTTATAGCTGTTCTATTCATAATAGCTAAGAGCTAGAATCAACCCAGATGTCCATCATGAGACGAAAGGGTAACTAAGATGTGTTATATCTACATGATGGAATTCTACACAGCAGTAAGGAAAAAATGACACAAAGCAATCTGAAGAAAAATGGTCACACATGGAACAAATAATTCTCAGTAAACTCACCCAATCACAGAAAGTTCAGCATCACATGGTCTAACCTGAATTTGCCTAAGATGCTGACATGCCTAATAAACATCTAAAAATCTGGACAATAGGGATGATAGGGCGGGAGGGCAGGGTAAGGTGTGTGTGGAGGCGACAAAAAACTGGACCTAAATGGAAATGGTACCATAAAATCCTATATTCTGAAAGACATACTGAAAGGTTGAACCTTCATCAGATGCTTAGAGAGAACACCTGAATCACATGGGCCTGGAGAGTGTATGATGAAGACTAAATACAGTCTTTTCCCCCTTGGAGAATTTGCTTCTCTTTTTCAGATGGATGTGAACCTGAAGAGAGAATCAGCCTATCGCACCTCACCAGGGCACCAGGTGAAGCCATAGAGTTTTTGGGGAAATGAGCAAGAGTGCTGCTTTCTCAGTGGACCTGTTACCAGCAAAAGGGTGACGGAGATAGACACAGAAAACTCTCAACTCCTACCAAATCAGATATCAGAGACACAGAGACTCCCAAGACCTTGTCACTGAAATAGAACTAAAATGAAGACAATATGGCTCAGGGAAATTTGTGTAAGAGGGGGCGGAAAGATTGTTAGAGCCATAAGTTGGGTTATTATACACAGAGACATTGCCTCTTCCCCATAACTGATGGCTACCCCCACCATGCAAGACCCATAATCCCCATGGGGAAAGAACACTGAAAAGGCTAATGATGACACCATCATGGCTATATACACAATATATGCATAACTAATAAAAATGATGCAATTAAAAATAAAACAAACAAACAAAATTAAAAAAAAACAACAGGCAATAACAGCAGCAGCAAAGGTACTGAAACTATAATATAAACAAAATTTAAATTTCTAAAGTATTTTCTGTTTAATAATATTGCTGTCTCTTTACTTTTTCAACTTATGCAACCTCTGTTTGAATCTGGTATATAATTTGTTTCTTCCACTGAAATGACTGTGAAAGTGATAGTGTATACCTTCTAACTCTGGACAGTAAGAGGCATTGTGGGATTTTCCTTGCACTGCTGAGTACACTTCATCTCTGTGATGGGAAACAATCTGTCCCCAAGCAGGTGCTATCTCGCCACTGTATCTCCAGAATAGGATCGATATAAAATTTTTTGTGATGTTGGAAATGAAAACTAGGTCCTCCCCCTGCATGCTAAATGGGCTTTTCCATGGATATGTATCGCTAGCCCTAGGAAACCTCATGTTAACTCACCGTGTACATTGGTGTCTCACATGACCCTCAGACCACAATTGAGAGTTACTACTTACTATTTATTATATGTCAGTTAGATGTTTTTGTAGTCAGCTTCACATTTCTGGGAAAACGTCCAACCAGACACAGCTTGCAGGAGAAAGGAATTATGTAAGGCATATGAAATCCAGGGGAAATGCCAGCAGTGGGAGAAGAAGCTGCTCACTTCCATATATCCAAGGAGAAACAATTGCAGCAAGCAAACACCAACACTTGCAAGCACGGATGTCCAGAACTCCAAGTGCTCTCCACACATCTTAGGACTAGACTCCACGGTACACCCCCATTGGCATGCCACATCTAGCAGGGATCTGCCTGCAGAGGCACAAGTAGGAAGTTTAATCAAAATAAAATACCTGAGTCTATGGGGGCACACATTCAAACTACCACAGATGATTTTTGCTTGTTTGTTTGTCATGTACTAAAGGTGACAAATGAACTTATAAGATCTTAAAACACTACCCAGCATTTCTTTGGATTAAAAAGAAATTCAATTCAAAATTGTCAGAATAACTTATGACTATGACACAGTAACATACTTTACAGAAGGAAAAAAAAAAATGAGGAAGAGTTTTACTCTAACCCAGGCAGATCTGGAAACACACTCTGCAGTTACAGGCTGACCTCAATCTTACAGTGATCCTCCTACCTTTGCCTCCTGTGTGCTGGCATTAAAGGCATATAACATCATGTCTGGCAAAAAATATTTTTTTTTAAATTTAAAATATTTAGCAATACTAGGTTGTTTGCTTATAATGATTTAATGATTTGGGTTTTCTTTTGGCCATTTCACTGTGTCAAATCTGTTTGAAATAAAATCCTTATCTTTCCTATGTGCTATGACTTAACTGATATGTTCAATATTTTCCACAATATTGTACAGAAGAATTTAATAATTAGGGAGATGGGTAATTTAATTAAAAAAAAAAAACTAGGAAAAAGAGTGATAGTCAGGGAGGTAGATTTTTTTTTTTTTTTGTTGTTGGTTTGTTTTGGTTTTTGAGGTAGGGTCTGACTCTAGCCCAGGCTGACCTGGAATTAACTATGCAGTCTCAGGGTGGCCTCGAACTCATGGCAATCCTCCTACTTCTGCCTCCTGAGAGTGCTAGGATTAAAGGCATGAGCCACCACACCAAGCAGAATATCTTATTTTCATTCGTTATTTGAAGGTTAGTAGCACTCAAAATGTGAGATATGTATTGATCAACTTTCCTTTACTATCACAAATATCTTAGCCAATTAACTTATAACAGAAAAATATTTGTATGGGCTCACTATCTTATATGTTTCAGTCCATGTATAGTTGATCCTATTATTTAGGAACAGGAAAAGCACCATGACATGGCTGGGAATGTGCAATACAGCCAAACCAGTTATATAATAGTCAGATTATTTGAGGACAAAGAGGAAAGGTCCCAAAGTGCTCCTCAAGGGCACGCTCAAAATGACCTCAGTGCTCTCACTCAGCCCCAACCCTTGGAGTTCCCACCTCATCTAACAGTGTTAACCTGGGGACTGAGATTTTCCAAACTTGGGCTTCTTGTGACATATAAACTATGCCAAGAGGTTTTCTCATCTTATAAAATCTAATAGAAAAAAAAAAAAAAGTCTTGTTTTCTCTTGACCAATTTCTATTTCTTTTCCTTTGCTTCCCTTTTATCTTTCCCCATGATATTCACACTGATATCTCTACTAGCAGCATTAATCCTGGTAGGGGTCTTCATGTGCAGATAATCTGTATAGAACATAATCAGTCTCATTGCTATCTCTCAGAACTTGGAGAAACAAAACTCTTCCAGCTTATGTATGAAGTGAGATTTGTCCATATCCAAATATGATCATTTGGTAGTTGAAATGTTACATGTCCCCCATAGCCTCATGTGTTAGTGATTAAGTCTCATACTTGATTCCCAGTGAATGAAATCCTTTGCTAGAGGAGGTTTGTCACTTGGAATTATAAAGGAGAAATTTGTCAATCACTACTCCCTTTCTGGCTCTGACATGAAGGCTTTACTCTTGCACTAGCATTTTCTCAAGCAGTTTTATGATGACAAGAAGTGGTTTCAGTTCAGTCTTGCAAGAATCAGTTCAGTCTTGCTGCTACCTCCCACTTGATGTGACAAAATGTGACGTCAAGCCTCTCATCTGACATGTCACAATGAAAGTTCACCTTGAGACTACGTCGTAAAAACCCTTTCCTTCCATACGCTGCTTTTGGTTGAGTGTTTTGTCCCCTCAAAAAAGAAGATAACGCTTTCTCTTTCCTTGAGGAAGTCAATCAAATAGATTAGGAGACATTTGAGCAAAACTAGTTATGTGCATAATGCTCTTATCTCTATTGGTGTCATTTTAATGTTTGCCCCTCAGCATTGTGACATTTAAGTAGCAGGAATTATAAAGGAGAAATCATGGATTCTATTGCAATCACTACTCCCTTTCTGGCTGTGGGGTAAGAAGTGCTTCTACTCTTGCACTAGCATTTTCTCAATTACAGTTTTATGTGATGACCAAAAGTGGCTATCACACAGATTATAAGACATGCAAATATAACAACCAGCATAGGCAGAAAAGGACATTAATTGCCTATTAGCCAAATTTCCAGTGTTATGTGACAAATTTTCTTAGAGTTGTAAACAACCTATCAGAAGTATCAATTTGGGTTACAAGTTTCAGAGGTTTCAGTCCAGTATTACCTGTATCCATTGTTCTTGGGCCTTGGCAAGACAGAAGCATCTGTACAGAAAGGCTTGGTAGAGGAAGAATTCTTACTTCATTGCCACTAAGAAGCAAGGATAGTGACAAAAGAGAGAATGGGACAAAATATGTCATTTCAGGCCAGCTCCAAGGAACCTATCTCCCCCACCTAGGTTTTACCTCCTAAGTTTCCATCTCACAAATGGATTCAGAGTGTTCATAATCTACTCACCTTCCCATAGCCATTCAGCTGAAAAGCAAGCCTCTAGTATGTATCCTGTGGAAGTCTTTTTGGATCCAAATGAAAACAAAATCATTCATCTTTGCTAAATGTTTATGCTAATCTGTAGAATGAAGAAAGACAGTGTTGTCTTTGAATTGTGACAGTTGTGAGTCAAGTGAGAGGTCATGTGTGAGAGGCATATAGTGAGACACATGTGAGAAAATACAATACAGTTGCCCTGTCTATATAAACATCTCTCTAGCTTATTTTGTAAGTAGATATGTCAACTGTAAGGTTGTGATTACATTGTACCATATAATAACTAAACATGACTACATCTACCATTTTATTCATTTCCCATTGAAATAATTGCCTATAAGTGGGTAGATCAATAATACATATGGCCATTATTACTGTGCTTCGAGGAATTCCTCAGAGGATATTAATACTGATGGGTGCAAAGTATTCATGGTTATTTCTGTGAGATAATGACAGGTTTCCTCTGAGCTTTTTATTGTATTATATTACAATAAGTGTTTTTCAAAATTCAGTCTATTGGATGGACAATGCATTTTTGTTTGTTTGTTTGTTTGCTTATACAAGTTCAAGTTCTACAGATTCACTCAGAAGTCGTGATTAGTAGGCAGAACATTTTAGGGTATGTCTTATCAGTCCCCCATAAATTAAACCAAGATTAAGAAGGAAAAGATGAGTTTAAAGGCTGTTAGAAAAAGTCAGATCTATGGAAAAATCAAGAGTTTAAGCCACTCTGTAGAATTTCTCTATATTAGGCTAAAGTAAACAAAATTTTGATTCACTGGATCAGCCATCCAATGGTTGTTAGGTGATCACCAAGGGTCGCCTGGCTGAGGAAAGGTGTCCAGTGATTGTATGAGTCTGCTTTCCTTAGCTTGCAGCAATTTTCAGAAGAGACTCAGGGCCAAAAACCATCAGTCATCAACATTGTCTTCACCTGCTGGGATTAGTGCTTCTGTGATGAGGGGACAATCAGAGAAATTCCCAAATATTGTCAAATTTTCAGTATCATAAGATTGCCCTCTGTCACAGGTAAAGTTGCTTCTTAAAAACATAAGGAGAAAATTAGGCATCAACTTTTAGTATTTGCAGACTCACCAATATCAGGACTAGGAAACTGTTTATATCTTAGAATGTCAAAGAATTTTATTTAGTTAATTATGCTGCAGGTGGCCAGATGTTTCTAGGAGTAGATATTTGCAGATGCAAATTGTGAATTTTGCATGTGTAAAGGTAAACAGCTAAGATGATTATTAAAGCACAGTGGGAAAATAAAATGATATATAAAATTCAAATGCTCTGTGACAAACACAGGAGGCTCTTTGCTCATGAACTTTGACCTCCATCCTTCAAATGTCTTGCTCTGCTTTCCTTCCTCTGTTATTTGTCATGATGAGAATGAGTTTCAGAGTGCAGCCTCCATGCCCTGCAAAAGACATTCACGTTCTCAGGTCTCAAGGTTAACATTTTACAAATTACCACTTCAAAGCAGGAGTCACCATCTATATGCAATAGGACTGAGGTGAGTGTCATGTGATACTAACCCTACCATTTTCTTATTGTCCCATTTCAGATTTTATTAAACAAGTCTAGTTTTCTTTCTTATGTCAAGGGTTTTATTAAAGAAGTAACATGTATTCTCAACAAATAATGTCTTATTTCTTTGCAGCTGATAAAAACTTCTTCTTTGTCTACAACCTGATCTTGTATATCATTCCTTAAATGGAATATCCATGTAAATACGTCATCCTGAACGTTGCTTTTCAACTGTTATTTTTAGTGTGTGTATATGTGTGGGAGTCCCAGTGTTTGCATGCCCCAGCATTCCTGTGGAAATTAGAGGTTAATTTTCGGGTCAGTCTTCACATTCCACCTCATTTTGTGGCAAGGTCTCTCTTTGTCTACTGCCCTATTCAAAGCTTCTGGGAAATTCTCTTGTCTCTACCTCCATTGTAGGTATACTGGGATTAGAGAAGCCCATCACAGCTTTCAGTTTTTATGGAATCTGATGATCCAAACTCAGGTACTGAGAATTGTGAGGCAAGTGCTTTATCTACTGGGCCATCTCTCCAACCCCTCATTTTTCCCAATAATGGCCACACATATCTCTGTACATAAGAGCAGCTTTTTATTATGCCATTTATCCTGTCTTTCCTACTCCCATTATACTTTCTTTGTTGCTTTCAGTGTCATTAATATGACTGATCATACATTTAATCATATAGTAAAAACAAATAAAGGCATACTTTCTTTCAGGCAGTAAGCTGCCATTAAAATGAAGGAAGGAAACTTACATGTATGCATGATGAATGACAGTAAATGCATTCCAAAAAAAGAAGAAACATGCATAAATACTTCATGGTATAGAATTCAAGAACTTCTTAAAGAGCACTGTAACATCAATATAAAGTTCAAGTAGGGAAAGAAAAAGGTAGAAGGGTGTGCAAATCATGACTTCTTTACTGAGGAGTCCTTATAATGGCATCTCTACTAAGGAAAACAACATTTGGGTTAAATCTCCATTTGAATACATGGAAATGTATTACAAAATCTTATCTGTATGCTTCATAATACTAGTTGTATATTTTTGAATTTGTCATATTGAATTTGTGTGTTGATTTGATTTTTGAGTACTATACTTTCTAAATCAATAAAGAGAGGTAGAGAATATTCTAGTATTCTGTTAGTTGAGTGAAAGTATCTTTGTTAAGAACCTTAAATTCCTGATTTCTCTACTGAAAATTTAGATTTGATAGTGGACTAGACATAAGGGCACTGCCACTCCCTGCTGAACTTATTCATTGGAAGTGAATGCTGCATGAGTGAACTTCAGAGAGTGAAAGCAGACTGTGTGCACTTCATAAGAGCAATGTTAATCTTCAGAATACTTACTGCATTGTAAAAGGCGATGAAGGATGGATCTTTCCTTATGTTTTGGCATAGGGACATAGAAAAGAAGCTGGGGCTCTTTGTTGGTGACTATTCACATCCCATCATATTACAGACACTAAATATCCTTCAACATATCTAAACTCATATTCACTTATTCCCTTAAACTGTATTACAGTGGGAGTAGTATTACTAAGGGCTTGTTAGAATGGAGACTGTTTAAATACATAATCCCATTGATTGTTGGAACTTGATTTAGATTATACAGATTTTGACCTCTACTTGAATGTACAGTAATAATACCTTGTGTGACTGACACTGGCATTTTATATTTTGTTAAATAAAATATCCCCATTATAAATTGCAAAATTTAAATACAAAGTAAATTGATGTTTGTTTGTTTGTTTTTTCAGGTCAGTACATTAGACATTCTAAACTGATATATTATTGAATTAATAATTCTAGTCTCAGGTTGAAAACATATATGTTATCATTTAATCAGTCATTCATTTTATTTTTAATATATTATTTATTTATTTATTTATTTATTTATTTATTTTTATTTATTTATTTATTCGAGAGAGATAGATTGAGAAAGAGACAGAATGGGCATGTCAGGGCCTCCAGCTACTGCAAACAAACTCTAGATACATGTGCCCCTTTGTGCATCTGGCTTACATGGGTCATGGAGAACTGAACTATGGTTCTTTGGTTTTGCAGGGAAATGCCTTAATCAGTAAGCAATCTCTCCAGCCCTCAAACATTCCTTTTAGATTACAGAATTGAACTTCATAAAACAAAATGAATTACCAGAGGTCACATGGCCTTGTACTAGAACTCTAGTGTGTGTGTGTGTGTGTGTGTGTGTGTGTGTGTGTGCCCACTATATATAAATGCGATCTCTATGTCAAATATTCAAATCTCTGGAAGGGTCATTACTTAAAAGGATCTGATTTTTTTTAAAGATAAAATCATCTTGAATTTTTTTTTCCAGGTGGGCTCTTATTCTGGCCCAGGCTGACCTTGAATTAACTATGTAGTCTCAGGGTGGCCTCGAACTCCCAGCAATCCTCATACCTCTGCCTCCCAAGTGCTGGCATTAAAGGTGTGCACCACCACTCCCGGCCATCTTGAAATTTAATTGCAGCTTCTATGGGAAAAGGCATAGGATGACTGGAAATTGAGAAATTATTCATTATGCTGGTTGGCATGGTGCATTACAAACACTGTCTCAGACTACTTCCAAAAATTCTATCAAGCAGAAAGTTACTATAAACTTTTTAAGGCAAAAATCATGCCTAGAGTGTTTAGGTAGTTTGTTTAAAGCTGCAGAATTGGCAATCAGTAGAGATATTCCTAAATCTTGGATTGTGGTCTTAACCATAGTGTACTTTCCACATAAGTGCCACGCTAAAAGATTTACATGAAACACAGAATATACTCAGTTGGGAATGAGGACAGGCTTTCTCAAGGAGCAGTTGCCTAGGAAATCAAGACTAGGACACTATTTTTATGCTTTACATATTTATTCAGGTACCTTAACTATAAAAGAAAGTTATTTTGGCATTACCCCTTTTGATTGAATTTTTTTTTACCCACTCAGATATTTTGCATGATGTGTGATTGGTCACTAATGAAGTAGTAGCATAATAATAATCATTATGTAATCTAAAAGAAACATGTGTTCTTTCCAACAGAAGTTACTGGGAGTAACTATACACGTGAAAGAAATTCTTCATCCTTCCTTGATGGATTGCTATGACTATCTCAGAACCTGGATAGGACTTCACAAGACAGGTTACATTGTAATCCTTCCATTTACTCAGTTCCATTCCCAAATATACATTCTGGGCCTTTTTGACCCAAGGACAGAGTAATGGGCTGCAAATTGGAGCAAGTGCAGTTATAGTTTTGTATTTTCCAGGATTTTTCAAAGCACAAATCAGACCTTCAAGATCTCTTGTAGAGTGATCAAAAATAAACACACTTTGGAGGTACACTGGAAAATGGGGATATAAGCGCTTGCAGAGCTCCTGTTCCATAAGAATCCTTTAAAAGTAAACCAAAAAAAGGGAGTACATTCTGTAATTAGTTTTCCAAGGATCATCAGTGTCATTCATGGAAAACAGGAGGCTCATGTCAAAACCCCAGCTCTCACCTCTTTAATATTGCAGCCATGAGGGTTGGGGCCTGGTGCAATGGAGACAAGGTCACTTTTAGAGGCAGCTATGTGATGACCACACAACAATAATATGAAAAATATATATATATAGAGAGAGAGACCATATATATATATATATATATATATATATATATATATATATATATATACACACACACACACATATGTACATACTTACATATGGCCTTTTTTCTATGCAAGTTAAAACAGATAGCCAATATAGGTTAACCAGACAGGCAACATATGTTAGGACACTTGGCAGTTTCTGTCTATGGTGGTTGGTAGATAGCAAATTTTATTTTGTTGTTCACCTCAATGCTGTCATGTAAATTGTAGCAAAATTGTTAGTTCAAGGATAAGAAAGGGCTCATAGAAGAAAACATTGCACTTCCAAAAGCACAGTGGTAGGCTATTCAGGGGGCTGTGATAAGAGATGAAATGAAAAGCTGGCAGGGGCTAGATTATGAAGGTCCATGGGATTTCAATTTTACTCCAAAATCTATGATAGTTATGGAATAGCTTTATACAGATGTATTGTACCTGCTAGTGTGTTAGGACCATCATTCCAGAAAATAGTATAGATAGCAGAGTAGAAAATAGCCATTATAAACAATCACAACTCAGGAGAGTTTTTCAGCAGTGTTTACAGGGGTGGAGGTGCTGCCCGATGACTCATGTTCAGCTCAGCAAATGCAGCTATAGCTAAGCTACAGCAATTTCCAAATCATGAGGGTTGTGCCAAATCATATTGGTCAGATCTTAGATGCCACAGTCCATTTAGTTTGCATTTTTAGACATTCCCAGAGACTGGCTTAAAATGGGGGAAATCTGACTCAACACAAAACATACTGTCAAATTTCTTTTTCACTTGAACTTACAAGAAATTGACTTAGTAAGCACCATGCCATGTATTGCAATTTATATTTGAACAGAAAACAGATTGTAAAGAAATGTTACTTCCACAGAAACTGAATATATAAAATTTCAAGTAACAAATAATATTTTGTTATAGTTTCTCTTCTTGGCAATGTTGTGGTCTCTTTATTTTTCATCCCTATAATTAGTCTTTCCTCTTAAGCAGACTGATAAGTTATTGCATGATACACAGTGAGAAATTTTGTAGTTGATAAGGCAAAACTGATCACCAGGGAAAGGGGGAAGTCTTATTTGCTGGAAGAGAACAGAATATAAAAATAACATTATCTGTTCAGTTGGATTGAAATCTTGGCAGCTGCTCTTCAAAAATGTTGCTGACATGGTTTATATTATATTAAAATTCAGAATTACTGCATTTCATCAGTTTCTCTGTCTGCAGCTGGCATATCAGTTTGTCAGCATCTTAGGATTTCACAAGCTTCCATACATTGTAAGAATGTTTTTTTTTTAAACATGGACAATTTTATATGCATTATTATTAATTGACATGCTAGGGTTTTGGAAAGTGTAAACATATCTTATGAAAGTCAAAATGCTTTAAGTGTAAATGATGAATACATGTGTTAGGTTTACTTATCTCAATGTTGTTCGTAATTTCTTAAAAGTAAAATTGGTTAATCTGGAATTTTTTTATTTTAGATTTAAAAATCAATATTATTGATTATTCCAGAAGAAGAGTCAATGATCAACGAATACCAAAAGTTAAACTATTTTAAAATATGTGTAAAGAAGTTTTTATTATTATTGTTGTTGTTGTTGTTGTTGTTGTTGTTGATACCCTCTCTTCCCCTGTCCCTGCCGCGATTCTGTTGCGGATGCTCCTTAGTAGGGTTGTAGGTATTTCACAAGGGGTGGTAGTTTATGCATTGTGGGAGCAGTACTCAGTTATTTTGGGGGGAAGGGAATGCCTCTGGGCATGATGTCTCAGCCTGTGGGTCTTACAATCTTTCCATTCCCTCTTCTACACAATTCCCTAAGCTTTGGTGGGTAAGATTTAAGTACACTTCCGTGATGAGCTCTTAGGATCTCTACTTTGGTAGGTGTTGAGTATTCTCCATGTCTATCTCATATACCCTGGTGCTAGCTAAAAATTTTGATGTTGAGAAACAAATGACAGATGGGTGTGGTCATATGCACCTGTAACTCCAGTCTTAGAGTGGAGCAGACCCCAAGAATCATTAGGTCTCTGCCAGCTCCAAAACCAATAAAGGAACTCTGTCTTGCTACATGACAAGAAGAGTGATGGTGCTGGACACCCAACATTCTGCTCCATCCACCATAGGTGAATGCCCCCAGTATTGAAGGAAAGTATAATGTCACCACCACACCACACCATACACACACTCCATAACACCACACACACACACATACACACCATACACAATCAAACATACCGTGTTGCACATATATATGACAATTATAGTCCTCTCATACACAGAAGCAAACAGAAAATGCTACAAAATAATCTTTTGCCATTTATGATACAATAATATAATACAATGCTATTTCAGTGCAATTAGTGCTCACATATATTAAATGCATAAACTATTAATAATAATATAATAAACAATTTGAAGTTTTTATGTGGCCTGAATATATCATAGTTCTTTGGAGATTATAGTCAAGCTTACAAATTCAACAATCTCATAAAGCTTTCAATATGTTAAAATATGTATGTCTCCACGTGGACTCTGCAGATATTTATAAGCACTTATGTGGTTATGATGATAAAACTAAATTAACATATTCATATCGACTTTGGAGGATCCTTAAAAATTGGATATGACATTAAATAAAGCTGAACTCCTTTATACATTGAAAATGCTTAAAGCAGCCTTGATTGTACCAGAATTGTCCCTTGACTTTTCATAATGTCCATTTATTATACTCAAGGGATAAGTCTAGAAGCACAAATGGACAGTGTACTGCTTTTTGTGAAAGGGAAACCCCAGGCTAGACCCAGCCAAGGTACTCACATTTCTAACAGGGAAAGACACAATGGCCAAGCTGTATGCTAGTGGCAATTTGCTGCTTCCTTTCTACACACACACACACACACACACACACACACACACACACACACCCCTCATGTCATTGGCCTTTCCACACAATTATCTGACCTGATATATTAAATAGCCTTATTTAATATATAAGCCTATTGATTTCAAGAAGAATGAATTTGTAACAAATACATGCATCTTGTAAGCAAAACTAGAGCTGAAAAAGAAAAGTTGTGTGCACAGTTCTATTAGCTCAAAGTCCATTTTCAGCTTGCATACAAATTGCTTCATGGAATCAAGATGTTGATTGGAAATTTGCAAAAGCTGGAACATTTTTTCCACTCTCAGTGTGACTATAATAATTGCATTTCAATAGAATTGATATCATTAATTTATAATTATTACTTTCTTTAGTTAGAAAATATGAACATGGAACCTTTGGCCAAAGTACAATCTCAAGAGGGAAATTAGAACCCTTGATGATCAATAGCAACAGGGCATTGTGAGTCTCTTAGAGGTTTTCATTAGCCGGAAGGAGAGTACATTTAAAGGAATGGTAACAAGTATCGATGCATAAATTTGATTTATCAATGCTATTTAAATGTATACCTGCACTGTGCTGAGTGTATTTTTCTACATTAAAGATTATTCAGAAATATCTCCTGGATTCAGACAACTTCTAAACAAGATAAAGTACCCTGTAAATTAATTTGTTTGAGAGAAACAAGAAATCATAATTTGTGTCTTTTTTTCCATTAAATGATCCCTTAGTGTATTGATTTAAAACTTATTTACCTAAGTAACAAAACATAGATATAACATTCTGTCATTTTGGGGACTCCTTTTCTCTGGAAAGGGTGATTGTATGTGGGAGGCACTGGTGAGGACTGTGCACTCTGTTCTTTGTATTAATAGTATTCCAGGGACTATTTTATAATAAGAGAGCACTGTTAATTCTCTTTCATAGAAGATCATGTAGGACAACTAGTTAATGCTTCTTACCTGTCTCTTTTCATTTTGATTTCATTATGCAAAAACAATAAATTACTGCAATTATCAAATGAAAGAGTGCACATTGAGTAACCCTTTACAAGACAAATAAGCAGATATCCCAATGGAACAGATGAGACCTCCAAATAATAATTTTTTTTTTCAATCTTAAATCAGTAGCTAACTGAGATGTTAAAAAATTTTAAACAAAATTATGGTTTGTAAGACTTATTTCCTCATGTCTGTGACTTCTGCATGTGTGTGTATAAAGATGGTAATTTTAATCTGCACCAGAACATATAAATTGTTACTTACTCAGGAAGTGTTCAGTCTTGTGAACTTGAATAGGTGAATGAGTGGTTATTAAATTTAGTCTCTTAAGAGCAGTTACATTCTGATGATCACATGAAGACCAAGCCTGTATAAGCTATCATTACATATTGAAAAACTAGCCTCTGTAATTAACTTGCAATATTATACATAGGGCTCCAGTTACAGTAAAATCCAATTTTCCATAGTATACACACCAGGCATCTTTGCTGAATATTAGATTTTAATGAGATTTATGACCTTATTCATAATTTATTGTTTAAGTTGGGAAAGTTTTGGTTAATGTTCAAAGGAGAGTCTTGAAGCATGAAAATAAAAGTTGAGCCCAATCTCATCCTGAAGACATTTCAGAATGAATTCTAAAAACCTAAAGGTTTATTTGATCCACAGCAATTTACCAAACAATTCTGGTTTAACGGAGAATTCTGATCAGACAATAGGGAAATGTCGCTTGTCTTTGGTTTAAGAATGAGTATTTGTGACCCTGTTCTCACTTGTTATCTGGTAGCTTGAATTCAGGACAAGACCTAGTCCAGCAAGCATCACTCCATGTGAAATTACCCAAGGTTATGATGCTATTTTATTTTATTTATTTTATTTTATTTTATTTTATTTTATTTTATTTTATTTTATTTTATTTTATTTTATTTTATTTTATTTTATTTTATTTTATTTTTTGGAGAGTTACACACAGAGAGACAGACAGAGAGAGAGGGAGAGGGAGACAGACAGAGAATGGGCACGCCAGCAGTCTCTCAGCTGCTGTGAACGAAATCCAGATGTGTGCGCCCCCTTGTGGGCAAGTGTGGCATTGCACCCTTGCGTCACTGCTTCTGGCTAAACGTGGGACCTGGAGATTGGAACCTGGTTCTTAGGCTTAGCAGGCAGGTGCTTTAACCGCTAAGCCATCTCTCCAGCCCATCATGCAATTTTAGACAGTAGATTGATAATTGTGTGTGGGTCTCATCCATCTGACCTTATAAAATTATAAAGCTGATATTGCATTGACTAATAAAGGTCTAGCTTGTTCTATATATAGCTTAGCTTTCCCTCTTTGACAGTATGAAGAAATGAAGACTCAACAAGATGCAAAATACCTTTCTCTAGATTAGAGATTGTGTTTGATGTGTGTATGTAGTGTGTGTATGTTACATGGTGCATGTGTGTGTTTGTGTGTGTGTGTGTGTGTGCATAGTATGTGATTATATGTGGAATGTGTATGATGAGTGCATTTTTATATTTGCATGTGGGTTCATCTCCGGTGGCTGGGGAAGAGGACCAAGTGTTTCCTTCCATTACTCACCTACCTGGCCTATGTCTTCCTTATAAGGATTCTCTTATTTATGCTAGAACTTATTCATGAACCCAAGGGATTCACCAGGGATTCTTCCCATAACACTGGTGTTACAGAAATGCATGGCCATACCCAACTATTTACATGAATTCTGGAGATTTGAACTCAGGTTGTTTCAGGTTCTGTCAGCCCCTCATACTTGTGCAGGAAGTACACTTATCCAGTGAGCAATCTCTCCAGCTCAGATTATAGACTCCTAATTAGGACTGATTATGATAATCCTTTATAGATGATCTAAAGCATAGACAACAGGACTCACCTCATGCCAGTCAAACCTGAATTATACATAGTATCAGTGAATTTATATCATCTCTGATGCAAAGTGTGTTAAAAACTGCTGTTTATGTCTTACAGCCAATTAGCAGAAGGACTGAAACTCACAGAAGGCTGACTGATGAGCAGAATAATTGATTCATGATTGATTTATGCCTACAATAGGCATGTATTGGTTGAGGTATGCACAAGACACAATTAGATCCCTTTAATACAAGGACCTCCTATTATTAAGATCTCAGAACAAATATCTTCTCTTAAAGGCTTTCTTAACAATGTTACCCAAAGCCACTAATTCTCCCTTGTCCACCTATCGTATGTGCAATTCTATTTATATCAAAATTATCATCACTATCAGAAACTATATTATTCACTTCTATTTTCTTATTAGAATGTAATTGTCATGAAAGTGGAGACTGTTGCACTTGTGACCACATTTTCCACTTAAAAATCCCAGAATCAATGTTTGTTAAGTAAACAATTTTTTTTTTTTTTTGGGGGGAGACACAGAGAGAGACAAAGAGAGAGGGAGAAGAAAACAGACAGAGTTGGATGCGCCAGCAGCCTCTCAGCTGCAAACGAAATCCAGATGTGTGCGTCCCCTTGTGGTTAAGTGCAGCATTGCCTCCCTTTGCATCTGGCTAAATATAGGACATGGAGATTGGAACCGCTGGAGATTGGAACCAGCGTTCTTAGGCTTAGGAGGCAGGCGCCTTAACCGCTAAGCCATCTCTCCAGCCCAAATAAACTATTTTTAAGTAGAAGCAATACAGATTAATTGTTGTAAGCATGGGTTCTGAATCATTGTAGATGTACTTTATGTTGAGTAACATTTTACTAACATCCCATTGGTTTATTTAGCTTATTTAGCACATTTATAAAAATATAGTGGCCTCTCTCTCCTCATATAATTTTTTTATTTAATTTTTTAAATTTTTTAAATTTTGAATGTCAACTTCTATACTTACAGAAAATAAATCAAGATATTGCCCTCCCCTCCCCACATTCCCCTTCAGAACTCCATTCTCCATAATATCCCCTTCCTCTCTCCATTAGTCTCTCTTTTAATTTGATGTCATCATCTTTTTCTCCTATTATGAGGGTCTTGTAAAGGTATTGCTGAGAGGTCATGGATATCGAGGACAATTTCTGTCTGGACAGTTGCATTGTAAGGAGTCATACCCTTCCTTTGGCTCTTACATTCTTTCCGCCACCTCTTCCGCAATGGACCCTGAAACTTTGAGGGTGTGATAGAGATGGTTCAGTGCTGGACATTCCTCTATCCCTTCTTCTCAGCACTATACTGCCTTTTGGTTCAAAATTAAGTGAGATGATTTCTTTGCAGTGCTCAGCCCAGTGCCTATCTCAGATAAAGTAACAATTTAACAGCCCCAGTAGAATCTGGTTTAATCCACTGGAAATATGTGCCATTTAACTTTTGTCATATGTCAAAATACTTGAGGATAATGTAGAAAGGTGAAAGCATCATCATATGCCATGTCTTGAGCCTCCAGAGAGACTGCATATCCCATTCAAACCATGTGCCACAAGTTGTCCATTCACTCCAGGGCAACTGGCAAGCAAAGAGAAAGGTAGAGAAGAGCAAGTCCCCTCATATATTTTTCAAGGTCACACAAGAAGTAACTCCACTTCCTTTGATTGGATCTCACTTTTTGTAAGTTGTGCCATTTTCCATTAGCCCCACACGCTGAAGACTAAGCCTTCCATGCAATACCAACAAGGTATTCCCATGTTACAAGTGAGTAAGTTTATCAGTTAAAGAGGGTTTGCCATAGCTCACAAAACATAATTTGGGGAAAACTGGACCAAAACCCATTAGTTCATTGTACAAAGCTGCTTGTAAGAGTCTTCCTCACATATGTCTGATACAGGGTACATCAGATGAGGCAAATGGCTGCCTTTTGACTACTGATCTAGTGCTCTTTAGCTCACATCACATTCCACTTAATTTTCAGCCCTTGACACAGCTCTTCCATTCTGGCCTCCATCAGCTGATTCTGATTCCAATATTTATCAATGAAGTCATCCCTGAATTTGTGTCAGCTACAGTGTATTTAGCTCTTACTATTCCCCAGGCACACATTAATCCACACACAAAACCCCTCTGTTGTAGGTATGGCCTTTGTGGTGTACACATGGAGATGGGTGATGTCAAATAAATAAGGTCAGTTAGAATATTACAGAGAGTGATCACAGATGGGATTGGAAGTCATGGATGTAATTAAAATAATGAAAAAAATGAATTATTTTACTTTATGGATGTTAGTGGTCTACTCCGAGAGGGCAAGGACATTAAAGATATTTTTCTGATCTTTGTTATTTTTGAGTTCTGTCATAATCTATAATCTATAGTTTAACTTTATAAAAGGTGAATCTCATGAAAAGAAAATAAGCAGGCTACAGTCTAAGACTTGAAATTCTGTCACAAACAGGTACATAATATAAATGTAAGTGTTATGAGTATTTGTGTCATGTGTGCTGGCTATGAGGTCACACTGCAATGTAAATCTCATTAGATAAGACAAATAATGTAAGCAGTCTAATTCTGTGCTTGAGAAAATTGAACTTATGAAAACAACTTTACAGAAAAATTTCAGGTATAAAAATTAACAGATAGTAACTGTAACTGAGACAGAAACTGGTAAGCATGCATGACCAAGATTCTAGTGACATTTGGGAAGACCTCAGAGAAATGGCCTTTCATCTACATCTGAATTCTGTAAATAGTGCAACTTATTTTAAGAAAGACAACACAAGCAAAAAGCATGTAATACAAGAAGCTGATGTGTTTGGTGATGGATAAGAAATAGTTTGCAGCTAAAATAGAGGGTGAATGCATGTTGTACATTAAAATGAGAGAAACATAGATTTTCACTCCATCACATACAGTTTATAAAGTTAAGATTAAGCCCAATACAAACTTGTGAGAAGCTTTCTCTCCTCTCAGCCTGGCATTGCACAGCAGGGAGGCACCAGTGGAAAAGTGCTGTTAATTCTTCAGGGATATATTTTGGTTACTCCACAGTGTTGAGAGCTGTTAATACAGCAACATTTTAGAATGTCTTAAAAGATTTTTTTTAAAAATGTACTTTTCCTATGTAAGGGATTGACATTTTGCTTTATTCTTTGCTTTTTGCTTCCCACTCTCTCAGTATTTACCTTGCTCTCTTACCAGTGTGAAGAAATCAGTTTACATATTCCCAAGAAATAATACAAAGTCAAAACATTTCTGAAAGAGAAAAAAAAAAATCAAATAGCACACCTTTTCCCAGAAGTTCTAAAAGGGCAGCTTGTAAAGAGTTGAGATCCCCACTGTGCCAGAAGAGGTATCTGTCCCCTTGACCCTTCTGAAAACAATTCCACCCCTTTCCTGAAATTAGCTTCTAGTGTGATAAATCCTCTCTTGTCACCTAGCAATTCTTCAATGATTCACACAGGTATATTACAAGAATTTGGATTTCCTGACTACATTTTTTTTCCAACCTAAAATAATTCCCTTTGGTATATATATAATGGAGCCTTTAATCATATTATTCACACACTTTTTTTTTTTTTTTTAATGAGGAGACCTCGAGAAGGCTGATTCACCACTCTGGACTATGATTTCATTATGTACCCCAATTTAGAATGCCACTGTATTCATTGAAGGATTGTTTTGAAGACCAGCTGATACATGTGAGGTGTCTAATGGAGAGCAGGTTAAAGGAGAATATATTCAGACTGGAAAGATTGCTTAGTTATTAAGGCACTTTTCTGCAAAGCTAAAGGATCCAGATTCAATTCTCCAGGACCCATGTAAGTCAGATGCAAATGGCACATGCATCTGGAGTTCGTTTGCAGTGGTTGGATACCCTGACTTGACCATTCTCTCTCTCTATCTTTCTCTCTCTCTCTCTCTCTCTCTCTCTCTCTCTCTCTCTCTCTCCCTTCTCTCTGAAGTATATAAATAAATAAAATAATTTTTAAAAACTTTCAAAACAAGAAGTTAATCAATTATTGTTAAATATAACAAGAATTTATTGACAGCAGTGGGGAGAAAGGAGGAGCAAGGATAATGTAGGGAAAAGATGTGTAGGAAACCTGACTGTTCTCAAAGTAGTGCTCGAAAATGAAGCTTTATATTGATTGATCTCTCTTCAAACTGGATATCTGTTCTGGGTTTAGCATATCATGAGTCCCACAGTGTCTTGTCCTGAAAACTAAAATATAATAGGTTCTACTTTCCCATGGCTGCTGCTATTAATTTAATGCTAATACCAAGAGTTAGACCCTAACTCTATCTATAGATCTAATTAGAACATGCATCTTTTCTTCCTAACAGATTCTGATAACCACAAATCACTTATCAAACTCCTAATGTATATGACATAACCTCTTTTCTAGGTCTGTCCCAGGAATGAACTACATTTTTTTTTTCATTTTCCTCTTATTCTTTTTTTAGTGACAATTTCTATACTTACATACAAAAAAGCATGATATTTCCCTCCCCTCCCCCATTCCCCTTTTTAACAACAAATTTGTGAGCTACCCAACTTAGGTGTAAAGTCCAGAAATTACTTGGGGTGTACTTTGTAAAAGGGGAAGTTAGTAACTTTTCATTGAGTTGACTTTGGTGTCTCTATTTCTGCACATTGCCTATGCATATGTTTATGCTTCACTCCTGAGTCATGATATTTCTTTCCAAAAACCGGAACTGACAAGGTTGAGTAACTATTGTGCACAAGGAAGTTCAACACAATGGACAACATCCAAATACTTAGCCCTCCTCAGGCCCAATGACAGGTAACATATTCAAGTACACTGTATACCTTAACAAACATGGGAGAACATTTTGAGGTCCTGAAACCAAAAGGCAGTTAAACAGAATACTTTTCTTTGTGGGTACAATAGTATTGGGAGTAGGAAATGAGGTGACAATGACAAGTTTTACTCAAGTACCAACAAAAGTTATGAAGTTTATTTGAAATTCTCTTATCATTTTATTTTTTTAGTTTTATCTGTTTTGTTCCAGATTTTGAAAACATGCTGTTTTCATTTTAGGGATTTTTGGAAAATAGACTATATAAACTTGTTAAAAGACAGGGAATGTTACCACCTAGAGGTAATCCTTTTGGACCTTGTTTATATTTAGAATGTATTTTTTTAATTTTCTCTTTAATAAGTGAGGTGCAATTCATAAAGAGTAGCAGCATTAAAGCATGACAATAAAACCCTTGAGCACTCTTGATTCTTTCATGGCCACATCTAATGGGGCAGGCATGGTGGGAGCATCGGGAATAGATGCTCCTGTACAGCACATCATCCAGACCACACAGCTCAACTTATGGTTCCCCCAATGAACACTTCAACTGTTATGGAAATTTCTTTGCCCCAAAGCTCCATTACAGTATATTACATAATTGTCTGTTTGCTGAAGGAGCTGTCTTGTTCCAGCAATACAAGCCTATAATACACAGAGCTCAGATTGCTGGACAGATTTGGGGAGACCCCAAAGTAATCTAAGCAGGCATGATGAGAATTAATATCCCACCAGAGAGAAGCAACACTTAGAAATGACTAGTCTAGAAACCATTTGGCAACATGATGTATCCATGGACCAACAGTGAAGAAAACTATTACAGTTCAGTGGCACCCATGAGAAACAGATGCTCAGTATTTGGGGAGGGGCAGATCCACTTGTCAGGGAGAGTGTTAAATGATTCTCTTGCCTTCGATTTTGATACCCACAAGTTCTGAGAACACAGAATCCCCTTCACATTGCCTTGACAATTCATTTTCAATGCTCCACAGAGCTACATTTTCAGGCAGAGTGTGTGGCTTGCATTTGCCCAAGTAATTCTCTGACTTCTTCACATGTCTCTCCCCCTCCAGCATTTTGGTGGTCTTTGAACGTAACTGGGTTCTCCTATTGCTGAAATCAGCATTTTGAGGAGCATAGGTATGGGCATACATCATGTCTCTCTTATTATTGTGAAATGAGTTTATTTATTTATTTAAGATGAGGGAGAGAGAAAGAGAGACAGAGAAAGAGAGAATGTGCATGCCAGGGTTTCCAGCCACTGCAAACGAACTCCAGAGACATGTGACATCTTGTGCATCTGGCCTACTTGGATCCTGAGGAATCAAACCTGGGTCCTTTGGCTTTGCAGGCAAGTGCCCTAACTGTTAAGGAATCTTTCCACCCTATGAAATGATTTAAAATAAATTTATGGAAATGATTTAAAAGTCCTGGCAAAACCTTTGTGGGTGGGTGAATTGAGAATTATAGTCACAATAAAATTCAGATATTCTTTTCGATTTTGCTGGTAATAGAACTTGAATGGATGGCACATAAAGAAAAGTATCACTGCTGGGGATTAGTGTCCATGTGGGGAGTATATGAAAATATTCCAGGGACCAGTCCATTCTGCACAGCCACACATATACAACTTAAAAATTTGGCACCAAATGACAGAAAGCATGATAACATGTTTTTTTTTTTATAAAATATTGAAGAATACACAAAAACATATTTGCACATTTTGAGTTATGATATTTGCCCCAGGGAAAAATTCTTCTGCAATTCTTTGCAAGATGAACTAGTTTGCCATAGAAGCTTGGTTTTACTTGAAATAATGTTTATGAAGATATAACAACCAGTTTTTCAAGACCACTTCAAATTCTAACACAAATTATTAAAATTCAAAAGTCCTCTAATGTACTTTTACATTCAGTCACTTAATAGAAGAAACCAAATAATTACATGAAAGCTGTTTTACATGGGTATAATTTTTATTTATTTAGTTAAGAGAAAGAGAGAGAGAGAGAGAGAGAGAGAAGGAAAATAGGCATGCCAGGGCCTCCAGCCTCTGCAAACAAACTCAAGACCAATGTGCATCCTGTGTATCTGGCTTATTTGGGGACTGAGGAATTGAACTTGGATCTTTTGGCTTTGCAAACAAGTGTCTTAACCTCTGAGCTATCTCTCCAGCCCTCAACTCTTAAATAGTCATTAGATTATGAAATATGTGCATTCACTACAAATCTGACAGCTACCAGATTTCAGAGCTTTCCTAGCGAGGTCAGTGACAATATTAATAATTGTGAGGTGTTTTGACTAATTTTTGTTTGCTTTTTAAAAATTTGTTCTTTGACAATTGATATTGTCACATACATTTATGTTTTAATATTATCATATAGAGTGGCATTATACCATTGACTTTTCTGAACTCCTTCTTTTCCCCACATACTAGTGGATATATCATTGAAGAGAACTCTAACATTCTTTCCACTCCCACTTCCATACTGTTCCATGAGCCCTGGGGGAAGATCCTATAGATATCCCACATAGGGCTGGGCACTTAATTTGATCAGTTTGCCCACTATTAGACATTATATAAACAAGAGCCCACGGAAAACAGCATGCTTTTCTGTCCATCTGAGAGCACGGATGATCTGGGGAACAGGAATAAATATTTAGAAAGAAGTTTACTAAAACATGGATGTTTTGCAAAACAATAGCCAGCCCCTACCACACACACACACACACACACACACACACACACAAACCTAGTATGGTCTATTGCCACTTAAGGCATGAATTTTAGACCTACTTTACAACATGGAGCAAGTCTCAAATCCAATCATAAAGTGGTTGTTTAATCCCATATCAGTTAGGCCATTATTTCAATAAAGCACACCTCTTGCCTGGAAGATTAGCATTGGAGCACTGGAGCACAAAGGGACTACCATTGGTGAGGCCAGCAGACTGTATACCATTTCGTTGAACTATTGAGAGCTAGCTGGCAGGGAAAAGGCTTATAAAAAAACCTTGCTTTCTGTACACACATCAATTAGAAACTGTGGAGTCTAAAGACATAGGGTCTTACTATTAACTTTGTTTTAATATTTTGAGATGAAAAGCGTCAGCTCAGCAGGCTGGTGAGATAGTTTGGTGGTTAAGGCGCCTGCCTGCCAAGCTTAACTACACTGGTTCCAATCTTCAGATGCAAAAAGTGACGCAAGGTTGCAATGCCACACATGCCCACAAGGGGGTGCACTAATATATAGTTCGTTTACAGCAGCTGAAAGGCTGCTGGCGCTCCATTCTCTCTCTCTATCTCGCCATCTCTCTCCCTGTCTTTCTCTCTCAAATAATAATAATAATAATAATGATAATAATAATAATAATAATAATAAAAGTATCAGCATACAGGTATGTTTAATCCAATAAGCCAATATTTTTGCAAATGGCTAATGAATAATGTTACAAAAACAAACCATGGTAAAAGATCTATTCAATGGGTTTTTAAGAAACTAAAGGGCGGAAAGTTTAATTACCTTGTTTTTAGATTCTAAATTTTCACATGTTAGTTTTTTGTATAGTAACAAGAAAAAAGTCCTTTTCTCTGTACTAAGCTACTGCATTTATTTATTTATTTATTTATTTATTTATTTATTTATTTATTTATTTATTTATTTATTTTGGAGACAGACACAGAGATAGAGAGAGAGAGAGGGAGAGGAAGACAGGTAGGGATGGGCACACCAGCAGTCTCTCAGCTTCTGTGAATGAAATCTAGATGTGTTCGCCCCCTTGTGGTTATGTACAGCATTGCACCCTTGCGTCACTTTGCATTTGGCTAAACGTGGGACCTGGAGATTGGAACCTCTGGAGACTGGAACCAGCATTCTTTAGGCTTAGGAGGCAGGCACCTTAACCACTAAGCCATCTCTACAGCCTTTATTTATTATTATTTATTTATTTATTTATTTATTTATTTATTTATTTATTTTAGGGACAGACAGACAGAGATAGAGACAGAGAGAATTGTTGCACCAGGGCCTCAACCATTGCATTCAAACTCAAGAACCTTGCACCATCTGGTGGACATGTGTGACCTGGTTTGCCTCACCTTTGTGTGACAAGCTTACGTGTGATCTGGAGAGTAGATCATGGGTCCTTAAGCTTCGCAGGCAAGTGCCTTAATCACTAAGCCATCTCTCCAGCCCTACTTTTCTTGTTTTAATATTGATAACTATGGAAAAGGATTCTGTTTATATATAATATACAAATAATATACTTCAAAGGTTGGATACAAAATATTAATAAGAGTCTATATCTACTCTGTTATGGCCAAAAAAAAAATAATTGCTAACCTGTATAATCACACCTCTCTCATCAGAATTATTCTGTAATAATATATCACCTTAAATACATCATTGATATTTATTTAAATACTTTATATCTAATGGTGTTTCAAATAATTTAGTATAGCAAATATATTTTTATATTTCTCAGTTTTAATTTCTTTTATGAGACATCCTTATGATATAAGGCACATTAAAAAAATCTACTTAGAGTCCAAAACTTTTAAGGGTACAAAGGTTCCCAAGGCCAAGACTAAAAAGTGTAAGCATAGATGTTCACAGCAATATATTTCAAAGTGGATCATAGAGCCATAGTTAATATAATCACTGGCCCTTGTTCTGCCTTCCTGATTGAAGTACCCCTGAGGCCTCAATTCCCAGATACCCTGCTGCAAACAGAGGGTGCACTTGTGGAAAGGTAGCAAGGAGGATATACGCTTCTCCTGTTACTTCAGCCAAGCCACAGCTGAAACCTCAGAGGAATTGGGGAGATGAGCATGAGTGCTGCTTCCATGCTGAACCCGATAATCAGTGCCAGGGTGTAGGAGACAGACTTTGAGGATACTCAACACCTACCAAAGCAGAGATCCAGAGGCTCCTAAGAGCTCCTCACTGAAATAGATTTAAAACCCACCCACCACAGTTCAGGGCATTTTACCCAAGAGGAGGCAGAAAGATTGTAAGAGCCACAGGTTGAGACATCATTCCCAGAGGCATTCTGTCCCTGCCAAAATAACTGATTATTGCTCTTATAACACATAAACCAACAGCCCCATGGAGAATACCTGCAACCCCACTGAGGAGAGTCCCCAACAAAATAAGGGCAGGGACGAGGGAAAAGGAGGTTACCACCACATGATGTATCCATACAATATATGTTCTTAAAATAATGATAATAATAATAAAAGTATAATATCTCTTTAGAAGAACTATAGTTTTTAATGAAATATGAATGAATTCTTATTTTACTAGTAAACACTTCCAACTGTCTAGACATTACTTATGGCTGCTTTCCAGGTATAGTGACAGAGTTGAATAGGTGCAGGACATGTGAGGACTTATTTAGCTCTGCACATGCACACAAACTCATGTGACACACACACACACTTATATATGACTCGCACCAACTAGAATATCTACTATCTTCATTTAGAAAAAGAAAAAGGTTGTCACCCTTGATTCTATCAGACATATAATCATCTTTTGGTCTGGGCCGGTATACACATGAAGAAAAAAATCACTTTTATATAGCAAAAAGAAGGGAAGGGAAACAAAGCAGAAGCGATGAAGGAAGCACAATGAACCATTCCATAGAAATTAGTGTTTGGAGAGCACATCGTTTTGTTGCATGTGTGAGTGCCTGTGTATGCATGTCTGTTGTAGTGCGTGTGTGAGTGCCTGTGTATGTGCATCTGTTTGTGTGTGTGTGTGTGTGTGTGAGTACCTCTGTATATGCATCTGTTTTGGTGCATGTGTGAGTACCTCTGTATGCATGTCTGTTGCTGCTTGTGTGAGTGCCTGTGTATGAACATATGTTGGGTTGGAATGTTAAGTGTTTTGTGCTCTAGGTCATATTGCAAAAATTGAAGTTAGCTGATGCCTAGGGCAATCCAGGTTCAATCAAGATCTCAGAGATGCATTATTGCTAACATCATAAACTATCTTAGCTTCTCCAAGGCAGTAACTGCTGGCATATAAATCCAAAATAGATAAATTGACACATTTACATCAGTCTTACCGAAGATAGTCATAGATATTTATGGCAAAACAACCTCAACAGTTTTTATAGATTGTAAATTACCCCTAACTATACAAATTTGGTTATGCTTCATAGCCTGTTATTTTAAGAAACTCAAGTTAATGTAATTTTCTCTGCACATGTCATTAAGTACAAAATTTGTATCTAAACCTGAATTCAGTCTAGGGTGGTGTATTACACTCTTTTTATTAATATCCAAAAATGTCAGAATGTGAACGTCCTTAAAATTATTTATTGGTGTTTAATAAACATAATTCATGTATACACCCTGTCAGGACAGAGCATCATGAATTTTTGCAAACAACATACTCATGTAATCAGATGGGATATAGATCTTTTACATTACATGTCAGAATACATTAAAACTGAATTATTTTTTGAAATTGCTCATTTATTGTAAGGCACTTGGAGACAAGAAATGTGAATGGTGCTGTTCTCTGTCATCTATCAGCTTGGGGAGAAAGCCTTGATGCAAATACTTAAAATAATGTGTGTTTCCATTTGCGCGAGTGTGAGTGTATGTGTGTAAGAATGTGATTCTGTGAGGTAGAGTTGAGATTGTGCTTTGGATTATGAGTCTGGATTCAGACTGAGAAGTTTCAAAGCTTTATGATGCACATCATCCAGAGCTTGATATATCTCAGTGCATTAATTACTTTTCGCATTGTTGTGACAAGGAATCTCATGAAGACAACTTAAAGAAAGAAGGATTATTGGCTTACAGAATAAGATGGAATCCATCTTGGAGGGAAACCTGTCAGGGAAAACATGACAGTGGAGTGTGAAGTAGCTGTTCACAGGGTATCCACTGTCAGGAAGCAGAGAGGCTGGGGCTCAGCTAGCTTTCTAGTTTTAATTAAATCTAGCAGCCCAGGCCAGGGGATGGTTCCCCCACCCCACATTCAGGGTGATTCTTCTGCCCTCTTTGAAACCTTTCTGGAAACACCCTCACTGGGACACCCTAGAGTGTTTCTGTGATGAGTCTAAATCCAGGTAAGTTGACAATGAAGCTAAAACCTCACACATGTACCCTAAGTAAAGTTTTTTTTTTTAATTTATTTATTTAAATTGAAAACAAAGACAGCAACATTAAAGAGGCAAGCTTTGAAGTGGTGATATTTGCAGTGTCCTTACAATAAGCTGCAGCTACCAAGAAGCTTTGAAGCAATGATGCTGAGAAGCCTATGACAAGTATCTGTGAACAGACCCAGTGAAAGAAGAGCATCAGAGAGTAAGGCTTTGGATGGTGAACTCAGTAGAACATACTCTAAGGAAGATTATTGAATTGAGGATTTGAAAGTTGTAATTACTCAGCTTGTTAAACCAATTCCCTCTTTCTCTTCTCATAGTACTCAGAAATTTGCAGGCTCCCAAAGCATTTATACAGTTGTACACTGCAAATGTTTCCTGCTAAGACTCCTAGGTGTTTCACTAATCCTTTGCTGGCAGCCTCACATGCAAATAAATACAACTTTTCTTTTTAGCTTTGTCTGAGGAGAAATGATTTAGCATTTTCAAACTGAGGAGAATCAATTTGGACCCAAGATAATAATAATACTGTTCTGTGCTGTATTGTGCTCACATGCATTGTCCTCTCTGTAGTGACACATGCATGTCCAAATTGCCATAAATGATTTCTTTTTTTTTTTTTATTTTTGTTAGTTTATTAGAGACAGAGAGGGAGGGAGAAAGAGAGAGGGAAAGAATGGTCACACCAGGACCTCTAGCCACTGCAAATGAACTCCAGACACATGCACTTCCTTGTGCATCTGGCTTATGTGGGACCTGAAAAATCAAGCCTCGATCCTTAGGCTTTTCAGACAAGTGCCTTAACAGTTAAGCCATGCCTTCAGTCTACCATAATTATTTTAATGACCTTGCAATAAAGTTCCATTTACATCAGAACACCTTTTAGTTACATAGACATAGAACATGTATCTATCTTTCATTATCCCTCTAGCAATTTTGACACTAATAAACCCCTACATTCTTTCTAAGCCCATGCACCACAAAACTGTCATTTATACATGGATCTATGCAACTTCTAACAATTGATGAACATTGTCACACACAAACAAATTCTACACCAGTGCTGAGAACTAAAAGCCTATCTTTTATTTATTTATAATTTAAATGTTTTATTTATTTATTTGAGAGAGAGAAAGAGACAGAGAGATAGAGATAGAGAGAGAGAGAGAGAGTGGGGGGAGAGAATGGGAAGGCCAAGGTATCCTGCCACTGCAAACGAACTGCAGACACATGTGCCCAAACCTATCTTTTAAAATGTAGCTAACACTGTATGGTTCTGAAATCACAAACAGACTCTAGGGCTGGAGAGATGGCTTAGCGGTTAAGGTGCTTGCCTATAAAGCCAAAAGAGCTTGGTTCAATTCCCCAGGACCCATGTAAGCCAGATGCACCAAGTGGTACATGTGTTTGGAGATCGTTTGCAGTAGCTGGAGGGCCTGGCACACCCATTCTCTTTCTTTCTCTCAAGTAAATAAATAAAATAAAATAAATAATTAAAAGAGGGAAAAATACTCTAAATTGTATCATAGATGTAAAACAAACTTCACCATTAATTATTTGTTAAACTTGTTTTGCTTATAACAAATTCTATCATAATATAACAGACATTGCCAAGCATGTACTCACCAAACATCTTTATTATTCCTCAAAAACAGAAAAGAGATATGGTTCAGGAAAAAGATTTGTAGGGCCAGGAAAGATTTTAACCTCTAGATGTCATACCACACTGCACAGTATTTATGAATGATATATAAGAGACATCAGCTAGGATATCTGAATAACAATTTCTGTTATGTAAAACAAGCAAATGCATGGCTGATGCCACTACATCCTTTAAGTAATTTTAGTTTTGAACATGAACTCTAACAGTCATATTATGAATATGAAGTACAAACATGAGGAAACACCAAGAAAATCAGAGTTGCCAGACTATACACACAGCAATAAACCACACAACTGTTGCCAACAATCATCTACAAACTGAGTTTGTGTTAAGTGAAAAACAAAATCACTGTTTAACCCCATGTAAGAGAAATGTACTACTTCATGGTATATGTCCCTAACTGAAACTTATGGCATTATCCTTGGTTGATATCACAATCACAAGCATGCTGTTTCCAATTGAGGCAACTGGTGTTTCAATTATTTAAGTGGAAGTAGATAAAAATGAAGAAACAGAACAGAGCTATGAGAGAGTGAAAGAATGCAAAGAGGGCTTAGGAACAATGTACAATTACTTGTCATGAGACCTTGTATGTACGTAGAAATTGAGCATAGTGGATACTGTTGTTGTGATTTGAGTGTCCACAGTTCTTTTATAGACATACTCCTTTCTGAATAAAGAGATATTGCAGAGAGCAATTAACCAACTCTATCCTATTTACTAAACAATTGGAATAGGAGTCATACAGAGTCAGAATGTCCACAGAGCCTAAGGGGCATATAGCATGTGAAGTATCCAAAAGTCTTAAGGAAGAATGACAGGTGACTAAAGCAAAAGCATGCGATAACAGTGATGAAGAAGAGGTGACAATACTATATTAACATCTCTAGCTAAAATATTGATATTAATAACAGCTGTATAAATGGAAGATGTTTCTTATGAACACACTATAACACTGAACTACGATGAATGCATATTGTCTTCTCATTACAAGTTTAGATTCAGTGCAATAGCAACATAGGTAGTGCTAACTTTCTCTCAAAATTTAAACAATGGCTCTGTGGAAGAGCTCAGTTTGGCATATAGGTGCTAAGAATCCCCCATCTCTATTATGATCATTCCAGGCCATTTCTTCTCAAGGAAAGATGTGGACAATTTGGACCTGCGTTGCTTTATGAAACTATGTTGTCCTATTTATCTTGAGGACAGGATTCTTTTTTTTTTTTTTTTTTTTTTGCTTTCCTCATTTCACCCCTGTATCCTTAAAATACATTCTACATGCCTCTACCTACCCTTGCAACCTAAGGAAAGATCAACCTATTAATATGATTTTTACATGGAGTTGTGCTGCTGACTAGAGGTTGTAACATAGTAGAATCATCTGATCTTTGGCATCTTTCAAGTAACCTAGAACTAAGAACATGAGCAAAGTGTGTGAGTGACATGACAGACAGCAGACATAGAGAACACCATTGGTCACATTCCTACCTTGTCAGACAAGGGCCTGGAACTGCAACTCAACCAAACTCCAAATGCTTAAGAATTAATAAAGGTTTCAGAGCTCCTTGTATGAAAACTGACTCATTTTTTATTACAGTTCTGCTCTTTTACACTGGGGATTACTTTGTATGCTACAAAATGAATCTTTCACTCACAGGAAAAATGGAAAGTGGTGATATGTTCATTGTTTCACTGGTTTGAGGGTCTTTTCCCCCCCATTCTACATTAGCTATGTGGCATCAGTATCACTATTTCCTGTAGGGACAGATCTTACAAATCACTCTTCATTTTGGAACACATATTATAGTGAACAATGCTGCTGGGAAGAATCTCGCCTTAAGGGACTACTTATTGTCAACTAGCTTTGGAGAAGCTGAAATAACACGTTTTACTCAACTAATATCACCTTTCACATCATGTTTTGAAAATATAAATGTGAACAGTAGAAGAAAGTTCCATTTCCACATTTATTTTTTTTTTATTTTCTGATATACTTTTAGTGTCTATCCCAAGCCAATATATTCTGTGTTACATATAAGTGAAGATGATGAGAGAAGATAGTATATATAAAAAGTGTATATGTGCATACACATATATGAATGTGCACTATTTAAAACTAAAATTTATTTAAAACTAAAAATAAGTGCATTTTATTATAGTAAGATAGACTTTTAACCGTGAGATAACAAACATATGATTTTTGAGCATTTTTAACCTGCAAGAGAGCAAGGTTATGTACAATGTCATTGTGTAATTCCCATCAATACCTTGAGAAAGATATCTTCTATGTACTTAATGAATAAGAAAATATAGTTACTGAAAATGATTCCAAAGAAAACACACTTGGAAATAATCATGGTTGGAACTTAAGGTTAGGTCTAATTAGTTTCATTTTCCACATTAATTTTTAAAATATTATTATTTATTTCTAAATTTAGCTATTCAACCATGTATATCTTAAAAAATTATTTTTTTCTTAATTTAAAATCCAGAGTAATTCTAGTATTCTTAATGTCTAAGTAGAATGGCATAATGTGTATCTTTAAAATTATGCAATATTTTATGCTATCCCCAAGTTACTTTCCTTACAGAGAATTGGAGTTGAATATAGAAATTGAAATGGGTGTTTTCTTTCTTTCTACAAGCTGTAATAGAACACCAAAAACTGAAGAGCACTGTTCAACAAAACTTCTTGACCCTCTGCATTTGCATAGGGATGTATAATGTTCAGTTCTTAGCTACACATGTTTATGGTATAAATTTGACATGATTTTCAGGAAACATAATCTTTACACTCTTAGCTCTGATAGACCCAATATAATCCTCAGAACTACATGTCAAGAGAAATCTATTTGCCCAAGGTTCTGAAGATGGAAGTCTGAAGTCAGGGTGGAGGATGGTTGAATTCTTTTGAGAGCTTCCATCCTAAATTGTATAAAGGCAATAACTTACTGTGTGGGATCATCAGCTTTCCTCAGAGGAAATACAGAATGGAGTGTGTGTGTGTGTGTGTGTGTGTGTGTGTGTGTGTGTGTTTGTGTGTGTGTTAGACAGACAGAGAGAGAAAGAGAGAGAGAGAGAGACAGAGAGAGAGGTAATTAACCCTGAGAAAATTTATCTTAGAAGGGCTGTTTTCCACCACAAGGGCCTAAC
This sequence comes from Orientallactaga sibirica, assembly GCA_036365145.1. Classification (NCBI taxonomy): domain Eukaryota; kingdom Metazoa; phylum Chordata; class Mammalia; order Rodentia; family Dipodidae; genus Orientallactaga; species Orientallactaga sibirica. The sequence goes on from JAEOAD010000083.1 coordinate 7,643,360, forward strand.
CTTATGACATCTTCTGAAATTAATTTCCATCTACTTTCATATACATTCACATTGAGGGTTAAGAGCTTCTACATTCCACTTTATAAAAGAGAAATCCAGTCCATAGCAAAGGGGACTGAAAGAAAATTTAAGGTAAACCATACAGTTGTAGAGAAATTGGAAGACAAACAAGTAGTGAGAACCTGAAATATATTTTTAAAAAATGGAGGATAAAAGTAAGAAAAGTCCGTGGATTGAACTGAAGGAAAGTTGACTTGAGTTTGAGTTGCCCACTATTCATACTGGGGCTCTTTACTCCATGGTATTGTAACATTACTCTGCTTTCTCCTCAAACACTAAGATAGCCTCATCTTGTGACTTCATAGTTACATTTCATGGAAAAAAAATAATGTTCTGACAATACCAAGGAGTACATAAACCTACTATGGAAACTACAAAGCAAACTACATATGAGTTTATCATAATCAGGGGTTCAGGAAGTAAAAAAAAAAAATGTTGCAAGAGATACACAATCATGGACATTGTACCAGACTTCAAAACTCTGTACAGTGAAGAAAAGCAGATTAGAATTTATACTTTGGTGTCCATAGTATTGTGTAGCTTTCAAATGGTATGATTCTTCATTAATGTTTTGTTGAGCACATGTTTGTAAGATATATAATAGTTCCCTCGCATTCAGCTATGGGTAACAACCCAATATAGAGATATTATTGAAGGCTATGACTGCAAAATAAAGACCAAAAGCTATATTGCATAATAATAGACATACCAATTTCTTGTAGCTACCCTAACCAAGTACAGAAATATGTGGTTTACAAGGTTTTTGTTCATAATGGGCAGCACATAAAACAATGTACACAATGCAGTTTAGCTTTATAGTAATCTACAACACATTGGTTGGTGTATGCGTGTACTACAATATTTACAAAATTGTGAAATGGTCTAAGGTCTCATTTCTCATAAAGTATCCCTGTTTTCATGTGACATACTGATATACTGCAAACAGGCTAGCATATTAAGCAGAACTGTATTGTCCTAATATTCTAGTTCAATATCACAGTCTTTAGTGAATGTTCCTTCAGAAGGCTTTGAGGGAAAGATATACTTCAAACATTTTTCCATGGCTCATATATCTTCTGTGCATCTCTTAACAGCATTTTCTCTGTGCCCATGTTTATCTCTTTGTCTAAAATTTCCCTTAGTAATGACTCTAGTCCTGATTATCTTACGGCTTTATCACTTGGTTATTTTATAAGTACTTTTGATCCAAATAAGATTATGTTCAAGGAACTGAGAGTTAAGACTTCAACACATATTTTGGGGAATACATGTAAACCAGCAATATTAGGTACCAGAGAAAATTATAATATATTATGATGAACTCTTTGAAATTTACTTCTTTGAATAAGATAGCCTTTTAATATCAGGAAGGAGAAAATAATAGTTGTATCCAGTATGAATTGATGATAGCAATTATTTTGTAACTTTCCCCATATTATTATATGGTCTTTTTTTTCTCCTAAATTTCCTCTTTTAATGAAACTGAAGCATCACACATATCATGGCTTTCAAAATTATTATATTAAAATATTATAATCCATATAAAATATATAAAATATTATAATCCATAAACTTGGTACATTTAAATTGCAAACAATATCCATCAGAAACTCATATCATGGCTACCTTACTGAAATATAAAGACTGTTAATAAATAATGATGCTCTGTGATGCTCTGAATGCTGCGTTTTAAAGTGGAGTTTACAGCTATCTTTTGGGTTCCTGATTTCAGTTTTGCTAAAAATTTTGTCTAATCAAGCATTTCATATGATTTTGTTTGAAAGGATGTATTACCTTTAAAACTTAAAATTTTATAGGTATTATAACACTGTATACAAATTATGTTTAATCAACTTTTTGATGATAAAGTATTTGGCAGGATTTAACTTTAATAATCTTTTGTCTTTTCATATAGAAATTTTATTGCTTCTTTTCTGTAACAATGGTGATGTTGCATTGTCCTGAATGCAGAAGATTACCCATAATTTAAAATGTTACAGTAAAAAATTTGCATTATAATGAAACTAGAGTGTCCAGTGCCTCATTCTAAACCACAGAGTTCAAGCATTCTACCTTCAGGGGCAAAATGTCAAATGTTCAACAGAAGATAAAGAGTAGGAGAAAAATTAAGAAAAGGTCTTTTATTATAATTTCTTAAACAGTTTTATCTCATATTTTCTTATTTCTACATTGTCTTCATCTATGTAAGCCTATGACACAAATTTTAATACATGATTTATGGTTACAAATTCATTTTTTTATTCTCATTTATTATAGGGTGTCACCTTTTATCATGCCTGCATTTAATAATCTCTTGTCTGCATATTAATGGTTACAAATATGATACCTCTATAGACCCAAGAAGCCAGGAGTTTAGCTGTCTCAGAAAGTAACGGTTGAGTGCCTTGAAAAGTGAGATTGGGGGAAAAAAGTCAGATGTCTCTGTACATGCATATGCATTAAAAACTAGTTCAGGTAGTGGAAAAGAACATTTCCCAATGTGCAGAGTCACTTTGTGTAAATTGATTTTTCATAAGCCCCCATAATTTGTGCATCCATAACTGTATTGAACATATAATAAGCCAGTGTCAAAATTAGGTGAGATCATAAATAAGACATTCCTAAGTTTCAGCATCTAGGTTAAACTATAGGGACATTTATTAATACCTCCTGGTACCCTTCACTCAAGTTGACACATTTATTCTATCATTGGATAAAGTACATAAATGAAAAAGAATGATTTGACCAAGATTTTATCTGAATGTGATAACACAAAGCCTTATGAACTGACAAGGAGATTAACATTTTAAAACCTGAAATCTTTTTGTTGAAAGAACATGGATGCCTGAGAGAAAGTATGGGCTAAGTATAGTCTTCCTTCTGTATCCTACTGGGGGAGGGAGAAGATCCAGAATGGTCCTATCCCTCCCTTCATGGATCCCCAAATCAGTAGAAATGCAAATTTGTCATATAAACTGGCAGGGTTTGTATGTAACATATGTATCTCCTCCCCTATATCTGAACCATGTCTACATTTCTCATAAAACTTATTAATATGTAAATGTTGTTATGTGAAGAATAATGACAAGGGATAATATCTGTATTTGCTCAGTATAGACATTTCCATCCAGGCAGGCTAGTATGTATTTTGTTTAATATGGATACGAGGAATCTACAGGCATAAAGAAAGGACTGTATAGATATACTTTACTCACTTTCTTTTGCAAAAAGGAAAAGAAAAGAAAACGTGGAGGCCATATCTGGTAGGAAATGAGCCTCAACATTATTCAGAAAAAGTAGTACTGCAGGTTGGGAATGGGGGAAAAGAGTAGTTCTGTAAAAGTATATAAGAAGCAGGATATGTTGCTATAGCAGTTACCTTCTTGTTGCTAGAGTAAAACACCCAACCAAAAGTAGCTGATGGAAGGAAAGTGCTTATTTCTACTTAATGGTTTTAAAGGGAAGCTTCATTATAGACAAAGCATGGCAGAACAGAGGACTGCCATTATATCTTACCACAGTAACTTGAAGGTACCAGCTAGCATGAACTCATTCTGGAAAGGGGAGCTTGCTCTAACACTCTAAAACTCACCCTCAGCCACACACCTCCTTTAGCAAGGCTTCACCTCCCAAATTGTGGACAGCTTGCCATTTTAGTATGAGGCTTTGTCACAAGCACTTGAGGCTAAGGGGGACATTTTATTCTCAAATGACCATACGTACAAAGACAAATCAAAATCTACACTGGTGAAACGCTGTGTACAAAATAGACAGTGTGTAGTAAGTTTTGAAGAAGATGCAACTTGAGAAGGAAAGCCCAGGGTGTTAATATAATTGAGGAGAAGCATGTGTGTGATGAGTAACAGAGTGTGTGCTGCTGACTATGCAAATTGAGGTTAAGTATGAACACTTCTGGAACCCATGGGGAGGGAGAGGAGCATGCTAATTAAGAAGAACTGCACGCTTGGTTGGTAGCATTGCTAGCACACAGACAGAAAGAGGCTAATGTGCCATCCTTGCCCTTCAGGATGGATGGCTACCTGGGAAGATTTTCCTTTCTGAAAGAAAATCAGAAACTAAAAGGTTTTAAAAACATGCTAAAAAGGAGAAATGTTAGCAAAATGGTATTCGGTTTAGCATAGACATCAATGAATGTTAACACAGTCACACACTTAGGCTAAAATATAAAACTAAGAGATTTATTTTCAAAACAGATATTGGTATTTTATTACCATAGAACAGCCTCAAAAAAATTGTTTTCTAAACAAAAAGGATAATCTGCTTTCCTTTAGCAGAATTTTTTCAGAATGGCTTTTGTCTTTTCATATATAATGAAGAAAGACCACATGGGTAATATCTACTATAAATGCTAATAAAATTAACAATTGTTTTCCAAGTATGTAAAATTTCCAATGAGAAAAAAAAATCAACAGCTATAAACAGTCAAATATTACTCACTAAACATTGTGGACTTTCCAAATCTACAAGTTATATGCATTTTCCTTTGTCTGTATTTAATATGTACTCTTGTCTTTCATTCAAGAACATAGGCCATTATGCAACCTTACAGCTGATTGACATTATTGTATTAATAATTGGAATTGTCCCACTGTATGAACTTTAATGGACATTGATTTAAAATAAATTACTTATGATGGTTTGATAGAGGTCACAATCTTTTTTTTTGTTTGTTTGTTTTTTTCATTTTTCGATTTTTCAAGGTAGGGTCTCACTCTAGCCCAGGCTGACCTGAAATTCACTATGTAATCTCAGGGTGGCCTTGAACTCATGGCTATCCTCCTACCTTTGCCTCCCGAATGCTGGGATTAAAGGTGTGCACCACCACGCCCGGCAAGGTCACAATCTTAATAGCTGAAAGCTCTAACTTTCCCAAAGGGGGAGCAGGATAAAGCATAATACAATTTTAAATTGAAATTATAGAAATTTCTGATATTTATTTACCTTGATAGGAACATAGGCTTTTTTTTTTTTTTTTTTTTTTTTTTTTTTTTTTTTTTTTTTTTTTCGAGGTAGGGTCTTACTCTAGTCCAGGCTCACCTGGAATTCACTATGTAGTCTCTGGCTGGCCTTGAACTCATAGCAATCCTCCTACCTCTGCCTCCCTAGTGCAGGGATTAAAGGCATGAGCCACCACGCCCAGTTAGGAACATAGGCATTTTTAAATACAGCTAGGTTATTTGCTAAAAAATAATAGACTGTTTACCTAAAGTAAAACAAAATATTGCATAAGTATTACAGAAGAAAACAAAATTAAAGTAAGTAATTGAAGTGCTCATTATGAAACACATACATATTTTATTGATATGAAAATCATTTTACTTTACCTATCCCCCTAACTTCCATTCCTAATTGTTGTATTTTATAATTTTTTATATTTTTTGATGTGCTAACGATCAGTCACAGGGTCTTGCAGATATCTAATAATAATCTAGATACCAAGCTCTTTTATTGGTTTGGTTTTGTTTTTGAAACACGATCTCTTTATATAACTGTTATGATTACTTTATATTTGTTTGGACAAACACTCAACCAGAATCAGCTTATTGGATGAAAGAGTTTATTTCAGGCCTATTATTTATAGAGGAAGCTTCATCATGGTGGAAGAAGCTGGCTCACTTCAACGTGTATCCATGGTAGGAAGATAATAGCCAGTATTAACAAGCATGAGCTCACTCTGAACACACACACACACACACACACACACACACACAGATCTGGATTCAACTCCAAGAACTCCCCCTGTTGAACATTTCCTCCAGGAGAGCTCCACCTCCCAAATGATCTGCTAGGTAGGGTCTAAGTAGGAAATTTAATCACAAACACCTGAAGCTATAAGGACATTACTTGCATTCAAAACCATCACATCCTTCCCAAGACCCCATAGATGTATGTCTATCTTGCAATGCAAATTGCACTCAGTCCAAGTTCACAAGTCCCCATAATCTTTGTCAATTTTAATAATGTTTTAAAGTCCAAAGTCTCAACTAAGATTTGAGACAGTCTCTTAACTAGGAGTCCTGTGATATAAAAAACACAAATAAAATACTTCGAACACATAATGGCACAGAGTAAAAACATTCTTACTGCAAAAAGGAGGCATAATAAAGAGAGGATGAACCAATGCAAAATCAATTAACTGGAAGCAGACATCAAACACTTATAGTTCCAAATTTGACAATTTATCCTCTGTAACCAGTGATGAAGTCTCTGGGCTTCCAACTCTGCTATTCCAGCTGGATCTCACAATCTAGGGAAAACTCAATCCAGAGCTGGCAGGTCTCCTTGTGGCCATCCAGCCAGAATCCTTGAATCTCCACTGCAACCCACAGTTTATCTGTACAGCTCCATTCAATGGTCCTCCTGGGTCTCCATACAGGAATTTCAACCCTGGTTCACATTTTGCCAAATCTTAGCAGCTTCTGGAACCATGTACATATCATGACCCACTTTCCTGCATGCCTAATATTCCAAAACCAGTAAAGGTAGGCATCATAGCTAAACTTGTAAATACATGGAAAAATAAAGCTTGACCTTGAAAATGAGGATACTCCTTCATCAGTCTGTCTGCAAACCTCCTCCTTTCATAGAATTTGCATTCGTACTAGCTTGAGCCTTTAATGAGTTGGGTTTTACCCTCAGGGCATCTTTATTTTTGTCCCAATGCAAAATATTTGGCCCACCTTATTATTATTATTATTATTATTATTATTATTATTATTATTATTATTCTTTGTTGTTGTTTTTCGAAGTAGCATCTTGCTCTAGCTTAGGTTGACCTGGAATTCACTCTGTAGTTCCAGGATGGCCTCAAACTCTTGGTGATCCTCCTACCTCTGTCTCTCCAGTCGTGCACCACCACAACTGGCTTGGCCCATCTATAATAGTGGTAATCTCCTTAAAAAATACAACTCACTTCTAACCAGTCTCTGTCCCTGTAACTTCAAATTAGTTCATTTTTTTCTGTGATATATTGTACGTTTTTCATATCTTTAAGTTCTATCCTCCTGCCAATCACACCAGTCGCTTACTTTAAAATTCAATTTTGCTCAAATTCTCAAGACATGGACAGAACTCATCAAGCCTTTCAGCCAGTAACCTAGTTCCAACAAAATTTTTTCTTCCCCTTTAAAACTTCATAAACCAAGCCTTCACACTGCACAATTCTCTCTGCACTTAGCATTTTCAAGCTCCCACCAAAATTGCCCATCAAGCTCTGCTTAAAACCTTCAAGGCTTCTCCAATCCAATGTAGCAAATCCTTCCATATCCCATGCCACAAACACATTTCAAAAGACCAAAAGCCACATGGCCAGATTAATTGTAGCAATAAAAATTTTTTCTGTGGTAGTTACATTATCATTGCTGGAACAAAACACTGACCAAAATCAGCTTATGGGAAGAAAGGATTTATTTCAGGTGCATGGTTTCCAGGGTAAGTTCATCATATTGGAAGAAGCTGGCTCATTTGATCATACTTCCATAACAGAGAAAAAAAAAGCACATGTTAGCAAGCAGGAGTTGGTTCTGAACGCACACACAGAGCTGCGCTCAAACCCTGGTCTGCCCTTGTGGGGAGGAAGTGGTGATACACTTCCTCAAGCAGGGCTCCCCCTCACAAACAATCTACTAGGTGGGGACTAAGTAGGGAACTTAATCACAAACACCTGAGACTAGGCAGACATTACATAAAGTCCATCCAAATAGGCCAGACTGCCTTAGAATTTATAATCCTCCTGCCTCAGCCTCTCAAGCACTGGAATTAAAGGTATTCTCCATAGTGCCTGGTTTATTCTTTCCTTACACTCTATATGTAGTAAATAGAGATCTGAGTGTGGAATAAGCAAACTTAGTTTCAACTAACTGCATATGAATACTTATCTCACCATCTCCTTTATATAAAATTCTCACTTAAACTTATTTTTGTGCTCTATAAGTTAGAGTAGAAAAATATCTGTAGGAGAGTGAAGCAAGTATTATAAAATAACATATAAATATTAAGTATTTGTATATGGCTTACCTTCCCAATACACAGATCAGGATCACAGTATTGTTCTTGCAGCTAATCTGTGACAATAGAATCTTCTAGAAGTAAATTAATCTTACTTATTTATGCCCACCACCCACCATAATTTCTGCTATTAGGCCTTGATCATAGAATTCAAAAACTAATGACAAAAGAAAGATGAAGACTGGGCATGGTAACACAGGCCTTCATTTTGAGCCCTTGTGAGTCAGATATAGGAGGATCATGGTAAGTATGAGGCCAACCTGGGACTACAGAGTGAGATCCAGGACAGCCTGGGCTAAAATGATACCTTACCTCAAAAAAAGAAGAAGAAAAAAAAAATAAAGTTGAATTAGTAAGGTTTGGAAAAAGAAATGTAAGAGGAAGTCAATGACAAAGATGAAGAAGATAAAATAAAAATGGAAGGAAAAAGAGAGGAAAGAAATTTTGTTGCAGATTAAAAATTACCTGTAGGGCTGGAGTGATGGCTCAATGGTTAAGGTAAAGGCAAAGGAGCCAGGTTTGATTTCCCCAGTACCTATGTAAAGCCAGATGCACAAGGTGACACATGCACCTGGAATTTGTTAGCAGTGGCTGGAGGCTCTAGTGCACCCATTCTCTCTGTCCCTCTCCCTCTTCCCCAGTCTATCTCTCTATCTTTATATCTGCCTCTTTTTCTCAAATAAATAAATAATAAATAAATAAAATATTTTAAAACTTACATGTATTCACATATTTTAATTGAAAAGCAATAAGGCTTGAGATAAATCTTTACAAAATGGCAATGGATATCACTAATTATAGAGTCATTTGTTTAAATTTCATGTTTAAAACTCATAATTATGACTCATCAAAGGTTAATGGTAAAACCCTACTGCTGAATACACCATATGCTGCTAGGATGAAACATGGAGTGACCTGCTTGGAATCTGGAAGAGGGTCAGTCCACAGAGAGTTAGATTGTCTAGCGCCAGAGGCTGCTTCACGAGTGACTGGGGGAAAATGACCGACATCTGTCCAAACAACTTGCAGTCTAAGATACTCAGCAGTTAACAACCTGACATGATGCTCAAATAAGTGCAATAGTGGCACAGAGCCATGGTGGGTAAACAACTGCTCTTGATTTGGTTAACAGATCCACCCAGTGGAATAGAATTCATAGCCGGAACTGGGAAATAAGTCAAAACTATGTCCAAAAAATGAGCCCATTTTCTAATATCAAGCTCCCACCAACTGTGGGCTAGAAGAGGGCCTACTCATATAAAATTCTCTCTAAAATAACAATGGCCATCCCATCTATCCAGTACTGACTTCTCTCTCCATTGGAGAATTTGCTTTTCTTTTTCAGATGGATGCCAAACCTGAAGGGAGGATCAGCCTATCACACCTCACCAGGGCCCCAGCTGAAACTGTAGAGTAACGGGGAAAATGGGCAGGAATCCAGCTTTCTTGGTGAACCTGACACCAGAACAAGACTGAAGGAGATAAAGATAGAGAACATCCAACTCCTACTAAGCCAGATATCCAGAGACACAGAGGCTCCCAAAACCTCATCACTGAAGTAGAACTAAAATGAACCCAACATGGCTCAGGGAAATTTGCAGAAGAGCCACAAGTTGGGTCATTATGCACAGAGTCTTTGCCTCTCCCCCATAACTGTTTCCTACCCCCATAATACATGACCCACATTCACCAATTAGGAGGGTCCCTTTGGAGGGGGGTGGACAGGGAGGAGGCTACCAGAGGCATCGACATAAATGTAAAATTTTAAAAAAATAACAGAAACTTATTAATACAAAAATAAAATGTTTGAATTTTTAAAAAATAACCAAATATCTTAGCAGCATTTCATCCTGAATGTTAAGTGATTATAGTACAGAATTTGTCCACTGCTTATCTATGAATTCAGGAACTTAGGCTCATTTATTGTTTTATTTTTAATATTCTTGCTCAATATTAGAACATTTTTAGAAATATTTAATTATTTTCCAAGGTAGCATCTCACTCTAGCTCAGGCTGAACTGGAATTCACTTTGTAGTCTCAGGTTGGTCTTGAACTCATGGTGATCTACCTACCTCTGTCTCCCAAGTGCTGGGATTAAAAGCATGCAACAACATGCCCGGCATAAATGTTTTTTTTTTTTTTTTTTTTTTTAATTTAAATATTTTTTCTTTTTTTGTTTATTATTTATTTATTTATTTGAGAGTGACAGACAAAGAGGCAGATAGAGAATGGTCACACCAGGACCTCCAGCTACTGCAAAGGAACCCCTTGTGCATCCGGCTTATGTGGGTCCTGGAGAATCAAACTGGGATTTTTTGGCTTTGGAGGCAGATACCTTAACCACTAACCCATCTCTCCAGCCCAAATGTTTTTAGTATATATGTATATATGTATTTATTTGAGAAAGAGACAGAAAGAAAGAAAGAAAGAAAGAAAGAAAGAAAGAAAGAAAGAAAGAAAGGAAGAAAGAAAGAAAGAAAGAAAGAAAGAAAGAAAGAAAGAAAGAAAGAGAAAAAAAGAAAGATAGAAAGAAAGAGCACATGAGTGCCTCAAGGCACTGCCAATGAACTTCAGATTCATGAGCCACCATGTGCATCTGGCTTTTGTGGGTTCTGTACTGTCAACCCTGTGTTCTTCAGCTTTGCAGGCAATGACTAAGCTATCTCTCCAGTCTGATTTTGATTTTTGGTGTATGACATATGTGTACATATATGGGTGTTTCTGTATATTAGTGCATGGGCATGTGTGTGTGTGAGCACATGTGGAGCCCAGAGGACAACCTCAAGTATCATTTCTCAGATGTATCACATTTGTCTGTCTCTTTTTCTTTTTGTTTATGTGTTGATGTACATACATGTGTATGTGTAAGCATGTGTGTGTATGGGTACATGTGTGCATGGATATATGGAGGACAGTGGTTAATGTTGGGAATTGTCTTTCACCTTATATTTTGAGTTAAAGTCTCTCACTGAATATGAGTCATATTCTACTAGAACAGATATCCAGGCAAACTTAAGGATCCTCTTCTCTCTATCTCTTGGGGATTGTGCTTACAAACACGTGATACCACACCATGCATTTTATTTAGATTCTGGGGATTAGGGATTCGAACTCAGGTACTCAGGTTTGCAAGATAAGCACTTCAGTAACTGAGCCATAGGGTAGAACATGAAGTCAACCATTTCTTTTTGAGACACGGTCTCCCACTATTAGATTACTACAAGTAGGTTAGGGTGGTTAGCTAGTGAGGTCCAGGCTGGTCACATAATGAAATATCAAAAATTTCAATTTTATAAACTTCTGTCTGGACACATTTGCTTTTTATTTTTTGCTACTATAAAAGTATAGCCCAGATTGGGTAATTTATAATGAACAGAAATATATTTTCTCCCGGTATTGGAGGCTGGGACATTTACTGTCAAGGAATTGACTTACAGTGAAGGCCTTCTTGGTAGAAGGCATAAAAGCAAAAAGACAAAATGGAATCAAATTTCACCCACTTAAAGTAGCACTTATTGTATCCATAAATGTAAACCTTTCTATCCTGACCACCTTTTAAAGGCCCCACTTGCTAAAATGTTACAATGGTGATTCAGTTTCATTATGAGCCTTAAAGTAAACAGACATTCAAACTATAGTCATTACCAAGCTTGGAACACTTAGCATACAAGTATAAAATACATCAATCAATGTCTCATCTAAAGGAATTTACAAAACTTCTCATGCTGTGAATGGAGGTATTAAAGAAAGCACATCCATTTGCCCTCTCTGAGCACTCAGGTATACAGGTATGCTAAATCTGCTTTTGCCCATGCACTGCTACATGAACTCTGACCCACCAAAGTAGTTAAGCCCGGGGTTGAATTGTTGTTGTTGACAAGTCTCACCCACAAAAACAAAACAAAAAGGATATGAACAATTAAATGTGCAAACCTTTGCAAGCACAATGAAAAGTGACCAATCTCCACATACACACCAAAAAAAGCACTCTACAGTGCACACCTTTAACCCCAGCACTTGGGATGCAGAGGGCAGAGGTAGGAGGATCACCGTGAGTTTGAGGACACCCTGAGACTACATAGTGAATTCCAGGACAGCCTGAGACCCTACCTCAAAAAACAAAAAAACAAAAAACAAAAAACAAAAAACAACAACAACAACAACAAAAAAACACTTTACATTAAAAAGAGTCTGAATCATTTGAAATCCTGTGCAGAAGGAAAAAAATTAAAAATACCATTTCTGTAAAGCTTTTTAACAAAAGCTCCCAGGGGTCTTTTAAAACACAACTGTGCTTCATCAAGTCTCTTTGACTACTATAAGACAGAAGGCATATTATGTTTTTATTATTGGTTATTCAGGGTAGTGTATGTGTAAGCATGTCCTTTTTATTTCTTTTAAGAAGTAAAAAGGAGGCAGGTAATTAGGTAATTTAACAATAAAACAACTCTTAATTTTACTTGGCTCACAACGGGATTAAGTATGTTTTGTGAGAAAAAGTGATTACATTATTTTAAAGGAACTAATTGTTGTGGCCTGAATTCTGTAGCCTCAGACAGCCCCCTTAGTGAATGGAACAGCGAGAGATTTGTCAAGGCTCTCTGTGACAACTCAATGCCTAGATTCAGGAAGTGATTTGTGCACAAGGCTAAAGCCATCTCTATTTCCAGAAAGTCGTTTCCTCTTGAAAGAGGTAATATTGGCTGTTGTAACTTTTCCCCCAAAGACACTGCTATTCATCTAACTGTAGAGATTTCTACCTCAATGCCAAAACTCTCACACATACTTGAAAACATAACAGTAGCTTCAAACACATTCCTTTATTTCTTTCCACTTACTTTTTGGTAGTCTTTCTTGGGACCATGTTAAATTTGGTTGAATTACTTTCCAAGCTGAAGTTTCTCTGCTTGTGTTTCTTATTCTTGGGATAATGGGCTATGTTGGATATAAGCTTTCCATGTAATGCAAAAATGATAAGAGGATTAGAGATACTAAATACCTGTCAGGAAATATCTACTAAGATTATTTTCTAGCATAGGTAATACATAGTCTGGAAACTTTTTTGAAAGTTGAGAGATTTGTTAATAGATGAACTGGAGATCAGCAGAATAGCCTCTTGGTTTCTTCTTCTGAAAACTGAAGGTAATAATAGCATCACTGTTTGGGAAATGTTTTGAGAACTGCCTATGAAAAAGACTCAGCAAATGCTTAATAAACTATTATATACAATGTGTGGCTGTTGCCTCAGAGCTAACTTCTTCTATAGCATATAGTCATATACTTATGACAACTTATCATGTAATAAATGTGAAATTTTAGTTTATTCTATCTTGTTGGCTCCAAGTTGATACCACCCATGGTCATGATAAGATAGACTTTCTGATTTCAAGCAACAATATATACTTTTTCAGCTTGCATTGCTTACTAGTGAGATCCTGTTGAAGATCCAGAATGAGCCTTGAAAAAAATCTTTAGAAAATAAGACATCTCTCACAAGTATTTTACTTTAGTTGCTGCATGTGTATGTGTGTGGTGTGCATACATGCATGTGGGTGCACATGTGTGTGCAGGTGCATATGTGTGTAAGGAAGGCAGAGGTGAACATTGAGTCCATTGAGTCCTTTCCTCAATCCATCTCCATCTGTTTTTTTGTTTTGTTTTGTTTTGTTTTTTGAGATGGATTCTCTTACTGAACTTTATACTCACTGATTCAGCTACATTAGCTTGCCAGCATGCCCTAAGGATTCTCCTTTCTCCACTTCTCTAGAGCCAGAATTACATGCTCATTGTGTGGCATCCGGCTTTTACTCTGGTGCTAGGTATCCAAACAAATGCAGGCCACTTGTAGGCCAAATGCATCAATCTACCTATCTCCTCATACATTCTCACAGATATTTTAAATACTAAAAGGAACAGTATTGTACTTGAAAAGCACTTAGATCAACACCTGGCACATTAAGAAATGTAGAAGTTATTACTTTTCTTCATCTATAATTTAAACTTTTTGCAACTGTAGAAATAAATCTGTCCTATCCATGGTAGAGGCAATGACAAAAGTCATCTGCTATCTATATGTTGAACAACACATGCTTTGAATGAACATCTGCTTTTATATGCAGTTACTAACAGAGCTGCAAAATGATTTTTAAAATGTGTTTTCCTTCCAGATGTGTGTTGGAAGCTTCGTGAAGTTTGTTTGTATGGTTTCCCAAACCTGCTATATCAGCAGTACCGGATTGTGCAGGGCTGGGAACACAGAAGATGATTGCCATAGGGTCACAAGGGACAGGCACAACCCCATAAAATAAAATAATGTTCTAATTCCATGAGATACAACCTCATGCAGCATACTGCTTAATCTGTTACAATTTAACAGAGATTTGTGCTGAATTACACTATCAACAATCCAGAGACATTGATGACCATATGCTAAATTCCTCAAGGTGCAGTAAGAGGGGCTTTTGTGCTTGTTATGGACATGTTAAGCCATCAGAAACATATGTACTAGATGGCTTCATAACACAATACTCTCAGGAGAGAATTATATGGGAACATCATAGTCTGAAAGAGGAATTTGCTTCCTTTTTTGTACAATTGGCAAGATTATAGTTTTGCATTAAAACTAAATAAAATCCCAGAATAGTTATTTTTTGAAATATGTGGTTCTTCTTGAGAATTGCTGTAGAATTCTTCAGATAAAATTTTCATCTTATGTCTTGCATACATTGTTCATTATGGGGATGCATAGGAAGTTTGAGGAGTGGCAATAATGTTTGTCACCTCCAGCTTCCTTAATGACATCATCAATGCCATGCTTTACATATTTAATTTAGTTCAATTGTTACCCTATGTGCATGATTTTATTTACTCCTCACAACATCACTCTGATACTTTTAATCACTTTACTGATGAAGAAACCAATGCTTATGGAAACTGATCAGATTTCTCAAAGTCCCACAGTAAATAGACAATAGAAACTGGATTTCTAATCTATCACAGGGACTCTTATTTATTTTACATGTGAACAATACATGCTTTAAGGAATGTTGTGGATAATGTAATAAAATGGAATACATCTGTATCATAATCTTGTATTAGCACAATAGGTTCTACAGATACTTGGAAAACTTTTAGCTAGTGAGACAAAATAGTATTTTGTAATATGTTTTGTGTAAATTCAAGCCAAAACATATGTGACAGCTTTGTGATTATGAACATTCATGAGAGTTGTAACTTTCTACTTGATTATTTCTATTGCATGCTTTGTTCTCCCCATCCAAGCAAATTTAAAACACTGTAGCCATCAGGTACATAACCCAGATCATAAGATGGAGAAAAAATTAAAAAATGAATACTCATTTTTTTCTTTTCTTTTCTTTTTTTTAATTTTGGCTGGGGCATGGCTTAATCTATCTATAAATATCATGATAGGAAAGGGCCAGTGATAATTTACTTCCAAGTACCCATTCTCAATGACCTTCTTCTTCCAGTTGGGTCTCACCTTCTGAACTGTTCAAAACATCCAAAAATAATGCCACCCACTGGGTACCAATTTTTTCAACATGAGCCTTTATGGGGGCACAATTCATTGATCAATCATAACACAGAGCACTGGGAAATATGGCCCAATTAGATAGCAACATGCCCAGTTGAAAAGTGTGAATCTATAAGTAAAGTAAAAGAAAGAATGTGTGTTATATATTTCTAGCAATAGATGTTACAAAGTCTAAAAGCATTGCTATTTAAAAACTTATTCAAAATTATTTTCATTAAAAAGATAATATAGAGAATATTAATGTCAGTGATTTACGGATAATCTGAATAATTGTCTTATAAACAAATTACTTCCTTAAAATTGCTGGACTCATACTTGCATGTTTTAAAAATTGCTGGTAATTATAACACTCTATTGAATGTTACCAGAAATCAAGAGAGAAGTGTGGCTATTCTTTATTACATAGTTGATATTCAATACTAATATGAAGGTTAAATTACTCCAAGCACAGGACAGAAATCACAGCTCATAGTAATTCAAACAGAAAACATGGCCATAAGTTGGTTCTACCATCATACATATTAGAATTGTCATAACAAGTTAATACCTTATGCTTCCACAATCACTGGAGAAGTAGGGACTTTATATCAACAAAAATATAACCCTTCCCAAGATATAATCATGGTTTTAATGTGAAATTTCCAGATTATAATTTATGTGTACTTAGTTATAGATATGGTTTTAAAGTTGTTTATTAGAACTCCCTATTTTATATCTTTAATTTAAATCACTATGATCAAGAGATTATTTTCTATTTTTTATGTGCAGTCATTTATACATTATTAAAGTTTTGGAGACACAGACACATAGGACATGCCTAGTCAATGCACAGACTCACTTGTAGCAGTGAACTCACAGTGGTTTCCTGGGCTCCTGTGCAGAGGTCCATTCAATTGCCACCAGTCTACATGCCTGATCGCCAGCTTGAGATTAATTGACACTTTTCTCTCCAATTCCCTCTTCTCAGCATCCATCATTTCTTTCTGTGTCTGAGGGCACTTGAGTCATTGATCAGGAATGATTTAATGCAGGTACATTTGATTGCTCATTTTGAACACTTATGAAATATAGGATGTGGGGAGCCCATCTGGGCATTTCAAAGGAGTGACTGATTGACTGAGAGAAGGAACACCTGAGTGGGAGAAGTAGTGACCCTGTGGATATGGGAATGCACTGGACAGACATCATTTCAAGGAAGGATTTGTAGCCTGACAGCTAACAGTTTTCTTAGCTCCAGTGAGATCAGCTACAACTTCAGGAAACTGATTCTCCAAGCTCAAATACTTCCTGTTGCTGAATCCAGTGACTGAGTGAGTCAGGATACAAAGATCAACCAGTTTGGACAGTGCTGAATTGTTTGAGTCCTTGGGAAGCTGGCATTATTACTCTTCTTCTTCCTTTGTCCAATACAGATTCTCCTTCCTTCTTTTCATGCGCACTGACCACTACAAACCTCTTGTAGGGCTTGGGAGATAGCTCACTCCATAATGTACTAGTATCTCAAGTATCCTTGATCCTTGCACTCCATTCACATAAAAAGACAAATGTCTTAGTGACCTTCTATAATCTCAGCACTCTGGTCTGATGTGGAAATGGGAGGCAGAGGCAGAACTGTTTCCCTGGAAGTGCTTGGTGAACCCTTCATAAAGAATAATCACAGAACAAGCCAGATGTGGTGGCACACAACTTTAATCCCAACACTCTGGGGGCAGAGATTGCTTTCCCGATGAACCTGGGCTAAACTGAGAACCTACTTTGAAAAAACAATAAATAAATAAATATATATAGATAAATAAAAAGAATAATCACAGAACAAAGTCAAGAGAAATCCTGCTGCAAATGACTCAGAATGGCAAGGATAGACCAAAATATTATCTTCTGACTGCTACAAGACATGAGGACATGAACATACCTGTACACACACATACACACACACATACAAAAATACATATGCATGCACTTGTACATACATACACCAAAATAATCACACACACACACACACACACACACACACACACACACACATGCATGCCCTTGTGCCCCACAATGCACCTTAGAATATTCCCTGGGGAACTTGAACTGTGATGTGAGGGACCAATGTGCTAGACTTGCAGTGTTGTACCCCACATCACCCCTATTCCCTCCCCCGAACACTGTATGTCTCTGCTCATTTTCCAATAGCCCTTGATGCAACAAAGAAATATACACATATTATGTTTCTCTTTTAGATATAAAGCTAATGAAAATCAAATAGGTATAATGTGATGCCCAAAGACAGTTAAAATTTCAAATCGAGTATTTCACTCATTTTTACAAATATTTCAAAGATGACATAATGATTATTTAATGTAAGTTCAGCATTATGCTGAACCCTGAATATGTAAGCAGTAGGAGGATCCCAGAAGCAAGCAGCTGACCTGCTAGATGCAGGTGACTCTAATATTCCATTACACATGAGAGACATCTCCCTACTATTCAACTTTGAGTAAATGATTATGTATTTTACAAAAAAGAGGTATATTTGTTCAAGAGAACTTATAAAACAATACTCTGAACAACAAAAGGAGATTATAGAGAGCTTTGTGAGGAGAAATAGTATTTTATGTTTATAAAAAGGTGACTAAGTTCTGACTATGAAAATAAGCAACAAACTACAACCAAAGATGAAAAATAGAATGTTCAGAAGGCTCTGGACCAAAACTTTCAACCTAATAAGGAAGATTCATCAAACTGTTGAAGAGGAAAAAAGAGATGATGATGGAATCTGAGGGAGATAGAGAGAGATGGGATAATAAATCCAAAAGGGGCCTTCATTTAAGAATGTTATTTAATGGTATTAAGTAATTATAGGCAGATATTCATTGTGAAGTCATCACTTCTTTATTTTTACCTTTATTCCTCTCTCCCTCCTTCCTTCCCTCTTTTGTTCCCCCTTTCTTTCCATCTCTCCTCTCTTTCCTCCCTCTTTTCCTCATCCCCCACTCTTGTTCTTGAAGGATCCATCACTGAAGAAGGTCATAAGAGATAAAGTGTTCTAGAGGTTCAATCCAGATATCCCAAGAGCTTAGAGTGGATAGAGCAGGAGTAGTAGGTAGGAAAGGATGGACATTGAACAAGATGGTTTTCCATGCCATACATGAAATATTCCTGCCACTGAACACTGGGAGGGAGATAAGTAAAGCTTTTGATTCTCCAGCTAAACAGAGTGAAAGTTACACTGTATTAAACAAACAAGGCTTAAAAGGAGAAGAAAGAGAAACTAATAAACTTTCTACTTAAAAATCCTGGTGACAGGAGGCTGTGGATTCAGACAGAGAAGCTGCCTTGGAAATGTGGTACTGCCATCATTTCCCTGTCTTTCATACACTTACCCTTATACTGTCTTTATAAAATATGTCTTGGGGTTTTAAATAATAACAAGTTTCTCTTCATGTTATAAATTATGCTGCCTGTTTTATAATGGATCTTCAATTTTTATAAACATAAAGGCTATTTTTAATATTCTTGCCCATCTTTGGAAACTAATTAACTAGAAGCCTGATCCATACATAGTTTTGACTTGTTGTTACATCATAGCAGTGCCTCTTCACTGCACAGCTGTCTTAATTTTAAATGTAAACCAGCATAGTTATGAAACTTTTCTGTGAATAGTAACAGTTTTAGTTGCTTATCTATTGCTAATGAATTTACCCAGTAGGCTCATCAAAGTCCTTACATTTTCAAATAGTCTACATATTGCTTATTCATATAAACTAGCTTTTAATTTACTTAAAACAGATTCCAATCTTATTTAAGCTTTTCATTTTTGAAGGAGTGATCACATTTAACCTAACATGAGTGTTGAAGGCTATGAGGCAGAGCTAAATTAGATATATCAATGTCACATCCAACAAATATGACATTTTTCTCTACAGAGGAGACCTTATTATTTTTCTCTTCTTCCTTGTCTCTTCCCAGTCTAGTTAGTTCTCAAGGTGGATGCAACTTTGCAAATCAATCTAATCATGACTGGCTGTACCTTGAAACACCAGGATGGTTTGTTGCTTCCTGTAGGATGATGCTATGCACCATACTCAGGAACTTAAGGGTCTTTAAAATTTGATTCGAAGATAGATTTTTCAATGCATTTATTTCCATATCTCTCCACAGGTACACTATGATCCTCTTCCAGAATTGCTCACATTTTTTTTTAAATAAAATGTATATGCTTCCTTCGTTTATCATATGCCCTATTTCAGATTCTTTTCTTTTTCTTGAAAACTACCCAACTGGAGTTCAGGAGCAGTGTAAATTATTACTACTTTTGAACTAATTCCTGAAATGTTCTACTGCACGTAAACTTAGTTAATACTTCTAGTTTTTTTCATTCATCATATTTTCATGTTGGCTTCTTATTTCTCTACCTAAAGTTCTTCTGTGGGCTACAGACACATCAAGGCTCAATATGGATTTGTGTTTACTTTTGTGTTTGCTTTTCACAAATAAAATAATTCCTAAAGCTAAATATAGGGGGATACTCAAAGCTCGCCATATGTAGCAGATCTCATGTGGATTTTTCTTCCCCTTTGAACCGTCCATGCATAACGAGTACCATCATTTATAGCTGAACTTCTTCCTTAGTCTTTAATGTTTTAAATTAAGATAATGCAATTGTCATGGGATTTCCTGTTGTTTACCCTACAGTTCTAGCAGTACCACTCAGGAGATAGCAGAGAGACTGTTTCAAGAGATTGTATGGGTATACAGATATTCTTAGTACTGATCTTAAGACAAGAAATTTCTTGTTTTGAATGATATATTTGAATTTGAATCAAATTTTCCTATAAATTACTTAAAATTCATGGAGAAGGCTGGATTAAAATAAGGACCCCATTGCATAGCATAGAACCTTGTACTTAGAAGGTGTGGAAAAAAAAAAAAAAAGGCTTATTATAAAAGGATTATTTTTTCAGCCTAGGAGTACAAGGACCAGCATATTCATTCTTTAAAACTGTTTTGTATTTCCTGTGGACAAGTATTGAAATTAAAAGAATATCACTACTCTAATTCTGATAATTTTTTCCCTCTCTCTCTCTCTTCAAAAGCTGCAAAAACACATTAGTTTCTAGACTGGCTAATTGGTATCAGGGAGAATATAAGGGGTCACTATTTGGCTGTATTTTTGTAAGGTTTTCTTTGTTTAGAATTGGATGATTCTTTTCTAAATTAGAACAAGATGTAGGTCCAAATTCATGCCTTTTAAAAGGTGAGAAGTTTGTGTTTCTTTAAGGAACTTCATAAAGTGGCCCAAAGAGCATAAATGTTTACAGATCTGATACCATTTCCTATGAGAACCTTGACACTATGCATAAGTCATTGACAAGCTGTCAATGTAATCAAGTGAAACTGAATTATTATGAGGCTGGTGGGGACAGGCTTGGATATTTAACTTGTGAGTGTTTCCAAAATCACATCATTATTGTTTTTAGTAACAGAATTCTTTCCCTGGGAAAGCCTACAAAGAATTTCATTTACATATCAAAGAAAACGGAAACTTCTGAAAACTGCACAAAAGACTCAATTATCTCATTGATCTCCAGAAGCCTATGCAGAGAAGATGCCTGAAGTTCTTGCATTGGATATCACAGAACACCTTTGAATTTCCAATGTGTTTGGAGAAGCACGAGTTTTGGAATTAGATTAAGGCCTGGTTCTACCATGATCACACAAAAATTGCACGCTTTTACATGTACAATGTGTTTACATTTCTACGCTCCATTTTCCCTTCATAATGAAAATGAACAAAGAACTTTACAAAAGTGAACATAATTATTGATAATAATCATCATAATAACTGAATATTGGTAATAATGGTCAGCATGCATTGAGTGCTAGGTCTCTGTGAAGCAACTGTCCTACATGTAATCTGCATATCATCTCCTTTATTGGCCATAAAATCTCAATCAGGTAAATACTTTATTTTCTCTTCTCATTTTATTTTGCTTAACCAAATTTTCTCTGGTCTTTCTTACAGAACCAAATCAAGGGAATATATCCAGTTATTTTTAGAGTCATAGTTCAAAATATTGCAGTTCACTGCAGACCTTATTTTCTGTGTCTTTGCAAATCCCAGCACCTCAGGCATACTTAGTATATGGCAATTTTCTCAGTATCATTTTTTTGTGTGTGAAATAAAACAGGATATATAGCAATGATTGTCATGTGGTTGATATTGTTGATACAACACTAAAAAGGCACATATTTAAATATCTCTGATCACAGATTAAAAATACTTTTGATTATAATGAAGCATTTATTTTCATTTTTATTTTTTTATTTTTGGTGAGAGAGACAGAGAGAGACACAGAGAGAGAGGGAGAAGGAGATAGATAGAGAATGGATGCGCCAGCAGTCTCTCAGCTGCTGTGAACAAAATCCAGATGTGTGCACCCCCTTGTGGGCAAGTACGGCATTGCACCCTTGCATCACTTTGCATCTGGCTAAATGTGGGACCTGGAGATTGGAACCGGGTTCTTAGGCTTAGCAGGCAGGCGCCTTAACCGCTAAGCCATCTCTCCAGCCCATTTTTTATTATAATGAAAATATTCTTATGCTAGCATTTTTACTACATTAAAGGAAACATTTACTCACTTCAATGACAATATCCAGCTGGAGGAGAGTAGAGATTTCTTTTTTAAAAAATATTAATTTTTTTTTTGAGAGAGAGAGAGTATTTTCACACCAGGGACTCCAGCCGCTGCAAAAGAACTCCAGACGAATGCACTACAATGTGCACATGGTTTACATGGGTACTGGGGAATCAAACCTAGGTCCTTAGGCTTCACATCCAAGTGCCATAAATGATAAGCCCTCTCTCCAGCCCCTAAAATATTTTAAAAATATTTTATTTTTATAAGATCTTTCTTTTTATAAACATGATGTAGAATGTACAAATAGGAGTTTTACACCAATATGGTGTTATAAAATACAGTTAGCACTTGTAATTCCTCTAGATATTTCTCCTCTCCATTATCTCAGATACACTTCAGCCTAGTTGATTCTCACGGCTATGTGGACCACATATTTCTGGGTTTCCTCCTATGCCTTATTTTTTCTGCATGCCTACCTCTGGTTCCTTTCTGGATTAAACTTCCTTTAAATATCAGTCTTAATTCACAGAATTACGTGTAGGTTTCATACCAGTTTTACTCTCTCTGATTCATTGATGTCATCAAATAGCATCTGTAAACTTATCAATGAATGACCACACAAGATCTCAACTTAGAGATCTAAATTCAATCAACATTGACTAACTCTCTCTTCAATCTTGGGTGTAAGCATTTTGTGCTATTTGTTGTATCTAACATTGTATCGTCAAGCTATATTTGTGAGTCAGAACATACACTTAAAAGTTTATTGAAGCTATATACAATGAAGCAACTCAATGTGAGGTTCACTGGAGACTCTTTGTTTTTTTTTTTTTTTTTTTTTTTTTTGTCCTCTGATCCACCATCTTCTCTTCTTCCTTTTCTTCATTCACTTCTCTGCCTGTCTTCTTCAGTCATCATTTTATTTTTCATATCATCTCTCTTTTTTTTAATTCCAACCACACAGCATCCAATCTCAAATCAACTCAGAAGTCAGGCATTAGTCATCTCTCCTACCTTTTGAAGATAAGAATTGACAGTCACTCCTAAAGTCACTTCTGCAGGCCTGAAAACCCACCATTATCTGTATATCCCATCCCATTGCTGTCCATACCATTGACCCCTAACCCTAACCTAAAGCACCTGAGCATCTTAGGTCTCCCATGTGCAAGCTGTCTCCTAATCTCAGTGCCTGCTCAATGACAAGAAAGCTTTTCTTCTATTCTCAGCACTATGACATTCAAAGACACTCTTCAAAGTTATCTAGTTGCCTGGCCTTTTACAGACAAAACCTTTTTTGACATTGTTTTAACCTACAAAGCAACCTATCTTTAAATCCCTATTCCCTACCCTCACTTCCGCCCACCACAGAACCTCCTCATTTCATTTCTTTGATTTCAAGCTGAGTTCAGAACTGGATGTAATATTTGTTTTCATTTTTATAGTCCAAACTGGAACATTCAACATAAAAACAGCTTACAAAGAACTCATCACAATCCCTCCCTAAGTTGTGCAGGGCAAAGATGGATTTCACCTAATGGCCCTGCACATCTCTGTATGTAGGAGTTTGTATCACTCACTGCTATCATCACAAAGAGTGCTTCCTTCAAATTTGCCAAATCACAGGTTTGTAGAGCAATGTTTCAAAGCAGCTCCTCTGTGCTATTGTCATTAAGGATGAGGGTAAGTGGCAGAGATAGGTGTCTTTGGAAGGGACAAGCTTAGAAATATGTCACAAAATCATCAGGGATGAATTGGAGGTGGAGGAAACTCATGTGTATGACTATCAAATGCCAACCCCCACCCAAGACAAAAACAAAAACAAAAACAAAAACAACATCATCACCAGTGAGAGGACAATATACAAATTTTCAACTCTGACTTCAATTATGTTTACTGTAGGTATATTTTTCCTGTTAAATGCATACTTTTAAACTATTTATATTCAAACAGCTGCTTAATAGTACCATACAATTTTTGGTAATACTTCCAGTCCTCTATTCAAAGTTTTGTGCCCTTGAAATAATATAACCATGCAAACAATACAATATGTCTCTTTCCATGAAGGTACACAATATGTTTGATATTGTAGGTACCACGTATCATGATGTTGTTAATGAGAGAGTTAATCCAGGGCTGCAATGGCACATTTTCTTTTGTTCTTAATGAACACTGACATTTGTGCTCAATTAGCAATGACACATGTACTCATAGGAGCCTTTGCTCTGATTCCAACCCAGTAAAGCTAGACATAAGGAGGTCTGCCTGTGTGATCATATCAAAGCTCCTATGCAGTGTGTCTGTTCAGAGCAGGGCTGTGACAAATTAATCATTTCTCTCTAATTTTAAGTAACATGGCACAAAAGGCAGTGGGGAAAAGTCATGGCAAGGACACAGGTTCATGTCAAGAAACAGGCAAGGTGTCTTACCTGACAATATTTGTTTGAAGTTTTCTACTTTATAATTTTTCTTGTGAATATTAAAAATTAAATTAGCCCTCTTCTTTTTTTTTTTAAATAAAGGATTTAAAAAGCAGTCTTTGGCCATGATGCATGGCACATTAACTACTATTATATCAATAGATCTTTCTCTGCCTCTTTAAGCATTTTTTTTTTTTTTTTTTTTTCCATCCACTTTTGATGAGCTCTTTGGAGCAACTTTAGCTAATAGTTGATAATGAGAAGATTGTCCAGAGGAAATCATTTTTGGAATTGTTATGCTGTTCTAATAAATCGACATTTCAGAATTGTAATCAGCAAATCTTGATTCTAAATGTGAGGCAATTAAAGAGGTCACTATATGTGGATTGAGTGCTATGTAAGTGAAATCAATTCTACCTTTGAAAGTCGATATAAAGCCATGTGTACATTGACATTCATACTGACATCATTCTAGTGGTTGGAGAACAAGAGAAAACCTGATAAAGAGATAACAAAATTATATTTTACATTCTTGGCATACATTAATACTCGCCTGCCTTTGTTTCTTAAATTCTATTTCCCTTTGTTCTTTTAGTGGTCTGTATCATCATAGCTCCATCAAATATGTCATCCATTTTAACTATGTTACAGAAAACCCATTCACATCCCATCAATATTTATCTGCCTCAAACATGATAAAACACAATGTCATTTTCATTGAAGATCCTCTAATTATTATACTAATGCATACTAATGGAAACACTGACAATCCTAAGGGCAAGTTAAAAGCTGATGAATACATAGATCATGGGGCAGCAGATATCTGCAAAAGACTCAGAGGTTTAAGGACTGATGTAACAAAGTCATGTACGGCTGTCTGAAGTGGCCCATTCAACTGAATTCAAGCCCGATTTCAGGAACCATTTTCCCTTCTGTTTCAATTAAAAACCACAGCTTTTCTCCTCTCTCATTCTTTGAGGATCCCCATGGAATGCAAATTAAGACCTTTAAAACTTTATTTCCAAATATCAGTTAATGGAATTTTAAAACATATTGCAGTTCTTATGGGGATAAAAGTCATTTTAATCTTTGTAATTAGAAACACTTCATGTGGGTGTATATGTGTGTGTTTGTGGTGTGTGTGTGTGTGTGTGTGTGTGTGTTATTTCATTTTGTTTGTATCTTTCAATGTTGAGGACCCAGCCTCAGACATGTTAATGTCATTGATGGATTTGGCACCAACACCTATGTTTCCAAGACTCCAAAAGAAAGCCTATTTTGAAGCTAGGTAGAGAAGCATCCAAGCCTCATTGTCTGGATCTACTTTGTTTGCCCTCATAAAAGTGTCCCTATGCTGGACTAACAGGATTGTTTTGTCTCCATGTCAACATCAACTGTGTGGGTATCTATTCAGCCAAAATCAGTGCAATATATATTGTGTGACATGCTTTTTTATAGTAACCTCAAATATAGCAGTGACCACATTAGACCAAGACACTGTTTCCAGATAACTTGTAATCTGAAAGGAAAGATTGAAGTAAATGGAATGAAGAACAAACAGATAAATTTGCTTAATCTTCATAAATGAAAATGCTGTAGATAGTGGTATATACCTGAGTGCACAGAATGCAGCATTTGTGCTGATGTGTAGCTTTTTTGGAGAAGAGATTCAGGTGAGACAACTTTGTGGAGGAAACCCCTGAGCTGCAGCTTTCAGATGAGCAGAAACCTAACATACATTGAGAGAAACACGGAAGCATTTTTAGTATAGTTATATTACCCAAAGGCTGGTGTCTTAAATGCCTTTTCCGCAGTGGTAGGTGTTACTTGTGAAGGTTCTGGAAATTTTGGGAAATGAAGTATAACTAGAGGAATTAGGTCACTGTGGTCAGATCCTTGGAGACTTCTTTTTACTTATTAAAAATATGCATTTGTGTGTGATGATAAGTATATATGTGTGTGAGTGCATATTCATGTGTGTGAATGCAAGCATGCATGTACCATGTCAGTGGATGGAGATCTGAGAACATCTTTCAGTCGTCAGGTGCCACCTTCTACTTCGTTTTGAGGCAGTCTCTCGTTCTTTCTCTTGTGCATTCGCCGGGCTAGCTGGTCCACAAGCTTATGGGAAATTCTCCTCTCTCTGCTACCAACCTCATATTCTAAATGTGAGGCAATTAAAGAGGTCACTATATGTGGATTGAGTTCTATGTAAGTGAAATCAATTCTACCTTTGAAAGTCGATATAAAGCCATGTGTACATTGACATTCATACTGACATCATTCTAGTGGTTGGAGAACAAGAGAAAACCTGATAAAGAGATAACAAAATTATATTTTACATTCTTGGCATACATTAATACTCGCCTGCCTTTGTTTCTTAAATTCTATTTCCTTTGTTCTTTTAGTGGTCTGTATCATCATAGCTCCATCAAATATGTCATCCATTTTAACTATGTTACAGAAAACCCATTCACATCCCATCAATATTTATCTGCCTCAAACACGATAAAACACAATGTCATTTTCATTGAAGATCCTCTAATTATTATACTAATGCATACTAATGGAAACACTGACAATCCTAAGGGCAAGTTAAAAGCTGATGAATACATAGATCATGGGGCAGCAGATATCTGCAAAAGACTCAGAGGTTTAAGGACTGATGTAACAAAGTCATGTACGGCTGTCTGAAGTGGCCCATTCAACTGAATTCAAGCCCGATTTCAGGAACCATTTTCCCTTCTGTTTCAATTAAAAACCACAGCTTTTCTCCTCTCTCATTCTTTGAGGATCCCCATGGAATGCAAATTAAGACCTTTAAAACTTTATTTCCAAATATCAGTTAATGGAATTTTAAAACATATTGCAGTTCTTATGGGGATAAAAGTCATTTTAATCTTTGTAATTAGAAACACTTCATGTGGGTGTATATGTGTGTGTTTGTGGTGTGTGTGTGTGTGTGTGTGTGTGTGTGTGTGTTATTTCATTTTGTTTGTATCTTTCAATGTTGAGGACCCAGCCTCAGACATGTTAATGTCATTGATGGATTTGGCACCAACACCTATGTTTCCAAGACTCCAAAAGAAAGCCTACTTTGAAGCTAGGTAGAGAAGCATCCAAGCCTCATTGTCTGAATCTACTTTGTATGCCCGCATAAAAGTGTCCCTATGCTGGACTAACAGGATTGTTTTGTCTCCATGTAAACATCAACTGTGTGGGTATCTATTCAGCCAAAATCAGTGCAATATATATTGTGTGACATGCTTTTTTATAGTAACCTCAAATATAGCAGTGACCACATTAGACCAAGACACTGTTTCCAGATAACTTGTAATCTGAAAGGAAAGATTGAAGTAAATGGAATGAAGAACAAACAGATAAATTTGCTTAATCTTCATAAATGAAAATGCTGTAGATAGTGGTATATACCTGAGTGCACAGAATGCAGCAATTGTGCTGATGTGTAGCTTTTTTGGAGAAGAGATTCAGGTGAGACAACTTTGTGGAGGAAACCCCTGAGCTGCAGCTTTCAGATGAGCAGAAACCTAACATACATTGAGAGAAACACGGAAGCATTTTTAGTAGAGTTATATTACCCAAAGGCTGGTGTCTTAAATGCCTTTTCCACAGTGGTAGGTGTTACTTGTGAAGGTTCTGGAAATTTTGGGAAATGAAGTATAACTAGAGGAATTAGGTCACTGTGGTCAGATCCTTGGAGACTTCTTTTTACTTATTAAAAATATGTGTTTGTGTGTGATGAAAAGTATATATGTGTGTGAGTGCATATTCATGTGTGTGAATGCAAGCATGCATGTACCATGTCAGTGGATGGAGATCTAAGAACATCTTTCAGTTGTCAGGTGCCACCTTCTACTTCGTTTTGAGGTAGTCTCTCGTTCTTTCTCTTGTGCATTCGCCCGGCTAGCTGGTCCACAAGCTTATGGGAAATTCTCCTCTCTCTGCTACCAACCTCATTGTCAGGGAGCTGCTTACTAGGACGTGAGTGGCAAGTGCTCTATCGCCTGAGTAATTTCTCCAGCTGCATTTTCATGTCCCATCCACTAGAGGGGGCATGCTTTCATGGCGTCTTCCTATTTCACTCGGCTTTCTAATTGACAAGGAAGTAAGCAACACTCTTCAGGTTTTAGTAGCATAAAGACCTAAGTTTGGATCCTCAGTGTTCACATAGAAGCTGAGTATGGTGTGCATTCCTATAAACCCGATTCCTGGAAGGTGGAGAGAGCAGATTCTTGGCACAAGCTATCTATCTAGTCTAGAAAAATTGGTGAGCTCTGAGTTCAGTCAGATTTTTTTTTTTTTTTTAATAAATAAATAAGGTGAATGGTCTCCACACATACATGCATACATGGGCTAATGCACTCTTCACCACCCCACCAAAACCACAATGAGAATTTGTAACAGGGAAGGAGAAAACCAAAACTTCCAAGGCCCTGCTTTTTTTTTTTCTTAAAAGTACTTTAAAAGGGAAATTTGTTTATATTTTTATTTACATTTTATATTTTTGTACATACTATTTAGGAATCAGCCATTTTTAATGATAATGGCTGACCAGACCAGCCTTCATATCATTCTCTGTCATACTTCTGACTTTACTTGTTACAATCTCAAAGTAGAATATTATATATACATATGTGTGTGTGTGTGTGTGTGTGTGTGTGTGTGTCCCGAGCATTCCAGTGACATTTTTTGTGTATGTACCTAGCTGTACTATAAGTAGTTGGTTTGTATAAGATGGTTAAAAAGGACAAAGACAGCAGTTGGGGAAATGGCTCAGGGTTTAAGGCAGTTACCAGAGAAGCCTAAGGACCCCGGTTCTATTCCCCAGGACCCATGCAAGCCAGATGTACGAGGGGGTGCATGATTCTGGAGTTCGTTTGCAGTGGTTAGAGGCCCTGGCGTTCACATTCTCTATTTCTCTCTATGTGCCTCTCCACCCCCAAATAAATAAATAAAATATTTTTAAAAAAAACCATAGAAAAAGGTTTCCCTTTTTTTTTGTCTATGAAGTTGCTGTTTATTTATTTATTTATTTTTGGCCTGTTTGATGTATGTGTGAAACAACATCCAACAGTAAATTGAAATTTTACTTTGCTGAGTTGTTCTAAAAAAACAACAAGATGAAGTAAAATTAAATAAATAACTAAATACATAAAGTTGAAAGAAATTAGCCATTTATTCAAGGCCATCAAAGCATACAAGTATAAACCATGACTGACTCAATTTTCTCATTTGAAATTCATATTCTTCTTTATGATCCTATAAAATCTAAGTAAGGAAGGGATCTTTATACAAATATTAGATACTTTTCTACCCCAAACAAGAAAAGGTAGTATTTGAAATCTGATGAACACTTTAATGTAGCAACAAAGTTTCACTTAAAAAAATGCCGAGGGCTGAAGAAATGGCTCAGTGGTTATGGCACTTCCTTAAGTCTAAGGACACAATATTAATTTCTCATTACCCACATAATCTTAGATGCACAAGGTGACATATACATCTGGAGTTCCCTTTCAGTCGCTAGAGGCCCTGGCGCACCCATTCATTCTTTCTATCTCTATCTGCCTCTCTCTCATAAATAAATAAAATATTTTTTTAAATGGTGAGTCCTCTCTCCAAAGTAATAGGGCTCATAAAAAGCATCCCACCAACCACACTGTGAGGGCAGATCTTTCTCCTGGATCTTGGCCACAGTCAATAAGAAGTCAGTAGTGATGACTCTGTATCATATAATTTAAAGCTTTATAAAGTTTTTCACTGAAATGTCACCAAAGGGTTAAGAAAGAACTGGAATAAAACAATATTTCTTACTACTCCAACTTCATTTTTTGCTCTGCCTTCTGAACCTTGCACATTTTATTTCTTTCTATATTGAGTGACTTTTCAAGTGGTCCTGCCATGAGCCAGTAAAATTACTAAGAGGTTTCTGATTTCATAGCTATTTTTATTATATTTGGAAGCTGGTCTTAAGCAGGGCCACTATTTTAGAGTAGTAAAGATTGACATCTAAATCATGATCTAAAGAAAGTATCAGGTCATAGCTTTCATCAAATGTAGCAAGGAATAAAAAAATGGATTTGTCTCTGAAAATTTGCTATTTGACATCTTTGAGAAATCTCTAATGTAAGAGACATTTGACTGACATTATTACTATTAGTTAATTTTCAGTTAAAGTTTCTTAAATCTAGTACTATATGACTCTCCCTTTTCTGAAGGAAAACATGGTAGTCTGTGATTTAAGAGTGTAAAGTAAATGTTTCTGGGATTAGTAATCAACAGTTTTAAGACTTAATACAAGAATATAATTTGTTGCAAAAGAAAACAGTTGACATTTCTTTTTAAAAAGATTTTATATATTTAAGAAAGAGAGAGAAAGGGAGAGAGAAAATGGGTATACCATGTCTTCTAGTCACTGCAAACAAAATCCATACACAGGAGCCACCTTGTGCATCTTACTTTCATGGGTAGTGGGTAATTAAATCTAGGTCCTTAGGCTTTGGAGGCAAGCACAAAGACAAAACAGTCGACATTTCTTTATTCAGTTCTAAAGCCACAGAACCTAGAACTTTCTGTTTTGTTTTGTTTTCTTTTTACTGAAACCTGCATAAAATATTATGAGTTAAATATTCTAGTTTTTATTTGCCCCACGAATATAGCCCAGAAATGTTAAGGAACTTGTATACATTTAAGTGTATTGGAATCTCCATTATTTGTGCTTGGAGTAAGTTTCTATTCACAAGTTCTTATAAAAACTTCAAAATGAAATTTCACTTGTACCTTTCATGTCACCCATCCCTATTGCTCACTATGCTACAAGATCCAGATATCCATATTCCATGTTGCCACACCACTTCCAATGTTTATCTTGTCATTTACATACCAGAAAAACAAGATACCTGATTACTTCCTATTTTAACCTGCCTACAACCAAGTGCCTATGTCAATAAAGGGTATAAATTAAGACATCACAGAATAGTTGTTACATAAAGTGGCATAATTAAAAAGCATGCAAATAACCTCATAACTTCTAAGTCCTTGCATGCATCATTGGATGAAAAGGCCAACATGATACTGTGGAATCATTATTCCATAACCAAGTATTAGCTAATGATGAATTGGGCACACTTACATAAGACATTTCCTTACAATGACCCAAGTTCTATGTGAATATCCATGCAAATGAATTCATAGAAAGATGTATCCATATTTAGATAGGAAAGATAGAAAAAACATTCTTCTGAAACTCTAATATCACATCAATTTCATTAGTCATGAGTGGTGGGAGAAAAACAGCAATTGGCCCCCAATGACTGAAACTACACTGAAAAAGTAAAATAACGAAAACACAAAAGCCTTCATACTATCATTGGCCAAGTCAATCAGATCTCTCAACTTGCACGTGTAATTTACATTTTGAAGACACATAGAGATAATGAAATATTGCCTTTAAATCTGCATATCCCAGGGCTGGAGAGTTGGCTTAGCAGTTAAGGCGCCTGCCCCCTAAGCCTAAGAACCCAGTTCCAATCTCCAGGTCCCACGTTTAGCCAGATGCAAAGTGACTCAAGGGTGCAATGCCACACTTGCCCACAAGGGGGCACACACATCTGGATTTCGTTCACAGTAGCTGAGAGATTGCTGGTGTGCCCATTCTCTATCTGTCTCCCTCTCCCTCTCTGTCTGTCTGTCTCTCTCTGTGCCTCTCTCCAAAAATAAAAAAAAAAAAATCTGTATATCCCAAAGATTTAAAAGTAGCATGATAATGTGGGAATGAACTATAAGAATAAACTGTCAAGGGTGAGGAGGAGCTGGAGGGATGGCTAAGGTGTTTGCCCATTCTCTCCATCTGTCTCAGGAACCTCTCTCACTCTCTGTCTGTCTGTCTCTCTCTGTGCCTCTCTCCAAAAATAAAAAAAAAAAAAATCTGTATATCCCAAAGATTTAAAAGTAGCATGATAATGTGGGAATGAACTATAAGAATAAACTGTCAAGGGTGGGAGGAGGAGCTGGAGGGATGGCTTATAGCAATTAAGGTGTTTGCCTACAAAGCTAAAGGATCCAGGTTTGATTCCCCAGGACCCATGTTAACCAGATGCACAAGGAGGAACACATATCTGGAGTTCACTTGCAGTGCCTATAGGGCCTGGCATGCCCATTCATTCCCTCTATGTCTCTTTTTCTCTCTCTCTGAAATCAAAATAAATAAATAAAAATAAAATCTTAAAAAAAGAATAAACTGTAGGAATGAAATGTGGGGATAAACTATAGAGAATTTCTAAGTGAAGATTTTTTAGGGACCTTACTTTTCTGATATTATTGCTATGAGATGTTAAATTCCTTACTTGTAACTTACCCCAAAGTCAATCTTACTGTTATATTATCCATCCACTTAAAGCAATGCTACTAGGTTTCCTCTGCCTTGGTGTACCCTTTGGCATGGACAGCGCAGATGACCAATCTTGACAAGCAATGTTGAGAAGTGCTGACTGATTTTAAGCTATGCTCTTTGTCCATTTCCTCAGTGGCCTGGTTGACTCTTGACCCAGAACAAACATACATGTATGAGAAGTGCCAACCGTAGTGTAGAAGTCAATGCAGTCAATAATGTATTGCCTAGAAAACTGTCACAGATCTATTGAAGACAACAGGAGGGCTTAATGTGATTACATTTTTGAAGGAAATAGGTGTGTGGTCTGGTGACGCAAGGGCGCAATGCCACACTTGCCCACAAGGGGGCGCACAGATCTGGATTTCATTCACAGCAGTTGAGAGACTGCTGGCATGCCCATTCTCTATCTGTCTCTCCTCTCTCTCTCTCTCTCTCTGTGCCTCTCTCCAAAAATTTTTTAAAAGAAATCTGTATATCCCAAAGACTTAAAAGTAGCATGATAATGTGGGAATGAACTATAAGAATTATCCAAAGTCAGAAGTTCCTTATCTTTTGCTCATATAATGTTGTACTTGTTCAGGTCTTACTGGAGTTTGGCTATTCAGTAAAAAATCTACTGAGTATCTTTGTGTAAGGAACTATAGCCGCAGTAAGAACCTAGCAAGAGTGACAGCAGCTGATGTGGGTTCTCCCTTTGTCTTAAACTTCAGGGGTCAGTGTCTTATTCCTCAAGCTATTGCTATAAACAGCTAACCCACTCCTGGGTAATTTCAGGCGTTTTTTTCTCAAGTTCTGTTTCTAGAATCAGTTTGCCTACAATTTCAGTACCTGGGCCAACCATAATGCATTATAGGTCTATTATTTAATTCTGATTATTTTCACACACAATTTTATGTATTATTCATTTGCTGAAACTATAAGCAATTCTACCATGAAGTAGAAAGGAGTTACCACATTGCAAGGACGGATGCTGAAACTGAAAGCTGTAACCACAAGTAGCTGCTTCTGAGTAGATGTTGACTTGAGTGTTCGAGACAGAGGCATAAAAGGGGGAGACAAAGGCATCCTCACAGTGACACCAAGCAAGGCTTCAAATCATAGCTGCTAATTCCAGTGGTTTATCCTTATCACCATGATAACTGATTTGTTTAAATGTTTTGCTGAGAATTTTAATATGTGAACCTTCTGTAGATTGATCATAGTCCTCCAACATTATCCTCTTTGTTCCCCTCTCCCCCACCATTATTCCCCTGATGACTGTCTTTTTTTCCAGGTAGCCCTTCCTATGTTTGTTGTCTCATTCCTTTTGTCTACCTTCCTTTACCACGTCAAAATGTTGATGGGCTCAGGACAGCACAGGTCTTCAGGGAGGGAGGATGTATTCATAATTACTGTAGGATCATGAGTATACCTGTCCATTCATGTCAGGAGACTGGTGCTCCAAAGTACTCCTTCCCACCTTGTGGCTAATAAATTCTTTCTGACCCCCTCTTCAGTAATATTTTCTGAGCCTTGACGGTGTGGTGACTCATTGAGTATTGAGCTCTCAATAGGCTGTTTGCTGCTTTGAGGTGTTCTGAGTCTTCTGAGCGTTTATTATCATGTCCATACAGAAGCTTCTCTGGGTAGTAGTGAGAGCAGGACTTACCTCTTTTTCATCACTTCCTCTGCTCTATTCCTTGAGCCCTGGTGGGAAAAAAAGAAATGCCTTACCCAGTGATAAGCACTGACCTTTCTCCTTGATGAGTCTTTGTTGACTCTGGTATTTGGGGCCATTTGTTGAGATTATACTATATTTTGGAACAGATACATACAATTTGGAACAGACAATGTATATTGGTTGCTTAGGACATATTTCCTAGTCATAAAATACTTTAAAATATTCTATCATGTATGGAAACTAACCAGGTCAAAGATTCTGCATGTAATCTATTTCAAAACAATGCATCTTAGAATTTAATGAAAACATTACAATCTACATTTTACAAGAACTACTATATTCAGTCCCTTCCCATGTTGACATGAATACTGTAGAAAAAAGACTGATCTGAAAAAAAAAAAAAGTTCAAGTGTATGATGAAAGCCTTAATACTGTTATCTTGTGGCCTCACTTTGCTTGCTATCTACAGCATGATTATCTATAGAATGGTGGAATTCTAAGGGATAAAATTGTCATAATTAGTACCTCATCCTACTACAAGCACAATATATAGAGTGTGAACAGTAGAAATGTGGCAGAAATAAATATTGTTGGGAGTGGTGGTGGCTGTGACATAGTCAGTTTGCAAGTAGTCAGCTTTGAAATTCTCTCTAATTTAAAGTAAAGAGGGGAGCCTGAGAGAGGAATAGATCTTCAGGAAAGAAAGGAGAAAAAATAAAAATCAGAAAGGAATACAATATACATGACATGAAAACAAACATATCATTTGGAAGGAGGAAGGGCACCAACAGGGAGGAGGGTGGAAAAGGGGACAGGGAGAGCAACAGGAGAGAGGATGCAAAGTAACATAGGATAATGACAAACATGTATGAAAATTTCATAAGGAAGTCATTCCTTTGTCTCTAAAATGTAAAGGAGTTTAAATGAAAATAGAGGACGATATGAAAGTATTAGAGATGTGAAGGTGAGCCAAGTACAATGTATGTATGAAAATATAAAAATTAGACACTTTGCACAATTAATACAGTTTTAAATAGAGGAGACTCTTCAAAAATTAAAAAGATAGCCTAATTGTCCTGAGTCTGAATTGATTTTAGTTAATATAGGAAAATTGGTTATGCATTTTTGTATTTCTCAGTTTAGTCTTTGGTCAGGGTTGGGAAATTTTGTTCCATTCTTCCCCAACTCAGCTGCTATAGAATGCACACACACACACACACACACACACACACACACACACACACACAGGATCCACAACACCAACACACACACAAACACATGCGCACACACACAATCCCCCTTGATGTTCAGGGATATGTTTTGTTATACATACTTTTGTTAGGTCCAATTGTCTCCAATTATAATATCATCCAGCTGCTTCTCTCTAATGTTGCATGCTGAGAAAAAGAACTGAAATTATTCCTCCTAAGATGCCTCATTTATATAATGCTTCCTAGTTTCTGGTAATGCTAATTTATTACTAAATTTTCATATATTATTCTGGTTCTACAACCTAGAGTAATTACTTATTTTTCCTTGAATAAACTAGATTTGAATTTATTCCTAAAATATGCTTGCAATGAGACCTGGTCTGGTCGTGTTTATTCTCAAAAACACACTAATCTGCTTTCTGTTAAGATCAGTCACCCAGTACTGACCTTGATTGGGCTTGAATCATAACAACAAGGTCAGAGTGATTCTGGGAGCATGTAAAGGTATTCTTTCCTAAGTATTGTTCTGGTTCATGAAGGATAAACTAATATTCTTCAGGTCATCTACAGGTTTTCTTTCTTAATACTTGGCGCTGCTAGCAATATCTCCTTGGGCTTCTATTATCTCAGTTTTAATATCTATTCATAGACACATTACCATTCTAATATATAATAGAGATTATAGCTCCAACCTCTAAGCCTGTCATTTGACAATGCATCAGTTATACATTCAATGATATTTATAATATGGAATTAAACAAAAGAAACATTCACCTATCAAATTCCATAAAAAAGTGCTTTTGCACTTTGTTTTTAATTAAAATACTTCTAAATATACCTAGTACATGTCTGTATCCAATTTAAAAAATAAGTTTAATTGGTAGGATTTTATTTCCTATAAATAGTTTTTCACTTAGTGTTTTAATCCTAAAGAGTCTACAATTATAGTTAGTTTCTATACAGACACAGTTCATAAAATATGCCCTTTAATTAAACATATTAGCATTTTGGCAATACGTTCAAAACTAAAAATGATACATTTTTGTGATCTGTTCTTTGATTTAATTTTTCCTTAGCTTTCTCTTAAAACATAGATCCCTCTACACAGATTTTTTGGGGTCAGTAGAGAACTTTAATTTTGACCAAGAGTTAATGACAAAATACATAATCGTGGAGATCCATTCATGACTAAAATCTGGCACATCTATGAGCTAAACAGTTTGTTATTTTATAATGAAAAGACACTATCACTAATAGGTCAAACAAGTCTTTCATTCTCATGTTATTTTCTCCTTTTTGTAATAGTAAATACAGTGCTGTTATCTTTAGACGGGATGACAGCTTCAAGCAAGAGATACAACTCGAGGGACTAGAACTTTAATTTAAAAAGCCAAGAGGAAAAAGCGCAGGAAATCAGACAGGACAAGGCTGGAGACAAAGAGGTATGTTTCATAATCAAAAGTGCCTGCTAGATCTCAAGCAGACTCGGGAGCCTGCACGTTCCATAGCAAATTTAGAGGAGATAGGACATTGTGGAAGCCTATTTGGTGAGAAGGTGAGGAGAATTGTGCATCTGATGCTGTTCAGGTGTACCTAGGCAGGCTGGGAGGATAAAATATTCTGGGGAGAGGAGAAGGGAAAGGCATTACTTGCTTTAGAGTCTCTACAAAGATGAAAGTCTCGAATACCAGCTCCATTAACATTTTCTGTCAAGGTTGCTTAGCTAGAGAAAACATGCCTTTTATGTGGATATATATCACTTAAGAATCCTAAAATGATGACTCATTCTTAAGGCTGAATATAGTGTATTGCCTTTCTCTTTTCTAAGATATAAAGGGTGCCTTGTTTTCCTTGGACTACACTTTTGACCTATGGTCCTGCCTTATTGGCTGTAATCCTTGCCAATGCACTTGTACCAAAATTCTTTTTAAAAATATATATTTTATTTATTTATTTGAGTGAGAGAGAGAGAGAGAGAGAGAGAGAGAGAGAATGAGCACATCAGGGCCTTCAGCCACTGCAAACGAACTCCAAATGCATGTGCCCCCCTGTGCATCTGGTTAATATGGGTCCTGGAGAATCAAAGGGGGTTCCTTTGGCTTTGCAGGCAAACACCTTAACAGCTAAGCATCACTCTGGCCTCCAAAATTCTTTTTTTTTTTTTGTTTGTTTTTGTTTTTGTTTTTTTGTGGGACAGTCAAAACAGTCAAAAGTCCTAGCTTCAAGCCGGGTGTGGTGACACATTCCTTTAATCCTAGCACTCAGGAGGCAGAGGTAGGAGGATGGCCATAAGTTTGAGGCCACTCTGAGACTACATAGTGAATTACAGGTCAGCCTGAGCTAGAGTGAGACCCTACCTCAAAAAACCAAATAAAAAATAAATAAATAAATAAATAAATAAAATAAATAAAATAAAATAAAAAGTCCTAGCTTCACCTGAATAGAGATTTCTGTAAAGAACTCCTCAGTCAACAGTGTGAAGAGACGTTCTAAGAAGAGTCTCCTGTGAGAAATGACTTCCTCTAACTTGCTCCCGAAGCATAGTAGTGCAATGACATGTTTCTCTTGTTGAGCACATAGCCCATAATCAGAACCAGGAGATAAATATAGAAAGAATTCTCTCATCCAGCAAACAAGATGTACATTAGAAGTAATTGTCAAAGCAGTATCTCAACAAGGGGTTTTAATTGGAGGCACTACTGTCCATATAAGAAATCCTTACCATCACAGGTAAAGGTGAGCATAATCCTGAGCATGCTCAGTCCACAACCAACATCACTGCAAACAATGTCCAACAGGAATGCCATGAGTGGGGAATTTACTATTATAATGAACAGTTTACTCTGGAACACCTAAAAATGTGAGTGCGAGTGATTCAATGACTTTAGCTATTTCCTTGTAAGTTTCTGTGTAAGACCTTCTGAAACATACCATTAACTGTGAAAGAATGTCAATCCATGTATAAAAGAAGCAGCTCTCTTACATCCTGCAAACCTAGGTGATTGTCCCTAAAAGCAACTGAATATACACATGGTATATTAATTCTTCTTTAATGATAATCCTGTACAATATTGGGCTCACCAACATTCTGTCATGAATGGGGGAGGAGATAAAATTAAATCAAAATAGAAAAGTGACTAACTGGGAAGAAGAAAGGGCTAATTAGAAGGATAAGAGGAGAGAAAAACAGGAAGAAGAAAAAGGAGGGGATTTTGATCAAAATCACTTATATACACGTATAAAATTTGTCAATAAAATTCTTAAAAATGATAGTATTGTATTTTCCATTCTTCCATCAATAAACAAGCATTTCTGATCATTTACTGAACAATAAATTCAGGAGAAAGAGACAGATATATATAGAGAAAAGGTAATATTAGAATCCACAGCTGAACATTCATCCCAGCTGTGAGGACAGATAAATTTCATACCCACAAGGTTTTCAAGTGCATGATACATTAATACTGAACCATGGATTCTAGAAATAACATCTTTGGTCATAAATAGTGTCCTGTTGCCTCAGTACTTAGCAAAATATTGAGAATTGTTATATCTGAAGCAGAGGAATTAGGCGATGCAACCTCCATGCTGTCCCCCTTAGCGTTTTGTGGAGGTCTTTCAAGCCCAGCATGGGATGAAGCTGTGATTCTTGGCTATGCAATAGAAAAGAAAGAATGTCAGGATAAGTCAGTATGAAGTAAAGCTTGAGTAAAGGCTTTTAACATTGACTTAAACACAAGAATGCATGGACAGAAGGAGGCATGCAGAAAAAAGATAGTGCATGCCGAAGAGTGTGTGTGGTTGTCTGATTGGCTTTGCAAGTTGTGTTGTTCAAAGACGTTTTAAGGGCTTTTTCCTTATCATGTAGTACACGGAGAACATAATGTCTAAGGAAGCACTCTACAGGTTTAATAATGGAAAAGATACACAAACAAAAACTCTCCTAATTTTTTTCTACCTTTTCATCCTACCTCACACATATTTATTGAACTAAATGGTTGAAATCTATGACAAAAATAAACCTAAATCACACAGGGCATTTTTAGGGGCAGTGAGGAAATATTATGCACAGGGCAGATTCTTTCAAATCGTTGTCTAACAGTAGACATTGAACCAGCTCAAAGGAAAGATCATCTGGCCTCACACAAATGGAGCTATGGTGTGCTAAGGGAAACAAGCACTGTACACATGTACTTGGAAAGCAACTAAAGAAAAATGATAAATGATGATAATAAGAGGAGGGAGAAGGTTGTTTGGGGTTGTAGTGTTGATGATGTTAACTAAATTCTTAACATTTAAAATTCCTATTGTTTTCATTGACTGCATTAAACTTTTCACAAAGTTTGCTATGATTCATTAATCTTCATAAAAATCCAATAAAGTTAATGTAATTTGCAGGACAGATTGTCAGTATTTTAAAGTGCCTGGAGGAGAATCTCAGTAAAGTTACATGGGTTAAATAAAATCACATCCCATATATTTGCAAGGAAGAAGCCCTATCAATTCAGTTTGGGAACCCTTCTTATCTGTCTCATGGTAATTAAATGTTCTCAATGATATATCTTCTTGCCTTTGAAAATAAGAATAGAGAAAAATCGACATTGATTTAAAATGCAGTTCATATGGTAGACAAAGAGAAAGCATGACTTTTTATAAAGGCAATGAAAAATATCTTTAGTTGTGAAACATTTGAGAAAGATATGCATGAATTCTATTCATAAACTTTTGTTTTACTCATAAAACAAAACCATTAAGTGAATCGGTTAAGATTTTTCATAGATAAACATGGTACTAAGTTTAAATCTGCTTATTGGCACAAAGTCTTCTATCTTAAAAATTGCAAACCCAGCATGTATAGTGTTTTTCCTCCTAAGTTTCTTTTTTTAATCAATTACTTAAATGTGGGTGATATATATATGTATATTGAGAGAGAGAGAGAGAGACTTCATTTGTGATATCTTTTGTTGCAAAATACCACATAGTTCATAACAAAATTCAATCTGTGCTTTGAAATCCTATTTCCTCCTGCATAATATTAATTCTTTATTTCAATCTAGTAAAGATTGATCATGTGGAAGAATTACCTCAAAATTCTACTTCCCATGATGCTTCACCTCAAAAGAATGAAACGCTTAACAATAAAGTGGCATTTTATATGAACTAATATGTTCTCCTCTCATTAACATCTTTTTTTTTTTTTTTTTTTGAGGTAGGGATTCACTCTAGCCCATGCTGACCTGGAATTCACTATGTAGTCTCAGGGTAACTTCAACTTATGGTGATCCTCCTACCTCTGCCTCCCAAGTGCTGGGATTAAAGGTGTGGCTACCACATCCAGCTCTCATTACCATCTTTTATGTGTGTTACCATTGCTATAATTGAAGAACCATACTGATACACTGTTATTTATTTAATAAATATTTCCTATTAATAACCATTATTAGGAATGACACAGTATTGTATATGTTGTTGAATTTTGCAAATGAGTAATAATATATATCCATTTTGATAGTGACATACCATAGAGTTTCATCATCTCTAAAAAATACTCTCTACTCTGTTTTCCCTTTCAATCAAAACCTTAGCAGCCACTGACCTTTTTACTGTTCTGTTCTTTTATATTTTCCAGAATGCCATCCACTGAGCTTATACAATGTGCAGGCTTTCTTGGATTGACTTCTTTCACTTGGGAATGTGCAATAAATAATCTTATCTAGTTTTCTTGATTTAAAGCTAATTTCATTTTTCTTGCTGAATAATATTACTTTAAATGGAGGCGCAATGGTTTTATTTACCATTCACCTCCTGAATTATATATTGGCTGTTTCCAGTATCTACTATTAATAATAAAACAACAATAAATGTTCGTGTGCAGGTTATAGATTTGGATATAGATTTTCTTCATTCGAGTGAATAATAAGGTGTAGCAGACAGCTTCAGGTTTGCTGAGATGAACTTCCAGACCAGGCACAGTTATGGAGGGAGGTAGGGATTTATTGAAGTTTACAGATCCAGGGGAAGATCCATAATGGCAGAAGAAGCAGGCCTGCCTTCACAGGTCCAAGCAGAGAGAGAAAAACCAAAAGCCACACAGCACAGCATACCTCAGGAACTCCAGCTAGGCACACTTTGCATATCTTTAGATTGAAATCTCAAACCCACCACCACACCTTAAGATCTGCCTAGTGACACTGCCTCCAGCCAGATGGCTGCAGATCCAAACTACAGTCTAATAAAACACTTGACTATATTGGGGGCCATCTATTCAAACTACCACTTAATGGATGCTATCATTATATCCGTGTTAAAAATATGTGTGGTTTGCTATGAAATGACTGTAACAAGTTTTACTGCCACTAGCAATGACAGAGGATATCTGCTATTTAGTACCTGTGGTGGATTCAATCAGGTGTCCCTCATAAACGTATGTGTCCTGAATGCTTAGGTCCCTAGGTGGTGGTATTTGACAATTAAAGCCTCCTGGACGTGGTATATTACTGGGGATAGGCTTATGTGTGTTATAGATAGCTTCCCCTTGCCAGTGTTTGACACACTCTTCCATTATGGTTGTCCATGTGATGTCTACCCTCTGTTCATGCCATCATTTTCCCCTGCCATCATGGAGCTTCCCCATGTAAGCCAAAATAAATCCTTTTCTCCCACAAACTGCTCTTGGTTGGGTGTTTTCTACCAGCGATGTAAACCTGACTACAACAGCAAAATTGGCACTGAGGAGTGGGATTGTTGCTGCTAGGAACTATGTGGCTTTTGTGCCCTTTGGAGCTGATTTTTGAGAGAAATGTGGAAGGGTTTAAAATCTTGGTCTAAGAGACATCTTGCAGTACTATAAGTACAGCTTGTTGGACCAGAGGAGCTGAAAGACCTGAATACAATAAGAGTTATGGACTGTAAGGTTTGGCTTGTGAGGCTGAGAAAGATCTTTGACTAGAATGGGTTAGATGCAGTCTGTGTGAGAGGCTTGCTGTGTCCTGGGAATTTGTGCAGGGTTGTATTGTATAGAGATGGACTGTGTGAGCAGAAAAATATGGCACAGAAATAAAATTTTTAGGCTGAAACTGCTGCACATTCGGCTCTAATTGTCTGAGAGATTACTTTCATTGAGATTGGGCCAGGTGACATGCAATAGGAAGAATGCAGACTGTTTTGAAGGGGCCTGAATGCAGACGGTGTCCTGTTCTTCAAAGTCTGATTTATTCCCTCATGGATAAACAAATTGGTAGCCCAACTTGTTATGTATGTTATGGAGTACAACAATTGTAGGAAAGAAAGGACCATTGAATTTGCAACACAGTTTTGTATTTTGGAAATGGCCATGGACAGTATAAAGCAGGTTTGTTGAATTACTTGTGTGGAGCCCAGTGGAGCCATAAGGATGAACTGTGGGTTGCAGGAGAGACCCAATGGAGATGCCAGGACTATGGGATGGCTGCCAAGAAGAGCTGCTAGCACCAGATGAAGTTTTCTGGGGCTGAGTAGCCTTGTTGGAGGGGTGGGATTGAAACTTCAGGGGCTTGTCATTGGTTAGAATTATCAGACTTGGACACTTGTCCCTGGTTAGAGTCATTAGACTTGGAGCAACAGAGTTTGATGTTTGCCTTGTTTATTTTAAATCTTGAATTGGTTGAATATTTCTTTGCTATGTACAATGTCATCTTTTGCAGTGTGAATGTTTATTGTGCCATTATGGAATTATGGGATTTATTTATTTATTTATTTGGTATTATAGCTCAGTTAAAAGACTTTGGAACTATGGGGATGTTTTGAACATCGGGATTGATAAAATATGTAACTATTCAAGTTGGACTGAATGCATTGCATTGTACACCACATATGCTTATAAGGTGCGTAACATTGTGGTTTGATTCAGGTATCCACCATAAACTTGTATTTTGAATGCTTAGGTTCCCAGGTGATAGAAATTTGACAACTGAAGTTTGAGGGGTGGCTTTTTGTTGGGAATGGGCTTATGAGTATTATAGCCAGCCTCCCCTTGTTTAGTAGACAGCTTCAGGATTGCTGAGATGAACTTCCAGACCAGGAGCATTTAGGGAGGATGAGTTTTATTGTAGCTTACAGATCCAGGGGAAGTTACACAATGGCAGAAGAAGCTGACCTGCCTTCACAGGACCAAACACAGAGAGCAAAGCCACAAGCCAAAAGCCACACAGCACAGTACACCTCAGGAACTCCAGCTAGGCACACTTTGCACGTCTTTAGACTGAAATCTCAAACCCACCACCACATCTTAATATCTGCCCAATGACACTGCTTCCAGCCAGGTGGTTGCAGATGCAAACTACACACTAATGAAACACTGACTATATTGGGGGGGCATCTATTCAAACTATCATACCTTGGTAATGTTTGGCACACTTTCCCATTGCTGTTGTCCATATGATGTTGGCCAGGAGGTGATGTCCACTTTCTACTCCTGCTATCATATTTCTCTGCCATCATGGAGGTTTTCCTAGAATCTGTAGGTTTTTTTTTTTTTTTTTTTTTTAACACACAAGCTGCTCTTGGTCTGGTGTTTTCTACCAGCAATGGGAACATGATTGTAACAGTACCTTTGCTGACACTCAAGTGTTGTCACTTTGGGGAATAAGAACCACGCTAGTGTAGTTGTGTATTAATATTTCTTATTTAATTTATACTTCCTTAATGAAACATAATGTTCACTATCTTCTGAGAAATTAATGTGCAATTCTT
Organism: Orientallactaga sibirica; assembly: GCA_036365145.1. Taxonomy (NCBI): domain Eukaryota; kingdom Metazoa; phylum Chordata; class Mammalia; order Rodentia; family Dipodidae; genus Orientallactaga; species Orientallactaga sibirica. The sequence goes on from JAEOAD010000083.1 coordinate 7,688,061, forward strand.
ACAGCTTTTTTGATCAAATAGCTATTCATTTCATGTGTCCCTGTATATTGGGTTGTTAAATTTTGTAGCATTGAATTTTGACAATTATTTTCATCTGGATGTAGTGATGCATGCTTACAACTCCAGAACTCATGCAGGAGGCTGAGACAGGAGGATTATAACTTGGAGGGCTGCCTGGACTACGCAGCAACATCTTGTCTAATTAAAATAAAATAATTTCTTTTTGTTTTATATCAAAGTAATTTAAGATAGTTGGAGAAATATCTTTGATTATCACTCAATACTCAAGAATTTTATTTGCTTATCAAACTAAACTGTATATATTTATACTTAGTATAAATTATTTTGAACTAATTTTCTGCTTAAAGAGTTAGACATAGAGAAATATTTATTAATTTGCCAAGGTCAGTTGTTCCATAATCATTTGCTGAAACAATTATTTTTCTTCCACTGAGCTGCTTTGGTATCTCTTCAAAAATCATTTGGGTATTATCCATGCTGATCAATTTCTTGGTTCTCCATTGAGTTTCAATGATATATGTGTCTATGCCACCACAAATACTTTTTATTATGGCAATGATACGTTTCCAAATTAAATAGTATGATTCTTCCCTTCTTATTTTGATTTCTTTAGCTATACCATTTCCTTTTCTTTTCATATTAATTGTTTAATATTTTCCATGTTGACAACATATTGCTGGGTTTTGAAGAGGAGACACATGCCTGCCATCCTAGTACTAGTGAGGTCCAACAGGTCAGTCCCATGTTCAAGGCCTGAAAAGCTTATGTATAAAGTTGTAGGTCAATCAGGCCTACATGGCAAGATCCTGTTCAAAATAAAATAAAATAAAATAAAATAAAATAAAATAAAATAAAATAAAATAAAAAAACACAAAGTTGTTGGTGTTGTAGTTACATTCCTAGCCCATTAATTTGGACTGAAATGACATCATTATTCTATTGAATCTTCCAACCATAACATGATATGCTTATGCATTTATTTAAATAATTGATTTTTTATTCCATTTCTTTAAGAAATCATGTGCAGATTTTGCTAAACTTCATATAAATATTTAACTTTTAGTGATGATAGATTTTTGTATTTTTTTTTCTATTTTCAGTGTAGATGTACATATTTATTGCAACAAAAATAAAATTGAAGTCTGTTGAAAGCTTACTGATCTTGCTCATTATTTCTTGAGGATTTTATTTTCTTAGGGCTGTAATACCTTAATTAGAAAATACAGTTTAATTTCTTTATCTCCCTTTAGTATTTATGCCATTTCATTTTTCTGTTATATTCACTGGCTAGAGTTTCTAACACTATGTTGAATAATGATGATTAGAAATTCTGTTCCTTTTCCTTAACACCATTAGGTAGGACATTAATTCATAAATTTTAAATTGTTCTTTATAAAGTAAGTTATATAATTTCTATTTTCCCTGGAATTTTGAACTTCAATTAACATTTAATTTATCCACGACTATCTCTGTTTGGATTGGTATAATCATGTATTTTTCATTTCTATTCTTTGAAATATTGAATCTGACTTGAACCCTGGGACTAAGTCCTTCTTTTTTCCATTATGTACACATGTTTTTGAATTATATTTTCTAGAACTTTGTTAGGAATTTTTTATGTAATACTAAAGAGGATTGGTCTATGACTTTCTAATTGTATAACATCTTCTAATTCTGCAGTAATGGTAGCACCTAGTTTCATAAAATGAATTGGAAGTTGTTTTCTCTTTCCTAGAAGATCCTGTGTAAATCTTCTGTTAATTATTCTTTAACTTTTTTTTGTTATTGTTGTTGTTGTTGTTGTTGATCTCTCCAATGAAACCATCTGGGCTTGGAGTCTTCTATTTTAGGATATTTAATTTTATATCCAATTTCCTTAATAGATACAGGTTATTCAAATTGTTTTTTGATTCTACTCTTTTTCATCAACATTTTTCTGTTTTATTTTTTATACATTCTAATTAGATAGTTTGTAACTTTTACATATTTATTTAGATGTTTCTATACTGACTGGAATTTTATTTCCTTGAATAATATTTAATTAGTAGCTTAAAGTATTATGTTACTTACATATTATTTCACAGTATTGGGGCGTTATCATGGTATTAAGTCAAGTAAGTATACAAAGTTTATCTTCATTATACCCCATTTATAGTGTAATTTTCTTAAATAATTTCAATCTATGTTTTTAGGATCATGTCAGAAGACAAATATAATGAGTAAAACAAGTAAAACAAAGAGGAGGATAAATATGTTTTATGCTCATTTTTGCTTATTTAGATATATATTGGCTTTTTAGAGGTAAGGTCTCACTGTAGCTCAGGATGACCTGGAATTCACTATGTCATCTCAGGGTGGCCTTGAACTCATGGCGATCCTCCTACTTCTGCCGCCCAAGTGCTGGGATTAAAGGTGTGCACCACCACACCCAGCTTGTTTATCCTTTTTAAAAAATAATACATTACTGTCATCTTCTATTATTTTAGTATGTTGATTTACCCTTTTTTTTTTTTTTTTTTGGATAAAGACTTTGACTAGATTTTTTTTTTTTTTTTTTTTTTTTTTTTTTTGAGTACTTGAAAAATGTCATGCTTCTTCCTTCTGGCCTCCATTTTTTTTTTTCCTATTGAAATATCATTCAGCATTTGAATTGTTTTCTTCCTGTAGGTAAGGTCTCTTGTAACTTTCATGATTTTTCTTTGTTCCTGTCATTTAGAAGTAAGATTGTGATGCTTCTTGGTGTGGGTTTGTGCTGGATTTTTTAAAGGTACTTAAGGATTGCTAACTCTGTTATTTTTTTCAGGTTTATGGTTGTTTTGAAATTTTGTTTATTTGTTAATCAGCATTCTTTCTTTTAATTAAATTCCTTTCAGAGACCAGTGGGGATGCAGACACTCACTTTGCTGGGCTGTTTGTTCTCAACTTCCTGGAAAGAATAAAAATGTGTGGTCGGAGTGATGGTTTAGTGGTTAAGGAACTTGCCTACAAAGCCAAACGACTTAGGTTCAAGTCCCCAAAATCAACATAAGCTAGATGCACAAGATGGTGTGCGAACCTGGGGTTTATTTGTAGCAGCTGGAGGCCCTGGCACACCCATTCTCTCTCTCCCTCTCTCTACCTGACTCTTTCTGTCTTTCAAATGAATGAATAAATAAATAAATATAATATTTTTAAAAAGAATAAATATCTGAGTGTTCTGCTGGATGTTTTGGTGGTAAAGATTATGGCTCATGTTTTTGTAAATTCTTTGGCTGTACACAATTTGAGGTGCAACATTTATTTCTTATACGTTTTATTTCTTTGCCCCTCCTTTTCTTTGGGTTGAGAGCAAGAGGTTATGTCTGTGCTTATTGTTGTTTTCTTCAATGCCCATTGGACTTTGGGTTGATAGCTTCTTCAATTCCAAATCTTTAAAACACAAACAAAACTGAAGTTCGGGAACTTCATTGCTACCAGGAACTTCATTGCTATGCCATGACTTGGCTCCTGACTTTTCTGGCTGTTCTGCCTTTCCCCTCCCCCATCATTAGTGTTGATAATGCCTGGAACTGTTAGTTAAACTTACAGGGGACATGGCAAAAATGAAGTGTATGTCTTCTTCCAGGAAAAAAGAACTACTCCAATTTATTCCATTTCTTTCTTATGTAACCTAACTTCTGGAATCAATGGGAATGTATTGTTAATTGCTACTATTAGTGATTGTGGTGGTTAATCCTCATTATCTATTTAGGTGAGAGCATTTTCAGAGAAGCATGATTGAGAAAGGAAGACACAATCTACATGTGGAAGATACCAACCCATGGGTTGAAGTCCTGGACTGAATAAAAAAGGCAAGGGGGTAAATCCAGTAAAACCCCAGTGTTCATCTCACTCTGCTTTCTGATTGAGGATGCCATGTGGAAACTGCCTGTGCTTCCTTCTTCAGATCTATCCCGTCATGATCAAGTATTTCCTCAGACTATAAATGAAAACATAAATCGTTTCCCCCTTAAGTTAGTTTTTTTGTTTGTTTGTTTATTTGTTTTAGGATTTTATTTTGTTTGAGCAATAAGTATTCAGGATCAGTTTTTCAGATGTACATAGTGTGTTTGGGGTCTCAGTAATGGCCTCAATTAGATCATTTATTTAAATGCAATGATATCCTCTAAACAAGCAGCAAATCACTTTCTCCTAGGGAAAAGACCTATCACACCCTGATTTGAAACAAGGAAGTCTTTTGAGAAAGTATAGCTCAAGTTTGTTCCTTACGCTGGCCTGTGAAAGCCCTAACTTATGGACTTAAAAAGTTACTTTTCCTTCCAGGTAAGGCATAATCAGAAATATAATTTGAAAGATATGACTTATGATCCTCAATGAATTTAAGAGTTGAAGCTCATGTGATAAACACTATAGTCTATTTAATTCATTATTCTACCTTTTAACCTCTTTGACAATGCATGTGTATACACACACACGCACACACACACACACACACACACACACACACAGAAAGGGAGAGGGAAGGAGTAAGGGAGCGAGAAAGGACAAAAGAAAGAGAGAGCAGCAACATAATAGAATATCAAGATTTAAGAAAAACATATTAATAAATAGATTTGTAGAGTTAAATTTCAAATATGGGTGAAGACTTGCCCAAACACTCACATCTACTTTCTTTGACTTATAAAATTTATTGAATGAAGAGAAAATCATATGCTGATAAGAATGATGACAAGTTTAAATTCTTGTGACATCAATTTATAAACTATCATTTTCTCCCCATATTAACCCAAATGAGTTGTCAAAGAACATTTAATTTTGGCAGGAATCTCCATCCCCTAGTAAAAGACCTATAATTCAGAATGTTTTTACAGAAAGAAATATATTTATTGATTTGTTAAAATATATTAGTCTACATACATTTCTATTAAATGACTAATTTAGAAATAATTTGTTAATTTTATGTAATTGATGACATCTCTGTATAATATTTTGGTTATTCTGTACATTGAAGTTAAAATAATTAATATAATCTCTTCATATCAAGTCATGGATTTAAAATGTTATGCTTAGTTGTATCCAGAGACCACTTCATATGCATTGAGTTTTCTTTCATTCCCTACTTTCCCTTTCACATTATAAGACATCATGTAATAGCAGAGCCTTTGTACTTAATTCCAGCACTGAAGACTCAGCACTAACAGCTTGTGAATGATGGATGTGTAGCTCATAGACCAGGTTCCTTTGAGGGAGACTTTAACATCCATCATTTTTTAATGTCTCCAGGTTGACAGACATTCTGTAACAAAAAATGGAAAAAATAAGTGTTGGTTATAAGATTGAACTCAATGGGCTGCCCTGCTGGCAATGGGGGTCAAGTGCCTCTATGGTATCATATACAGATCTGCTGCTTTCTACAAGACAAATTTGCCACAGTGAAACAAGTAGCTGAGAAAGGAATCAATAATTATTTTTTTTCAATCAGAAAATGATAGTTATGTGGTGAACAGAGAAACACATGAAACATTTACTATATGCTTATTTTAAGTAATTGGACTTCTATAACTAAATACTATATGCTTATTTTAATTAATTGGACTTCTCTAACAAAATACTTATGACTTATTCATGTGTATTTCTCACAGTTCTTGAGAGTAGCCAGTTCAGGATTAAGGTGCTGAAGACCATTTTCACATAGGCTGAACTTTAATGATGTATCCTCTATGAATACAAGAGGGCACAAGTGTTCTGGAACCTTTTCTATGTGTGTACTAACCTCAATCATATGGACTCCAACTTCATGATCTATTAATATCCCAGTTTCCGCTTTCTAAACTATCACATTGTGAGCTAGAATGTCAGTGTAGGCATGTTGCAAGGACCCAAATACTCAGACCCCGCAGTGTGGTAGGGAGAGTGCACCTCATGGTGCCCTCTTTTCATGCTGGAGATTAGCCTAGGAAGAGATTCTCTTAGCTACACTCACAGAAAAAAAATGCACATACTTTATTTGCACATCTTTACTTCTCACAGAATACCTCTTCATGTTAAGTGGAACCTCAAAAAAATATGTTAAGAGTTGATCACCTCATAAGAGGCTGCACATGCATATTCAGGAATCACTAACAAAATAATCATAAAAGAAAACCCAAAGAAGAAACAATGAATTTAGGGTCCTTACAGGGTCACATTCTGTGACAAGCAAGAAGAACCATATCTGCTTTTTTTTTATATGAGTCACAAAATTGTAGCATGAGAAAGTATGGAGATAGGTGGAAGCTCTATTAAGCATTATTAATGTAATATTAGAGATAGTAATAACTGAAAAATAACAGAAACTAGCATGAGTTAGACATTCATCATGTCTTTTTCCCTTGGTATTGGCAAAGAAGGACAGTGGAGTTTTTTTTTCAGGGTAGGGTCTCATTATAGCCCTGACTGACCTAGAATTAACTATGTAGTCCCAGGCTGGCCTCAAACTCACAAAGATCTGCCTACCTCTGCATCCCAAGTGCTGGGATTAAAGGTGTGTGCCATCACACCCAGCTACAGTGGGATTAAAAAAAAAAAACAAAAAACTTTTTTTGAAAAAAAAATGGAGGATTTTGATAATGCTGCCCAGCAATTAAGTGGCAAGTCCACCATTTTATCATGACATTGCACAATTTTACCATGGCATTGCAAAACCTTGCTAGACAGGTTTTGACTTAATTGAGAGTTTGCTAAAATCATAACAACTTTAATGTCAGTGGAAAACAAACTCAAATTATTCTCCTTTTATTCAGGACTGGAAATCAAACTCAAGCTTCCACCTATGCTAGACAAGCACTGGACCACAGAGTGACAACCCTATACCTCTAATTCAATTCATGTTAAGCATATTAGATGTCAGATCAGTCAGATTAGTATTTAAGGAGTTAAGTTTTGCATGATATCTAAAATAGAATGGCATAGTTAAATGCAAATCTGGTATCGATATGAAGCTAGATTTTAACATTTCCTGAACACAGGACATTAAAATTAGACTATTGAGATATTTTTGATGACTATTTCAGTGACACTACCCTGAAGTATGATTAGTAGTTAAAGAAAAGAAAAACATGTGGCCATACAGAACATTGTAATTAAATGTGTAGAATGTAGTTTCCAAAGGCACAGCAAACTTTCCTGTTTCTCCTTTCATGTTCTAGAAGATTTTACCAGTGAATGAACAAGTTAAATAGGAACATTAACATTTCATAAGTAGGAGAAGATGTGGCAACACTTTCAGTCTCACAAAGCTGATGGATTTATTCACATATTGGTTGTTTAGAAATATTTGGCAATTACTTCAAGTTATATGAATGGAATATAATATTAACATGATTAAATACTTCATAAAACTCAAGAAATCACAGATATTTTATAAAACACAGAGCAATAAAATTCCAAATAAATATATAGTACTTATCAGAGTTAGTAATAAAATGTAATTATTTTTATAATGTATGTTTATTTCAGCAATATCGATTTTGTCTTCTTTGTGTTAGGCTTTTGCAGTTAAACATTATTTATACTGGTTACTGTTTAAATTGGCATATTTATACTTTTTGTTGTTATATAATTGGTTGTATTTTTTATTATGCCACATTCTTGTTGCAAACTTTTTTTTCTTTATTGTTGGCTTTATTTCGTTATGAATTATCAACCCGAGGGTCTTAAATTACTTCTTAGTACAGTAGATACAAAGAGAATTAGCCATTGTAATGGGTAAATTTTCTTTTTATCTTTACCATCTAATTTCCTGTATCATCCTTTATCAGATTCAGAGCCCAATGATGTTGCTTGAGCACCTGCCCTATGCTTCTGCGATGGGCTTTTTAAAATTTATTTATTTATTTATTTATTTATTTATTTATTTTTGTTTTTTTGAGGTAGGGTCTCACTCTAGCCCAGGCTGACCTGGAATTCACTATGTAGTCTCAGGGTGACCTTGAACTCACAATGATCCTCCTACCTCTGCCTCCCGAGTGCTGGAATTAAAGGTGTTTGCCACCGTGCTCAGCCCGAAATGGGCTTTTGCTTAATCCACAAATTTTTCACTTGGGTCTACCAAATGAAATGGATAACACTTTGACATAGTATGACTGAAGCTCTCCCCACAGATCCTGATAATATGGCTACTTTGTGAGCATATGTCCTCAGAAAAGCTACAGAGGCTGATGATGCATCAAACACAACTCATGTGTGGTGGTGTGAATTTGATGTCCCACATGTGTTTTGAATGCTTGCTCACAAGCTGATGGCAATTTGTGAAGTGGAGCCTTGCTGGAGGAGCTGTGTTGCTAAGGGTGGGCTTAGATGTGTTATAGTCCATTTTCTCTTGCCATTGGTTGCTCAGCTCACTCCTGCTGCTTTCTCATAGCTGCTATGCCTAGATATGATGCTCAGACACAGCTCTACTATTCTTTCCCTGCCACCATGGAAGTTTCCCCTTGAAACTATTAGCCAAAAATCAACTGTTTGTCCCATCAGCTGCTTTGATCGGGTGTTTTGTCCCAGAAAGGGAAGGTGACTGTGGATCACTTCTCCCAGACTTTTAAAAATGGTCCTTTTTCTTTACCCCATAAATATCTTTAAGCCTGAGAAGGTGAATTTAAGATGTTCTTCCAGCTCACAAACTTGAAATTTTGGATAAAAAAAAACAAAAAGCCTGGGTTGCCAGCAAAACCAAAGGACCCAGGTTCGATTCCCAAGTACCCACGTACGTCAGATGAACAAGGGGCCACATGTATCTGGACTTTGTTTATACTGGCTAGAAGCTCTGGTGCTCCCACTCTTTCTGTGTTTGTCTTCTCTCTTTCTCTTTCTTTCCTTGCAAATAAATAAATAAAATACAAAACCCCCTTTGTATTTTATAATTTTTAATAATTTATTTTTATTTATATTAATCTGATTTTACATTCATAGTGTTGACTCCATTATCCTCCTCCCTGGTCTCCCTCTTCCAAAAGGACCCTCATCAACGGGGAATGTAGGTCATGCATTGTGGTGGTAGTCAAGAGTTATGGGGGATAGGCCAAGTCTCTGTGCCTAATGCCCCAACTTGTGGCTCTAACATTCTTTCTGCCCCCTCTTTTTTGTGTGTATATGTGTGTTTGTGCATGTGTGTTGGGTGTGTAGCACATGCTCAAATGTATGCACATGTGAGTAGAGGTGAAAAGTTGTCATCAGGTAATATCTGGTATATAGTTCATTATAATACATTTTATTTTTATTTTTTTGGAGACACAGAGAGAGACAGAGAGAGAGAGAGAGGGGAAGACAGAGATGGGCGCACCAGCAGTGTCTCAGCTGCTGAGAACGAAATCCAGATGTGTGCATCTGCATCACTTTGCATCTGGCTAAATGTGGGACCTGGAGATTGGAACCAGAGTTCTTAGGCTTAGGAGGCAGGCGCCTTAACCCCTAAGCCATCTCTCCAGCCCATCATTATAATACATTTTAAAGAGCCAATCTGCATGTGAATATAAACAAAAATATGCAGAAATATGTATAATTAGTTTGATTGGTTAGGATTGGTTGTTTGTTTTTCCACCATTTATATTGCTCCATTTTGTTACCAACAGATATTCCCATATTCTTATTTGACTGTGCATGTGCACACAACCCATGTGTGGTGGTTTGAATCAGATACCTCCCCCATGTGTTTTGAATAGTTGTTCCCCAGCTGCTGGCAATTTGGGAAGTAGAGCCTTATTTTCTCCAGATAGTTTTGATTCTTCTTTACCCTAATGTGAGGCTAAGGAGGCTGACCTGTTTTTCAGCAGTAAGACATTACCCTAGTCCTTGACTTCTTAAAAGACTCAGCTAGTGGAAGATGTGACTATGACAGAAAATGAGAGCAGGATGATGACGAAGGTGAAGTTTAATGCTATTGCCATCTCTGCACCACTCAGTCATGTGCTTTTCTACAAAAGGTTACCACTTGAGTCAGCAGCCTACTTCTTTTACACAGCTACACACAATCTCAGACACAGTAATCAAACTACATGAGAGTCCTAGAACTACCATAACAGAATGCTGTATTCTAGACTTCTCTCAGAAACAAAACAAAATTTACTATCCAGATTCTGAATGTGAGAAGTCTGAAACCCAGGAATCTGAAGATACATGCTTCCTCTGGAACCACATAAAGAAAAACCTTGTTTTCCTTATTGAGGGAACACTAGTACACAATGATGTCATGGGTGTGTACAGGTGTTGAGTCTCTGCCTCAGTTACCACATGCTGTTATTCTAGTGTGTATGCCTCCCTTAGTCTTTCTCCGCATGGACATCTTATTACCAGAGCACAGTCATGTCAGGTTAGGTTCCTTCTTGTTCCAGTATGACTCAACCAGCTCCATCTTTAAGGCCTCTATTTCTAAATCACATCACATTCTAAGGTACTAGAGATTAGATCCGCAAAATATCTTTTTAAAAATTTTCATTTATTTATTTTAGCAAGGAGAATGAGAAAGTGAGAGATAATGAGAATGGGCATACCCAGTACATCAAGTCACTGCAGATGAACTACAGACACAGCCCCACTTTGTGCATCTAGTTTGACATGGGTGGTGGGTAATTAAACCCAGGCAATCAGGCTTTGCAAACAAGTGACTTTAACCACTGAACAATTTCCCCAATGCAGAACCTCAAAATATCTCTTTTTCTTGTTGAGATAGAATTTAGTCCATAACCCAATCGTCTTGACTTCTTTAAGTTTGAACATGTCAACACACTTTTATTTTCCCATATGTGCCTCATAATTTTGTTGGCTTGCAAATATATATATATATATATATATATATATATATATATATATATATATTACATTCATAACTCTAAATTGTGTTGTTCATAACAGATGTCATAAACCAAATGGATGTTTTTAACAAGTATCATATGAAAGTGATGGTTAACATTTCATTTTGCAGATATGTAAGTTGGTGCTTCTATGATATAAAGACAAGAGAGGCAAAATTATGTGATAAGAGCTAAGGAAAGGGTATGAATATTTATGTGTGTTAGCATTTTTTATATATATATATATATATATATATATATGGTAATATACTTATTTATATATAATATATATTTATATATTTGTAATATATATTATATATTATATATTATGTATATATATATATATATATATATATATATATATATATATATATATATATATATCACTTAACTATTTTGGCATCTCTTATGTTACCTTCTAGGACACTTACAAGGGTAAACTGCCATCCCCCACTACCCAAAACACAGTGTAGTGTATGTGAAATTTCCCCACAGTTAGGATGTTCAAGATTTAAAATCATGGAAGGGAAAATATTTTGAAAATCGGTTTAAAAAAATCCCCCAAAAAACTAAAATAAAAAACATGGCTTAGGAGCTGGTGAGAGGTGTAGAAAAAGAAATGACAAAAGGAAAGAACAAAACCCAGATCTCTTCGATTTGACCTTCAGAGGTAAAAAGGCATGTTTTAGTCTTCTGCTAAGTCAGTGTCATCGTTCAATCTCATTGTAGCAATTACATTTTTACTGGTGTACTCAGTTTTCCTTTAGACATCAGCTGTAATAGAAACTGACAGGAACTGTTAGGGAGGGTAAAGTCAGAATAGCTAAGCCACTTGTGAATTATAAATAAAGTATAACACCATATATTGAATTGTCACTCCAAATCCCTCACACAGTGGTGATAAGGAGGTCTGCTCCTGCTTTAAAGTTTAATATGACCATCACTCACCAAAAGTCGGGCTAAGTTCCTTTAGAAAATGATTGTTTGAGTGGATGTGCTAGCACACAATTATATTCATACCCTTTGGTTAGCCCTTTGCACAAAATTTTGCCTCTCTAATTTTTACCTCATACAAAAAACAGTATGTACACCCATGAAATTAATTGTTTGCCATCACTTTCATGTGATGAAAATCACCTATTTGAATTATGACATATCTGTTTTGAACAATATGATTTAAAATTATGACTTCAGTTACGTTAAATGTTATGTAAATTCATGTATATATGTGTATGTTACCATATATTTATCAGTAGTTCTTCATGTAGAAATCTTCTGGTCTGAGTGATAAAATATTGAAGTTGTTATGAGAGTAACCTTGAGAATTTGTCCTATCCTTTCCTTATGCACACACCAAATTAGTTCATTATTCCTGCGTAAGGGTCCACAAATTTTCATTTTACTTTAATGCATCTCATAGAATAAATAATGTGAATATATTCTGACTGGAGTAATTTCTATCAAATATATCAGAATAATAACATCAGCAAACGAAATAGTCTGTTTGTTCTTTGAATTTTAAGTCGCTGCTTTGCTGTCTTTTCATCAGCTTGCATCCATTAAAAAAAAAGATGTACTGGACTTCACTGTCTGTACTGGAGTTTTAAACACACAACAAACTTTCATCATATGGGCAAAAAGCAAAAGAGAGTGGAACATAAAAACACCCATCTTCTAGTCATAATTGTGTCTAAATTAAGTAATTCTAGGTGAAGAGACAATTTTCTCTCTAAAGCTATCTATCTATTTTTCTCAAGTATAAAATATAAAATGTGATTTTTTTTCTTGTCCAGTTCTTTAAAAAAAACCATGTGGTATAGAATAATAATAAAAAAAAAAACTTCATTAGTTCATGACATGGTGTCACATACATTATTTTTATATAATATTAATGGCCTACAACTTAGGCACAAATGATAAAGACATTCCCTCATTAGTCTCTTAGTTAACTGTATACATGATCAACACAAACCAAAAATGTTGCTCATGTGACTGTTCCTTTTCATTCCCATAAGTTCTAAGTCTCCAACTGTTTGTAATGACTTTAAAAGAAAGTTTAACAAATAGATTACATTGGAAATATGTGAGAAAAAGTTTTCATGATCTAATTTCTAAACTGTCATCCAGTGAACCTCATCTTCAGGTTTCCATGTTCCTATCTAATCTGTTACAACATAATATGAGCCAAGCCTAATGACTTGTATCAAGTCAGGAATTCATTGTGGCAAATGTGATAGGATGACATTTCCAAGACTAGGTTTAAAATGACTGTCTTGGCTCATCCACTTTGAGTTCATCATACTTGCCCTAGCAAAGCATGCTACATGTTATACACGGCCCTATAGAAGAGTCCAGAGAGCAAAGCACTTTAGATAGCACTTGACTAGTGCTCAGTGTAACAACTTATGAAGAGCTGAATCTTCCTACATCCATGTGAATGACCAGGAAAGTGGATACTTCCCAATATCAAACTCTGGGATGATTCTAGTTCCAGTGAACTCTATCTCTGAAATCTGTCAGAACCTTAGAACAGCAGGTACAGAATATTATGATAAAATTGATAGACTATACAAATTTAGAAAATAAATATTGTTTGGAGCCACTATATTTTAGAATACTTTGTTACATATAAATAGATTTTCAATTTATGTTTCCTTAATCATAAAGAGTGCCTGCCAATGCAAGAGTTGAACCTCAGAGTCAATGTGTTAGAGTACATTCTAAATAATGATTGCAAGAATGAAATATTGATCCTTCTTCTCCAGCAAAGCTTAATTTAAAGACAGATTTCTTAAGATCTGTGTTTTTATAATCACTGCCATTTGATAATATATGAGTAATAAATTATCTTATCTAAATTATCTCAACTATTGAATTTTGAAAGATTCAGGAGAGAATCAGCCCATTGCACCTCATCAGGGCCCCAGCTGAAACCACAGAGTAACTGGGGAAATGAGCAAGAGTGAAGGCTTCTCGGTGAACCTGACACCAGCACAAGGCTGAAGGAGATAAACACAGAGAACACTCAACTCCTATTAAACCAGATATCCAGAGACACAGAGGCTCCCAAGACCTCATCACTGAAGTAGACCAAAAATGAACCCAACATGGCTCAGGGAAATTAACAGAAGAGGGGCCAGAAAGATTGTTAGAGCCACAGGTTGGGTCATTATGCAGAGACATTGCCTCTTCCCCATAACTGATGGCTCCCACCAAAATGCATGACCCATATTCCCCAAAGAGGAGGGTCTCTTTGGAGGGGGGTAGGACAGGGAGGAGGCCATCAAAGACAACAACATGAATGTATTCACATTATGAGCATAACTAATAAAATAAATAATAAGTTTAAAAAAAATAAAATACAAGATCATATGTGTGAGTGTTCTGTCATTGGCATAGATTTGATATATTTATTCAGTAACACAGTTCAGTTCAGATAATTCACTGGTTTGTGTTTATATCTACCTCCATCATGAGGCTGTAAATTCCCTTAGGGCAAGGGATGTGTCCTATTCATCTTATTATTTCCCAGAGTGGCACCTGGCTCATAAACATCCCAGTAAAATTAAAAGCTGAAATTTGAGGAAATTGTATGACATGATTAAAGTCTGTGTTTCTCTTGTTTCCCTTCTGCATCCCTAACCTCTAATGTGGTGGTGTCAAGAATGAGTTTGTTTGTGACATGATAAGATGACAAGGATGGATCTCCCATGTATCAAACTTGTACACTTACAAAGAAGACACACATTAAAAAAAAAAAAAATTCTGTCTGTTTTGCCTTTTTAGATTATGGGGAAAAGAAGAACTTCCAGGCCAGGAAACAGGTCCTCTTTGGGTACTGAGTATACCCATTTTTTTAATTTTTAAATTTTTTTATTTTTTATTTTTTTGGAGAGAGACACAGAGAGAGACAGACAGAGAAGGAGAGGGAGACAGATAGAGAATGGGCATGCCAGCAGTCTCTCAGCTGCTGTGAATGAAATCCAGATGTGTGCGCCCCCTTTTGGGCAAGTGCGGCATTGCGCCCTTGCGTCACTTTGCAAGTGGGACCTGGAGATTGGAACCCAGTTCTTAGGCTTAGCAGGCAGGAGCCTTAACCGCTAAGCCATCTCTCCAGCCCTGAGTATACCCATTTTTGATCTTAAACCTCTAGCACTATGAAATTTAAATTTCTGTTATTTAAGATCCTTCTAGAGTAGAGAAGAAGGAAAACAGGAAGGGTTAAATACACAAATTAGAGAATTTATAGGACTACAGACATCCTTACAAATTAAAATCCTGCATATGTTAACAAACTGTTCACACATGGGTTGCATTAAAAAATAAATAAAATGAACATTTATAGAAAGAGGGAGGATGTCATCATGAGACATGAACACGTCTTCATTTCCAGGTACAGTGATAAGCACTTTAATAATTTAATTAATTCTAATGATCAATGAAGAATCTCATATTACTCTTTGTTCTCTTCACAGGAGGGAAGAAGAATGCTTTGAAGAGCCAACCTGACCAAATTATAATATCTGAAACATTTGAATTATAGTTACCTTAGTCGAAGAACTGCTTTCAAAAACCACTTTAAAATAATACAAAGTAAAGTTGTTAACATATTTTGTTCTCACTTCTAGCTGTCTTACTGAAAGCTTAAAACTTGCATTAATCCTAGCGGGTAGTTTCAGGAATAATGATGAAACTAAAGGTTTAATGGGAATAATTAACTTGCCTAAGTTCATAAACTAAGTGGTGAACTTTGAAGCAGTGTTTCTTAACTTGAAAGTTACCATTATCACACCTGGAGCTATCTATAAACAATGGAATAACAGCATACCTGCAGCCCATGATAAGAAATTTATCTTTATTGTCCCTGGTTCTCAGAAAAATATCAGTAACTATGTGAAAGTTTTGAGATTCTTTCCAATAGGATAAGTCTGTCTTTATTTCAGATGGCATTTTCATTTTTCTATATGTGTATGGTGTATGAAAGTATGTGCATGCATGTTCCTGGAGTGAAATTCCATATGTGTGTTGGTACATGTGCACATGCATGTGCAAGTATGTGTAGCCACAGATCAATGCTGGGTATCTTAATTGATCTCCACCTTATTGTTTGAGACAGGGTCTCTCTTTAAAGCCAAAAGCTCATCAATTGGGGAAGATAAACTAGCCAACATGATCTAAGGGAACTCCTGTCTTCACCTCTCCAATTCTGGGATCACAGATGAGTGCCATCATGCCTGGAATTTTACATGGGTGCTAATGGTTTGAAATCAGGTTTTTATATTTGCAAACGCCTTACTGACTGTGCCACCTCCCCAGGCCCTCGCATGGCTATTTTGAGGATAAATAGTTCCCAACATCACAACACTTTGTGAAGTGCCAATAAAAGAGCCAGAGTGGAGCAGTTGTTCCACATGTAGTATTTGATCTAAACTACAGCAAATGTGAGGTCATATGTGAGAGAATCTTGGAAATATAAAATACTATGTAAGTGAAACATAAAATATTCACTGTTTTTAACACAGCTTTTATTAACAAACTAGAGAACTAGAGGATATATCCACCTTTCTGTTGTGAACAGATTGATCTATAACAGCTTCTAAGCCTTCATTGGAAGACCCACACCAGGCTAAGGTAGTTTTAATGCTGACCTAAGCCAGCTAAACCCATGTATATCTGTCTTTTCATCCTGGGATACAAAGCTGACTTGCTAATCCGAACCTTGTCCAATCTATCCCATGGGAAGAAATTTGAAAAAATGATAGGAGAGCATGATCTGGGAAAGTTTTAAAGACTCATGGAATTCCATGCCATCCTCCCACCACCCATGGACAATGGTATTGACTCAGCCATGTTCACTGGAGAGGGTTTTATAAGTTTTAGATAAGATAACAGACTCAAGTGCTGGCATGGTAGGGAGGTAAATGGGTTCTATGAACATTGTTTTACTGTCACTATATCAGTAGCTCTGCCTGTTCAATGCTACAAGAGTTACCTGAACTGTGTGCTCTATATGGGAAATCATGGATTCTAACTGTAATTAGGAGTTATTCTTAAACAAATAGTTTATGGCCTTATATTGAAAAATACTGTTTTTCTTGCATATAAAGTTTTAAACTTAGCATAGCGCACAGAGTTTTAAGCAGAACCTGTCAATTTCTCTTTATATTATTACCAAATATATATATATTTGGGTAAGACTCTTCAAGCCATACTCTTTATTCTCATTCTCACCTTAGATTCAAATTGCTGAAATTTGCCAAATTAACCAAACTTTTAATACCACAAATTGCTAATTTATTTGATGGGAACCAATCTCTGAAACAAAACAAGAATACTGAGAATGAATAAATGCCAATTATGTGCCAGATTCACATTCACTTTTACATATGCATATAAATTTTTGCACACACACACACACACACACACACACACAACTATTTTCCCTAATACATGAAGATTTATATAAGGAAGATACTTTCTCATGGTTAAATAATTAGTAAGAGTAGAATCAGGAACAGAATCCAAAGAAATTAGATTCCAAAGTCCATTTTCGTTCTATTAAGCCAGATTGCCTTGGTTATTTTTATCGCAATATAACTATTCAAACTAGTTCTAAATTAGTTTGGAACTTTATCTTAAAGCATGTATACACTCAGGGTTGCCAAAGTCTTTCCATCTTTATGTAAAAAGGATGCGATAATGCATATAAATTATCTTGCACTCAATAAGAGCTACTTCCTCCCCCACTTTTCTCTAGCATCTGTGACATAGTTGATGATGGATGTTTGGAAGGTTGGATGACAGATGGGGGCCAACATGTCTAGCTTCAGATTAAGAATTTAAAATTGGAGATTAAAATCAAGTATCTGAAAAAGAAGGATTGGAAATCTCTAGAGTCTGGGTGTTGCTCTGATTTTCATCATGATTCAAATATATATATATTACCATTTCCATTTTAATTGGCACCCTGTAAGGCTAGAGATGCCACAGTAATGTTCTTGTAAATGAAAAGTGGAAGAGCTTTTCATGATAATAATGAGACGATTTCTTGGCCATCAACATCAACATGGCCAAGAGCCATCTGTTCTCAGAGTCAGTGAGCAGTAGGATTTATGAATGACTTGCAATGAACTCCTCGTGTGACAGGGAAGGGTGAATCCAGCTGCTGCTTATTTTCATCAAACATCTTGATCTGTTCTTCAAACATTGCAAATTTGATGAAACCCAAACAGTTTGTCAAACACTTTCTTCTCTAATTGAGAAAATGATCTGAATGTTATGAGAAATGGAGAAAAGATAGTTTAGCATCATTCCTATTTGCATAATGTGTTCCATGTTGTAGATCGTGTCAATGCCCCAGATTGTCAGGGTCTACCACAACAAATAAGCAAAGAAGAACACGCACAAATTCTCACACATGATTATGAGTACAAATATATCTTTTCTCTAATCTGTCTATAATTATTCAGAAGTATGAACTTTGGCAAAGTATGTGATTTTTTCATCTTAATAAATACATTCATTTCAAATGGCACTGAATGTCCCAGTGATTGCTAATAATTATCCTTAAAAATGTATTCAGCATTCTTAAAACTTTTTAAGAGCTGTTTCACACATTATTAATCTATGTTATGTGGACAAAAATGATGTTAACATCTATCTCTAGATCATAAGTCCAAACTAATAATATTCTTTTATAAAAACTCAACTCTATTGAGTTCTAATTTGTTTTAGTAAAATAGTAAAATGTACCCCATTTAAGTATAGTAAAGGTTCTGTGACTTTTTTTTACAAATTTTATGCTGTATAACAAGTCACTAGTGCACCCACTCTCAGTTTTTCTACCCATTTGTAGTCAATGTGATCCTTAATGTTTTTTCACTTTAATTTGGTCTTATCTTGGTGTGGTGGCTCACACTTGAAATTCTAGTATATGCTACTTTAAAGGAGGAGGTTAAAGAGTAAAATGTTATCCTCATTTGCATAGTAAGGTCCAAGCCATCTTGAGCTCTATGAGATAATGTCTCAAAAGTACACACACACACACACCCAGTAAAGATTTACATGGCTTTTGTTTAGAGTTTTATAAAATTTTTGTCCACTTTTACATTTTCTGTTGTATTTGACTTATTTAATTTTTTTTTTTTTTTTTTTTTTTTTTTTTTTTTGGTTTTTTGATGTAGGGTCTCACTCTAGCCCAGGCTGACCTAGAATTCACCAAGTAGTATCAGGGTGGCCTCGAACTCATGATGATCCTCCTACCTCTGCCTCCCAAGTGCTGGGATTAAAGGTGTGTGCCACCATACCTGGCTACTTCTTAACACATTTTTTAAAAATTTAATTTATTTATTTGAGTGAGAAAGAAGCAGATTAAGAGAGAGACAGAAAGAGTGAGAATGGGCATACCAGGGACTCTAGCCACTGCAAATGAACTCCAAATGCATGCACCTACTTGTCCATCTGGCTTACATGGGTACTGGGGAATCAAACCTGGGTCCTTAGGTTTTGGAGGCAAGTGTCTTAACCACTAAGCCATCTCTGTAGCCCCCTTCTTAACATTTTTGAGAACTACCCATGTTCTGCTATATAACAAGTTCATTATATTTTTTATTAGTGAATGGCATTACATTGTATAACTTCCACCATGTGTTTCATTTAACTGTGCATGTCCATTTTCCATTTTTATTGCTTTCAGTGTAGTTAATGCAATAATATTTGTACGGACATTTATGTAGACAAACATTTTTATTTTTCTTGAAACTCTCTCAATGAAGAGAATCAGAACTAAAATCAGATGACTCAGAGCTCAGTTCAGCATCTGCCAAGTTAGTATTTGGTTCAGTCTCATTACATTATCTAAATTAAAGTTAACTGAATCAAAAATTGAACAACATGTGCACTTGTATGTGGAATTTTTAAATTGGATAAATATACCAATGGAGTCTTATAGGTTCCATGATTCCACTTTTGTTAAGAAAGAAGTGGCTGAAATGGGGAAAACAGATATAAACTTTTGAAAGTTGGCTTAGTTGGTCCACAAGCATAAGTTCCTAAAAGGGCCTGATTTGCATGAAATTTAATTTGCAGCACTAATATAAATTTGTTGAACTCAACACAGCAGAAATCCAGAGGCTACAGAGAATTCAGCACTAAATCAGACTTCTAAAATATCCACCAAGGCTCAGAGATTATTGCAGAAGGGTGAGCAGAAAGATTCTAAGAGCCATTGGGTGGGTAAGAATACTGTGTGGCAGCCAGGCATGGAGGCACATATCCTTAATTCCAGCACTCGGGAGGTAGAGGTAGGAGGATCACTGTGAGTTCAAGGCCACCCTGACACTACAGAGTGAATTCCAGGTTAGCCTGAGCCAGAGTGAGATCTTTGGTAGTAGGGTCTTACTTATTAACCTTTGGTGTGTCATCAAGTTCCCTGATAGAAATCTGTCTTCTTTTGGGAAACCTTGTAAGTCTCTCTGATCAACAGCTCATTGTGGATGTTTACCACATGCTGGTACTGGGAGGTACAGGCCAGCACCATGGGAAAAGAAGGAAGAAAATATAGGTAATATAAAAGAGAAAGAGAAGAGGAAAAGAGAGAAAAACAGGAGAACATTAAGCTTAGTCTTTATCATACCCTGTCTAGGGCACTGTGATTCAGGTATTCTCTCTAAGGACCTGAAGAAGGTTCAAACTTTTAGTATGTCTTTCAAGATATAGGATTTTATGGTACCATTTCTACTTGGGTCCCATTTTGTGCCCATCCACCATTACCCTTCCCACCCATCCCAGCCTCCCTATTGTATGGTCCTCAAGATGTTTATTAGGTATGTCAGCAACTGGGGCAGATTCAAGTAAGGAGCCACAGATTAGTGAGATCATGCAAAAATAATCTTTCTGTGATTGGGTGAATTAGCTGAGAATGATCTGTTCTATGACCATTTTTCTTCAAATTTCATTGTGTCATTTTTCTTTACTGATGTGTAGAATTCCACACATCAAAAGCATTATTCACCTTGATCAATTAGGCTTCATCCCAGGAATGCAGGGGTGGTTCAACATACAGAAATCTCTCAACAAAATACACCACATAAATATGCTTAAACACAAAAAACACATGATTATTTTGATAGATGCCGAAAAGGCCTTTGACAAAATACAACAACACTTCATGATCAAAACTTTGGATAGAATAGGTATGGGCAGTTTATAACTCAGCACATATTAAAGGCTATATGCAAAGCTCCTACAGCCCAAATAATACCTAAAGGGGAGAGACTGAAGGAATTCCCACTGAGATCAGGAAAAAGTCAGGGGTGTCCACTCTCTCCTCTGCTAAATAAAAGGGCTATAAATTGGAAAGGAAGAGATTGAGTTAGCTCTATTTGTATATGACATGATTCTATACATAATGAGTCAGAGAATCTCCATTTCAAAACTCTTAAAGATGATTAACTCCTTCAGCATAGTAGCAGGATGCAAAATCAATGCACAAAATCAGTAGCCTTTCTATATGCAAAAGACAAAGATACAGAGAAAGAAATTTCCTATTTTCAATAGCAACAAAAAATAATAAAATACCTTGGAATAACATTAACCAAGGAAGTGAAAGACCTATACAATGAAAACATAAAAACATTCAAGAAAGAAATTGAGGAGGACTTTAGAAAATGGGGAGACCTCCCATGATCCTGGATAGGCAGAATTAACATTGTGAAAATGACAATCTTACCAAAAGCAGTATACAGATTTAATGCAATAACAATAAAAAATCCCAACTTCTTTCATCACATAGATAGAAAAAATGATCTCAAACTTCATATGGAATGGGAGAAGGTCTTGGATATCCAAGTATATCCTTAACAAAAGAAAGACCTCTGGAGGCATCACCATACCTGATCTAAAGCTATACTACAAAGCCATAGTAATAAAAACAACATGGTACTGGCATAAAAACAGGATTGTAGACCAATGGAACAGAATTGAGGACCTGGACTTTAGGTCAAGTAACTACAACTTCTTGATATTTGACAAAGGTCCTGACAATGTAGATTGGAAAAAAGATAGCATCTTTAACAAATAGTGGTGGACAAACTGAAAAACCATATGCAGGAAAATGAAACTCAATCCACATATTGTACCATTCACAAAAATCAAGTCCAAATGGATCAAAGACCTCAAAATAAGACCAGAAACTCTGCTACTACTCGAAGAAAAAATAGGAGGAACTTTCCATGATTACAAAGTTTTTAATGGAATGGAGAAAATGGATAAATAAAGAAGAAACTAAACATGTAGATAATAAAATGTAGTCCGAATTTGTGAATTATAAGAATGATGTCAATTAAAGGTACTTTTACTCCTTGCATTATTGTTTTATTAATTTATTACAAAATATATTTGACAATCTTTGGTAATTTTGAGGTGAGTTAAGTGTAAACTGGCCTACAGTATTCAATCATAAATCTTCTGCTTATGAATCCCAGTTACAGTAGCTAACTAAAACAAAATACACATGCAGTTACAGTTTAGGAAGATGAACAGCAAAACATATACTCAGTTAACTAATCTAAGTTAATTCTCATGATCTTGTCTGTATTCTCAGAGACATTGTGATCTGAAGAGGTGGTACATGCACATGCTGGTGAAAGTAGTTAGATTTGTTTAAAACACCATAAGACAATTTCATTTTATCCTAAGCACAGCATGGAGAAAATGAGACCTACTAGCTAAACTGTACTTGACATGAATAAGTGTCCATCAGGTGTGAAATTATTGATATTCTTATGACTATTCTTGTCCTGCACTTGAAGATGAGTGCAAATGTGTATACATACATACATACATGCATGCATGCATACATATCACATACAGTGCCTGTTACTTTGTGAAATCCCAGTATTTAAGGGAAATCAACAATGCTTAAATTGTCTATATTTATAGATTTCAAGTCATTTGTTCTCCAAAAATATTTCAAGTGAACTCTCGCTACGCATTTATTGGTATCTGTTAGGCACTGACATTATCCCATCACAATGATATACATGTGACATATGTGAGGTGAAAGTTCTTTGGCAGCCTGTGTCTTGACACACACACACACACACACACACACACACACACACATATACACATATTTGAGTGTTTCATGTCCTGCATTCGAGTTAGATAATGATTGATCAAATTTATTATGAAAGCAAGAAAAGCCTCTGCACAAAAGTTAAAAATTAAAGCTATAGCCGGGGGTGGTGGTGCACGGCTTTAATCCCAGCACTCGGGAGGCAGAGGTAAGAGGATCGCCATGAGTTCAAGGCCACCCTGAGACTACATAGTAAACTCCAGGTTGGCCTGGGCTAGAGTGAGACCTTACCTTGGGAAAAAAAAAAAAAAATTAAAGTTATATTTAAAAAAAGGAACATCACTGGTGAAACAAATGGATCAAAGTGGAATTCAGCCCCTGTTCTAATTATAAATTACTTACATTGGTTGTTTATTACTTTCAATTCTATGTCACACTAAAATAATGGAATTTACATATTAAATAAATGATAATAATGTGAATATGATTATGTATATGGTCAAATCTATTTACTCTCAGTATTCATTCAATTCATGTATTTTAAATTTTATTATCTCAAGCAGAGTAATAGATCCTTTGGGTTTTTCCTCTTTGTATTCAAAAAAAAAAAAATAGAAACATGGAAGTGTCATATGATATTAGAATAAATATACAAGTAAATAAAATTCCCAACTTATAGAAGCTAAAAGCTTGGTTACAACTAAATGTCCCAAAAGAAAACAGAATACCACTGTGATCAATTCCACCAGTTGGCTGGGTGAAGAGACAAGGCTTCTATCCTGGACAGTCTATAAGGAAAGGTGTCCTGCCCCACAAGGAAGTATAAAAGAGTTGCATTCAATGTAGGAAAATACTACAAAAAAATTTTTCTGATTAGCTTAGATGGAGGTGTTCTCAATAAATAACTTACAAATAGAATGAAAAATAAATCACAAGATTATCATGATCTTGTTGGCTTTATTCCAGAGGATCAGGGATTTTTTAAACATATTTTTATCTATTTACATATGTAAATCAATAAATTTAATGTAAATAATAAATGTAAATGTAAATTAATGTAACATATTACCTAAAGAGTCTGTAAGACAGAAATCATATAATCATCTCAATTGACATGAAAAGCTTTTTGATAAAAATCCAACATCCTTTTATGATAAATGTCCTGAAAAAACTGGAATAAATGGAATATATTCAATATAATAAAGGCTATAAATGACTAACCTATGGCCAACATTATACTAAATGGGGAAACCCTGAAAGCATTTTCATTAAAATCAGGGGAAGATAATAATTCTACCTTTCAATTTTTATTTGAAGTTAGCTAAAACAATAAGATGGGAGAAGCAAATAAAGGGATACAAATAAGAAAGGCAGGAATCAAAATATACTAATTTGCCGATGGTTATTTTATAAGTAAGAGAACAAAGACTCTACCAGAAAAGTCTTAGAAATCATGAACATGTTCAGCAAATTTGCAAGCTACAAAATTAACACGCAGAAACATGTAACCTTCCTTTATAACAATAACAAATATAATGGGAATAAAATCAGGGAAACAAATTGGTTCACAATTGCATCAAAAAAAAATGCATAGGAATAAATTTAACCAAAGAAAGGAACACCCTATACCATGAAAACCTTAAAAAAAAAAAAAAAAAAAAAAAAAACTTAAGAAAGGATTTGAAGAAGATATTAGAATATGAAATATCTCCTATGTTCATGAAATAAAAGCATTAATATTATGGAAATGGATATCATACACACAATTTTGCAAACTTTGTAAGAAAAGACCTGACACAAAGTCCTACATCATCAAAATTATCCTCATGATTAGAGCTTTAAATAATACTTGATATTTGGCACAATAATTTTAAAAGGGTTTGATATAATTCCTAATATATGTATAAATTATTAAAGCAGTTATATGGCAAATTCTAAAGAATAAAGATATATAAACAGCTAAAGTTTATATATATTACACCAGAAGATACAAATGTTGAATTTGAGGTCAAATGTATACATCATCATTTATATATATATATATATATATATATATATATATAGATATATATATATATATATATATATAGGATATATATATATATATACATATATATATACATATATATATATATATATATATATATGTCCTGTAATACCTGCATCAGATCAGTTAAACTTGTCAAATGTCTAAGTCCCACTTCCCTCTCATTTATTAACACTGAATATTAGCTATATGACTCTAAATTTATATCTTGACATACCTTTACTAACGTTTTCTTTCCTATATGACTAACTTTAATTCCCATATTGCGTTTGGCTTTCTGTCTGGCTATTATCTCAAAACCAAAAACAGGTGTAAATCTCCTGGGATGTAGTTGCCTAAGAGCTTGTCATTTTATAAAAAATGGATGTACCCCTAGGATTTTGTATATAAATGTGTAAAGTTATGAGAAATGACAATTCCCCTTTGCTACAAAGCAAATGGCCAGCAGGCATTTTTGTTTTTCCTTGGGTTCCTTATGTAATTCTCCTGTAAATAACTGAACTTCAATACATCTTGTCCTTAGTGCATTTTAGTAGATTTCTGACCATTTCTCCAGACCTTTGACAAAATGTGGCAGACATTTACTTGTCCAGGGGGGAATAATCCTCTTGGAATTCCCTTTTCCAGGAAGAACCTTGTCCTAAAAGGAGCCCAGCTTTAGCCCTGATTGAAGCCCCAGCTGTTGGGACAAGCTTTTAAAGGCCCTCATTGTTATACAAATGATTCTATTCTCTATGTTGGAGGCCTGAAACCCAGCCAAGCCCTCAAACACACAGGCCCTCAGAATGCAAGAGAAATGAACTTCTCAAAACAATGATCTTTTTCTTTTTATGGTTTATCTTCCATCTGAAAAAAAAAATAGTAATTTAAAAATCTCATAGAGCAAGGTAATTACTGGATTTTTTTGGCTAAATTGTCTGCTTGAGTATATTATTCACATTTCCTTGATCCACATCCTTATTATGCTGAAAGATATTCAATAAATTGAATAAGGCAAAAATATCTCAATGGCTGGATTGCCCGGGGACAGACTAAGGGATATTTTGGATACTCAAATGATTATTACTTGGACAAACATTAAATGCCTGGATGTGCACTAGGTTTATATACGTCAACATCTGGTGACGCTGATTACAGTTAGATCACCTTTTTGGTAGTCAATTCTAGTTTCAAGTTTGAAGAGTAGTCCTTGAAGTGGAGAAATAAGCTCTTTACATGAACTCTTAGCAGCTGGTCTTCCTGATAATATGAGGACCTTCATTCCTATCATTTCTCTTCTTTTGAATATCTATTATCTTTTAGATCAGCTGACAAAAATAGAAACACATGCCCACACTAAAATATCATAAAAGCTCTGCCAGGCAATGTGCACACAGCACTCAGGAGGCAGAGGTAGGAGGCTTGTTGTAAGTGTGATTCCAGCCTGAGACTATGTAGTGAATTCCAAGTCACCCTGGGATAGAATGAGACCCTACTTCAAAAAAACAAAACAAAAAACAAATACACGATACAGAAATTAACAAAAAATCTGATTTTACATTAAGTGTGGTATATTACATATCACATTTTCTTATTCCAGATTATTTAAATATTAGAGAAATAAGTTATCCATTATTATCCTCAAAGCCACTTATTGTTACTTTTATTTCGATGTGTGTCCCATCGTAGCTTCAATAATTTAAGTTGGGTAAGAAGATTTTCTGCCTTGTCCCCCTAATCAGCACGCCATTGACAAGACTTGATTGCTTCTCAAATCATACTTCTAAACCTTTGATAGCATTTTATTTTGCTTTGATTGTTCCCATGGTGATTTTTCTGAATAAAAGAATAATGTCCTTGATCAGAGGACCCTAGTTTTCATCTCAGTAGACTCAGTTAAGGGTATAGAACAGTATATTTGAAGTCATTCCATTTTAGTGGTTCCAGTTGGTATTCAGTCATAAAACTTGATAATGTGAAGAATTCTTTGGTTATATTTGATCATTTCTACCTGAATAGTTTTGTCTGTTTCCTTACTGTTTGAGGAGACTGACATCACACTTTTTGAATAGGTAGTCTTTCTCTTTCGTTTAATGTGTTTTAGAGAACGACCCACATGGGTCCAAAAACATCTTTTCACATGTTTACATCAATCAAAATAAGAGGAAATAACTGACATTTGTGTCAGGAGATCAGGAAAATCCCAGGATTGAGGCAGACATTGATGTCATTCTCAGCAATTCATGACATGGGTTCTATCCTCAGCATCATTTATCTACTTTTTAGATTTAAAAAATGTATCATGCACTTAGTGAAGAATATATGTGAAAAAGCAAAAAACGAAGAGAAAGAGAAAAGAAGTAAGGAATGAACAAATGTGATATTGAGTGAAGGGAAGGGAATAGTTATTCTTATTTTCCACCAATAAAAGGAAACTATATAAACTCTACTCCTTGAAATTGTGTAGAGTTGGGAAATACAATTTCTAAAGAACTCATTTTGTATTTCAGGCCATGATTATGTCTTGGAAGGTATTACTTTATCATTTTGTTACTTTATATCTTACAACATGTTAACTTATTTAGAAATCACTTCATTTATTTATTTATTTATTTATTTATTTATTTATTTATTTACCAGAGAAAGAGGGGGAAAGAGAAATAGAATGGGAGCACTAGGGACTCCAGACACTGAAAATGAACTCCAGACGTGTGCACCCCTTTTTGCATCTGGCTAACATGGGTCCTGGGGAATGGAATCTGAATTCTTTGGCTTTGTAAGTAAATACCTTAATTGTTAAGCCATCCCTCCAGCATGACATGTTAACTTTTGATCTCTGAATTTAAAGTAGTCATTTTCCTCCCAAGAGAATGAAAATATCTTCTATTCTCTGGAAACTGACTAGAGTATGAAAGTTTGGATATTTGTTGTCTTTTCTCAACCTAAAATTATGTGTATCTAAGAAAAGATAAGGAAAAACAAACAAGATAGTAGTAAACTGGATTATAGTTTTAGAAATAAATATAGTAAGTGAGACAAGACCATTATTGATTTTACAGATTCAAATGATGATTTTAAGGGATATTTCAAACAATGTATATAATATGCAATCTAAAGTTCCACCAAAATCTTCAAATAAATAAACTTGTTCCTGCACACATATGTACAGATAACTGTTTTAGAGCACCAAGAGGGCTTGTCTCTCATATGTACACTCAAACACATATTGTTAAGCTTGGAACAATGAACATTTACAAAGCCAATGGTAAGGTTGTCAGTAGAATTCACTAGCAATACATAACAACTACTGTACTAGCAGATGGTCAAGTTTCTTATCATATTTTTTTTTCTTGAATTATATGGTACATGATGCCTCTCATTTTTTTTTTTAACTCAAAGATAAAATACTTTAGAGCATTCAGCTGCATTGATGTCACTATTTTACTGTACTTCTTCAAATTTATCGCACACATCCCAATGAAAGATTTGGATAAACTCCCTTTTCTATTGTCTTAAATATGAATATTACTCTGTAACAGTATAATATAAGATCTCCACATGTTCAGTGGGGCTTTATGCTAATTTTATATTGTATGAAATATAAGAGCATGCCAGGGCTGGAGGGATGGCTTAGTGGTTAAGGTGTCTGCCTGAGAAGCCTAAGAGCACTTGTTCATATCTCCAGGTCCCACGTTTAGCCAGATGCAAAAGTGACACAAGTGCACAATGCTGCACATGCTTACAAGGGGGCACACACGTCTGGAGTTCATTCACAGTGTCTGAAAAGGGACTGGTATGCCCATTCTCTCTATGCCTCTTCTTCTTTCTGTCTCTCTCAAATTAAAAAAAAAAAAAATTAAAAAGAGCATGCCATAATAATTTACATTTTATTAATGATATCAATTCAAAGAAAAAACATCTCATGACAGTTCAAAGGACTCGGAATCATTTATATTCATTCTGCTTAGTACTTTTCTGATGATCAGTAATATTGAGCACATATATAACTGATTTTTTTTATTTTAGAAAAATACCTATTAAGTATTTGCCCATTTTTAAAAAGTTATTTTTTTTTCCTGTGAAGTTTATTGCATGAATATAATGCATGTTGGTTAATTCACTCTTATGCTTCTTCCCCCCGGTCTATATCACTGAGGGCCCTCCTCCATGGTTTATATGTATTCACTGTGGGGTTATAAGTGAGCAAGTCAGTCTCCTTTGGGGGTAGAGCAATGCCTCAAGATACTCGTTCCTATCCTGGGGCTCTTACAGTCTTTCTGCCCCTCATTCATAATGTTCCCTGAGCCTTGGGGGGATTAAGTCCCTTTAGATTGAGCTCTGAGTCGTCTATGTTTATCAATTTTGAAGAATTTTTAGTCTGCTCACCACCACCTACCTGGAAGAGGTTCTCAGACTAGTCATGAAAGCAGCACTCATTTTTCACTCTCTGCTTCCTCTGTAGTGTCTCCAGGGCCCTGGCAGATGTTGTAGAGTTACTCTTCACATGTTAGGCAGTCCGCCCACTTTTCTTGTTGTGCTGATGGAGCTTGGGTCTTCCTGATATTCACTGCCATCTGTAAAAACCAGATTCTCTATCTACAAATGACAGCCTGATGGATCAAAGAGGATAATGGTGGTGGCTAGCTCATTTTAAAATCATTGTTAATTTCTTGCTATTGAGTTGTGTGAGTGTCATGTGTACATTGAACACCTCTTTTCAAATATATGGTTTAGAAATATTTTCTGTCCTTTCATTTTGTTGTTTGTTACTATTATATCATTTTGTTGCCCAAACTTTTGGTGTGTTGTATAATAAACTCATTGCCAAAGCCAACATTAAAAAATAATAATCGACACCTACCAAACCAGAGATCCAGGGGCTCTTAAGTGTCCATCACTAAAGTAGACTTAAAATGCTCCCAGCATGGCTCAGGAAATTTTGTGGATGAAGGGTCTTCGAGATTGTTAGAGCTATCAGTTGGCACATTTTGCACAGAGACATTTCCCTCCCCCCATAATGCATGACCCATAATCCCCATGGAGTTGATCTGCATCCCCAAGGAGGAAGGCCTCTTCAGAAAAGGGGTAGGGAGGAGGGAAATGATGGTACCAACATGTGTTGTTTGCATACAAAATATGACCATGTCTAATAAAAATAATCGAGGAACCAGGCATGGTGGCACACACCTTTAATCCCAGTTGTCGGGAGGCAGAGATAGGATGATTGCCGTGAGTTCAAAGCCACCCTGAGACTCCATAGTGAATTCCAGGTCAGCCTGGACTAGACCAAGATCCCACTTCAAACAAATTCAGGAAATCTGTCATTTCTCTCATCTGTGCAACTCTAGAAACTAGGCCAAATCCAATTAACAGCAAACATCATTATTTTCTTCATTACTTGTGTTACTATCACCAAGTGGGCATTAATAAACATTGTTAGGGCAAGTGCAAAAAAAAATTCTCATGTTTTTTTCTAGAAGTTTTATGTGTCATAATTTACTTATAGGTCGTTAATCCATTTGAGTTGATTTTCACATATTTTTAGGTATGTTAAAAGATAAGGGTCCAAAGATAAGGGTAAACGTAGACCGACCATAACTGTGAGCAGCACTATCCAATGGATTGGGGTCCAGAACTAAATCAAAAATATGTATTACCTGAGCACCTGCATTTATCAATCTCTGTTTCCTGAAGGTAGCTGAAAGGTGACCAGATGTCTCATGCCCCTGACAACATAACTTTCTCACCATAATGGACTGTATCTTCCAACGGGGAGTCAGCATTAGCCCCTCCTTACATTACTTTTGTCAGGTATTTTGTCATATCAAGGAGAAAAGTACTAACATAATCAGTTTCTGTTTCAAATTATATCAATATCTGTGCTGGATTATAACAAGTACTTCATTACTCACTAGATGTATGATTTCACATGTTACTCACATTCTTTTATATTATATTCTTCATTTTAAAATGGAATTTGCAATATAATAGCATTGTGAAAAGTAAAGAAAGTGCTCCTGAGGACTTGGGTAATGGCTTAGCAGTTAAAGATACTTGCTTGCAAAGCCTGCTACATATGGTTCAATTTTACTCATGAAAAGCTCAACCTGCAGAGGCTATACACTCTGGCTTGTCCATACACAAAAACACACAACGGGTGCAAATAAATATTTTTTAATTCTGTGAAAAATTATATATTTTATTAAAGCTAATTATAATTCAGTTTCCAGTGAATTCTCCTCCTCCTTCTGCTGATTTTGCTTCTTTCTCTTCCTCCCCCTCTTTCTTCTCCTCTTTTTTCCTTATACTTCTCTTTCTCTTCTTCTCCTTTTCTTTTTCTTTTTTCTCCAGCCCCCTTCCATGTAATCATGTAATATACTTGGTGTCAGTGTGAAATTTTTTTTGTTAATTCTGTACAAACTGTTTTCAAAAGGGAGCAGAGAAATCAGTGATAGCACTTCCTTTTCAAGCCTAAAGACTTGATTTTGATTCTCAGTACCCAGACAAAAAATAGCCACACATGCCTGTAACACCAGTCGGGAGGTAAGAGAAGCAGAAGAATCACCAGTGTGCATGGTCAGCCATAGTAACTGAAAATTGCAAGCTCCAGGCTCCCACAGAGACTCTGTCTTGAGGAAGAAAGGCAGCAGAAGAGTGAGAGAGGATAGCTGATGTGCTTCTCTGAAGCCTGCATGCATGTACATTGAATATGCTCACCTGCACACATGCAAGCCAACACAGACACACATATACACACATCAAAAGAAGAAAAGATTTATAAGAACATGCATTAAAAATTATTAATTCTAAGAATAAGTTTAAGAGTTTTTGAATTGCCATTTTGATTCCCAATATAACATATACCCTTTCCCACACACCTGCAATTTGGAGAGGAATCTGCTAATTAGTTTATAGAAAAAAAGGAAAAGTTAGGACTCCTGGCAAGAAATGTGAGAGAGGAAAGAAAAGGCTGAGGGCCAGAATGGTTAGCAGAGGTTAGTAAATTAACATTTATTTAGCACTAAGCACTTTTTCCCTCATTGAAGCAAAGCGTTAAGCATCATTAGCATCATTTTACATTTAAGCAAACTGGTGCTCTAAGAGGTTAAGAACTTGCTCCAAGTGACATAGCTGCTAAGCATGCAGCACTTTAAGATTTAAGATTCTCATTCCACTGAAAATTTTACAAATGAGTAATTTTATATCCAGACTGGTCTTGTTTATGTATTCTGTAGCCTTGGCTTACTATCAAGCTCTTTAAATATTAATTTACTTTGAAAGCCAAGCATAGTCTTTTACTCAGTAGACAATCAATAATCATGAGTTACAATAATGTTTCTGAATGTAGTGGGAAAGAATACTACTTCATCATTCATCCTTCACCTTACTGAAATTCAGTGCATCTGTTACAGAGATTTATATAGTTGGGAAAAAAAAAAAAAAAAAAAAAACTTTATTCAGAGTAACAAGAAGTGAATATGGAAAGGGAGAAGGAAGAGAAAGAAGGAAGAAAACAATTTGGGAAGTCAGAACATGTTAGCCTAGTATTATTTATTCTTATGAGATTAGTTAATATTTTAAAGTCAAATTGCATATTTCCCAACTGACTCTTATATTGCAAGGATCCAATAATAACTGGATTAAGTTTGTGGTTAAGTTTGATATTTATCTGAGCATTGCAGCTCTATGATAATCATAGGACAAGTAAGGGAAATGGTATAACTTAAAAGACTTGTGTATCAGTGAGTACAAAGTCAAAAAGTACAACCAAGAGATAAGAGTGGAGAAAAACTCACTATCTCTAGCTAGTAAAGAAAGTACTGGAGTCATTTTGTTAACAGGGCCTTCCATGACCAAAAGAACCATGAAGATATCAGGAAGCTTTATATATCCTTATGTAGGAAAGCACTTTAGGGGAAGGCACCTTCCTGAGCATTACAACTGCAAGGAACACATTCCTGAGTATGTGCAACTTAAGGTCATAGTTCCAGAAGGAAACTTTGCCTGAGCATGCTGAATGAATGTCATGGAACACATGGTTGCAAGGTTAAAATGTTGGACAAGAACACTGAGGAGCATAATCAAGTTGAGTAAAAAAGAGTGTGGACAAATTTATCTCTCTCCTAGACAGATAAATATTCTTTACCATCCTATTGATGGACTTGTTGAATGTCTCCTAGAGAATTGAGATAAATATGATCCCTACCCCTTAAAAAGAAAGAGATTAACTTGATCATATATAGACCGGGTAACTATACAATTTCAGTAAGATAACAGCGAGAAATGAACAAAACTGAAAAGTTTTCTCTAGGAAACTAGTGATAAACAAACTTTATTTGCAGATGAAAGACCCAGGCCAGAGTAGCACCATGACAGGTCTCAGTCACTCTGTAGGCCACAGGGAAGAACAAACTGTACCAGCAAAAACCATAAACTTGCTGTGTGAGCATGACTCGACATTCTTACGGTCCTGGGCCGGATGAACCAATAAGATCCACCATCTCAGAGTTTTGTAAATGTCAACCAATCAAATGAATGTAACCATGTGCACCAACCTGTTCAAATGTAACCTCCGCTTGCTGAGCCAATTAAGTTCAAAATTCCCCTAGACTTAGCGGGCCAAAACCCTAAGACCAATCAAGAACCCCCAAGTACAGTTACTGTTCAAATTAGCCAATAATGTAATTGCATGGGTGATAGCCCTCTCCCCCCTTGCTCAAACCTCGATAAAAAGCCCGCTTTTCTGCTTCTCGGGGCTCTTGCACTGATACCCTGTTTTGGTGAAGGCAGAAGACTGAGCTTAAGCCCGAGCAAAGCTCTTTGTGTTTGCATACCTGTTTCGTCATCCTTGGTGGTCACTGGGGGTGCTGTGAATTGGGCATTACACAGAAACATCATAAAGCAGCTATGTGAAAGCAAACTGTGACTGGTTCCTCTACATTTGAAGGCCAAGTCCTCTGACAGCTTCTCTACTCAATCTTCTCCTGTTATCAGAAAGACATTACAAGATTTGTTACTGGGAGTAGAGACTCCCCTTGATAGGACTTTAGCCATGGCAAGTTGTGTTTTCTGTAACTGGGATTTAGAGGAAGACTAAAGGACATAAAAGGAAGCTAAAGTTTCCAAAGACAGAACTTCTTGCAGACCTACAAGGAGACTTTAAACTTACAACGACTCTCCTAGAAAAAACAGACTGTCACATAAACGCTGTGCCTACCAGACTGGACACTGGAGTTAAAAATATCCCCATATAGAGCATTCATGCTTGGCTCCTTATCCTTATTGTGGTATAACAATGAACCGGAAGGCTTATAGCCCTCATAATTGAAGGACTGTCAGATCAGAACCACAAATGTCATCCGTAATAAAATTATTAATAAAACCCTCAGCTCCAATTGGCCCCTTGACTATATCTACCAATGGGAAAGAATATCAGCTAATCACAAAGTTGAAAGTAGGGCCATAAATTTTCTCCTTAATAGTCTTGTATTCTGGAAATTGGACTTCAAATCTTGTTGAGTTATGGGAATGAATGGGACTCCCATTACCCAACATTTCACTCAACCTTTATGCTGTCAATGGGATAATTTACTATTTACCCATACTTTTCTACTAAGGATTGAGTTTCCTCTCCCTTTATTGAGTAGAAACCTATGGAAAAAGTGTGAGCCCAAATAATCTTTCTGTTCTCCTTCCTTAAAGAGAACTCCCAACATTTATTAAAGTAATGCCTCTCATGTACCTTTGTGAAAAATCAGCACTTATGTGATCTTAAATACAATTCCCAATAAGCAGATACTTAAGAGTTTTACTGTTTTCTCCTTCTTCATCAAAAAACTATGCTATGTTGCCCAGCTTTTGTTTCTGCTTTCCCATGCCCAAAATGAAAACCCATTCCGTATACAATCCCCAAAACTGTATGATATAGAGAAGAAGACAATCTTTGGGTCTATGGAAACTAATCATTTCAGTCCCTGGACTTTCATGGTAGGTATCTCTTCTATAACACAAGAACTGGAATCAATTGTAAGAATATATTCTCCAGAGCAGAGCTATTTCCTAGCTCTTGAACCTGCTTCTAGATGGGCTTTCACCCAATGGCCTATTAATTTAAGTCAAAATGTACACTACTGAATATCCCAGTAATGTTTCTTTCCTTTACATAATATACAAAATCAGATTAAAACCATGTCAGGCACTACTATCTCCTTTAGTAAACAGCTTTGAAACCGGATTGTTGAGTTTTCATGATGGAAAAGGGTTATATCCATTGTAATCATAGTGTGGTCCTACTAGTCTTTGGAGTTTGTATAAATAGCTGCTGTCTTAATTTTATATTCTCTTGTTTAAAGCTGATAGTCCCTCAGATAGCTCTGCAACAGTCTCAGTTATCTACTGTGTAAATTCATAATTACTGAAAATTGAAGAAATATGTTACACTTGTGAGTAGAGAATTCATTTTCCTGAGACACTTGAGATTCAAATAGAGCATTACTTTCTAGATATGCAATCAATTTAATTATTGCATAGAAAAGGAAATGTGATGTTATCACATGTGTATACTTGTTTAAAATAAATAGTAGTACAGTAAAATGTACATTTTTCACTCATTTTACAATTGAAAAATATTAAAATTCAATCCATGGGCTGGAGAGATGGCTTAGCAGTTAAGGTGCCTGCCTCCTAAGCCTAAGAAAGCTGGTTCCAATCTCCAGTGATTCCAATCTCCAGTTCCCAAGTTTAGCAAGATGCAAAGGGGTGCAATGCCTCACTTGACCACAAGGGGGTGCACACATCTGGATTTTGTTTGTAGCAGTTGAGAGGCTGCTGGCACACCCATCTCTGTCTTCCTTTCCCTCTCTCTCTGTCTCTGTCTCTGTGTCTCCCCCCCCCAAAAAAAAAAATTCAATCCATGAAGTTGTTATGAAATAGGATTTTATTTACTTTTTAAGACAAAGTCTTATTTTGACTGGGATTGCTTCATCATTTTTATGTAGTGAAAGAGGATCTTGATTTTCTGTTCCTTCTGCATCCACCTCCGGATTGCTCAGATTACAGTCATATACAACACCTCCTATTTTATCCAATACTTGAATATTTATAAAACATAGGACTTTATACATGATTCTCAAGAATTCTATAAACTAAATCCTATACCCCCAGCTTGAGATACATATTTTTTTTCTAAACTTTCAATTTCCTAGGTCTCTTACAAAACCATTACACATTGACTATTTCATACTAGGCATGTGCTAAGATATTGAAGAATTATGGCTCCTAATTCTCTGGAAAAATTATATGGGAGATAGCTCAGTGGTTAATTGGGCTTGGTTACAAAGTCTGCCAGTGACTTAATTTAATTAATTTTAATTATCCAGTGCACACCTAAAGCCTGATGCACAAAGTGAATCAATCATCTGGAGTCATTTACAGTGGAAATAGGCCCTGGGATTGGTTGTCTCTCTTAATCTCTCTCTTTTTCTCTCCTTACAAATAAATAAAAGTATTTACAAGATATAATGACTAAAGATATCAAGATGTACTAAAATGGAAGAACTGGACTTTGTAGCAAAATGTGATTGAAGTCATCACTCGTGATGTTCACTGCTACAAAAAATACAAACATTGTGACTATAAAGGACATAGCATTTCTTGCAGGGTTTTGGAAGTATCCTGATGCATAATTTCATTGCTAATGTGGCTGAATGAGTGTCTCAGTGGAGAGGGGATCTAACTTTTGATTGGGATTAAACTCCAAACCTCAATTTAAGAGACACATTGGGTCCTGCAGGGCTGGTTTGGAGACATGCTGCTGTGGACATTCACACTGCCAATGGCTGCTATTCCATTGGGGTAGTCAGTACTGAGTGGAGTGTAATTTATAATGCAAAACACAGCAAAAACAATCAGAAGCAGACCAAATCTCACCAGCTGGCTCTGTGTGACATGAGAACATGTGGAGGAATGGAGTGTTCATAATTATGAATAGTAACTACATTACCATAACTACATTATTCATGGTTTCAAATGGAAACACTGTCCTGAAATTCCATGTCTTTGATTTTTTTCATATCTAATAATAAAAATAATTTCTCTTACTTATTGTTTAACAATTCAGCCAAGCTTCAAAATCCTGTATTGGTGGCGGTGGTGGTGGTGGTAGTGGTGGTGGTGTGTGTGTGTTTGGAGTTTGTGGGTTCGTTCCTTTTTGACTTCTTCTAAATATGACATGTTAGTTTGTCCATAAACAACAGGAACAATGGAATGAGGTTTTGCAGAGGGAATCTAGGCAGAGGAGGGAGGGCAATCAGTATCTCCAATACACTGAGTAGCAAGGAAACAGGATGCTGACTGCTGCTTTCAAGTGCTCTTTCACTCTTGGGTGCCTGGACAAGATGGGGTCAGCAGAAATCAGCCTGCTGCCCTAAGCATCATGAAGGGAAAGTCATCTCTCAGTCCAGCAGGCTTTGATTTTTTTTTTTTTTTGGATAAAATCAAAAATAAACGTAATCATGCACTCAAGAAAAGTTGATAAGGAAAAAGGAGAAGAGGATTCCATCCTCCCTGGAATATGTAGCTAAAGAATTTAGTGTGTTATTTTATTTTCGCTAAATATAATACATGAGGTAGGCAGTTTTATGACCACACACTTTAAAATAGAGTAACCAGTTTGTAGTGTTGCTGGTGGCTCATAAAAACAAGGGCTAGAGTTGATATAAACCTCAGGGCAGAAAAATAGGATCTTTATTTTTTTCTTCCTTAGTCGAGTGTTTGATTAATAAATTCCCTAGTAGAAGTTATGGGAAACTCAGTTGCAAAATAAATAGATATATGATAGATATACCCATAATGGAAGATGGTATTAATAACACATACAAATACAAATGAACACAGATTCACACACACATATGTGCATGTACATATGTTTAATTATAAAACTCTCAATTACCTTCAGAAATGGAATAGTAGTACTGTGAATACTTATTCACTACTATCCAATATTTGCTTATCAATATTTGCAAATATTATGCATTCATAATACCATTTTCCCACCATTAAGTCATTTTGAGTTCCATTCCAGACACATGCTTCCTTTCTTGAATATTTTAGTATTTCCAAAAAGACAATGAAAGCATTTTGAAAGCATAATACAATATAATTATCATACTTAAAGCAATTAAATGTGTTTTCTTCATATCATCAAGCTTCTAGCTGGTATTCATTTT
Source organism: Orientallactaga sibirica (assembly GCA_036365145.1). Classification (NCBI taxonomy): domain Eukaryota; kingdom Metazoa; phylum Chordata; class Mammalia; order Rodentia; family Dipodidae; genus Orientallactaga; species Orientallactaga sibirica. Next base: position 7,726,212 of record JAEOAD010000083.1, read on the forward strand.
TTCGGTCTCATAGCTAATGAAGTGTGTGTGTGTGTGTATGTGTGTGTTTCCCCTGTTCAAATTAAGAATCAATGTGTAGGCATCATGTTTTCTGTTTGCACTGTCTACTGTTTTCTGTTTCACTTTCTCTATGCTCTGCCCTCCTCTATCAGCAAACACAGATTTGCTTTCTTCCTGAAAACATATCTTCATGACTTTTCTGTACTGATGTTTAACAAGTGCTATATAGACAAGAATATTTTATGATTGATGCTGTTTATACCCACAAAAGGCTATTTAATATTTGTTTTTGTAATATTGACATTTCATTATCTTTGCCTAGATTTGTTTTTATATAAGATAATTAATTGTATTAAAATTAAGAATAATGGCTAAATAGAAATGGAAGTTTTCAAAACATAAAGTGTTGAATAACTTCATGTGAAGTTGTGATGTAAAATAAAATTTAGACTACCCACAAACCACAAAATAGCAGTCCCTAGAAATGGAGACATTGAGCCTACTTTCTATTGCACCCCCCTGAATGTATCAGGAAACTTGTGCAGGAATAAATACAACAGTCGTTTTCTTACAACCTTGTTATCCACACCCTCCCTAATTTCTGGAAAATTTGTGTTTTCACTTATTTTAAATTCACACAGAAATGTTTCATCATTATTAATAAATTTTCCCTTGAAAGAATAAATACACTCAATGCTTTCTCTTTATAGTGTTAGAAGTTATTTTCTCTAATAACAAGCACAAACACTGAAGAAAATAGCAATAAGCTAATAATAGTAATAATTTTAATAAAAAATACTCAAATCTTACTCATTCAGGATTAATTGCAACCTACTCACTTACTTTTCAGACATTTCCCATGAAACAAACTATATCAGGTTGGCTACATATGATGGGAAGATAAATTTATAAACTCTGTTTCTTTGACTTTTCAATGAGAAATATCAACTTCTCCTTTCAGAAGGTGAAGAAGGAACACCCTGGAACATATCTTGAGGGTTCTACCCACTTTTTCTAATGTATGCATGCCAAGCTGACTTTGAAATTAGTTGAAATGTGAAAAGGGAATCTTCATATGGCTATGAAGTCCAGGGGACTCTTTGGCAAGTTGAAATATGAGAAGAAATAATATTTAGCTTATAAAAATACAGGGGCTTTTGTTTTAGTTTGGTCTTGTTTAGAGAATGGAGAATGGCACACAACAAAGCTATACACCTCTCCTAAATCAGGCCGTAGGCCAAGGAAGGCATGACTAATCTCACTATAGTAGGTACTGACCACAATGCTCTAATGGTCTCAAGTGTTGATGACAGCAATGCGTCCTGGCTCATGCATGCCTCAGCACTCATACGGGATGAGATTCACATAGGGACCCACACTTGTAGTAATGTGCTCTTGAAAGTCTTAATGTCTGAAGGAGGGGCTTTAAGTCTTTCTTCTGCATTGTTTCTTTCACAGTACTTAGGTAGTTCTTGAAGAAAGTGACATCAATGGACTGCTGTACACACACACACACACACACACACACACACACACACACACACAAAGACCAAAAGACTGTGTTATATTGAATCCATACATAGTGGATATGAAAATTGTTCTGCTGATAGCTCACCCCCTTAGAGGTGATTGTGTGAGTATATGTACATGTGTGCATGTGGTTGATAAAAGACTTGGTCTACAATTGAAGAAATGATTACATATAAATAGGCAACAAATAGGGATATGACACCTTCTTACTAAACATCACATGTTTTTCTTTTTGATTTACCTGAAAGATTAAGTTAATGAAATAAGTTACACACATGTTCTGGAATCTGGGTGTGTGGGTCTATTCATTCTTCTCACAATAAAAATAGCTTCTACTTATCCAAAGTTTCACTTTATATATTTTCAGAAATATTACTGTTTTCAATGGATTCTTAATGAATTTTAATGAATGGTTAGTCTCTCATTATGAGTTATTTATGAGTTAAAGTTTATCACAGGTATGTATACACAGGGAACAAAATCACAGTATCTATAGTGTCAGCATTCTTCTCTATTCACCCTTTCCTAAGAAACCTGGCATGTATTTTGATGGTTAGGGAGGGTTACCGAATTATTTGTAGTGTGTGGTTATTTCCAAGGTTTCTTCTGAATTTTCTAATGGATTTTAGCACATAACACCTGCTTTTAGGTGTAGGGACTATCTCTTCTTTCCAGGATGTCCATAAAGCTTAAAACACATTAACAGTGGCCTGAGTTATATGAAAATAAAAGAGAGAGAGAGAAAAAAAAAAACAAACACCAACACTCTTCGGCTTTTATGACTACCTTGTAGCATTTGAAATTCTTATCATAGTCAAGGTACTGAATTTAATGTAAGAATGCATTCCAGTCTCCCCCACCGAAAGAGCACACAGGAAGTGTTATGAAAACACAAGAGGGGTCTGGACATGTGTGTAGGTCTATCTTGCATTTCCATTGTAATTGTAATATAGTTCTTAATTCCTAAACTCTGGCTCAGTTGGTGTCAGAAATTTTTTTTTTTTTTTTTTTTTTTTTTTTTTTTTTTTTTTTTTTTTTTTTTGCGAGGTAGGGTCTCACTCTGGTCCAGACTGACCTGGAATTAACTATGTAGTCTCAGGGTGGCCTCGAACTCTCGGCGATCCTCCTACCTCTGCCTCCCGAGTGCTGGGATTAAAGGCGTGCGCCACCACGCCCGGCTGGTGTCAGAAATTTTAACACATGCTTTCCAACATGATTGAATGAATCTCTATTACATTAAATTAATATTAAATATAACAATAATATCATTGCCATAGGCACACTCTTTTATGATAGGTTTGGTTATCCATAACTTCAGAATATTTTGTGAATTTCAATGCACATAATTAAAACATATCTATATTTATTATTATATCTATATCATATCCATATTAATTATTATATCTATATATTTGCCTAAATTTTTTTCTATGCTGTGGTGGTACTATAATTACTGTTATTGTTCCCTCTTTTGAGGGTTGGGCATTTTGTTTGGTGGTTTGAATGAGATGTCCTTCATAGCTTCATGTATTTTGAATACTTACTCCCAAACAGGTATCAACTGAGGAAGTAGAGCCTTGCTGGAGGAGGTGTGCTGCTGGGCTGCTGGGTGTGGAACTTGAAGTTGGTTAGCTTAGTTCCAAGTACAGTATTGACTACTTTCATCCAGATATGTGATAGCTTTCTACTTGTGCCATGAAAGACTATATACCACTATAACCCTTTAATACTATCATCTCCTTTGGTCAGATGTGTTGTCCCATCAAAGGGTAGGTGACTTCAAAAGATGCCAATATATTTTTTTCATATAGTCAATCAAGATTTGTTTACATTTGGCCATACCACATTGAACATAAAGCTTAAGAAATCATATACCTTTTCTTTTAAGTTTTTAAAATTTATTTATGAACAAAGAGCAGAGAAAGACAGAGGAGAAATAGTAGAGAGAGAGAATTAGACTACTGGTTCCTGTTGTCACTGCAAGTGGAATTTCCAGATATGTGGACCACTTTGTGTATCTGACCTTATGTTAGTACTGAGGAATCAAACCCAGGCTGGTAGAATTTGCAAGCAAGGGATTTTAACCACTGAGCCATCTTCCTAGCCTAAAATTCCATTTCACAAGTGACAAATTTATCATGAATGAAGTATTCTACCTAGACTTGTGTATTTCAACAATCTTATAGGATGCCTTTATATACAGACATAAAATAAAACATCCAGGTGGTATCTTCAGATGAAAGTTCATTAGTTTTGTAGGAAAGGTCAACAAAATTTAAGTGTTCAGCTTTTATTCTTGTCCAAATCATAGTGTTGTAAATGGCCTGAAAACTGGGCCAGTCATTACCACTAAAAGCAAGTCACCAAAAACCTACAGCATTTCAATGTTATCTATTCTTCTGTTCCAAAAATTCTGAAAAGATGAGCTTGGATTTAAGCTTTTATAAGAAAGATGATAACAAATGTGTGATTATGGCCTCTGAATAAGCCTTGGCTAGAAATTGAATTTTGAGTCCTTTGTCAACAGCCTCCTAAACAGAGCCTGCTTCGGATTCCCTGTGCTTTCACACATTACCAACAGCAGGGAAGGCACTCAGCCCATATAAATTGAATGAACCAGTGGAAAACAAACAATAACAATTTTCTCACCTTTGTTATAATAACATATTGTTTTTGAGGACACAAGGCAGTTGTTATTTATTGCAAACAAAGTTTTGTGAATCATATTTTCACCACAGAGGGAAAAATAGTTGTTTACAGACTAGAAATATTAAGGATACATCTTTCTTTGTATTATAAAATCCACATTGCTAGTCAGGGTTTGTGCTGGAGATGGCTGATTTTTTAATTTTTTTTTTATTTCAGAGTAAGTGAAATTGGGTAGAGTAGAAAATATCATAACATCACAAAGGCCAGAGAATAAGACTTGAAAATGGGCAAGTACCAAGGGTGCTTGATAATCAGGAAAGAGCTAAGTAACATCTTAAGAAGGAACCTTTGGTTCCCACCTCCCATATTACATGCTGTCATAGGATTTGCTGCCATTAGGCAATGGGATTACCCTCATCCTCAGTAGAATGCTTCACAAACACCTTATGACATCCTGGACCAAATCTCCAGATTCTACCTTGGACAGAAATATTTAATGTGGTCAATGTAGGTTTTAATCATGATTAATCAACTCTTTAATTTTCTTGTTTGAGACATTATCTCATTATGTAGCTCAGCCAGGTAGAGCTATCTTTACAGCCCTGAATGCCCTTGAAATAACAATTCTGTTCCAGCCACCCACATGCTATGAAGTACAGATGTCTATCACCATGCCTAGACAAGATAATTAAGACTAATTGTCAACTTGAAAGGACTGAGAGAATCCAGGAAAATAATGAATTCCACTTTTCAGTAGGTCTGTGAAGGTGTTTGCAGGAGAAATTATCATAAGGGGAGAAGACCTGCCCAAATTGTCAGGGTGCTATTTAATAGGATGTCGGTTGGGCTGAAACAGACAGGGATGATGCTAAGAGCATTGTTTTTCTGTGATTCCTGGCTGCCGGAGATGGGCACCACTCCACCCACTTTCACAAGCTACCAATACCAGAATGCTCTGTCTCACACCTCAGGTCCAAAGTAATGGGACCAGTTGATCTTGACCTGAAACTCTGAAAGTGCGTGCCAGGTATTTATCACAGGAAAGAAAATGCTGCGTGTCAGGTTCATGCTTAGGTGCTGGCTGCCAGGAAGTAGTTTTAGGAGCAGTGTTGGAATATTCAGGACTTGTATAGAAGTTAGCTGTGTTTCCACTTAAGGAAGGTAGAGGAGAAAGAGAGGCAGCAAAAGGGTTACTGAGGAAGGGAAATGTTGACTCTTTTTAAGCAACTGCATTTGCAGAGACATTTCCTCGTTTTTTTAGAGAGAGAGAGAGAGACAGAAAGAAAAAGGGAGAGAGAGAGGAAGAGGCAGAGAGAGAGAGAGAGAGAGAGAGAGAGAGAGAATGGGCTTGCAGCTGTGAATGAACTCCAGACACATGCACCCCCTTTTGGGAAAGTGTGGCATTCCGCCCTTGCCTCACTTTTGTGTCTGGATAAATGTGGGACCTGGAGAATCAATCAGAAGTTCTTAGGCTTCCTAGACAGGTGCCTTAATCACTAAGTCATCTCTCCAGCCTGACATTTCCTCTTTGATCCGTCTCAAACTGGATACTTCCTGAAGAACTTGTGCTTCTCAACAATGGGTACTACAGTCAAGAGTGATAAACTCCAGGTGTCTATTTCTTTGGCCAAGATAGCAAATTCCAAAGAGTAGAGCTGTTTTATTTGTAGGCAATACAAGGCTGGGTAAAGAACATGAACATTTAGGAAGAATATGAAAAGTTTCTCAATCACATTAACTAGCAGTTTGCTAGTCAGTTTCAATGGAGACCCAACAAAAATGTATTTATACAGAAAGTGCAATACCTGAAGTTCAGCATAACTGAATATGTGAACTGCGTTGTTATTCTGGGTCTCCAGTTTCATAGTTATTTCTGAGACTTATGTATGTGCTTACAATATATACACCTCTTTTACCTATAGTGTATCATTTGTTATTTTTGTTTTATTTTCCAGTCTAGCTACCTAGGCCAGAGATATCGTCTATCCTTCTTTAAACGTTTTCCATCAATCTCCTTTTCTCCTTCAGATATAAATATGTCTTTGCTATCCCCCACCCCCATTCTACATCATAATTCAAGCTCTGTCACTGTAATGTTAACACTTCTTTCTCTACACTTATTTTCATGTCTGTTCCTTCTCTGAGCTCCAGGAAAGAAGAAACTTTGGCCCATCTTTATAATCTCAACATGAAGATCTGGCACACTGGAAGCCAATGAGTGCTTACTGGCTCTGTGGGGGTTAGTAATGTCTTTGTCTTTGGAGCTCACCGACTTGATTGACGTTTGAGAGGCTTGGATGACTCTTTCCTGAATGGAATGAGTGAAGCTCAAGCTTCGCTGTTCTGAAAGTCGGCCCCACCTTTCTGCAGAACATGCATACATGTTTGCAACCAATTGCCTTGCGGAATTAACTAAAATAACTGTTGGCTTCTCCATTATATCTTCATGTATTCATCCATTTCTTGGATACAGAGAATATGTTTTAAAGCATGGTTTTACTCTAAAAAGCATAATATATCCTGTAGAATTGCTGCAAATGTTAATTGAGTCTAATTTAATAACTGCCAGAATTTAAACTTCATGAATTTTCTATCGCAGGGAATTAAGCATATATCACAGAAGAAACTAAAATCTATCTCTCTCCCTCTCTCTCTCTCTCTCTCTCTCTTTCTCTGTGTAATCCCCTAGTTCCTGCTTTAGGCTGTAAATGTAAAAATTTGGCAATTACAAGACATTACATTGCAGCAGCATTGTGGTTTTTACTTTAATAATGTAGATGGCTTTATCACTATTGAAATACTAAAAAGACCTTATAAAATGAATATCTGCAAGGAAACTTTGAACTGTGATTACAAAGAAAGAACAAAAGACAATTGCAGTTCTTTTACAAATGTATTCAAAATGATTTTAACCACACTTCAAATTAAAATTATTGAGCTATGAAGTTATTTCTCTTATTAAGCCCATATTCTACACAAAAATGTTTTTAAAAATTTAAAACATTTCCCACAATATAACTTAAATTTTTATTTATAAAAAAAATCAGCAATTCGAGCTGAAAGGAAAATAAATTATTTTCACTAAACTATAATCAGGCCTCCATAAGTGGATATTTCAGTTTCACAAATGAGCCATTCATTTAGAATTGATCCCAAATTATTGAATATTTGTCATGTGTGATATTTCCATTGTTTGCTCAAAATAAAAATGGGAAAATATAATCATTCTCTGACTAGAGTTAACCCTGCCATTACTGGGTGACATTTCAAATTATATAGTTATCATCCTTTTCCTTGTCATTTTTTTAGTAAAAATAGAATGAACAAAATAAAGAGAATACATTTTAAATCTTAGGTATTTTATTTGAGTGGCTTTTCATAATATTTGTCATTGCATCTTAATTCGTAGTAATAGCAGGCATGAATAAAACATTAATGAATGAATAGGACTTATAATTCAACCCTGTCTCAATCTTTCTCCTTCTTGTCTTTTCCCAACAGTTATTTCCCAGGATGTCAGAAGACAGATGGTCTCCAGGGTTAGTTTGTCATAAAAAGTAAGATCAAACCAATGGAAAAAAAAAAAAAATACAATGTTCTTATGCACAGAGCCAGCCAGTGCATGAGTCAGTGGTAGTTTCCCCAGTGTGATCTAGCAGGCTTCATTTGTCTCCTTGTTGAGTGAGGCATGGTGCCTCACGTCAAGACTTCACTCCGTGTTCTCACCTTTGCTCCAGGTTACTGCTTGCTGAGGGCATCACTGATGCTTGAGAACATCCAGAGGTGTTCCAAAGCGAGCTTGACTTTTAAGCTTTTTTTTTTTTTTTTTTTTTTTTTTTTTTAACAGAATGCTTCTCTGCTCATTCCTCTGCCAAAGAGCTGTCACTTTCTTGGAAAGTTAAATTTGTCACAAGGAAAGAAATTTCACCATAGCCTGTTTAAATAAGTTAGGGAGTAGAATCTTCTCCCCAATGCTTTTTCCACAGCAAGCAAATGTATCAATCATTTTATTCTCTGAAATAACAATTTATTATCCATGCAGGAGGCCTTAGATTCAATCTGCACAAGTGTTCTGAGTGTCACCCCAGATACAAAGACCTGTCATCTGTCTTTATCAGGGTAATCACTCTACACTTGTCATCAGCTTTTAATAATAAAACTATTTATTACCTCAATAATTATTTATGACAAGAAATCTACCACTAGCATCATGAATGAATATTGATAAATTGCTTGGTTAATAAATGGGTACTGTTTAAGTGGATTTAGAGAATATAGAGACAAAAGTAATATTATTACAAAGAATGTGGCAATATTTATCTTCTATTGAGAAGATAATATTTGCCCAACAGGAATCCTATGAAAAGAAACTAAGAAATCTAATTTCTAAAAGGACAAAGATTCAGTATGTAAGATTGAAGAACCAATATTAATCCACAGTAAAATAGATAATTTCAGGCATTTTATCTGAAAGTCAAGTTAAGCCAAATGATTCACTGTGAGGCATTGTGTGTGTGTGTGTGTGTGTGTGTGTGTGTGTGTGTGTGTGTGTGTTTAAAATAGAAACTGTGTATTTTAGAACTTTATTAAAATTTTTGGTGGTATTAGCTTTCAAGAACTATACATTTTTTTTCAGTATCTTTTATGACAAACTGGATACACAAATTTTAAATGAAAGTCTGAAATAGCATTAAATCACATCCTCTGATGAGCTGCTGTTAGGAACACATGGTTATAATCTTAACTTACAGAGACTATTTCCCTTGGGCCAATTTTCTGGAAATCACAAAGGATTCCAAGCATGACTAACAATTACCTGGTCAGTGAAGTTGGATAATAGGACACTCAACATAAAAGTTAGAGCTGCAACAAAGCCACTTCTCCAAGTGGGGATTGGTATAGACCTCTTCGCTATACTGACTAGAGGGCATAGTGGGCATAAAAGTAAAATAGAAACTAAAGGAAAGGCAATTAGGAAAGGTGAGAAATGTTCTATTATTAAAAAATACTAGGGGCTGAGGATATGGCTTAGCAGTTAGGGCATTTGCCTGAGAAGCCTAAGGACCTCAGTTCCATTCCTCAGAACCCACATAAGCAAGATGCACAAGGAGCCACATGCATCTGGAATTCATTTGCAGTGGTTGGAGGCCCTGGCGTGCCCATTCTTTCTTTCTCTCTTCCTCTTCCTCTCCTCCGCCCTCTCTAATAGATAAATTTTAAAGGTAAAGTAAATCTGGAGTCAGCTATGGGAATTTGCTGGAAAAACACACACACACACACACACACACACACACACACACACAAATTCCATCAAAACTATGTCCACATTCATCTTCTAGAGCTGCAGGATCTCAGAAAAAGAAAAGACCAGGAATAGATACCAATCTGTGGAAGAGTTTTCCAGAAGTAAACTCTGAAACAAGGATTCAAAGGCATAGGGTCCATCTGGAAAGTCATCTTAGGCAGCAGGAGGAAGGGAAATACACAAGGAATCTGTAAGAAGAATCCAGCAGATACCACAGAGAGATCTATGGGTCTACAGAGTACCCTGGTGAATGAAGTCTAGTGAAGAATCCTTCAAGGTTGATTTAAGAATTTAAAAATCTGGCTTGTTTATGCTCCACACCCCAGGCTTTGGTTGTGTTGTTCTAGAGGAAAGTAATAATGTCAGACACTCCTGGCTTACCTTAAGAAGCCCTAAGCATAATCCTAAAAATGCTCTCAGGAAAATATTGCAGAACTATACAGAAGTGGTGAATGATACAATACTTGCATAGTTCAACAATATCTTCTTTGGCAATGGGTAACTGAACAGTACAATATTGAATATTCACAATAGCTTCCTGGGATCATGACCATAATGGGCATAAAGGAAAGAAGATAAATGCCATGAATACTTTTGAGTATCTTTGGAGATGGACAATTTTGTTGACATCTAGAATTAAAAGTGATGTATGTTTTGCTGTGTCAGTTGTCCAGTGAATGGAAATCCAAGTGTGGGCAGAGAATTGTGTCACTAATCACTGAGCCTGAGTCATCCAACTTCATATTTCGAATCCTAGCTCTGAATTTAATTTTCTGTAACTTTGGGAAAGTTATCACTTCTCATATAGATTAGAGAAGAATGAAATGAAATAAAACATGGAAACACAAATTTCAGAATCTAGGGTGCCATGTATAGTCAGTCATATTAGTTATTATTTTCTTATAATTAAATTTGTTTTGACAAATCCCTTCCTAGGAGATTATGCATGGCAAGTGCTCTCAGTAGATGTCTTAAATTGCAGGTAGTATACTGTAATTGTTTCCAATAATATGCTTTATGGCATGTTTTAATTGGAAAAATAGAGACAGTAAGAGATTAACAACATAAGAATGATAATAATAATAATAAAGGTTATTTACAATAATACAAATGTAGTTCATTTTTTTTTTCTTTACAGTCTCATGGAGGAATAAATCATTTTATCATGACAGTCTCTTGGCCAATATCAAGTGCAAAAGACTCCTGTTAAGGTGACTCTTAGTAAAGTCAATATATACTACTAATTTTGGTTCTTCCTTAAATCTAGAATTTTAACATTTTGACTTAAAGAAAATACTGTAAAACTTCTTGTTCATAACATCAAGTTGCCAATGTCACTACTATTGCACATAGGGGACATTACTAAGTGAAACAAGAATTACTTGGATACAAGCACTCTGGCACCTTGAAGGTCAGTTTAGCTGATAATGGAATTGAGTAGTAAGTGACTAACAAGAGTGTAATATACACATGTGTAAACAAAAGGATACTCACATCTTAGAGGAATTTAGTGGAATGACAGAGGACTTCATCACTTAATGCACAATTTACAATGTACATATTGTTTATTTCTGGAGTTTTCCATTTCTTTATTTATTTATTTTTTTTTTTTACTATAATTGACTATGTATAGTTAAAACTTTGGCAATCAAAATTGTAAAGAAAGAAAGGCTGCTATAATTGGTGTTGTTAGAAACTGAGCTCTAATAGTATATATACATTCCCAGGTGTGCTGAATGGCTTTTTCAACTATTTTGGAAGAAAACTTCCTCTTTATACATTTTTCATACTGCCATTGATGTTCAGGATGATAGAACAAGGTGTGGAGAAATGTTTATGATTTAAATAATAACTGGAGAATCATATTAACTGTTTCAAGCTGGATTGATTCAACTGATTTTGATGAGAAAGCTCATATCATTACAGTTTTAGCTAGTTCCTTTAAGTTAACTTAGTTTATTTTTGTTTTGTTGAGTCAGAGTCTCACTTTAGATCAAGCTGATCTGGAACTCTATAGCCCAGGATAGCCTCAACCTCACTGTTATTTTTTCTACCTCAGCCTTCCAAGTGCTAGAACTACAGGTGTGCACCACCATGCCTACCTTATTTAGTTGTTGATGTTGTTTTTTAATTGTTATTTGTGATTTATGGAATAGGTCTTATGCAGGGAAAAAGGGATATGGCAGACAATTTCTCTGGTCTCACTGAAAATATATTTGCATTGTGCAAGGCAAAGTGCTCACCTTTTAGTTGTACTGAAAGGACAAAACAGTGAGAAGCACTGAAAAAAACACACAGTTAAACTCTGGAGAAAGCAGTCTTTTTAATTTTATTTTCCTGAAAGCCAGGCATGATGGCACAATCCTTTAATCCTAGTACTCAGGAGACATAGGTAGGAGGATTGCTGTGCATTTGAGGCCAGCCTGAGACTATACAGTGAATTTCAGGTCATCTTGGGATAGAGTAAAACCCTGTCTTGAAAAACAAAAATTTTAAAAAAATTAAAAATATGTTTATATCATATATAATAAAAATATTATAATAAAGATAATCCTCCCCTTTCATACTTGTTTAGCACCTAATATGCATGAAAACCTGTGATAGGTAATCAAATATATTGAAAATAATTAAATTTCAGTGTTAATAAAAGACAATGATGGGAAAAACACTAGGAAAAGACACATTCCTGAAGAAATTATGATGAAGATGAAAGCTGAAGGGGGAAGAGGTTATCACGAGGTAGTCAAGAAAAAAAATAGTACAGGCAGAAGATACAATGCACACAGTGTATTAATTCCTTTCTCCTTACTGGGACAAAATACTTGCAGGAAGGAATTGAAAAAGATGAAAGGACTTAATTTACTTTACCCTTTCAGTTTGATTTGTTCCATCATGATGTGGCAAGGTATCAAAAGTAGTGATATTATTGCTGCAGGAAGCAGAGGAAGAACAGGAAGTAAACCAGGCAATAAAACTTTAAAGCCCACCCCAAGTGACCCACTTCTCCCAACAAGGTTCCACCTCTTAAAGGTTTCACAACCTTTCCAAACATTGCCACATGGAGTCTTCAAACTCAAGCCTATGGGGTCATTTCACATTTATACCTCAAAACACAGAAAGTACATGGGATAGTGAAGTAGAGCCAGTCCTAAATTCTGAGAGAATGTTTATATAATCTGTGCATGGAGAAAAGATCGTGAATGAAGATCACGAACATAGCACAAGGAAGACAAACATTGCTGACCAATAAAGTTCTTGAAGACCAAGTTCAGCTTGGGATTTTTATTTTGAGAACTGTGGGAAATTCCTGAAGATTTTTGGGAACCAGCAGAATGTTTATATGGCTGCAGTTCAAGGGGACAATCACAATAGCACATTAAAATACCTACCATTAAGCTGTGACAATTGTCTGTGTAAAGTGTGATGGAAGTGAGATTTGTGTAGAAGTTAGAAAGAAGGACAGGAAAGGTGGCTTGCAGCAGTGGAAGTAGTTGAGGAAAAGGTAACTAGTATACACAGGATAGTGTCTTCATTCTAAGTGTAAATAATTGGTTTTAGCCAGAAAGTTGAGTACCAATAAAAAAGTGGTATAGGATATTACTTATGCCTCTGCTGGAGTTTTGAACACATACTGAAAATGTTTTAACAAGACAGAAGTTAATTCTAATGGCAATTAAGAAGTTTTAGGAAAGGATATTGAATGATCTCTGGATGATGTAGGAAAAGCCATCAACTATTTTTGTCAAAAGTTGATAAGATGGCTGCTGTATAAGAAGTGTCAGTCACTTACATCTCATATTCCTTTTGGAAAGTTATGAGTTACACATAATTCAGACTCATCTGAGGTCTGAGATTGGTCTTGCACCAAGTGAGCTCTGCTAGAAATAAAATATTCTGACTTAACACTCATAAATGGAGATCTTCTGATACCCAAACTGGCACTACTAATTTTCAGTAACTTTATCACTCTTGGTATTCATGTGGTGATTATATGAATGATCAAAACAAGTCAGCATGAGGACAAGTCTAGAACTTGACTTAACTGATCAGAACTTCCGTTTAGAATACAGATGAATGGGACTGAGGAGATGACTCAGTAGATAAAGTACTTGCTATACTAGCATGAGGACCAAAGTTCAGATCTCCAGAACACACAAAAAGTGTCAGCCAGGGGAGTGTTCACCTGCAATCCCAGCTCTGCAGAGTGAGAGAGAGAAGGATGTCTCAAGATTCAGCAGACAGTTAATAGAGATGAATCAGCGATTTCTGGGTTTCGTCCAAGACTCTGTCTCAAAATGAATTAAATAGAGGTGGAGGAACAGCCCTGATATTAACCTCTGGCTTGCACATGGACATGCGAACATGAACATAGGCACTCCTCTACACATGCTAACATACCTATAAACATGCATGTATGCACACCATACACATGCAAACCCACACATGCATGCACATCACAAACACATACATGCATCCAAAAATCAACACAGGCTTTTAAGTGTGCAATATTTACTTAAATATACTTAAATATATAATATACAAAATTCATATAAACATCTACTTGTGTACAAATCATAATTCTGCACTCTTCACTTAGTTTGCTTGATAGTTTTCCTTTGTTTGGTTGATCAGTTAGTTTCTTGTTAATGAAAATTTTGTTTTTCTACCCCAACCACACTCAAGATTATGATTTCTAAGATGTGGCAATGGCTTACATCTTCATTAAAATAAAATTTCTTAGGTTATAGTAGCACACATGTAGGTTTGGCCTAATAAACTATTCATTACACATTTAACTAAATTGAAACAATATGAGGAAAGATCTCTTAGAAGTTTGTTGACTCACCAGGCATGCATTAAACATCTTGTTATCTATAGTCGTTACAGGGGGTGAGGAAAATGAACCGGCCATCATTATATATCTATAAAATAGGACAAAGATGAATGCAAAAGCCAAAGTTCTTTGAGCCTTTTAAGAGTGAACAAGAAGGAGATGGAGGAAGGCAAGTCTGAGACAGAAGGAAAACCAGACAAGAATAAGTTTGTCAAATACTTTATAATAATTACAGGGCTTTAACATTTCTTCAGTTCTGCTTTTATCACTATTCAGCCAAAATGTTCATAAACATTGTGAAATGGGACCCAATTTGCATATTCTGCCAATCATCTGTATTTATGGATAACCACTTGGAGGTTTTCCCCCATTACCCTGAATAATTGAGAATTGGCTATAGAAGTGGTTTCCCTTTCCTGCTGAATAAATATGCTGTATTTATATTATCCATTACCAGGTGGCAGACGTAATGTTCAGTGATGTGTGTTACTTATCTGAAACTTGAAACTCCTTTCAAGGTTCAAGCTCACCAGTTAATAGAAGATAATCTGTATGGAGCATAAACTCCAAGGAGATGTCTGTGATAAATCTTCCGTACATCTCCGATTTACCAAGGCAGCTCGTGCTGGAGTTGACTTTATTAGTGGTAGTAGTAATATGTGCACTACGATGCTGTGACAGTGATAAAGGGTTTATATTATCTGGATGATATTGGACACATTCTGTTTTCTTCAGTTTCATTTGTTTACTAACAGACCTTAAGATAGAAAGCTTTCAAGTGATTTGGCAAAATATAATTAAGAATCACTCAAACATGTAATTTAATCAGGAGAATAGGAAATACATAAAGGTTATAAATGACTTCACAAATGACTTTAGAGTTCTTATTCATACTAATTCTTTTATAATGCAGATTATGGAAGTGAGTTAGATGGATTTTAAGTGTTTGAATTTCATACTATTTTAATTAATTAAAATAAAATCCATGTTGTTAACCTAAGTATACAAAGAAAACAATTATAATTTGACCATCTTTAATCCAAGCTTCTAAATCATGCTTCAGAGGTTTAAAATGAGATGGTGATGACATTAATAGGCATGGAATGTCACTTGTGGGGCTGTTTTAATTTTTGTATTCTTCAAATCTCAATTTGAATGATTATTCTAGACTGTAGGATTTTTAGATTATAGACATTCTTATTTATTTTTGTCATATTTTCAGACATAATAAACCACAGGTCATTATATAATAATTTTAATTCTGCTCTTCAAAGAATACTAAATTATATCCATGTTTTCTTCTTCATGTACTAGAAAATTACTTTTGAGATACAATACCTTATGAAATTAATTGAAAACAATCTTTGAAACAAGGAAAAAATAAAGTAGTTCAAGTTTTCTTAAGAAATGTCTCTTTATTTTTAATACAGAATCAGAGCAGCAAAATATCTTTAGAGTGCAAAACTCAAGTGATGGACTGTGACTCTAGTTGTGATGATAAAACATTCAGCAAACATTTCTGAATTTATCAACTCATACTCAGTCAAACATAGCCACACCATCTGCCTACATGGTTTGTGGATGCAGTACAACATGACAAAGGGGTTCATATAGAAACCATGATGCCCAATAAAACCTACATTCTTGGTTGAAGACAATTTTCACTGAGTCTTAGTGATTTGCAGTGGTTTAGAGGTGTTTTGGACTTCTCTCATGATATGTATACTTCCCTTGCTTTATTGTTAGCATTATATTTTATTTCATACTACTGGAGGTACTGTGATGTTATGTGGGGGATAATTTCTTTGGAGACAGTTTTAAGTTTGATTCCAAGATCTAGCACATCAGTATTGAGATTATGATCATTTTCTTGATAACTTTGCCTTTCTACTTGTTCAACATTTGTAAAATCTACATAGTAAGTGAAAGAACAGCCAGGTGTAGTGGAGTATTTTGGTAATACCAGCACTTTGGGGGCAGAGGCAAAAGAACAATAAAAAATTTAAAGCCAGCCTGGGCTATCCAGTGAAATCCAGGCCGAAGTAGGCTATAGAGAGAGACCTTATTTCAACTGACTTAGTAAATAGTAGTTATAAGAACTATGCACTGATGCTCCATATCTGAAGCAGTTATCTTCCAGTATAAAGACAATCTGAAAATAGTTCTATTTTGTTTCGTAGGTAGGTAACATATTCTCCCATAAGCCCTCCAGAAAAGATGGCCATATGACATCCATCAACATGTCATCATATTGCCTTGACAGGGCCATTCTTTCCTTATTTTAGTTCACTGTTACTCATGTTAGACTTCAGATGAACAGAAACTTCAGATATTATAATTGCCTTATTTTAGCCTTTCTGCTATGATAATTTGTTATAGCACCAAAATAACATGCAATAGATACTTAACAAACTATAGGTTCATATGATTATATCACTCTGATTAAGCATTATTTGAAATATCTAGAAATGAGGTAAAGAGTCCTTTTAGATGTTATTTTGTATAGGTTCAAGGAATGTACTCTGGTTCATAGAGTTCATTGATTTGTTGGTTTACTAAATGTTTGCTGAGCATCTGTTAGGCTTAAGGGCCTCATAGCTGTCAAAACAATACCTCCAGTCAGCCTATAGTTTCATTGCAGATCTGTAAGTTATGGATAGTTATTCCTACCAGGGAAGTATAAGTCCTGGAGAGAAAAGATCATTTCTGTTTTGGATTATGAGACAAGTCCTTACCAATTAGATGGCATTTAAATAGATGTTGAAGAATTACCAAAGGTTTACCAGATGAAGTTAGCTTTTAAGATGTCTCTATGAAATAAGTATCAAATAAACTATGCAATTCATTGGAGATTCCAGGTTTACTTGAATTTACTTTGGTGTTTCTTTGAATCTAAATTGAATTTAAATTGAATCTGCAAAACCAGGCAAGGATATATTATAAAATCCTATTGATGAGAAGGCATTGAGTACATTAGAAAGCAGCTGACTCTATTGTCTGTTAGCTCAAATATCTATTACCTCATTAAGTAATTCCAACTAAATCCATGCCCTTATTAATTTCCAGTTACCAACTATTTTCAGTCAACTAGACCTATGTGAAAATCCGTATTATACAACAATTTTCACCAAAATTATCCTTCAGAATTATATAGAGGAAATATATATTAGTTTCTTTATGACTTGAGTTAAGATTGCCAGTGGAACGAGTGCTGCTAATCACCTGACTGCAAGAGAAAAGTATTCCCTTAGAATATCTGGATGGATCCAATCTGATTATAGAAACTCTTCTAAGAAGAAGAGGGCAGAGCAAGTTGATCAGAAAGACATGACTTACAAAGACCACCACACCTATCATTTCTTCTCTTGAGGTTATGAAGTTTTTAACAGGGTATTTATTCTACTCTTTCACATTAAACATCCCCACTATTTCAATTTATCAACAGTTAAAAATTGATGTGGAAGCTGCATTATCTTCCTAATTTTCTCTAAATATTTCCTAATTTAATATTTTTTCTTACTCTTACAGAATAAATATATTTAGGAAATATTAAAATTTGTAGGTACGGTGGTAAGATTCAGGTGTCCTCCATAAACTTAAGTATTCTGAATGTGAGGTTCCCAGCTGATGGACATTTGGAAATTAACACCTCCTAGAGGCAATGTATTGTTGGGGGCAGGCTTATGTGTGTTGTAGTCAGCTTCCTCTTGGCAGTGTATAGCACACTAATCTGTTGCTGTTGTGAATCTGATATTGGCAAAGAGGTTATTTCCACCTTCTGCTCATGCCATCATTTCCCCCTGCCATCATGGAGCTTCGCCTCAAGTCTATAAGACAAAATAAACCCTTTTTCCACAAGCTGCTCTTGGTTGGGTGTTTTGTGCCAGCAATGTGAACCTGACTACAACAGTAAAGTTGAAATCGACAGTGGGGTCATTACTGCTAGAAACCTGATTCTTTGACTTAGGCCTTTTGGAGCTGCTTTGCAGGAGGAATGTCGACAGATTTGAAACCTTGTCCTATGAGATGCCTTGCAGCACTGTAAGTACAGCTTGATAGACTAATCTGGTCAGAGCTGAAAGGCCTGAATGCAGTAGAAACAATGGACTGTGAGGTTTGGCTTATAAAGGTAAGAAAGAGATTTGCCTAGACTGTGATAGAAGTAGATTATGTGAGAGGCTTGCTCTTATGCCCATGACCTGAGAACTTGTGCAGGGTTACATTGCATAGAAATAGACTGGTGTGAGCTGAAGGAGGTGGCACAGAAAAAAAATGAAATCTTTAGATCAAAACTGTTGTCCATTCAGCTGAAATTATTGAGAGATTGCAACCATTGAGACTGGCCCAGCTGACCTACATTTGGGCAGCAAGAAGAATGCAGAGTCTTTTTGATGGGCCTGAATGCTGAAGGAGTGTCCCATTCTTCAATGTCTGTTTGATTCCCCCCTGGAGTGACAAATTGACTGGCTGCCCACGTGTTATAAGAAATGCAGGAAAGATAGGGTCATTGAATTTGCAACATGGTCTTGTATTTTTGAAATTCCATGGACAGTGTGAAGCAGGATTTGGATTTTTTGGATTACCTGCATGGAGACCTGATGGAGCCATTAGGACACAGCTTAGGTCGTATTAGAGACCCAGCTTCCTCTTCCCAGTGTTTGGCACACTCTCTTATTGCTGTTGTCCATCTGATATTGGACAATATGTGATGTCCACTCTCTGCTAATGCCATTGTTTTCCCCTGCCATCATGGAGTTCCCCTCAAGTTTGTAAGCCAAAATAACCTTTTGCTTCCCAAAAGATGCTCTTGGTTGCGTGTTTTCTGCCCACAATGTGAACCTGAATACAACAGTAGGCATAAATAGACATTTCTAGCTTAACTGAGAACCAGAGATATTAATACCTTGAGAGGCCAATATGAAATATCAACATTTCAACTTGTACCTTTTTACAATATTCTGATGCTTTGAGGGATCTAGACACAAACTATAACCTTTCATCATATTTTACATTTTTTTTTTATTTATTTGAGATACAGAAGGAGAGAATGGATGGGCCAAGGCATCTAGCCACTGTTACCAAACTCTAGATGCATGCACCACCTTGTGCATCTGGCTTTATGTGGGTACTGGGACGTGAACCTGGGTCATTCTCTTTTTCCCTCAAGCACCTTAACCACTAAGTCATCTCTACAATCCAGTATAACCTATTTTAACTCAGTAATTAAAGTTATTTTCCCCTAAATCATGCACACACATATGTTGTACGTGCATGCAGACACAAATAACCTGTGGTACAGTGAGAAGTCTTGGAAAATAATTATTGATACAGGTCATTAATTTTTTAGCAGACATTGAGGATCATTTAAACAAATAATATGTAATTTATGTATATTTATATATTTTTCGTATGTAGATTGAAAAAAAAATGAGGTGTTTTTCTCCTATTCTCTTCATAGTTAATGCAATCTAGCAACTTAATTCAGTTCTAACACTACTTACTTGGAGATAATGTCAGATAACAAAGGTTGAAGACTCAGTCACATAAGACTGCCCCACACTTCAGATGCTGGTAACAAGTAAAGGTTATACCAATTAATTATTAAAGGTTATGCCAGTCAATTATAATATCAATTCCCCTAATACTTCCTTAGTTTCAATGAATTTGTAAGAGCATTTCACCAAAATCATGAAAATACTTTCATTAGTTGTACTGGCTTACTGATATCACAAAGATAGATGTGTGGGTAGGGTTAGGCGCAATGAAAGGGGCAAAGAGCAACCCTGCCTTCTCCAGGTGTGCCATCTTCTAGGAATCACCACCTTTGAGGTATGTGGAGTCTTATTCGACATTCTCTTTGTGTATGTATGGAGGCTTCATTATATGTGCATGTGATATGACATCTCTTGTCATTGGAGCTCAGCTCAACCTTCAGTTCCTTTCCCTTATTAGAGCTAGGAAATAGGTATGAAAATGCCAAAGTCTTAATCATCCTCTTGTGTTTCTAGTGATTGGCTCATATGCTAAAAGTATCAAGGATACATCAATCAACATGTAATTAATTACTATGTAGAAATCTGTTACTCAGAAGATACTGAAGATTTTAGGAATTGAAGATGAAGTATATATTTCATTATGTCTATATCTTTTTCTCTATCTATAATCTGACATTGAATAATCACCTTAAATATATAGTGTCCATTATCCTGATTACCAGTGGTCCACAAATCTGAAATGGAAATTCCAGAGATATGGGATTAATATGCTTTAAATTGCTCACACTTCTGCATAGCCTCATCCAGTTCTGTATTATCCTGCAGTCCCACCCCATCCTGACTGGTACACGAACTTCATCAAATTATGCAGAGCAGCCACAATGAATGATAGTCACTTAATAGTTATCATTCTCATCAGATCTGTTATTGAAGTACTGCAATTCTTCTCATCAGTTAACCTTATTATTAGTTTACTGGAATGTGCTTGTTGTCTTTACTTTTCTTGCTTTTCCTTTCATTTTCTTGTCTTTCTCTGATAATTGACATATCTAAATTCTGTCAGGCAATATTTGTCTTAGAATTAACTTGTGGGAAGACTACTGGGCAGGGAAATCATATCCATAAGGTTGGTAAAAAATTCTAGGAATCATAATGTTAAAATCAGAATATCACTGTCATAAAAGGAACCCTACCAATTATCAATCTGTTGTCAGATCCAAAATTAAAGTAAAAAAGCTAAAGATATTTCCATTCTTGTAGCCTCTAGGCTTAATCTTATTTGACATTAAAATTGTTCCCTAAAGTATTAGAAGCCAATCTTCATTTCTCTACCTTTCCAGATACTTTGTTTAAAAAAAAAAAAAAAAAAAAAAAAAAAAAAAAAAACTATAGATTTTTTTGGACATGGAGAACAAAAATAAGTAAATCAGTTTCACATGAAGACACTGTAAAATTGTTAATTTGGGGTCAGACTTTGAATTAAGCCAGGTGTGGTGTCACATGTCTTTAGTCTCAGCACTTGGGAGGCGAAGATAGGAGGATTGCTGTGAGTTTGAGGCCAGCTTGGGACTACAGAGTGAGTTCCAGGTCAGCCTGGTCTAGAGTAAGACAAAACAAAACAAAAAACCAACAAAAAGAAATAAACAAATTTGAATTCAAATTGCACCTCTGTCCAAAGCCATGTTAGAACTTTGCTGAAACTAGTTAAACTTGCTGAGCAACATGGAGAATCAGTAATACCCACTCTAGAAAATTACTACATAATTAAATGAAACATTCCAATAGTAATTAAAAATTGATATTGGTTTATAGAATCATGACCAAGTATTATAAATTCAATATCTAGTTATCATAAGGGTGATGATTAATAAAGTATGTGCTAATTTGAATGAAGGTACTTATTAATATGTGCTATGGATAGAACTCAGGGACTTTCACATACTAGGCAAGTACCCCACATTGAGTATAGCCTCAGATCAAAACACTTGATCATTTTATAAGAATTTTTTAGGCTTAACAAGTCACATACAGCGAAAACATGTATTAGGTTTAAGTATAGATTTGTTCTCAGTAATTGGAGTATCTAGATATACCGTTAGAAATAGAGATAGAATTGCGATTTCTTCTTAGTATGTTTTTCCCCCCACCCATTTGGAAGCAGCTGTCTCTGCTTTACTGAGTTCCTATTTTCCCATTAAATTTACAGATTTCCAAATAATGCTATATTTTTCTGCTATTCTTTTCTTCTAGTATTCATTTTTCTATGAGTTTGTATCTTTTGGTGGTTGAGAATGCCAATACAAATGTGATATTCAATTAGGCATGACTAAATAAAAGGTTAGTAAGTACATTTACAAAAAGCACAAATTTTCCATTGGAAAACACACAATATGATCGATGACTCCTTTCATGATGATGGAATATAGAATATCTGAAAATATCAGAGACATTTGAAAAAAATGGTGGATTGAGGTTTGACTGAAAGTAGCACGAGAAGCAGAGAGGTTGCATGGACCTTTGGTGATTGAAATTGTCAGTGAGATAGTGTTTCATGTATGTTTCAGCAAGAAAAGTTTGGATGGATTTGAAGGATTCAGACATTATTCTCTATGTCCATGGAAACTAGAGGACCTGGGGGAGATAGAGTCAGATTTACATTTCAAAGTAACAATTCTCAAAACATTTTGAAGAAGAAATCAATGATAGAAGTGTAGGTACAGAGTATAAGTAAGAGGCTCTTGAAAGAGACCAGACCAAAGATGAAGAGGGCTTAAGCACACAGTCTATCTGATTAGCATCACAGATCTGATTTTTGATGAACTCTTTGTATAAGCTGAAGAGTCTTAA
The DNA here is from genome assembly GCA_036365145.1 of Orientallactaga sibirica. NCBI lineage: Eukaryota > Metazoa > Chordata > Mammalia > Rodentia > Dipodidae > Orientallactaga > Orientallactaga sibirica. Next base: position 7,748,872 of record JAEOAD010000083.1, read on the forward strand.
GAAGGAATATGCTTCTCTGCCAGACTTAACATGTTATTCTTGCTATTTTTTTCCAACCCTTTATTCTATGACTCTGATAAACCACCTTCTTCCTAAGATCTTTCTGGGAACGTAATAGTAGTTTTCTTGGCCTGTGTATATTTGTGTTACTTTATAATATTAAAAACAATAGCTTCCATAATAAGATAATGAGGTGATAAGCATTAATATTTTGGATGTTCTTTTTCCTGCTTCTGTCCCCAAATACTTAGCATTGAAAGTGGCACTGCCTCATTGATGGTATTACTGAAATCCTGTTATTCCAGATGGTACAAACAGCTTTTATCTCCTATTGGAAAATGGAATAATCAGATAAAGTTTACACTTACATAAAATTTCACTGTCAAATTATTTGACACTCAGATTGCTGATTAAATTAATTGGGCTTTTAATACACATTGTTTTATGCAAAACATTCTGTTTAATCTTTTTTCAAATCTGGATATTTAGAAGTAGGGCATTTTCTTTTTCCCATAAAAAAAACTTAATTGTTCATACATAACTAATTAGCCATCAAGGTATCATAAGACATGAATGCCAGTATTGTGAAACTTTATATTTTATATGTTGAAATTACCTTGATATTCATTATTCCCTGTAAGCCTTACATAAAATATTAGGCAAAACTATAATGATTATGCTGTATATATATTTTTTATTTTCATGAAATTATATGACATTTGCTCATAGTAATTATTTATAAATCAAAATCTCATAATATTTCAGTTTATGTACACTCAAATAATGGGAAGTTAGATTAGTGTGTGGTCTCTTGAGGTGCATTTATGTTCCCAGAACAACTTCAAAAAATTGCTAATAATTCACAAAGGGTGATTTAGACATCTGGTAAACCTCAGCACAGGTTTTGAAAATATCCTTCCCAACATCTGTGATACTTTACTCTAATTATGTCAAAGCAATATAGAAATAGATGAAAATCAAAGCCCCCTGGGAATTAAGGTCATGAGGAAAAACATTTTAAGGTGTTGGGGATTGTTTTAATTAAAAGAACTCAATTACTTTCACAATAGTTGTTCTTTTGGCAATCAGCCTTTCCTAATGAGATGTATCAGCAGAAAGATGGTCTGGTAAAGTGATGCTTCAAGAAAGAATGAGAGATGTGCATAAATCAGAAATTTCCTTTGTCTATCAAATTGATTTATTTAATAGGCTGTGTTTGATACAAGAGGGTCAAAAGTATGATTTCTAAATAACAATGCTTATGGTCAGTTCATAATGGAAGCATTTAAAAATAATGTGACTTTCATAAATGAATAAATTTGAATGGCATTCTCCACACATTTTTGTCAAGGTTTAGTAACATGAGTTTGAGTCAGGGATTAATGCAGTCAGTAAAATATCTAGGTTAAATGGGTCTGGAGAAAACATGGTTATAATACTCTCAGTATATGTTTATGACTTTTCATAACATATATTAAGAAGGATGGAAATCAGTATGGAGACTCTTAAAAAAGATGAAAATAGATCTACCAATTGATCTAAATATATCACTCCTGGGCATATGCCCTAAAGACTCCATTCTTTACTACAGAGATATTTGCTCAACAATGTTTCTTGCAGCTATATTCATAATAGGTAGGAACTGGAATTAGCCAAGATGCTCATCAAGTGATGAATGGGTAATGTTATACACATGGAATTCTACACAGCAGTAAGGAAAAATGAAGTAATGAAATTTGCAAGAAAATGGAAAATCATTCTAAGTGAGGTTACACAGACACATAATGTTGCGAGTGGGATGGGACTGGAAGGATAGGTAGTAAAGAGGATGAGTCGGGAAGAACTTGGGCCATAAATTTCACCAAAATCAAGACATTGTTAAAAATCAGTTCCATGGAAACCCTCACTCTGACTAGCATTTAAAAGATATACTCATCAATTATTATTGTTTCTAGAGAGAAGGTGGAACAAGCTTAACATTATCATCATGGACTCTGGCTAGTAAATTGAATACCCAGAATTGGGTTACCTACCACAGTGAGCTATTGGCCAGAGAAACCCATGGGGTCACCATAACAATGTACGCCATTGTCAGAAACTCTTGATTACCCACCAAAGCTAAAAGGTAAGAAACCATCATTGAAGACAGCATAGACTATGATCACAGGGCATTAGAATACCATGCTGAAACCAAAAGAGAAACTAGCTCCCTCCTGCCTAGCCCTCATAGCATTGGAGAGCCCTATTGGTGATGTCACCAACATCATGAATAAGCATACTATGAAATCAACAAGCCAGACAAGAAGCACACACTTGTGCACTAGTGGCATGTGGCCTCTACAGTTAACTGCTCTTTGATAGGATATGTGCTCTGCTAAGTGGGAGGCAACCTATATGTGGTACTGTAAACATAGTCATCTTCCCATGATCAGGACAGATTGGGCTAGCACACCAAAAATCTACTAAACAACTTAGCATACCTCCATTAATCCAAGTTGCACTCGCACTTGATTGGATAATCTATTTTATTGCACAAATGGCAGATAAAATTCATCCAAAGAACAAGATAGCTGACTGCCCACCATCTCCCACAAATGCCAGGACTGAGGAGCAGAAGAAGCAAAATCATGAATAGTACTCTTAGTGCTAGCCTGACAATCAGCCCCAGGATGATAATGAGAAACATGTAGAATAATCAAAATCTAAGAAAGCAGAAGAAGTCCAGAGACTTCAAATAACTCAATACTAAATCATAGTGCCAACAGGTCTTCCATGGCTCAGGGAATATTGTGGAAGAGGGGGGGTTGAAAGATTATAAGAGTGACAGAGCAGGTGGGATTACCCTGAGGCTTGGCCCCCTTCTACCCCCTAGGGACTGATTGAGGCCTTCATGAGTCCTCAGTGATTACCAAAACCCACTGAAGAGGGCCCCCAGGGTAATGGGTGTTGGGGTGAGGGGATAATCATGCATAACCTGTGTGTGTGTGTGTGTGTGTGTGTGTGATCTTCCATGCATTTAACATAACAAAGGAGTGGAAGTATGTTAGCAAATAATTTCATGGGTTTCAGTCCATGGTTTGCCTATTCCATTTTGCAGGACATATGGTGATTCAGAAAATCAGGATAGAAGTATATCATTGCTGCCTGATGAAATTAAAGTAGTGAATAATATTGAGCGTGGTGGAGCACACCTTTAATCCCAGCACTCAGGAGGCAGAGGTAGGAGGATCACCATGAGTTCAAGGCCACCCTGAGACTGCATAGTGAAATCCAGGTCTGCCTGAGCTAGAGTGAAGCCCTACCTCAGAAAACCAAAAAATAAAAATAAATAAATAAATAAATAAATAAATAAATAAATAAATAAAGTGGTTAATAATAATACACAGGAACCATTGAACATTGTCACTGCTGAAATAGATTTGGCCTAAAATAAAAATAAAAATAAGATAGTCATTCTAGGTAAGGTATGCTTGACAACTAGGTTAATCCTAAAAACTCTTAGAACTGAAGGCAAATTAAACTTGATTGATAATTGAATCCTTCAGTAAAAAGAAATAACCACACCTATTCTTATGGCTTGCTTTGTGACCAATGCTGCTCAACAAATGTGGAACAAGTTTATCATGTGCAAACTGAAAAAAGATGGTAATGCTCCTGTGGTTTGTGCTTGAAGACGTGATCCCTAGCCAGTCGATCCAATCATTGGTAGCTGATTCTTCCATGATGGGTCTGGTCTAGTCAGCGGATCAATACTTTCCTGGATCCATGAAACACTGGTGTTATTTTGAAGTGATAGAAACAACCTAGGAGGTAAAAAGTAGTTGGAGACAGTAGATCACTAGCTGTATCTTAGAAAGGAATATTTTGTCAGCTTAGCCTCTTACTATCTCCCTGTCTTTGATTTCTGGCTGCCATTATGTGATGTGAGCAGGTTTATCCAGGCTTTCACTCTCATGAACTTCTGCTGCACCTTGGGTGCAAAATCATGAATTCGGCCATTTATGAGCCAAAAACTCAGAAAACATAAGCCAAAATAATCTCTTCTTTCTTATCAATTGTTATTTCTAGCTCTCAGTCACAGTGATGAAAAGCTAACACACCCCAACCATGATTTGCTGTTCTGAAAACTAAACAAGCGATCCATAGTATATTTTGAAATGTTGTTGATCACACAGAAGAAGTTAATAAATACTAGCTGTTACTAGTACCCATTACCAGATTATCATCATGAACTTTATGATCTGCTTTACTTCCATGTTGGGAAATGCAGCTTAGATTGAATAAATAACATCTTCAAATATCCAGTTTTTATCATCAATAAAACCAGAGGCTTAAATCCAGGTGAACTACAAACCAGCTGTATTTAATAGTGTAGTAGAAAGCTTCACGCTGCTGATACGAACTTCCAAACCAGGCACAGTTATGAAGGAAGGGATATTTATTGAAGCTTAAAGATTCGGGGGCTGGAGAGATGGCTTAGTGGTTAAGGCACCTGCCTGCTAAGCCTAAGAATGCTGGTTCCAATCTCCAGCACTTCCAATCTCCCCAGGTCCCACGTTTAGCCAGATGCAGTGACACAAGGGCGCAATGCCGCACTTGGCCACGAGGGGGGGGCACACATCTGGATTTCGTTCACAGTATCTGAGAGACTGCTAGCGCACCCATCTCTATCTGTCTCCCTCTCCCTCTCTGTCTGTCTCTCTCTCTCTGTGTCTCTCTCCAAAAATAAATAACAAAAATAATAATAAAAATGATTCAGGGGAAGTTCCATTATGGCAGAAGAAGTTGGCCTACTTTCATAGGTCCACTCAGAGAGAGAGAAGCCACAAGCCAAATTCCTGAAACTCCACCACAAACAAGCACACTTCAGGATCTCCAGGCACTCTGTATATGTTCAGATTGGAGTTTCAAATCCACCACACCTTAGGGCTGGACGCTATGATCTGTCCATTTAACATAATTCATGTGTTTAAGATTCTACTAGGTTATTTTCGTGACAAATCCTCTGAAAGAAATGTGGCACAATTGATGCTATGTAAATATAAGCTTAAGGAAGTGCTCTTTGCTGGCAAGTTAATGCACCCTAATTGAAGCAAAATGAAAAATTGCACAGTTATATTGCAGAGATCAACATCAGTGAAGGCAATCTCAATGTGTCATATTTAAGGTATTAAAGTAGCTGTTCTGTTTGTTTGTTTAAGTGAATGCCATCTTTTGTGACTTGGAGAGATTTAATTTCTCCTTGTGATCAAGATCTCTGCCATCTGCATCTGAGTAGCAAAGTCTTTACTGGTATGTGGATTTATTGGAACAGTACTGGTAAATACTGAATTAAATACATGACTTACTAAAATGCTAAAATTCTGGAATTTTATCAAGGTTGCCACCACCCATCAAACATGACCAGGCAATATTAAGTTTCCAGGTTACATGCTATTTTTAGACAACTGGTGCTATTAAAAAGTATCAAAAGAAAAGCCTGTTACTAAATAAATGGGATAGGTAAGACAAAGTTAAGTATATTCCTAAACTTTTTAACCTTGTAATATTTTTTAGTGGTCAAGGTATTTGTGAGGATTTGAGTGAACAGTGCAGTGACATACTGACTTGGCTTCTTTTCTCCTTCTTCTTCCATCTGTCTTTCGACCCATGCATTATTTCATGGGACCTTTGCTGTTTAGAATGCATCTCAACACAGATAGTTTTTCAACAACTCAGTTTCACAGATATTCAAACCAAGTCCTGTAGCTGTGAAAGGATGGATTTGTGGAACTGTTGAGAGAATAAGGAGGTATAGAAAAAGCTGGAAGAGAAACGCACTGCCTTTTTTTCAGATGAAGAGCAAAATACCTGAGACAGAAAAGACAAGATATGTCGTAATGAATTAATCTGCCTGAACTCTGTGTGATTGTGTAAGAAGGTAAATCAAGAGGATATCTGTCAAGACCTGATATAAATGTCCCAATACTGGACATTAAGAAAAAAAAAAGTGTTTACTCTTGAAATCAAGTATTTGAAGGTAGAAGGAGACACACTCAAGGTGTAAGGAACACATTCGACATTTCAGATGATTAAGGAAAGGGTGAAGCATGGCCATTAGCCCTATGTCTATAGCAATGAGAACAATTTAATAGAGTGTGGGTTTTATAGTCTGTTCATTGTACAAAGTAGCTTTTCTGACCTCACTGTCAGGCAGAATGTTCTTTAGATAGAAGAGAAGAAGATTTCAGAAGGACAATATGCTAAAAGCAAAGAAGTCTAGTGCTAGAGGGATGGCTTAGTGGTTAAGATGCATGTCTGTAAAGCCAACAGACCCAGGTTTGATTCCCCAGTACCCATACAAGCCAGATGCACAAAGTGGCTCATGCATCTGGAGTTAGTTTGCAGCAGCTGGAGGCCCTGACACATCCACACACCCATTCTCTCTCCCTCTTTCCCCTGCCTCTTTATCTCTGTCAAATAAATATTTCTATTAAAAAAAGAAGTCTAGATATTCTTGTTACAAGTGTATTAAAATAAAACTTCATAACTACCTTTCTGGGAATGGAGCAAGGATTTCTCATACTCAATCAGAACAAAGTTTCTCATGTATTTTCTACCATGTTATCTAAGGTGGTAATTTTGCTTTGTGTGTTAGTTACTTAGTTCATGTATGTTACAGAAGATCTGGTAAAAGTAACTTAACAAAGAATTGATTTGGGGGGCCTTATACCTTGACATTAAAATCAGTCACAGAGAGATGACATTTGAGGCAAGAGCTTGTGGCCGCAGGTTATATCACATACACAGTCAGGAGGCAGGGAGAGATGAATGCTGATATGCTCACTCTCTCCTTTTAATTAGTATGGGACCCTAGCTCATACAATAGTGAATCACAGACATGCCCAAAGATTTATCTCCCAGATACCATCAAGTTGACAATTGAGCTTAGCAACAAATATCCTTTCTCCCTATTCCCTCTCTCCCTCCTTTTTCCCTTCTATCCCTCCTTCCTTCCTTCCTCTCTTTCTTCTATTCCTTTTTCTATCTTCATTTTTTTTATCCCACTTCTTCATTTTTGACTGGTCTGTATTGAAGTCATTGCTATACCGTCTCATGCATACATCCATTGGTGTCTGGCTAGTCAGTGAATACTTGTGTATTTGCCCTGGTAATTGTCAGCTTAGAGGTTACTTCTTCAAAAGTAATCATAAATTCCCATATCAATGCTTTCAAATGCTTTTTGAAGCTGAAAAAGTACAAATATTTGCAAATGTTCCTAAATGTTGCTGGGAAAACTTGGGAAGTCAGATAGATTTTCCAGATGTAAGTGAATTTATCACATTCTCCCAGCCAAGCACACTTGTAATATCTGTTGTTATCTGTTTTGTTCTCAGCACTCTGGGCAAATACAACAGTAAAACAATACAAACCAAATAAAAAACATGAAAAGACCTTCCAGGGCCTTTCTTTCATCAACAGAGAAAGTTGGAAATAATATTATTTCTTCCTTCTTCCTCTTAATCTTTTTAAGAAATATCTCATTCTTACTCATATACACATTTTTTAAATCAGAAGATGTGCATATAATATGCAACTGTCTGGAGAAATAAGGCTGCTGCAGTCCTGATCGTACAAGGATGTGTTGGCATCCATTCTTCCCATTCTATATGTCATTTTCTATGGTTATCTAGCTATTTTATACACAGAGTTCATTGCTTACTCAACTCAAGTGTGGTAAGTTCCTTTAAGTGCTAGGCACTGATGTTATTTCAGCTGTAGTATAGACTGTTTCAAATGTTAAAAATCAGAAAAATAAAAAAGGAAATTTCACAAGCAATGACTATTCTAAGAATAATATTAACAGAGGGATTTTGTTCTTTGGGGATAATAAAGATGGGTTATATGTGACAGAAGTAGCTTTATGTGAGTGGTCAAGCCCAGTATGATGGCCCACACTTGTAATGCTGTTATCTTGGAGGCAAAGAAAGGAGTATTGTAAGTTTGAGGTCCATTTTGTAGTGAAACTCTGTGTCAAAAGTTTACCAGCAGGGCTGGAGAGATGGCTTAGCAGTTAAGGCATCTGTCTGTGAAGCTTAAGAACACCAGTTTGATACTCCAGGTCCCATGTTTAGCCAGACACAAAGTGACACAAGGGAGCAATGCTTCCCTTGCCCACAAGGGGGAAAACATGTCTGGAGTTCATTCACAGCAGCTGAGAAGCTGAGAGGTGACTGGTGCATCCATCTCTCTCTCTCTCTCTCAAAAAAAAAAAAAAAAAAAGTTTACCAACAGACGAGAAATGGTGCTTTCAGATGGTATGGCAATTGGTAGTAGAATGCAGAATAATAAAGCTAGAATTGACCTGGAGGACTCTTTTTGCTGACTAGATCACATAGTCCTAGAGATTGCTGTAGAGACTGTACTGTAGAGACTGTAGATACTGTAGAGCAAAGTTATCAACAGTTGTACACAAAGGCAGATTAACCATCTATCCAACCAGGTGGCCAAAAGATGTGCCCACTGGTACAATAGTGATATAACACTCTCTTTTTTTTTTTTTTTTTAACTTTTGTGTTTTGTTTTGTTTTTCGAGGTAGGGTCTCACTCTAGCTCAGGCTGACCCAGAATTTACTATGTAGTCTCAGGGTGGCCTTGAACTCATGGTGATCCTCCTACCTCTGCCTCCTGAGTGCTGGGATTACAGGCATGCACCACCATACACAGCTTGTAATATAACTCTTATGGGGATAACCAACTACTCTTTATAGGCTCTGAGACCTGTTCTACAGAGGAGAATAATGTGTGGTACTAAAATCTAGTAAAAATTTTATAGTTGGGAAGAACATAAGACTTAGGAGGGAAGTGACTGCCACTGTTTGGCTAAATCCATATGGCGTATGCACATTAAAATATACTTTCAATATTTATCTTCATGGCCATAGGTTAATGCTACTGTCACCTCTGTTCAAAGAAGCTTCTTTTTCCAGATACCATTGACTGTTAGAGAGATTGATAAATTATCAAAGAGCTGAGAGTAACTGTTGCATGCCCAGTAATAAGCAAGACATCTCTATCTTACCCTGCAAGGCTCAGGGAACACTGCAGAAGAGGCAGTGCAAAGAATGTAGTTGTTAGAGAATGGAGAGGAGTACTGTGGGACACTAAGCCTGGACATGAAGGGATCATTGCATACATGACTTCATACTGGTTTATTCTTACCTCCACAAGACCTGCACAATATTAAGCCCATCCACATGGATGGTGGAGGAGGACAGGAAAACAAAACAAAACAAAACAAAACAAAACAAAATAAAACAAAACTTTAAAATTTAAGAGTAACTAGTTGTAAAGAAAACGGACTTCAGTGGACTGTGGAGCAGCAGTGGAGGAGAGAAGACAAAAAGATAATGGGAGATGTTTATCATCAAATTATCTTATGCTCACGTATTACAATTTTATGCTAAAAGTTAAAAAAAAATAGTAAGAGAGAAAAGAGAGAGAGAAACAGGAGAAGATAAAAGTTAGTCTTCATCATACCCTCTTCAGGGCCCATTGATTCATGTGTTCGCTCTAAGGACTTGATGAAGATTCAATGTTTTAGTCTGTCTTTCAGGATATAGAATTTTATGGTACCATTTCCACTTGGGTCCAGTTTTGTGTCTCCTCCCCTCCCTTACTGTCTCCTACTGCCCCACCCTCACCATTGTCCAGTCCTCAAGATGTCTATTCGGTAAGTAAGCATCTCAGGAAGATTGAGGTTGGGACCACAGATGAGTGACACCATGTGATGATTGTCTTTCTGTGACTGGGTGAGTTTGCTGAAAATGATCTGTTCCAAATTCGACCATTTTTCATCAGATTTCATTGTGTCATTTTTTCCTTACAACTGTGTAGAATTCCATCGTGTAGATATACCACATCTTGGTTATCCATTCATCTAATGATGGACATCTGGGTTGATTACAGTTCTTAACTATTATGAATTGAGCAGCTATAAACATGGTTGAGCAAATCTCTCTGAAATGATGAATGGAGCTTTTAGGGTAAACGCCCAGTAAGGGAATAAATGGGTCTGTTGATAACTCTATAGTCAACCTTTTTAGGAGTCTCCATATTGCTTTCCTGTTTCTTTCTCTCTTCCCTCTTTCTCTTTTATATTACCTATCTTTTACTTCCTTCTTTTCCCTTGGTGCTGGCCTGTAACTCCCAGTGCCAGGATATGGTTAACACCCACAATGAGCTGATCAGAAAGACTTACAAGGTTTCCCATAAGAAGACAGACTTCTGTCAGAGCACTTGATTACCCACTGAAGGTAATGGTAAGACCCTACTGCTGGAGACACTTTTGGTACGGAACATGGAGAGACCTGGCTGGAATCTGAAAGAGAGTCAGCCCCCAGTTACCTTGTCTAGTGCCAGAAGATGTTATGAGCTACTGGGGGAAAATGGCCAACATCTGTCCAAGCAACTCATGGTCTAAGCTACTCAGCAGAAAACAACCTGACGTGATATTCACCCAAGTGCAATAGTGGCACACAACCACAATGGGTAACCAATTCCTCTTGAATTGGCTAATGGATCCGTTCAGTGGAATGGAACCCATAGCTGGAACTGGGAAACAAGTCAGAATCATATATGAAACATAGGTTCACTATGCAATATCAAGCTCCCACCAATCTTGGGCTACAAGAGGGCTTACACCTATTAAATTCTCTCTAAAATAATAATGGTTATCCCATTTATCCAGTGCTGAATTCACTTTCCATTGGAGAATTTGTTTCTCTTTATCAGATGGACACAGAACCTGAGGAGATAATCAGCCCATCACATCTCACCAGGGCCCTCGCTTAAACCATAGAGTAATTGGGGAAATAAACAAGAGTGCTGCTTTCTTGGTGAACCTGGTATCTGCAGAAGGGTGAGGGCGATAGACACAGAGAACAGTATACTCCTACCAAACCAGAGATCCAGAGATCCAGAGACACAACGGCTCCCGAGACCTCATCACTGAAGTAGATCTAAAACAACCCAACATGGCTCAAGGAAAATCAAGGAAGATGGGGGCAAAAGATTGTTAGAACCACAAGTTGGGACATTATGCACAGAGACATTGCCTCTTCCATAACTGATTGATACCCCCACTATTCTCTGAATGATCTGCAATCCAGATGGGCATAAATGGCATCCCAACAAGGAGGGTCCATTCAGAGGGGGGAGGATAGAGAGGAGGCTAAGGATGGTTCCAACATGTGCTGTTTATACACTGAGTATGTATATAACTAATAATGATAATAATAATTAGTTAAAGAAAAGAAAAATAGTGACAGAAATTGTCACCAAAAGACACATTATTATTGTTATTATTTTATTTTTATTTATTTGAGACAGAGAGAGGGAAAGAGACAGAGGGAGAGAGAGAATTGCCACTCCAGGGTCTCTAGCACCTGCAAACAAACTCCAGACATGTGTGCCCCCTTGTGCATCTGGCATACAGGGGACCTGGAGAATCAAACCAGAATCCTTAGGCTTTGCAGACATGTGCCTTAACTGTTAAGCTATCTCTCCAGCCCAAAGATACATTATTGATTAATAACCCAGACAGAAAAGGCAACCCCAAAAGTCTTCAGGAGGGAATGACATCTTTCATTGGAGTATCTTAGAAAAAAAAAAAAAATGAAGCACTGTTGAGCTACCTCAGCTGTCATTCTAAACATTTGAACAATGGAAATTCTTTGGTTGGCAGTTGTCTTTATGAAACTGTGGGATATGATATCATTTTGCTTTTTTGAATTGTTTGCAGTAGTTTTTTTTTTTTTTTTTTTTTTTTTTTTTTTTTTTTTTTTTTTTGCTTGTGGTGGAAAACAAATCCTGCTGTGTAGCTCAGACTAAACAATACTAAAATATAGGTAAGATAGGTTGGTCTCAAACTCACAGCAATTTTCCTGCCTCATCCTTCACATGCTGAGATTAAAGGTATGTGATACCACACCCAGCTTTCAGATGCCTCTGAATTCCTAGAAATAAATTTAAACTGGAAAACTTCTATGATTGTTTAAGAATGAAAACAGGGGCTGGGGAGATATCTTAGTGCTTAAGGCACTTGCCTGCAAAGCCTAAGGTCCCAGGTTTGATTCTCCAGTGCCCACGTAAGCCAGATGCACAAGGTGGCACATGTGTCTGGAGTTCATTTACAGTGGCTAGAGGTCCTAGCACACCCAGTCTCTCTCCTTTCTGCCTCTCTCTCTCTCTCTCTCTCTCTCTCTGAAAATAAGTAAATAAATATTTATTTTAAAAAGGAATCAAAATATTCAAAGGAACAACTATATAAAAGTATGCCTGTTATAAATGTGCACATTTATATTTAAATTTGTTTTGCACAAATAATTGATATATTAATATTATTGAAATTAAAATATATTACAGTTATAGTAAATCCAATTGAATAAGTAGCATATGCTACTTTCATAGAAGTAGATGAAAAGTTATTGATTTAATAATTGTTATCACTTCATATTTCAGAATATGTTGTACATGTACATATTTATTTATAGGCAATATTCAAGTTTTAAAGACTTTTTTTTTTTTTTCTGGAGAGAGACAGAGAGAGAGAGAGGGAGAGGAAGACAGATAGAGATGGGTGTGCCTGCAGTCTCTCAGCTGCTGTGAATGAAATCCAGATGTGTGTGCCCTCTTGTGGTCAAGTGTGGCATTGTGCCCTTGCGTCACTTTGCATCTGGCTAAACGTGGGACCTGGAGATTGGACCGGCTGGAGATTGGAACCAGTGTTCTTAGGCTTAGGAGGCAAGCGCCTTAACTGCTAAGCCATCTCTCCAGCCCTACTTTTTTTTTAAAATCTATGTGTTTTCTAGTGAGTTCTCTTTGGAGAATATTCTGCTGTAATTTGATACCAGGGCCTCCTGAGGCCACAGCAAATGAACTACAAATGCATGGCTGACTTTGTGTGTTTGGCTTTATGTGGGTACCAGGGTCTAGCAGTCTGGCTTTTCAAGCAAGTGCCTTTAACCTCTGGCGAATTTATGCCCAAGATCCAAGATACTGGGCCTTCAATACTGAAAGTAGGACACCAAAAAAAAAAAAAATGTGGCCCAAATTAACTTTCTTTTACTCAGTATGTTGTACAGAAATGGACAAAAAGTTCGGACAGGGGCGATTGCATTTGACTCATAGCCTTTTTCATTTATTTTCTTTTCTCTTTTCTTTCCTTTTTCATCTCATCAAACAATGCTTGTTTTGTCCTCAATTGGAGCCTAGTAATGAAGTCAATGTCAATTTTTATGATTTGATCACTATTATCAAAGACCAAGTTAAGGCTCTTCCTAGAGTAAAAACTAACAGGAAAAAAGAAGACATGATACAGAGTAGAAAAGCAGAATACAAATTTAAGTTTTTTGATGAATACAGTCAATTACTTATCATGCAGTTTAGAGGATCTGTTCCATCTTCACCAAAATTGCAGGCACTGCAAACGAACTCTAGACACATGTGCCCAACTTGTGATTCTGGATTATGTGGGTACTGGGGAATCAAACCTGGGTCCTTAGGCATCATAGACAAGCACCTTAACCACTAAGCCTTCTCCTCAGCCCTAGAATCCTTGTTTTACCTGCTGCAAAACTGATCGCATTTTTAAGTGCACACACACCGCATTAGAGACATCTGTGGGGGACTGTTGAGTTTTGGAAGTGAAATGTCCCTGCCAAAGTTTCATGTATTGAAGCCTTGATTGCTTGCAGTAAGGATTTGGGTCAGTGAATGGATAATGAAGCCCTTGATCTAATTAGTACATTAATCCATGAATTAAGACATTTTTTTGATGGTTTTACTGGAGAGTGACCAAAATCAGGAAATAATGTCTGTTTAGAGGAAGTCATTCACTGAGTATGCAGCTTTGAAAGGTATATCTCATCTTGGTCCTTCTAGACTCTTCCTGCCTCCTGAGCTTTATGAAGTGCATCACTTTGTTAAACCACATGCTTCTAGCCATGACATTTTGCCTCATTATGCACTGGTCCAAAAGCAAAGGAGCCAAGTGACCTTGGGCTGAAACCTATGAAGCAGTGAGCCAAAATAAATATTTTCTTCCTTTAAGTTATTTATGATAGATATTTTGTCATGTTTACAAAAATTCAATGACCACAGTCACGTAATTTTTAGAAAAGACATGTGTAAAATGTGAAGTTAATATCAGGAGTATGATTGACTTCTTTACCAGGTCCTAAGATGAGCATAAAGGGATTGGCTAAGGAGATGACCTAGTAGTTAAAGGCACTTGCTTGCCAGCCTGCTACCAGAGCTTAATCTTCTCCAGAATCTACCTACATCCTCACACAAAGTAGATTACCCCAGGACCTACGGCAACAGGAGCTTGGAACAGCTGGAAGCCCCAGGGTTAGATATACTGAACAACCTGAAGAGCCAAGTCTCTGTCTCAAAAGAAGGAGCTCAGCTTGCCAGATCAGCATCCATCAGACACTGCTCTCTCACTCCCCAAATCAGAGTAGTCTTGTCCACCTGATCCCACATCATTGTGCCCATTTTGATCTGCCAGTGATAACATGGCCATTTATTTATTTTTATTTATCTATGTGAGTATGTGTTTATTTAATTATTTGCAAGCAGAGAGAGATAGGGAGAAGAGAGACTGAGAGAACAGGTCTGCCAGGGCATCTAGCCAATGCAAACAAACTCCATGTGCCACTTTTTGCATGCGGCTTTATATGGGTACTAGGAAATTCAACCTGGATTATTATACTTTGCAGGTAAGTGCCTTAACTGCTGAGCCATTTCTCCAGCAATATCATTGCTTTTTCAATGTACATTTTGAGTGTTTTTTCACCTTCTTTATCATGCCTTAAAGATTTATCCTTTTTACTTATCACACTAATTCTAAAATGGTGCATTTCAAACACTTTTCCAATAAATATGTTTTGAATATGTTGATGAATAATTAGGAATCACTAAAACATAAGCTCTGGACAATGGGCTTTTAAGTTATAAGACCATAGAATCAGTTTCTGTTAGAGCCAGTGATGATTAAATACATATTACTGAAGTCATTAAAAGTTGCTAACTTAACCCTTGAAAGAATAAATTATGAAAGCAAGATTAAATGTTTATATATTAGATGAACAAAATTCTAAATTCAATACTGGCCTGTAGGTGTTCAGATAGCTTCTTGCACAATATCATCACATTGAAGCAAAGCCACTGTCTTAGTCTATTGTGTGTTACTGTGACAGATTAAGACAGACCAGAATATTTAGTGTGAATAAAAATGTAATGTCTCATATTTCTGGAGGCTGGGAATTCCAAGATGGAAAGATGAATATCTAGTGAAAGCTGTATTACTGTTTCATTCCAGAAGATAAAGAGTAAGGGAAAGATATATAATATCTCACTTTCATAAAAGAATAATTCTCACCCATGTAGGCAGCATTTTCATGGTCTAATTAGCTCTTAAGAGGCCTACAATTTCATATTACCACAATAGAAATTAAATACCAATGTGAGTCTTGAAGGGGGAACATATTCAAACCATAGCAGGAATATACTTATTATCTGAGGAAAACTATACCATACCTTTTCATAAAGAGGACAAAGTTTCAAAAGTATTACCAAGGCTTTGTAATAGCTATTCAACACAATAATCAAAGTAAAGTGGAGACTCCAGATTTATGTTTCTAACAGAGACCGCAACTTTATTTTACCTTCTAGGAACACAATAGGCAATAATGTTGACTGTATGATCTCAGCCATTCCAGGACGTTTTGTGCCATGTTAAGTAGAAATATGTGGGAGGTTGTAAGCATTGTTATAATTATAATATTTACATCCATCCTCTGCTGATTCCCTAAATATGGGCTGCCTATCAGCACAAGGAAATTTTAAACATTAAGTATTCAAGGACAGCAGGAAACCCTCAATCACACCTGGAAAGTTCATTTATCACTCAATTGTAATAGCTGTTAGGTTTTTGTGTGGTAGACAGCAACATGAATTTGCAATGAAATCAGAGAACTAAGTTTGAAATTCTCCTCTGCCCTTTGCTAACTAGCTATGTAAACTTATGAAAGTTATTCGTTCAGCCTTTGCCACAATATATTATTAAGGAAGAAAAATAATACTACATTGTTAGTTCCCTGTAAGCACATCACTGGGTTTATTTTTTTTTCTGCCATCCTTATATAATCTCTAGATCTTCCTTAACTTCTATATTGTATTCTCCAAGAGATTTCCATGATGTACTTCTTTGTTTCCCTTATATTGCACTTTAGTCAGTCTCTCTATCTCCCTCTCTCTCTCTCATTCTGTGTGTGTATGAGAGAGAACGAGTGAAAATATATTTTAAAGCCTTCCATTATCTAGAACACACATCAAGTATAAATAAGTTAGATGCAAGCTATGTGTTAAATTTTAGTCAGCAATACTTCATTGAAACAGAGAAAATCAAGTGTGTACACAATCCAAGTTCTGTGCATATACCAGTGACTGTATTTCAAGAAAGGATAAAATGGAAAGAAGCTCAGTGGTTATATACTTGTTTGCAAAGCCTGCTGACCCTGGTTTCCTGTTTCATTCCCCAATAGACATGTAAAGTGAGCTGTACTAAGTGGTACATGTGTCTGGAATTCATTTGTAGTGGCAAGAGGCCCTGGTATACCAATATTTCACTCTTTCTTTCCTTTCTTTCTTTCTTTCTTTCTTTCTTTCTTTCTTTCTTTCTTTCTTTCTTTCCTTTTTCTTTTTTTGTTTCCTTTCTCCTCACAAATAAATTAATGAAAGTATTAAGTAAGAAAGAGGGAGAATGCCTCCAGTGACTTAGTGGAGTAACGAACATGAATACTTGTAAAACCAGGAAGGAGTAATCTATCTGAAACTCATCCCCATTTGATTACTGACACTTGGTAAACTAAGCCCCTATTTACTTAGAAAGTTTCTGGTTAAATAAGTCTTAAAGAAGCATAGTTTGAGTTCAGAGAAGGAGCAAAAATTCTTGTCTCATGATATATACCTGATCACTACCAGTTCAGTTGTCTGAATAATTTCTTGTTGCATGGTAGTCTACCTTGTGCATTGCAAAATACTTGTAACCCAGTGGATTACCAGATGCTTATGGTTGGTGCCTAAATCCTCCCACTGAAAAATAGAAAATATAATGATGGTAACTCCACATAATGTGTTCATACAAGGTATATTCTTAATAAAATAAATACATAAAATGGAAAATGTCTTATGCAATGTTCATTGGGATCAATATTGCTTGCAACTTCAAAGCAGAGATCTATCACAGTGCTGCTCATAAGGAAAAGCACACCCGTATGGTCAGAAAAGCCCCTCTGCAATGCTCTATGTGAACCTTAAACCTTAGGGCAACCCTGTTTGGATTCAGTCTGCCTCAAAACTATAACCTTTCTTTCATCTCTACTAGTGGCATGATTGTCCACCCATCAATGTAGACAGAAATTTGGGATGCATTCATCATTACAGTCACATTAATTTCTTGTTGTTCATGTATGCTAACGCAAATCTCTCAGTTACTTTCCTTCAGTATCCCTTATTCTTAACATGTCAACATATATTTATATAAAGAAATTTTCATATATTTTGTTCATTCTATGTTTAACTACATGTTGAGTAAATGTACTCATGACTAAAGTTATAAGATGAAACTAAAAAAAAAAATTCCTAAAAACTGTAGATAAGCAAACTGTTTAAAGAAATTAAAAGTATTAAAAAATAAGAATCCCTGTATTAGTCTCATACATCATTCCTTTTCACATGAACTCTATATCACATCTCTCCATAGGGAGTGATCACTTAGTGAGTATCTAAAATCACTTTACAATACCCCAAAGACATTTTCTGAAAAACACCTAGATCAGTTGCACAAATCTTATGAATGTCATAGCTGAGTACTTTGTTAATTTGAAAAAGTGACACTTCCTCAGAATACTGCCTTTTGAAAAGCAGATGTTGATTGGTCAATGTGCTTAGCATGGATTAGATATGCCTTCCAAAACTCATGCTAAAACTTAATTTCCTTTGAGGAAGTATGGTAGTAGGAGGACGGAGCTTTTCAGGATTCATAATTAAGCCATAAGGACTTCATGGAAATGCATAGATCAATACTACCTCTTGAGAGTCAGTGAGAGTATATCTGGCCCTCTCTTTCTTAATTTCTTTTACCTTTAATGACTTCCATGCCATGAATCAATAAAATATCCCTCACTACAAGTGGTAAGCTTGGACTTCCTAGTCCAGAACTGTGAACCAAATAAATTGCTCTTTTCTGTATAAAACTAGCCTGTGGTATTCTGTCATAGGAATAGAAAATGAATATAATGTTTTAATGTTGTGAAATTAAGAATTGTGGATAAAGAGTAATTTCTGTGGATAGTAAGGGAGAGTCACAGAGAACAAAGATTATTTGGCAGTTCATTATGCAAAGCGTAATGCCATAGTCCCCCACCTCTTTTTCATGATTTATTTAGTTACTTACTTAGTTAGTTAGTTATTGTTATGTAGGTTCAGCTGGCCTTGAACTCATCAGTATTGTCCTGGCATACTTCTTAAGTGCTGGCGTTATAGGAGTGAATCACCATGCTCTCAGTTCACTGACACTTCTTTTAAACTCAGCTATTTTTCTTATCTGAGTAATAAAAAAAATTAAAATAAAAACCTTTTGGAAATTAGCATTTAAAACTCACCACAGATGGTGGCTGTCTTCTGTTATCCACTCACCTGGTTCATTTCAAGGAAATTTCTATTTCATTTATTTCTTCTGGAAAATTTCTAATCAAACCAGGGAAAATTGATACCATTAAACACTCTCAGTCTCTTTTCTGTGCCCAGGGTATGTGAAGATCAAAATAGAAGATACCATGACCTTGGAATGTGAGAAGAGCATTCTACTATTACCACTCCAAGGTACAGACCATTCACTTCCATAGAACAGGTGGTGAAGCCACCACAGATGTACAGCTGCTTTATGGCATCAAACTCTCTGTGGAAAAGCCTGAGGTGATTGTTATGTTAAAATTTGTTTTATCACAACAGAATATGTTTAATAAAATGTGAAGTATGTAAATTCACCAGGCAGAGGTAGAGACATTTGAGATTTGACTATAGTTTTGTTTATATTAAGAAATTACACTTATTAGTGTAAATCATCTAAATCACATATTAGCATAATAGAAGCATCTCTGCAATAAAAGCTGCCATTCTATTACAATATAGCTTTATTTCTATGTGACTTTATTAGCAATGAATATCAAGTAGGCCAAGAGATGTTATATATAGCCTAATATGGTATTGTGGAATGAGAAACATACTCTATGAATATGCAAACTCTATTTTCATACATAAAATAGCACTATAAATGCATGTCCAGTAACACCAACATGGTAGCTGTTATATTATTTTACTAGCATATTTTATTCCATATATAACTATAATTATTATATATTCAACATGTAATTGATTTCAAGAAATGTAATGAGAAATGAAGAGATATACACTGGAGATTTATCACAGACAGGAGATATGAAAAGTATTGTTTTTTAAATTTTTTATTCATTTATTTGAAAGAGAGTCAGAGAGAAAGAGGGAGATAACGGGCGTGCCAGGGCCTTCAGCCCTGCAAACAAACTGCATATCCATGCACCACCATCTGCATCTGGCTTACTTTGGCACTGGGGAATTGAACCTGGGTCCTTAGGCTTTGCAGGCAAGCCCCTTAACCACTAAGCCATAATTTTTATTAAGATGTGTGGTGTGGAACATGACTTTAACCCAGCACTCAGAAGGCGGAGGTAAGAAGATTACTGTGAGTTCCAGGACAGCTTGGGCTAGAGTGAGACCTTATCTAGGAAAAAAAAGACATAATATTGACAATCTCCAATATATACATAATGTATACTAATTATAATGCCCTCCCACCACCCTTCTATCTCCCCACTTCCCGGTCTTCCCTCCACTAAACACTTTCTTCTTTCCAACTAGTCCCTTTTCTAATTTGATGTATTCATTTTCTTTATTTGCCCTCATATAAGTCTAGTGTGGATAGCATCAACTACTACTTGATTTCATGAGTGCAACAGCCATTTAATGTCAGGAAGATGGTATCCAAAGCATGCTTGCCTTTTCTTTAGCTCTTAGACATTCTTTCCTTCACATCTTCCACAACGGTCCCTGGTGGTGTAATAGAGATGTTTCATTTAGTGAAGAACACTCCACTCTCATTTATCAGCATTTTTATGAGTTTTCAATTCCCTGCGGTCACCCTCATCTGTAAAGAGAAACTCCTCTAACCAAAAGTGACAGAAACATTAATCTATAGGCATAAGTATAAAAAACTTAGAGAATAGTGTGGTGATCATATTATATTCATTTAGAAAAATATCAGTAGTACATTTCATGTTAGGACTTCTAATATCCCTGGCCATAGGCTATTGACTAGGTGTTTAGTACTGAGCAGGAATTAAGTTCTGGGAAGCAAGCCTCAAATTCAGTGAGAAAGTAGTTGGTCTTGCCAATAAAAGACACACCACCATTGTACCATTTGGCATTTTGCCCAGCTCACCAACTGAGTAGCTTGCAGAGTCCACTGGTAGTTTAGAGCATTGATGACATTTCTTTCTGAACAAGCTGCATGCACTGAACTATGACAGTCAACAAGGAGAAGGCTTCCAACTCAGCTCCAGCTTGGTTTTTCAGTGTCCTACAGCCCACCTTTAATAATAGTTTTTTATCATCTAGTTCTGGTGGGCAACAAAAAGCCTTGGTAATAGCTTATATTGTTTGAGCATATCAAGAGGCCTCCCTTACCAACAATTGACTGGAAGATATCCCAGTCCTGGTACTGAAATATTATGGTAATAATCTATGGCTTATGGGCATAACATTATCCACCCCAATAGGATAATTTTGCAATAAACTATCTCTTTTTTTAACACCACATTATTTAACATCATAGGTAGGGAATGTGTAACTTTCTATATTGTTTATTCATAACCACTATTTTTGGTAAGCCCTTCTTTCCCCCTCATCTTTCCTATCCTGTTCTCTAACCCCATTCAAACCATTCTACTTCCAGTATTCTGACCCTCTACTAACCTATCTCCTATATTATGGACATTTAAAAAAGATGTAGATAGAATAAGACAAAGTAAAAAAGTGACACTGGAGAAAGGAAAGAATCAAGAGAAAGGAGGTGGATTTTTGGTGGGTACAGTTCAAAGTCTTCATATAACTCATTAAGTTGGTATAATTATTTCCATTAAGATGCCATTTAAAAGATAAGAGAAGGGACCCAAATAAATTCAGACACTCCTGTGGTTGCTAACTATGTGATTTTGAACCCATTGATTAACCCAGTGCCTATTTCTCATGATGCAGTCTTTTGGGGAAGGAATGAAAGAGATCATAGGAAGATGAATAGCCAAACCTGATGAGGCGCATTCTCATTTCAACAGAGCTTCTTGCTTTCATTTTCTGTGCCAGAATTCTGAATGCTGTTGTATTTGAAGAGAATTTCAAAACAACTATAATGATCTCTGTACATCTCCTATTCTTTGTCACACTGTAGGCTCTGATTGGTGTGGCAAAACCCAACCACAGCACCCAGCATCCTACAAAATGAAATAAGTATTTCAGTAAGGTGAAAACTGGGGCTGGAGAGATAGCTCAGCAGTTAATGCACTTGTCTGAGAAGCCTAAGGACCCAGGTTCTTTCTATTCCCCAGAACCCAAGTAAGTCAGATGGTCATGGTGGTGCATGTGTCTGGAGGTTATATGCATATATTTTCTTTTTGCAGTGGCTAGTGGTCTTGGCATGCCATTCTCTCTCTCTCTCTCTCATAAATAAATAAATGAATAAATAAATAAATAAATAAATAAATAAATAAATAAATAAACGAGATTTTAGGATTGGAGAGATATATCAGCAGTTAAGGTGCTTGCCTGCAAAGCCTAATGACCTGAGTTCGATTCCCCAGTACCAACTTAAACCAGACACATATTGGACCATACATCTGGAGTGCATTTGTAGAGGTTGGAGGCCCTGGAATGCCCATTCTCTCTCTCTCTCTGTAAATAAACAAATAATAATAATAATAGATTTAAAAATAAGATATTAAAAAGATTGAAATTGGATCCTTGTATAATTTAAAGATGTTGATAAGAAATCTTAAATAGCAAAAGTTGCTTACTTTCGTGACCAGGATAGGGGGAAAAAGAAGACAATGGATGCCCATGATCCCCTTCAAAGGCAAACCCTCATTGATATAAAATATCCCACTAAACTTACTTACCTTTCAAATTTTGTATGACCTCCTGGTACCACCCAGCTGAGGACCAATCTTTTAAGTAATCAGCCTTAGAGGAATATTATACATCCAAACTATAACAGTAAGCCATTTTGGGTAAAGGCCCCTCATTTACATGAAGGTATGTCCTATAAACCATTAGCTAAAATACCTGGTTCCAATCCCAGTATTCAAAGTTTCAGTCTTAGACAATGTTGCCTCTCTTTGAGTCCATCTCCATTATAGCTACACCTTTTTGTTGGTATACTATGGAAGTTAACTTCACACATTTCAGGATGAGTGTTATTTGCTTACATAATTCATGTTGAATTTTATAAGTATAATATCGAATATTTATTATATCATATGTGAATCATTTTCTTTTATGAAATAAGAATAAACTCAAGTCACTGTATAGTGCTGAGGACTAAGAGAATTGGCACTGATATTTACCAGGTTTTACACAAAGCTCATGGCATACAAAGACTTGTTGGATATTAATTTTTTTTTCAGTTAAAACTGTCACAGAATTGTGACAATAAATAGGTTTTAAACAACTTAGAAAAATCCCATCGAGGGCTGAAGAAATGGCATAGCAGTGAAACCGTTTGCCTGAAAAGCCAAAGGATCCCACTTCGATTCTCCAGGACCCATGTGGACAGATGCATGAGGGGCACATATATCTGGAGTTCATTTGCAGTTGCTAGAGACCCTGGCATGCCCCTTCTCTCTGTGTCTGCCTCTCTTCTATCTCTCTCTCTCTCTCTGCTTGCAAATTAATTAATTAATTAATTTAAAAAAAGAAAAGCCCATCAATACAAACTCTCCCTTCCGCTTCTATTTTCATAAGGACAAGAGAAGTAATGGGGCTAATATCTCAGGAAATCAAAATCACAGCTTTACTTGCACTGGAGGGTGAAGTGTCCTTTCAGTCTAATCACTTTTTGCTGCCTGGTGTAGGAAATTAGCCATATGATGAGCTGTCACAGATTCAGTATTCTCTCATGCACAGAAAGCTGTGTCCCCCCTGCTAATTAGCTCACGTTAGATTACTAGTATTCAGAATAACAAGGGGAAAGAGTAACTCTATGTGTGTACCAACTCTTTTAGAATTATTAAAAAAGGAACTTATTATGAATATTTGTATGAATTATGTTTCCTAGGACTGGTATTAATTATACCCACCCAAATGAAAGTGCCTTACTATGATTACAATTACACTGAAAGTTCCATATGTTAGTCTCTTCACAAATGTTTGCCATGGGCAGCATTGTAGAGCTATAGTTTTCTCACCTGTGAATTTTGTAGTTTTATTTAAAGGATATTGAAATGATTGAATAAGATATCATAAAAGATGTATTCATACCACATCTAGTACACATATATACATGCATAACTCATTCATGTTGCTATGAAGGCTGTATTCCAGTCATTATGTGGGAGAACAGAGAGGTGGGTTCTAGAGGAACTCTATTAGAAATCATGATGAAGCAATTGCCTTTCTAGCTTTATATGCTTTCCTAAATATGGAGTTGACCAAGAAAAGAACACACATTCATGCAGCCCTCCCCTGCTTGTGCTGCATTTAGTAATTCCTCATGTGCACCACCCCTGGTAACACTGGAACTCTTAGCCCTATTATGGAAGTGAGCAAACTGAAGCCTTAAGAAAGGGAGGTCTTATCCCCTCCCTCTCTCCATTAGTCTCTCTTTTAATTTGATGCCATCATCTTTTTCTTCTATTATGAGGGTCTTGCAAAGGTATTGCTAGGCACTGCAAGGTCATGGATATTGAGGCCAATTTCTGTCTGGGCAGTTGCATTGTAAGGAGTTATACCCTTCCTTTTCCATTCTATCCGCCCCCTCTTCTGCAGATTGGAGTTCTCAAGGGGAATGGGGGAGAGGAAGGAAATATCATACGTTTTTTGTATGTAAGTATAGAAGTTGTCAATAAAAAAAATTTAAATATTGAACAAACTGAAAAAAAAAAAAAAAAAAAGAAAAGGAGGTCTTGCAGTCAGATTCAAGCCAAATTTCACATAGCAACAGTATCCATGCTTTCTGTTTTCCACCTCACTATCTGGGTTTGCTGTTCCTGGAGGTGAGTGGTAAAGCTTCACTGACCTATGTGAAATAGTTTTTGATCAAAAAGCTTGAGTGGCCTTTAAATTGCTGAAATAGGCAAAGGGGCTGAATTTCAAAAACACATATTTTCAAAGCTCAAACATTTTTGTATAATGACTTGTGATGTTAACATGTACTTTCTTTTAGGAGATTTTGTAGAAAACAGTATGTGAAAATTGTTTTTACTTCTTATTAGTAATTGTTTTTAGTCAATTTGTGCTGGTTTCTTTTCTTTTACCCTTCAGTAGAGTTTTTAATATTTTTATTGATGAATAAAAATTATAGTTATTTAAGGTGTGCACATGATGCTTTGATAGATACGTGAATTGAGAAATGATGCCACAATCAAACTAAGATGTGTCTTAATCAGCATACACACCTTTCTTTATAAGAAATCTCCAGCACTTATTTATCTAATCAATGAAGTGAAATTCTTTGCCTTTTGATCAATATTTTCCATTTTTCTCCAAGTCATACCTCTCAGTAGTCACTTTTTTAAAAACTTTCTAATAATATGATTTTTTTTTTATTTTAGTTTTGATTCCAGATAGAAATAAGACTGTACAATCTTTTCTTTTAGGTCTGGCTTATTTTACTTAGCAATAAGATCCTCCAGTTTTATCCTTATTAATATAGCGAGAAGATTTTCCTTCTTCTTAAAAACTGAATATCATTCCATTGTGTGTGTATGCATCACACTATTCTTATCCATTCATATATTGAGAGGTAATTTTTTTTTTTGATAATTAGGGCAACAGTACCAATATATGTTCTTAATATGTGCTGACTGTTGTTTGGAATCACATACTTTAACACTCTAACTTCCCTTGAGAGCATGCTAAAGAGTACTTCATGTGTCCCTTGGAAAAGTGTACATAATGATGAAATTAGTTTTGATGGTAAGCTTGGGACTTGATAATAACTTTCAAAATGTGAAAAAGAACATGAGTATAGAGATGGAAAAGACTGGTGACAATTATTCTTCTATGTTTGACTCAGCAAGTAAGTATGGAATACATATTCTGAGTCAGTCAGTTGAAATGTTATTTTATTAAAGAATGATTAAGGGAGAAAACATATCAGGAAAAGAGACTGGCACAGGCAAAAAGAGAGGGGGAAAAGACCAAAAGAAAGAGAGAGAGGAAAGCAGAGAGAAAAGTGAATACTGTGAGAAAGTAATGTGTTAAATTGTGAAAGTAGACATAAAATCACATGAAAAAAAAAAAAAAAAAAAAGCTAACACTCCAGCATAATCTTGTAATGTCCGGGTCTTTGGGTGCAAGATACTGCAGAGGCTTTCATTAATTTATATTTTGTTAATCTTAACCTTCAAATAAATGTAGTGTATCTGCATTAATAGTATGTCACAGAGAGCCAAGGCCTTTTCAAAAATTATTCTAAAACTTTCACTCTTGTTCAAATGAGTTTTGAAATGTACACAAACTTTAATCACTGAAAACAGAAATGATTTTGCATTTGAAAGGTGAAACAGCTATGTTGTCTGTTCTTCCTCTTTGGGGAGGGGCATTCCTCATTCCCCAGGGCATATGATGCTTTCTCAGATCTCATGGGCAAACAACATTGTATGTGTGGCAATAAACTCCAGAACCAGACCTTTCAAAGTTAGAATGAAATGCTGTTATCACTGCAGCTCAGAAGAGAAGAATGCCCTCACCCTGAGTAGAAGAGTGCTTCACTATTTGAGCGACTTATGATAATAAAGCAATTTGATTCATATTTGGTTACGTGTTAACTTTGGTAAAGATGACAGCAGTGAACTTTCAGCCTGGCTGTCTCTGACAATACCTGAAATGGAACACTGTAAATATTACTGCTTGGGGATTTCTGCAACATCTGCTGGGTCATAATATAAATGTTTGGTTTATCAGGAGAGGGTTTCCTATCTCACAGTTTTACAATGAATCTGTGTTCAGGGGACAAAGAATAGATTTCCTTAGAAAATCACAACAGAGACATTTGTTCTCTAGCAGCGGTATAAATTATATAGAAGCTTATGATTTACATTCAAATTTGAAAGAGCAGAACATTCTCATCTTTGAAATGCATTATGTCAGTGGGAACTCTCCCAAATAAATAGCAAATATTGTTTTTCTATACATAGACAACATTGAAACATGTGGCTTAAATACTAGTACACTCTGTATTCTACCTGGGGGATACTTCAGGTTAGGTTATGTCTCTCTTCTATTTAAGCATCTTCTCTGAATTACGCCTTAGTAATTTTCACTGGGTTGTGATTACTATATAAAACTTTTCAATCATCCTCCCACAAATTAATGAGACTCACAATTATCTTTATGGAAACAAGCTCAAGTATTTTCCAATAATGGTCTCATAGTCAAAATCTGCTTTAGTCTCTCAGTATTTAATGTTCAACATAGACATATCTATTTATGGGATTACTAATGTTACCATGATTTAGATGGAGTACTTCCTGATAAAATAATCCACTGTAGAAGTTAAGCAGAGTTGTTGGAGGAAATAGCTCTGAATGACTATGGGAAGGAAGCATGATACACATTGAAAATGATTTTGTAGTGCTGCCAACAGATCTTGTAAATTGCAGCATTCTTTCAGTTGGTCTATATAATATCAGGCATAGTTTTTGTGATATCTGAGCAGCACTAAAGCTATATCTTCTTTCCTTTCTGTCAAAAGAATAATCTATATATTTTTTCCTCATTGCCTTTATTGGAAACGGTCCATTTTTAGCATCTTTGCCATTAAAATAAAATGACATAAAATGGATTTCGTTTTGTGCACAAATGATATATATTAATTCATTTATTGTTTAATTAAAATATTTCTGTTGACTAATATTAATTTTATAAGCATATAAAGACTTAGGTATCATTCTAGAATTTTCAAGTACCCCATGTTACAGTTGATTCTCATACCCCTTCCTTTCTTCAGATTCCATTTGCTTCTTTTCCCTTCCTTCTCAATATCATCACCCATTCTGTTTACATACCACATGTCTTCTTTTGCTCACCCCTCATTTCTTTTAGTGCTCATTTCTTCATACTCACGCTTTTATTAATTTTTTTTTTTTTTTGGAGAGAGACAGAGAGAGAGAGAGGAGAGGAAGACAGAGATGGGTGCGCCAGCCGTCTCTCAGCTGCTGCTAACGAAATCCAGATGTGTGTGCCCCCTTGTGGTCAAGTGCGGCATTGTGCCCTTGCGTCACTTTGCATCTGGCTAAACGTGGGTCCTGGAGATTGAATCGCTGGAGATTGGAACCAGTGTTCTTAGGCTTAGGAGGCAGGTGCCTTAACCGCTAAGCCATCTCTCCAGCCCTACCATTTTTATTTTTATTTATTTATTTATTTGAGGGAGTAAAAGAGGGGGAGAGAGAGAGAGAGAAAGAGAAAGAGAATGAATATGGGCATGCCAGGGCCTCTAGACACTCCAAACAAATTCCAGACAAATGTACCACCTTGTGCATCTGGCTTACATGGGTCCTGAAGAATCGAACCAAGGTCCTTTGGCTTTGCAGGCAAGCAACTTAAACACTAAGCCATCTCTCCAGCCCTCATTATATCCATCTTGATAGCTTTCTATATCTATAGTTTTACTCACAATTTCCCCCTTAATTATACATACTTATAGATCTAAGATCCACATATCAGAGATCGTATGACCTACCTGTATGACTTTTGGTCACATATCCCAAGGACTCTACACTCTACTACAGAAATACTTGCATATACATGTTTATTACTCCTCTATTTACAATAGCTAAAAGTTGGAATCAACCCAGGTGCCCAATGAAAGCTCCATGGTTAATGAAATGTGGTACTCTTACACAATGGAATTCTATTCAGTATTATAGAAAAATAAAACTATAATATTTGCAGGAAAATGGATGGACCTGGAAAAAATTAAATAAAGTGAAATGATTCAACTATGGTCTCTTTATTCTGTAAGGATTGCTCACTTGAGTATCTTAGAGAGAAGTCATTTCCTAATAAGACATAGTGTGTTGAGTGTACCAAACCAGTGGATACAGTACTCTGGGCAAGCACAAGATAATGCTAAATAGTCATTTTATTTTCAATTTTAAACTAAGGCATGGAGAAGGTGGAGCCAATTCTTGAGATATGAGGGTCATCACACATTTATAATGTTTTAAACCAGGTTTCCTTATGGAAAGGATCTTCTAGGTATACTCTTAAGATCTTTACAAAGCATCAGAAACTTCTGAAACCTTCTGTGAGACATAGGTTTAGATGGGCCTAAGGTCTTAAACATGGAGCAAGTGCTTCTTTATCCTAACATTTTTCTTGGTCCAGATGATTAATCTTTCACTAGAAATCCATTGCTGTCTATAAAAATTACTTTTCTTATTGAAGTGATTAAAAAAAAACAGGCAAAACATGCATTAAAGGTGTGGGTTCATGGTGTGTGTGTATAGTCCATCATGGCTGGGAAGTTATGGCCACAGGGTTTTAAGTCACCTTGCAATCAGGAATCAGAAAGTAGGAATGCTTGTTCTCCCAAGCTTATTCCTTTGTTTTCAGTGTGGAACCCTAGCCCATGGAATGTTGGTGGCTATATTCAGTGTGGGTCTTTCCTACCGCTCTACCTCCTATCACTATGGAGATACTCAGACAGACATGCCTAGAGGTTTCTCTAGGTGATTGTAAATCCTGTCAGGCTGATAATTAAAACTAATCATCAAACCATCTGAAAATGTTGTTCTCTGCACTTTAATTATCCTTCAACTTATAATCAAAAACTAAATGGTTTGTTCGTTATTCCATCTCTGACTTGTTTTAATTTATTAAAAAAATAAAATAGAAGGCACATTGCATATTCTATTTGAAAAACACTTTGATACTTCCTCAAATTCATTATGTATATTTCACATCTTTTTACATTACTCAGGGCAAGATTTTTAATAAACTTTCAATGACTTCCAAAAGTCGTTTCTTTTGTACAACCTGCAAGAAACTATTTTCTTTCCAGTTTAACCTTAATCAGTCAAACCCCCTTTAATTTTGTACCTAATTTTTTTTCTGCAAACATATTTATGCTTCTGAATGGGTCTAAACCCCATGCTTCATATTTTATAACTATTCCAAATATTTTTTTTTATTATTTATGAGAGAGAAAGAGAAAAGAGACAACAAATGGGTATGGCAGGGTCTCTACCCACTGCAAACAAACTCCAGATGCATATGCCATCTTGTGCATCTGGCTTTACATGTGTTAAGGGGAATTGAACCTGGGTCCTTTGACTTTGTAGGCAAGTGCGTTAACAGCTAAGCCATCTCTCCATCCTGAGTTTACAATTCCATTATATATAGCTTACCACTACAGCCAACATACAATATAGTGTCTAATTGTAAGTTCAAGCTCTTAATCTCCATTTAGTAGGTTGTGTAGCTTAACCAATTATTCTTGTCATCATAAATCAACAACTTTACTTCCTGTATTTCCTGCATTAAGAACACTGAATATGCCTAATGTGGATGCCTTAGATCGGCTTTGTGATGTCAGGAGTTTCAAAAATAGTAGAGGTGCCATTGCTTAAATATGTGGACATCAACTGAGTTTTCAGCTGATCATGTAAACAAGAGCACTTGAAAGTGACCTTTGTTTATTTATTTATATTTATTTATTTGATACCTTTGAATGCATTGATA
The DNA here is from genome assembly GCA_036365145.1 of Orientallactaga sibirica. NCBI lineage: Eukaryota > Metazoa > Chordata > Mammalia > Rodentia > Dipodidae > Orientallactaga > Orientallactaga sibirica. The sequence goes on from JAEOAD010000083.1 coordinate 7,778,971, forward strand.
ATATATCAGGGAAGTTGGATTTCTTAGTTGGTTCTAAAGCAAGGTATCAAGAACCTTCATGGACCTTTGAGAAACTTTCTGGACCTTCCTAACTCAGACACTGAAGTTACTTAGATTTGTTTTCATCATACACATTTATCAAAGTTATCAAAGACCAAACTCAGCTCAAGTAAGTGATAAATCCTCATTCTTGCTTGTGAGAAGAACACATGGAATCCAAGATATTGTTGAATCTCTCTAGGAAAAATAAACTCACATAATTATCCAACACTTAACCATATTTTAGAAAGATCCAGACCCAAAGAAACAAATCATTTGTCTTTTCAAGAAAGCAATGACTGTGTAATCATTCAGATATTTTTGATTTTCCATAAGGGTGGTATGGGTTGGATATCTCTACATTGTAATGCTGAATTAAAGTTAAAAAATACCATTTGTAGAAGTATCTTTTGTATAAAAGTCAATGTGAAACTATTAACTGTTTTTGTATTCATGGTGTGTATATTGAAGAGCTTCCACTTACATATTTACGTGTGTGTGTGTGTGTGTGTGTGTGTGTGTGTGAGAGAGAGAGAGAGAGAGAGAGAATGGTGTGTATGTATGCATGTGCCAGAGCACACATGTGGAGGTCAAAGGATGGCCTTGGAGTGTAGTTCTTATTTGAAAAAGGATATTTCTTATTGTTTTGCCATGTAAGTACTAAAGTCCCCCATCCATAAGCTTCAGGATTCTCCTTACTCTGTTTCCCATTGTCAAAAGTACATTGGGTTTATTGACATGTATGACATTTATTTTTATTTTTATATATTTATTTATTACAGACAAACAGAGGGGACAGAGAGAGAGAGAGAGAGAGAGAGACCGAGAGTGAGAATGGGCACACCAGGGTTTCTAGCCACTGCAAACGAACTCCAGGCATATGTGCCACCATGTGTATCTGGCTTACATGGGACCTGGAGAATTGAACCTGGGTCCTTAGGCTTCACAGGTATGTGCCTTAACTGCTAAGCCATCTCTCTTGTCCGCATAT